>OU911089.1:21937500-23187500 GCA_918358865.1 Melinaea marsaeus rileyi
TAACCGGCGTTCAATGTTATAACATATTTTCATATTGAAACCTAAAATTTCTTAAATCAGAATCATAAATATTCTTAACAATGTCAATATTTAATTTCAATATTATTTATTTTTGTAGTTTAAAATTTTTTTTTCGTTATAAAAATTAGATTTGATATATACATATTAAAAGTTTTTTGTTGCTTTGTCAACAATAGTTCTGCAGTAATACCTTATTATTATCGCCATTTACTACTTCTATGAAATCGTTACTATTTAATATTAATTTAAGTTTTTAATTGCTACAAATAAAAATATTATATAATGTATCCAGTTTTTGTATTATTTCCCTCGTTTGAGTTTTACAGGATGTCAATTTTTTTATCTTTTCATTGTCTTCGCATAATAGTAAATATCTATAATTATAAACATTTTCAGCTTTATAAGTAAATATCTATCGTGTCTATTCAATAGATAAAGACAACCTAAGAAGGTTACACCTGAAAGTTGGTAATTTAGAGGATGCAATACAAATACTAAGTATTAATAAAATTTTCAGACCCATATCCATGTAATAAAGGTTTCACTGGTTTAATGAAATTTATACAAAATAAACAAATATTTAAATAAAACATTTTATCTTAATAACATTTGCATGTAAACGTTTTGCTGACGCTGTGTCAGCGTCGGATGATAATCCGGCAACTCTATTGAAATGGCAATAAAAGATTTCAAAGTCCTTCTTTATTTTATGATTTTGATAAAGTTTTGAATTTCTATGCTGTCTTAAAATTTATGGATTCCTATGTAATCGAGTATACTTTTAATTAAAAGTACAGAGTCTGTAAGCACAATTGTAGTCTTATAATTATTTTAAGAATTCATATACAAAAATGCCTTATTCGTCATAATATTATGAACATAAAAGTATATTTTCTCTGTAAACAATAAGTAAAGTTTTTTAGTAACAAAGGTAAAATAAAATAAGTATAACTGAATTAGATTCCTTCAAAAGTTTTAATAATCAACACCAATGTCATGTAAACTATTAATAGTTATCATATGACTCTAAGTTTATAATAAATGTTCACATGTTTTGTGGGAACTCAAGACCCATCCACAATATTGCCGATATGAGACAATACCGCAACTGACGTTTTGAATAAACAAACTTCGCTCCGCGTTTGTATAATTCCTTTACAATTCCAAACCCAATGCTCTTATTTGAGCCAGTAACAACTGCAGCTTTATGTATCATGGTTGCTCGAATGCCGTGATAGGACTGACGCACGATTTATCGCTTAACTTATCTTGTTTGTGACTTCTATAATGATAAAAGACTTAAGTACTCGCCACATAAATGAATAAGAGAATAATACTACATGGTAATAATATTTTCGTAATAATCTAAATTTTAATCATCAAATAAAAGCAATGGTTTTTATATCTGGTGTTTATAATTAAGTTCAAATTGGTTATAATTGGATTAAATTCTTTATACTGAGTATCCACTACATTCTTGAATGTTCTGAATGTTTTTTCTACTTCGGCAAATTAAAAGATAATCAAATAAATTTTTCGGTTTCCTTCTTATGGTATCTAATATATATACTTTAATACTTTCCTTTTTTTAGTATTACTTCTTAGAGTCCGTAAAGAAGTTTTTAATTATTGTGTAAAAAATCTTAAAGTAAAATAAACCAATTAAAAGTCTTATCCATTCTAAAATGTTATTCACCACTTCTCACTCATTAGTCAAAGATGTGAACATTCTTGGAATCAGTAGGATAAAAGTTATACTCCTACACTATGTTTATTTAAAACAGCCTTTATAATACTGTTGGCTCTATCATAACTTAAATAATATTTTATGGCAACTGATAATAATTATACAAAGTACTTTTTTTTTGGATTTTAGAAAAAAATATATTAATTATTTGAATTACATTTATATTCTACGGCTACCAGTAAACTAAAAATGTTAACAAAAAAATTAAAAAAATGAGGAAAACAGGTAAACAAAAAATATATATAAACAAAATTTCGGGTGAATTTAATACTATATATGTACGTAGTTTGTCGCTATGAAATAAACTAAATACCTACCTAAGCCATAAAATAAAATAAATACAAATACTCAAATTGTAAAATTAGTTAGAGCAATTATAGGTAAGGAACCAAATATTTATTGCGTTCTCTTATGAACACAAATGCGTTTCTTCAATATTTCTTGGTTGGGAGCACGACAAAGTGTATTAGGAAGGTTATTCAACAGTCTTATGGCATGTACTGAGAAGGAATTAGGCAAAAACCCAGTATGGTGCTAAGTGATAAATATGTTTAAGTTATCAATAGTTGAAATTTCGACTTCAAGTACAATCCTTTAAAATAGAAAATAACTGACAGAGAGTTATTGACATTCTTCTTTTACGGTTGGGAAGCCATTTCAGCTTAGAACGATATTCAGATATGTGATCAAATTTACGTATGTTAAAAATAAAGTGAATTCTATTATACGATCGACGACGATCTAATTTATCCAAATTGGTTTCAGAGATATAAGAATAACATTTAGCAGCGTATTCTATAAGTAAACGTAACGAGTACGTAACTTTTCGATATAACTCAGTTATATGGACACTTCAACTGGCGATCCCGACAGTAAGAGACCAGTTTAGTTTTCTGAAAGAAAGGACGAATGTGGAGACGTTTTAAAAAGCAAGAAATATATCGTCGTTAACTGCATTAGAAACGTTAGAAAAATAATTAAAACTACAACATTAACTGTTTTAGTTTAAATGAGAATACTCTATCGCTTCTCGGACAACTTTACTGACTTTGAGAAGAGCTGTGGAAGTACAGTAACCAGGAACAAAGCCAGACTGAGAGCTATTTAAAAGAATGTTCCTTAAAATGTAGTTAGAAAATAGTTTGTGAACGAATACAAATATGGGACAAAAATTATTGCAAATGGTAGGATTACAAACTTGTGATAGAGGAAGGACACGTGCGCTTCGTCAAAGTTTAGAAAAATAGTCTTTGGATATGGAAGTATTAATGATACATCAGAGCAAGTTTGATAAAATCAAGTAATGTGACAGTTATAAGCCCGCCAATATCGTCCTTGCCAATAGCATTTGATTTACTTGTCAGCAAAACTCTATATATATTTATATATGTTAAGTTATGATTGTTTTTTTTTTTTTTGTTTGATTTATTTTGCTGTTAATGCTGTGTAACATAAAATATAATGTGATTTACAGATCTTTTCGTTAAGTACAATGACTCATTATAATGTAAAACCAACTATATTAATACTTGTGTACTGATTTTAAGTCTTATGATATGAATATTATTGTCTTCTATTATTATAAGTTATTTAGGTTAGAATGAATAAAAAAGTAGAAATATCGCTTCTGCTAAATGACCGTTTGTTTTAGATCATATATTATTTTAGAGCCGAAGATAGCCGAAAACTTCCGAACTTGTATGAAACACATGAAAGTAGGATGAAATCGTACATTTAATGGATACTGGATATATCATATCGCAATTAATGTTTTATTGACTTTTACTGAATTGATAATACTGATATCTCCTTTGTCCCAAAAAAATGAGAATACCGCTACGACGGCTGGCAGTTACATTTTTATTGTCTGTATTTCTAGTATATGGCATAATTTTGGTACTTACTCCAAAGAAAGTAAGTATATACGAGTATATGATAGTTAAAGTCTGTATGTTGTAATCTTTCAAGTACATTACTATCTTTATCAACAACAAGTCCCTAGATATATCTAGGCACTTGTTGTTGATAAAGATTGTTATAAAATACTAGTACCACAGTCAACTATCAATTGTACTTATATAAATTTTACTTATATATTTAAATAAAATACTGTGGAAAATAAAAAAATGGGACTCCTAAACAAAATAAGAATGCACAATTATTAAAATTAAAATAATTAAAAAAAAGTATTTTATAAAAATATTTAACAATGTGATAAGAATAGAGAATACTAGATAATAAAATTAGTTAATAAGTTTAAAATAAATAGTACAGTGATTAGGTCATAATGTACGGGTACAGTGTTTACTATTTAACGACTAATAGCAGGAGAGGCAGCTCTAAAATGAATCTGTCTTATATAATTTTGGTTTGACATAAACGTAAATCATTTCTTACTTAAAACAGTATATTATAATTTATTTCATAGTTATTCAAATACTAAACTACGTTTAGTTTAGAGTAAATAGAATTTGCATAGATAGCGCTTTTGATTTTGATTTCCTTTTATTTAAAATTATCAACATACGTAGTAAGAGAAGTTTTACGAATGCCATGTAATCGCCTTAGATATAAGTGTGAAGTAGTAGGCACATAACAAGGATCATTATATTATTATAAAGATAAATCGTCAACAGTTGTGGTATTTGGTCTCATCGTAATTACAATCCATTTACAGAGAGTTTCTTGAACTGCTGTAGCTTAATTAGTTCTAACATTTTCTATCAGCGTTGTGTAAGTTATAACATTTGGAAATAGTTTTATTACTTTTTCCTCACATATGATGATTGTTAAGTTTTCAATCTTAATAAACATCGGACTATTTAAGTTAAATAATGACACATTTATTCCACTTGTTTCTTGTAGCCGAATTATATTGATCTAATAAAAAAATTCATGAAAAAGAAAAAAACAAAACAAGTAATATGAGAACTATACTCATAACAAGTTATAAAAGGGTAGATAAACAATACTTAATGTAATGCCCTGAAAGTTATACTTCTTCTGGTTCCTTTTAATTTGACGTTTTAAACAAATGATTTCACCAATTCTTTAATTAAACAATTCCGTTCTTTTATTCCATTGTTCATTCTCAGTAGGTGGCATAAAATTAATCTCTGTTGTTAAAAAACCACCATATTTGCTTTGAACGAGAATTAATTGAAGAGTATTTATTATTAGTCCTTAGGGTTTACAATTTGTGTAAGATCATATTTTTTCTTGCAATGCTATATTCTAAAATATATAATAAAAGATTTTAATAAATATTTTAATTTTGTATTTATTAGGACAATATGCATTAATAAATAAAACTTTTCTAATTAAAGGCGCGCGTTAATCTCAATTACGAAAATTCTTCACGCTTGTTGTTCACGACGTCATTAACCATAAATCGGAGGCGGGGAGAGAATGAATTATTTATTTTCTTTTACAATTTGGAAGACTTCCCGCAGTGATTTATGGGACGTTTTCAGATCTGTGTTAGTTTATGTTCACACAAATAACGCTGTTAAACATTTGTTTTGTATTATTTTTAACAATATCACGTTTTCATTTGAATTTAATTGTAAAATAATTGCAATTTACTTTCTTAAAACTGCTACAAATTCTGAAAATATTATTATAATTATATTAATATTATCATCCACTATATAAAAACATTATTATTTATAAGAGAAATAGTTAATTATACACATAAATAAACTTGTGCTCTGTTTCTATTGAAATTAAAACCCATTGTAATAATTAATTATTTAAAAATACTGTAATATTAATAAGTCATATTTACTTTTCTAAATTAATTACAAGCAAAGAATAAGAATGAAAGAGTGAATGAAGATATATGAAACAAATAATTAACTTTTACGAAATTAAAAGAACATTCTTATGTTAATAATACAACTTTCCAATTTGTTGATTTCTTTGTACATTGTATTGAACAGTTGGTAATAAAACATGTTATTATTTAATTAATTAATGTAATAACATTAACACATAAGTTACTTTTAATTTAATACATATTCAAAGTTATTATTGGGTTATTTGCTATTTCCTGGAAGTAATAATAATAATAATAAGAATAATAATAATAATAATAATAATTGCACATCCTCAAAAAGTAATACAAGTACATATTAACAACAAGAAAAAAAGAGACAAAAAATGTACAACAGGCGACCTTATAGTAGCTTATTAGCAATAAGCGATCTCTTCCAGGTAACCCCAATGTCATTGAAGTTACAACATATGAACAATACGTAATATAATACAATATCATAAATATTAAATATATGTTTGAGATATAACACATCAACACGGATTACTAAAAAGATAACAATAGTATACTATAAAGAATGGATTTATAGGTTATAGCCGAAAGTAAACAGGGCTAACAGTTTGCTCACGGATCAGTTGTTATTTGAAGCTTAACTCTCATACATTACGTATTATGTGTTCAACATTTGCTTTACTTTGTTGATGACTGTCTGAAACTTCCAAGTACGAGTTTTGCATTCCTTCAAGAATACTTGAGTATACTATAATCTAAACGTACAGTAACTATAAATAGTAACAACTTTTTGTTGGTATATAATGTTATTGTATAATATTCTATTATTGTTTTTGTTTATAATATTCAGTTTATATTATTTTGGTAATTACGTCCGCAATTAAAAGCAAAATTTTAATTTAATTTGTCTATCATAAAGTAAGATTTATTTAAGATTAATAATCACTTCAAAGAAATCAAAATAAGAATTTCAGGTTAGTATAACGAAGTTTCATGTGGGCGTAAAATAATAAAATGTCTTTTTTAATAGCCTTTATCATTTGAGAGAATAAATAAAAATTGTAATCAGAATTCATACAATTGAATTCCTATTGGTTTGGGTACATAGCAAAAAAAAACTGATCACCGTCTCTTAATTAACAATTGACTGCCGGCACCGTCGGGTAATAATTGCATCACTAGTCGAAGTCGCATTTTGTTATGGTTTTTAATATATAACTTTTATATGTATTACTTTAATATCGAAAGAAAATATCTTCCTTAAAAATGACCACTACTATAAATTTTTAGCCCAATGATTGAATTTCATTTATTCAAAAGTGATTTCTTGAAAAATTTTAACAGATGAACTGCGAGCTATTCAAAACTTAATCGTAAAAAGGAACGAAATAGAACGAAATTTGAATTATTTAAAATAACTATACAAAATATTTATAATTATGAAACGATGAAAATAAAATTAGATAATATTTTAACGGAAATTTAAATATAATAAGTTAATAAACCAAATCATTTATCAATTCTGTCATAAAACATAGTTTTAGTAAAAGTTAGACGAGGCTACAGTTTGTCTACACACAAACCATTATAGTTATTATTCTGAGGGTCGGCCAACTAATTACTCGCTTAACTTTTATGGTCAGAGTCGGTGTATTAGCTAATATTTGGGAAGGAATTTCTAAAGTTTATATTCCATAATTGGTTGAGTTTTTTATTAATAGTCCTCCAATAATAGTGATATAATAACCAATTAAATATATATTTAATTTCAATTTTAATCCTGTTTTTTTCCTTTCTTACCTTTGTATGTTTAAAATCTTAACTATTCGTTTTTCCGAAACGGAAATTCCTAAGAAAGATATTCATATCAGACGTGTTAATAAACTGATTCATATATGTATAGTCACACGGGTATGAAAGGTATTTTTGAGAGAATACCCTCTTGATTTTTTCATTTCTTTTTATTCTCCGTATCGTTTTCAAGCTGTGAAACATAGTTTAAAATGACCTAGATCTGACACGCCGCATGCAGCGTCATCTCAGTTCCAGATTACAACGATTTCGGAATACTAATGTTAAATATGAATATTTTGTTTGAAAATAAAAACTTCTCTAAATAATAACATTATTGTATTATATTGTATTGTTATTGAAACTCTATATTTATATCATGTACTTTGATATAAAATTCTAGTTGTGGTATACAAACAAATTTATCTTAAAACTATAATTTAAATGTTATTTTTTGTGAATAGTATCATAATCACTAAGAATAGTATCCTGAAAGATAAATAGGATCACATACTTTCATTTTAGTTACTGTGTAAAATGATACAACTATTAAGATGTGAACCTTAAATACTCGTATTTCAAATACATTTCCTAGTTTCCAATATGTGAATTAAAATTTTTTTACGACAATGCAAAAATTCTATTTTTTGTTTTTAATAATCTTTCATAGAATCGAGATCTATATCGTGATCCTTATACGAATTAAATACGTCATAATCTAGTGCGAGTAATGCAGACAAAAAATTGTTTAAAATTGGTTCTTGGCCTTAAGTCAACAATCGGAGGATTTTTACAACTTAACATATAAATATAATTGCTTTACCTTGTAATGAAAGTGTTTCCATTATTGAATTTCTTAGAAAACTATGCGCATATAAATATTAATGATAAAATACAATTTTGTATTATTAATAAGGCGTGAATAGAGTTTATCATAGTAAAAAACCATATTTTTTTTTTCTTCTTCAGGTTAGAATGTATTCAAAATTCAAAATATCTTTATTCAAGTGGGTATTTACACGCACTTTTGAATCGTCAATTATTACAATACAAAAAAGGTCAGTGTAGTCAGTCCGTAAGTAAGCTACCATCGGCTCGTGATGCTGCTCTATTGAAAAGAGCCGGCCAGAAACTCAACAGTTGCTCTTTTCAAAAGAAATATAACAATCTTAGGTGATGTACATTATAATATATATCTTGCAAATGATTCAACAACTTATGTTCCACATATTTCGATCCACTAAAAATTCTTGAACGTTATAATAAGATTTATTTAATAATAAACTTTTGATTTTAGATTTAAAACCAAGAAAAGGAAGGTCTAAGATATTTTGTGGAACTTTATTATATATGCGTATACTCACACCCATGAAGGATTTATTAACTTTTGAAGACGAAATTTTGGCGTTACGAGTTTTTTTTTTATTTCTTGTATTTATCGCGTGTCTGTCACTGTTTTATATATAACTATAAACATTTTAGCGTATATATGTGACGACTGTAAGAATAACTATTTCTTTAAAAACATATCTCAGAGAATCTCTAGCTTTTAAGTTATAAATAGCCAGCCCAGCTCTTATTTGTAAAATAAATATAGAATTAATTTCGGCAGCACTGCCTCATAATAAAATACCGTAAGATAAAATACTATGGAAATAACTCAAATAAACAGGTCGAGCCGTATTAACGTCCGTTAATTGTCTAACTTTTCTAATTGCAAAGACGGCGGAGCTGAGTTTTGGCTGCTAGTGTTGAGAGATGGGGGTTCCACTGGAGCTTTTTATCTAAAGTTATATCTAAGAAATTTGTTGAGTCAATCAATTCTAACACTTCATTGTTAAGGAGCAAGTATTTTTTTTTACTTTTTGCATTAGGAAGTGTAAACTCTATGCATTTAGTTTTCTTAGCATTTAAGACTAAATTATTAATTTCGAACCAATGAAGGACTCATGACAAAGTACTGTTTACTTCGTCATAATTAATCCTATCCCGCTCAACTTTAAAAAATTAATGAGGTGTCATAAGCAAAAAGTCACAATGTTACACAGACCCTTAATACTAAACCTACCGTACAATTCTTGTATACCTGTTCCTACCGCACGCCATCAAATTGACCGGTAATTAAAAGTTATTTATTATATAACGCAGGTAATAATGGAAATAACTAAAAGTAAAGAGTGTAGAAAATATTATATGCATATTATAAGAATTGTCATGTAGTTTGTTAACGATATTATAACGTTTAAAAATGTGTAAGTTTTACAAAAGTTTAAAAACGGTCAATCTGACCTGTACTTGGTAGGTTTAGTGTTAATAAAAAGGGGCAAGTCATTAATATAAAGTAAAAACAAAAAGGGGCCCAGAATAGATCCTTGTGGAACACCCATCTTTAGGTGAGAACCAGACGATTTAGAATTATTTACGCAAACCCTCTGGACCCTTTGATTCAGGTAAGAGGCAATAAGATCAAGTGCAGCGCTACGTACCCCGTAGTGTTTAAGTTTGCATAGCAACGTCCGAATAGTTACGAAGAATAACGTTTAACGTAGAATTTAGTTAGTAGTAGTAGTAGTAGAAATAATACTAAGTTATTAATATAGTTTTAATGTTATTTCATAATTTATGTATATAATTTTGTAAACTCAATGTTCAATAAAATAGTTTTGCATTCTTTTATACTGCGAATTGTATTATAATATAATAAAAATATTAATAATTATATAAATTATCAACATACTACAAGTTTGAAATGGAGTCCAATAACATTAATATCAAATAAGCGGTTCAGTATAATTATTATTTATCTTGACAACTATTATGTCATATACATAAGAGTGACAAGGTAAAATTTATCCATTCCATGTTATTTGAAAAATATATATATATTCAGTACTTGCATGTAGAAGAAAAGATAACAACCGCTTCAAAATATTTTTCTTTATCTGTTTGTTTATTACCGCATCGTTCAAAAGTTACTGATTTGATTTTTATTATGATTCCCATTTAAATAACACATAATTTTTACTGCGGAAAATTTTCTTAGAGAAAATTATATTTATTTATTGTGTTATTTCAATACAAAGAAACAATATTGAATTTTTTAATGAATTTTAGGAGACGCTATGTCTTATGACTTAAGTGAATGAAAAGCGGTTGCTGGCAACAACTAGCCATACTAAAACACTTGGAAGGATCGGGATAGTAAGATGATTTACACTAATAAAGTTTGCACGGCGACATCCCATAGGTCAAGTAAGGTTTACAAATGTATACCTAGAGCTAGTGTAATAATTGATATATTATAGTATAAATTCTGTTTGACATTTTCTCATTGGGGAGATGTTTAGTTTTTTTTCAATAACAAAACTAAAAAGAAAACCTATAATTACGCACATTTAATAAGTTAAGCACATGTAAGATTAATATATATTTATACATATATTTCGGTATTTTTCAATAATGTTATTATAATTGCATTATTCAATAATGTTATTATTATTTTTACAGTTTTAGTATTTAAAATTGAATGTTCGTTAGTATTTGCGTTATGTTGTATTTAATTTGACTTTATTACTTAGTTTTAAAGCGATCTAAGCGATTTATTCTCTAAATTCGTTTCATATTAGTGATTACTTTATTTTAGTAAATAAGTGGTCATTGTTGCAATTTTTTAAAAAAATCAATAATAGTTTTAGTAAATATACTATTACATAATATTTGATTTGAAAAGTATTCTTTGTAATTTCTATTCAAAACTATTTAATATTTTTTATTTATTTTTGTTGCTAAAATTATATGCAAGCTTATTAAACAAAAACCGAAGTAATAGTTATCCTTAACAAATATATATAAAATAAGTTAAGCAAAAATGGATTTAAACAATATTTTAGTCCCTAACAAGGAGAAACTTGTGATATGCAACTATTGGTAAATCTGAAGTTATAAAATATAAAAATAACAGACATTTGCACCATGTCAAATATAATTCATTTTAAGATATATGCACTTCTCGCACTTCGAACAAATATAGAATGAAAGCAGACTAACAGTAGCTGTAATCAGTATTTCATCGGTTCAACATTGCTTAATCCCATCGAACCCCAATATTCATCAGGACCGGTTATTAGAAGGATGTAGTACAAGTTGTAAAATAAACCGCATATAAGTAGTGTTATTAACATTTTTACGCATGTTTAGTCAATGAAAAAGCACCTCTCGATCCAACTGTAACACGGCTGGGTTTGATAAACTCCATAGACTTAATATATTTGGGAAACAAGCCCCATTCCTCCAATTATATTATTTTTAATTTCTAAAAGTATGTTCATCGTTAATTATGACGTTATTATGACACCGAACTTGCGACCTCTGCAAAACTAACTCATCGCTTTGAGAATTCAGGTATCATATAACTATTTGTCTATGAAACTAGATTTCTATATCTATATTCGTCTTTATTGAAAGGGAAGGCCTATGCCTAGGAAGGCCTATGCTAAGGGGAAAGCCTATGGGATTTTTAACATTTTAAAAAAGAAATAGAGTTCCCATGTTCGAATCGTGTCCGTGTTTATAATTTTTTAATTATATATTATTTTTTAAATTTAATTTACTTAAACATGAATTAAATATGTTTATGGATAATTAAAAATTTATTTATTATAATCGTAAATAAATACGAGTACAATATAACTTTGTAAACATACAAATGTGAATAAATAATTAAATACACTTGATTTTCGTTGTCTCCTACGTTATAATTGTGACTTTATTATATCTGACACATAATAAAGCCTGTCGCTAACATCTTTTTATGTTAAAAATATAAATTGCTTTTAATAAACTAATTTATAAGGAACCATAATATTTTTTTTTTCATAATCATTATATCCGCTGGATTCTATTGTCTTAATTCAAACATTTCTATTTATATTTCATCTGAATCATTTAAAAATGTAATTGCTTCTACTTTGCTTCATACATTCTTAATTTAGATCATTAATCAAAATACATGCTTTATAATTATAAATATAAGCTTTCAATAAGTTTCCATTCTATCCTTATCTTTTTCTGTTTAAACCAAACTACATTTAAAATTTTAGAAACAACTTTTACTTAAAAAATGAGGAAGGACATGTTTATAAAACAAAAAGAGTAAAAATTAACCAGGAAAATAAAGATGCAAACTAAGTTTCCGGAAGAGAAATGCAAAAAAAGAGGCTTGCTCCGGTATTCAGATCAGAACTTACGGAATCACGTACTCGGATATGGAATTTTAAATCCACAATCTGTGTTTAACGACCTACCTCGATCGGCATTTTTGGTTGGCTGCACACTATTATTAAATTTTAAATTACACAAATATTCAAATTCATCGAATCGGCTTTCATTATTTCAATGGGTTTTATAATATAATTATCGAAAAATGTTGAAAAATTCGTTTTTCGAAAAAATAACGTTTCTAAGTACGTACATAAAATAATCAAATTAATACTCATTCCACATATTGTATTTTAACAATTCAGATTGCGACCGACGGAGGGATTTTAATTGACTTCAGTAAATCCTTGAGATATATCCTTCGCAGAGAATGGGAGGGAAATACTGTGAAAAGATCTGTTTTCATAACAAGGATGCGTTGTTATGAAAACAAAAGGATGAAATGAAATATTTCCGTGCACTAAAAGGCTTTAGCATGTAACTAAACGGCGTTAAAATGCGCGCGTAATGTTCTGTGGTATTTTTTTTATATTTCACAGTATTATATTAAATATATAAACATTGTTTTACTATAGTAGATATATTAATATATTTTTCTTTTTGTTTATAATATAATGGTGTAAGTATTTTTTTTAAGACAACTCGTTATAACTGTAAAATCTGTTGTTGAAAACTTTCTATACCAAAGGCAATAATCCACACGAACGCGGAATGACCAAGGTTTTTGGCATTAACATGTCTTTAACGGATACTTAGGAAGCAACATTCCAACTTCAAGGCTCGTTACACTAGTATTTTCTACTTTTTATATAATTGTACGCATTAAATTTATATTGTCAATACTTTGCTACTTGAGTAGTAATATTTAGATAACTTAAAGATTACATTAATAATAGTTGCTATACAAAATAAGAGTGTATAAACTTATACTCATTAATCTTTACTACTTACAGAAACAATAACAATTATAACAGTTTGTTTTATTCTGCAAGAAAAGCGGTACGTCATCCAGACTCAAAACAACAATCTCACAAAGAATTATCTTGTGTAGGAATTACAACCGCCACCTCTGTTCATAATTTGCAGTAATAAACCTAAAACGTATAATCATTTAAAATGTAGGAAGCCTTACACTATAAGTCTGTATTTTAGTATTAATCAAAATTCAACTATGCTAATTTTGATACTGAAATATTGTGGAGAATAGTTTTCATGTCAGGAATATTAAATTACTTCCAAACTATGGCAGATTTAGCAGAATGCATGTTTTTTTTAAATGTTTCTTTTGTTGTATATTTTTTCATAAATTATATATTTTATAAATATGTCATCTATTGCGACTTGTTAATTTTGAAGGTTAGTTCAATATATGAATATTTTTAGAATACTAAAGCCAGGAAGGCATTATTTTAGGGATATTTATCAAATGTATATATATTTTAAATATGCGGGGTCTTCAAAGACAATATTATAATTTAATTCTTTATTATTACACAAAGTGAATATTATTTATATGAATAGAGAAAAAATATAAATCTCAATCTGCATTCAAAAATGAAAGAAAAATAAAACAATGACGGCTGAAGAGAAATTCCATCCAAAATATCCAAATGGTATTATTATTTAATTTTGAAATGGATAATATATGTAAATAATTTAATAATTATAATAAATTTAATATTTTCAGTGTAGTTTTTGACAAATCTGTATTGCATATATTTTTAAAAGAATAATAATTATTAATAATAATAATAATAATAAATTTAACTAATTATTATAATTTCTGACATTTTCTATTGTTTTGTTTTGTATTCTTATTGTATTTATGTTAAAATGTGATTATATGTTATAATATGAACGAATGCGGCGTTGGGGACCACCAACCAACACGCCATGTTCCGAACGCCGGGAGGAGGAGGACGGAGCTACAAATAGCTACGTGGAATGTAAGAGGAGGAATGAAACAGAAGATGAACGAATTATTTGATGTGATGGATGATAAGGATCTGGATGTTATTTGTGTGTCTGAGAACAAGCAAAAAGGCAATGATACAACCGATTTGCCTGGCAACCGGGTCGCTTTCTGGGCTGGTGTTCCAGAGGGTGAGCGAGGTTGCCAAGGTGTAGGCGTGTTGTTGTCTTCTCGAATGGCTAATGCAATGGTAGAATACAAGGCCATCAACCCGAGGCTTCTTTGGGTTCGCTTTAAGCTGGGGATAATAAGAGTATTCTTGTTGGCCGTGTAAGCGCCAGTATCCTCAGCTCCAGTGAGCGAGCTCGAGGAGTTTTGGGAGAGTGTCAGGGATGTTCTAAGTAGTGTCAGAGATAACGAAAAGTTGATAGTATGTGGAGATATGAATGGATGGGTTGGAACCGCGCGAAGTGGTTACAAAAGCGTGCTAGGCAAGTACGGTTATAAGAGAGTAAATGAGGCTGGAAAGCTGATTTTGGAATTTTGTAAGGAGAAAAATTTGTTTGTGGCAAACACGATGTTTGATCACAAACAAATTCACATGTACACAAGGGAGCGAGTGGAAGAAAGAAGTATGATTGATTTATTCCTAGTGGATCAGCGTATTCGAAGCCAAGTTATGGACACGCGAGTGTTTAGGGGTGCTGATCTGGGAACGGACCACTATCTAGTCGTTGCTAGAATGAGAGGCCTGTTTGCAGGTTGGCGCAGTCGCACGACGTGTCCTGGCTTGGAATTAAATTATCGCATAAGAAGCTGGAAGCTTTAAGATCCACCGATCACAAAGGAATATGAAGAAAGGGTTTTCATGAAGCTTGAAAGCTGTGATTCTGGAAATGAATGTGTTGAAGTACGCTGACAGAACCTTAGGAATGGTATGCTGAAAGTAGCGACTGAGGTATGTGCTAAAAGGAAAAGAGGTTTTAGTAAAAAGCACGATGAATGGTGCGACGATGGAATGTAGGACGCTGTAGAGTTAAAGAAGAAAGCATGGCTTGATAATAAAGCCTCAGGTAAGGATAAAAGTATGAGAGAGATAAGAAAAAGAGAGTACAAGCTGCAAAAGTACAAAACGAAAGCACTTATAAACATGAAGTGTGAAAAGTCTAAGAGGGAATGGGGTGGACAGGTTGACGAACAACTTCCGGGAAAATACGAAGCTTTTTTGGCGAGAAATTAGTGATTCCAGGGGTTGTTCAGTAACCTGTAGAATGAAAGGAGTGCTTTCGAAGAGTAGTGAAGTTTTAACAGAGCCAGCACACGTTTTGCACCGGTGGTCGGAATTCTACAAGGAGACGTATGAGTGTGTGTACGCCTCGGCCTTGAGTACCAGCGAAATGCTGTGTCCGTAAGTAGCCGATGGTGAAATCAGTTTGAAAGAAGTGGAGAGCGCGATTCGAAGTCTGAAATGTGGTAAAGCTGCGGGAGCAGATGAAGTTACTGCCGAGTAACAGAGTTAACGGTGCTTTGGCTGCATTGTTGAGATGGTGAAACGTCAGCATAGCTGCACGTTTTGCTGTACACAATGCAGTTTTGCTACCGACGCTGTTATACGGCAGTAACGCAGAAGAAGAATGTAAGAAAGATGAATGCTGTGGAGATGCGATTTCTTCGCCGAATTTGCGGAGTCAGTTTAGCTGACCGAATCTGCAATGAAGAGATTCACAGAATGGCAGGTACTAGCGAAGATGTCGCAGTGAGAATGAATAACGTGAGGTGGTTTGGGCACGTCGAACGAATGAGTGATGAAGGAATTGTAAAGAAGATTTATAAAGAAAAAGTGAGCGTTAAGAGAGATAGGGGGAGGCCTCGTGTGACTTTCGAAAACACAGTAGCTATGATACTGGAGGAAGGTCACGTAAAAAGTATGAGGACCCCCCGGAGGGCATGTAGGAAGAGGTTGATGTCTGTGGTCGAGGAGAAAGAGATATGCAGGGACCGTAGCGTTTGGCGCGCCGTTGTCTCTGGGGGTAGCAAAGGATATGGCGTGAAGATAAGTTAAGTTAAGTTAAGTTATATCCAAATGGGCAGAATTTATCATTGGAATTAATCAAGCATATGGTTAGTTAAAGTCCAAGAGTTATTGTTCTTTAGTCAGGTTGAATAGCTGCAACAATAAGCTGAACAATAACTGAACACTACAATTTCACCAAAATTTATCACTTCCAACATATGAATCAAAATATTGTACCTAAGACAAAAATTGTTATTCCCTCGGAGCTTGAGATGACAAAACACTGAACAGTCTTAGGAACACGATAGTGGCATTGAGCCAAGGGTACAGCTGGAACATTTATTTATTACTTAACCACTAGATACAAGTGTTGTATAACTATCTTTTTATAGAACGTTTAAATTATATTTATAGAGACGAAGCTTCTTAGCATTCCATGGAATCACCGTGCGGGTGCCGGGCCCATCGCGTTGCAAGAAGAGGAGCGCAAATAATGCCTGAGACTTGCGACCCAGGTGTAGGTTTAAGGGGTCGCTCCTACTTCTACAGCGTACAAATTAACTATTAATATATTCCTGATCAGTTCGTAATACTTGTTAAGCTTAAATGTACGATCTTTTGGGTATGTTTGTTTCCCAGGGTACAGTAAGCTCCAGAATCATAATATCTTATATGTAAGTACCACTTCAATAGTAGGTATTATGTTTAAGATACGAGAATTTATTTATATTTAAAATATAAGTGCCGGTTTAAGTGTTAAAAGTTTGAGTTTAGTTTTGTTGATTTAAATTACTAAAAGGCAAAAACTTTAATTAAATGCTAGGCTAAGTTCTAAGAGCGCCAGAATCTGCATTTATTAAGTTCCATTACCTAGGGGTAGGCCTTACCTTGGCACTCATTGCTTACACCAATCACACATTCTACAATAATTTTCACATTATTTTTATTTGTGTCTGCGTTTGTGTGTTTGCCTAAAACATTTTATTTCAATATTTATTTTACAGTCAGTAAACTAATAGTATTTGGAAATATATTAATAGCATAAGAAATGATGATGGCATGAAAAGATGGCATCCTTTAATTTTTCTAATATCGTTGTCGTTGTGTTATAGTCCTTCCCCTTTCCTTGTAATCAATCAAGATTATCCCCTCATAATCCCAAAAAACAGTAGCCATCATCTTTCTAGCCGACTCCGTCACCTTGAATTTCTTTAGCGGTTGTGTCCCCTTCTTATGCCATTGCATGGACTCTTGTTTGGACTCAGGCTCAAAGTGATGAACCCATGTTTCATCTCCCGTAACAATTTGGTCTAAAATCTGTGCAGGTTTATCTCCACACAACTCCAAAAAATGCTTTGACGCATCGACGCGCTGCTCTTTCTGAAACGGCGTGAGCATTCTCAGTACTCATCTTGCACTGACTTTTGTCATACCCAGGTGATCATGTAGGATTCGCAAAATGGTGGTATCTTGTACTCCAACTAATGCAGATAATTGTTTTTTCTTCAAACGGGCATCCCCTAGTACAATTTTCTCCACTTTTTCGACGATGTCCGATGTGGTGGCCTCAACTGGCCTTCCTGAGAGGGGGTCGTCTTCAATTGACTCTCGACCATGTTTATAAAGACCATGCCAATTGTAAATCATTGATTTACTACAACACTGTTTCCTATAAACGACTCCCATTTCATTCAAAATGGTTTGAGCGTTCTTTCCTTGCTTGGTAAGGAATTTTATCACAGCGCGGTGTTAAATTTTCTCCATAGTTTCAGTTTTCTTTCGGATTGACTTGTTTAACAGGCGACTGTTCGTAAACGAATGACGCAATCGGGTTGAAACTCGGTATTTATGCTAATGATGAGTATCCTATTCTTATGACACCAAGCGAGCGCCCCTACCCGCCCGCTCCATCCTCTCCATTCTACGAACTTTTGGACCTCCCCTCGTATATGCAACCTTTGCTAATAAATAAAATAAGAAATTATCTACTATTTATTTATAATAGCGTTTATGTTTTAGGATACAAAAATAGCCTCAAAAAAATTTATATTATATTTCTTTATTAATGCACCATAATAAGTTTAAAAAGACAATTATAAAATACATACATAGGATGAACTTTTCTCAACAAATGTCTGTCTCTTCCAAATAACTTAAGACTGTTGAAAAAAGGGTTTAGAACGCAGGAGCGTTTAGAACAACTACTAGGAGTTGCAAAATAAGTCGAGTTGATGTAGATGATAGGAGGGAATTGGGTACGTCGAAGCTTTCCGTTTCGAGGGTTAGGTTGAGGTTGGTTTGATGCTCAGTGGTTTTGTTTTGGTGTTTTGTTGTGGTGTTTCCTTCGGTGTTTCAAAAGGCCCTTTTCAGGGCCCCGATGGTTGTGGGCTCGAGAATGGACTCAAAATTCCCAGCCCAGCATCTCTTCATGCTGGCCATGGCGGAGTGGGAAATTAGTGTAGCAGTGACCTGTGAGTAGGGCTCACAGTATGTCCCCCCTAATCCCAACTGGGCAGGTGACACCAGCAGTTCCGTGGCCGTGGTAGCGGGTTTTGGTCCCGATCGTCCTTTCTCCACCCTGGAGACTGGCCCGAGTTTGGTCATGATGCGATGGGGGAGTACATTGTCATCGGCGGAGTTCGAGACTTTCCTTGACTCCGTCAGTGCGGCGATTGGCAGACAGGCGTCGGGGAAGGCATCTTCCTCGGCGACCAGAACGCTAAATCCATCCAACCAAAGATCCACCCAACGAGGAAACCGACGTGAAGGTGCTTGCTGGCCGCATGCGCGAGGCCCTGTTACGGGTCTGCGATGCGGCCATGCCAAGGGTGGGGTCTAGGCCCCGGTGCAAAGCAGTATACTGGTGGTCGTCCGAAATACCCGAACTTCGGACGGCCTGTTGCAGGGCTCCGAGGGCCTTCGTCCGGTGTCGTACGTCGTCACGGTTTCGATCCGGACCTGGAGGCCCAGCTGCGGAGTCGTTATCGTGAACCGAAATCGACTCTGCGGCTGACGATTCGAAAAGCGAAGGACCTGGTTCGGGAGGAGATCCTGGCAGGTCTCAATAGGGACCCATGGGGACTCCTGTATCGAGTGGCGCGGAACAAACTTCGCGCCGCTTGCGCCCCGGTCATGGAGTCCCTTCAGCCTGATTTCCTCGAGCGGCTGGTGGGGGACCTATTCCCGGAATCCACCGGCCACTCGCCTCCTGTGATGCTCCCCCCTTCTTCCAGTGGGGGGCTGGGTTCTGTCCCGGACATCACAGAGACCAAGCTGGAGGTCGCTTTGAGTCGTCTCCGAGCCCGCAGTACTGCGCCGGGGCCGGACGGTATTCCGGGGCGAGTTCTATTCCTCGCCTTGGAATACTTAGGCGGCAGGCTTCGGAAGCTATTCAACCTTTATTTGCGGACTGGACAGTTCCCGAAGGCCGGGAAGGAAGGCAGGTTGTGCCTGTTGTGGAAGGGCGATCGTTCTGCCGACTCCCCTTCCGCATATAGGCCAATCGTGCTGCTGGACGAGACGGGCAAACTCTTCGAGAGAATTCTCTCTGCCCGTCTTGTCCAACACCTTGAGGTGGGGCCCGGTCTCTCGGATGACCAGTTCGGCTTCAGGGCGGGTCAATCGCCGATCGACTCCCTGAGGGCTCTGAGAGACCTGACTCAAGAGGCAACTCGCGAGGGGGACGTGGTCCTGGCGGTGTCGTTGGACGTCGCCAATGCCTTCAACAGTCTTCCGTTTGAGAGTTTGGTTGAGGCACTCCGGTATCATGGATTGCCTCCCTATCTTCGGAGACTGTTGGATGCTTACCTGCAGGACAGAGAGGTCCTGTGGGTTGACGGCGACCAGCGGATACACCGGCGTAGCGTATGCCGCGGGGTTCCACAGGGGTCTGTCTTGGGACCGATCTTGTGGAACCTCGGGTACGACTGGCTGCTCCGCTGTCCTCTCCTGCCGCGGATGAGGGTGTTGTGTTACGTGGATGACACCCTCGTCACATGCAGGGGAGGGACATATGTGAAGGCGGACCGCATAGGGCTGCTCGGATTGGAGGTCTCCGTATCCAAAACGGAGGCCATCCTTTTCCACGGCCCTCGCCGGGCCCAGCTAAAATATCTGGGTCTTACCCTGGACGGAAGATGGAACTTCGGGGCTCATTTTTCCGTTCTGGCCCCGAAGTTACTGTCCACCGTGGCTGCCGTTTTTGGGGGAAGCTGGGCAGAAGGAGGCGGGAATACGCTCGCCGCTTCCTCTCCCAGCCGTAGGCCTTGGTGGGAGGGGGGGGTGACCCCTCTCACCTGCCATAGACCTACGCCGTGAGGGTGTCCTAAGTTGCTCGGGGCACCCTCTCACGGGGGTAACCGCATGGGGGGGGGGGGCGGTGAGTGCTAACGCGATTCCGAGTCGTCCCATTAAGGCGTTGAGGGCAACCGTTAGTTTTTTAGTGGGTAGCCTTAAAAAGGGGGTGTCGTCTATGGCGCCGGGTAGTCCCACATAACCCTCCGGTCATCACCTTCCTGGCCGGCGGGTATCTGTAACGGATTTTTCCAACGCAAACGGGAGCTGACTTGGATAAGAGATTATACAGCGCAGTTAGAACATGCATCTTATGGCGAAGGAGGATGGGGAGCCACTTAAGTTAACGTCGGAAAACTGAAATATGGGCAAACTTGCGCAATCCAAAAATAAAGTAGATACACAACTTTTGTAGGGGATCTAATTTATTAAGCAGCTCCTCAGATATATTCAGGGAGCAAACGACAGCAGAGTCGCAAAGGGGTAATAAAGTAGATTGCAATAGGAGGATTTATTCCTCATTGGTAGGAAATTCTGCTAACGTTTAAGTGAGTAAATGTGCTTTTGTATTTTTTTTGTTAATATGTTACTATGGTAACTTGTGCCGTCCATAATAAAAAAATTGTCAAATCTCAGTCCTAAATTTTTAACAGCACCAGAAAATGGTATAATTTATTTATCGTATAATAAACTAGTCTAATGGCCCGTTCTACAAACGGGCAAGATCTAGAAACGTTTCAGGGTCTTGCCAACGGTAGTAGTATTTTTAATTAAACACAGAAAAACTCCAAAAGATGTTATTGTTACTACATTGTATTTACTAAAATAATGTTTATATAAAAATGTATATAATGTATTAACCATTCTTGTTTGGATCTGGATCCTACTGTAGCGATAGGTGCGTGCCCATATAACCAAATAACCGCAGAGTATATATATACACATAGAGCAGTATTATAGTATAGATTAGTGAGGTCGTTAATAATAATCTTTTTTCTAAAAAGTCTACTACCTAATATAATAGCCTGTGATTTTTTTTGGGATTAACAAGAAGCCCAAAAGTCCATGCTTTTATTAAATTAAGGTTATGATTTATCTCATTAATATTCAAAAATAGGTCTACTATTGTTGAATGTCTACAAAGTTGCAAATCGTCAGCGTAGAGATGATAGGGACATGAAATGATTTTTGTGATTTTATTTATATTAAGGGAGAAAAGTAGAGGAGATAAAACGAGGCCCTGAGGGACGCCAGTAGAGAGTTCCACCCATTCAGAGGACAATTCATCAGAACAGGAAATATGTCGATGTCCTTAGAGATAAATACGAAACCAGTTAATTACGGTCTGAGATATGTTAAGACTATACAAGATTCGTAACATAGCAATATGTCAAACCTGACTATGGTGAAAGCATAATTAAAATCTAATAGGATAAGGACAATAAGGTTTTATTTATCCATAGTGTACCTGGTATCATCAGTAACCATAAGCAAGGCGGAGGATTTACTATCTGCTTTCATGGATTTTGGATAAGAAAGGAATTATAGATATAGGACGAAAGTGGAGGGAAGAACTTTGATTATTCCGACTTACTTCCTCTGAAGTGTGTTTGTAATTTTTAAGGAAAAGAAAAGGAATTGATTGTTAAATAAAAGTTTAAGATATTTGTTATAACAACCAATATAATGTCTTTAATTCTGAGACCTATCTAAATTTTTGATGAGTATAAATTATTTCTTTTCAAGTTTTATTCATTTATCCGTATTGAATGGTTGAAAAAATATGAAAAGCTTTTACAAATATATATCTATTTTTTTTGCAGTTTTAAGAAGTTACATAAATATTTCTTATTATATATTTATAAAAATATCTAAATTAATGTGTCTATGTATATAATAAATATAGTGTATATGTGTATAAAATAAATGTACTTAATGTACTTAAAAATAAATCTTATCTTATACTTCTGAAACTCTTCGTTTGGTCGCTGCTTTTTAATACAATTTCAGGTGTCTAATGTTCATGTGTTTAAATATCACAATGGATGTTGGAGTACGCAAGCCACTTGCATTAAGAAAATATGTTTGAAACAGTACTGTCACGAAAAACGTTGTGTGATGACCACATCATGCCAGAGCGTGTACACCAGCCATGCAATTTCTAGTAACTTGAACGGTATAAACTTGCCTTAACATTAAACCCTTAATTAATTAAAATTTAAGGTGAATAGCCGCTGCCACTCAGTAAAAGGTAAACGCCATATCAAGTTGCATGCAAGCCAATTTGTTTTGTGAGAGATGAATTCCTTAATTCCTTCTATTTATCAGACCTTTGGTAACGGTATACTATGAAACTATCTTTATATTTAATATGTATCATTATTGTTATAATGTTGTAACAAAAATTCAACCATGCTGATTCAAGACTAGTAAATTAACGCTTCTATCACAATAAATGGGTAAATAAAATTGGCTGTCCTGTACGTAAAATAGATTGGAGCTCGCACAAGACAGCGGTCACACATATCATGTCCTTATTCTTTGAATGCTATAGTCTATTTTTGTATGTCAAATGTGATTTATAGTGGTCAAGCTTATAGCGCAGAATACATAATAGCATGTTACTGAGCGAGATGTTTCCGTTAGACTGGGAACGTATGATTTGTGTTCATTGAATGTCTTGCGCTTAGTGAGTTTAAATATCTAGGTTGGTTGCGGTTAACGAGTTTGATTGGAAATTATTTGGTAGTAAAGTTATCTTTTTAAAATACATATAAAAGATACCAAGTTGGTTAATTAAAATTGGAAACTCTGCTGTGTATCACAATATACAGAAAATCAAAATTATATTATAAAACTATCACGTAAGTAGTATTAAAAATGTTGTTAATTTATTTATTCTATACGTAAATAGAAGTCTTGGACGCTGTATGTCCAATTTATAAAAAACCATTTATTAAAATACGTTTTTTAAATATAAACTTCTTGGACACTTCAAATCATTTATTTCAACAAGATTTAAATCTGTAAGTTTCGTCTTCAAATGTCGAAAACGACAGAACGTATAAATTTACGATTGTACATGCAGTTGCAACATACATATACAGTGCAAAGAATAGTTAAAAAAAGTGTATTTAATAACCCACTTATAGTGAAAGGTTATTAAATATATTACATATATATATAATAATCTGTAGTGCCTTTTAAAAATATGTAAAAATTTGCAAAGTACTTTTTATCTCCCGGGATGAGTAACTTACGGTAAACGGGATAACACTTTTAAAATTACTAAGTATCGGACTAACTAACACGGAAGGGATTTCAAACTCCCTTATTAGACCATGCAGACAAAGGCTTTGAAAATAATAGTAAATAAGAACCTTTATTTTAATTTCCACAAGTATTAAAAATAATATACAATGTTGTATAAAAACAAAGATTATTTAGAACACCATGGTCATTACCTATTGTGGATCATCTCTTTTCTAATATCTGAACTGAGGTGAAAACATCAGCATTCATAAAGAATACGGTTTGTTTCTCATTAGAAAAAAAAAACAATTCTATTGGGAAAATGAGGCGTACACCTAAGCTTTACTGATTGCGTTGTTTTATATTTCTTTACGGCTTCAGATTTGTGTGTCCTTATTATATATCTGGACAAAAAATGTTAACAAATAATGCATAATTTTTTTTGAAAGGTCTAATTTTAAGCCTAATTTCACTTCGATGGAATAAGTGTAAATTAGCGATAATAATTTTATTTTTTAAACAATTTGTTATTTAATCAATATTCATTAAATATACATATACTCGTATGAAATATAATGCTACAGTTTCATATAGGATGAAATTTGAACACGTATGCCATAATTGATTGAGTGAAGCGTGCGGAGCGTTCTACTGGAGACTTTTTCCCATTCGTTGTCATGAATAGATTCGAAAACTACTTGACGGAAAAGTATGAAATTTTGCAATCATAAAAAATATTGCAAAAAGATACACATAATCTCACAATGGCGTCTTCGTCGATATCCGTGTAGTACGTAGAACTTCTTGTGTGGTTAGATATAGCCACCACTGTGTGTGGGACACTTGTCAGGTACGATTTTGGTTTGGATGATTATTACCGACTCGTATGTTAATCCCTGAGCTTCATTGATGGTGAGGATGCGCGAGGTTTCCCTTTTTCCGTACCCTAGGTTTGTAAGGTCCGCTTTTTAAAATATGTCAAGTTTTTTTGGTACATTATTTTTATATGGAACTTATTAATAAGTTTGGTAAAATCATTCGTAATTTTTTTTAATTTTATTATTATTCATGGAAATCTCCCAAAAAATATTTTTAGAATAATAATAACATTTAATGTAAAACAAATTCAATATTAAAATTGTATAACAAGTTTTTGCAACTAATTTCAATAATTTCTTAAAGATATAATTAAATCTCGAAACGGAAAGGTGGGACGGACCTTGACGCCCGAATAAATGGAACTTGATTGATTTTGAAAATTCCTTTAATATTCTCGGCCTTAGAAATATCCCAACTTTAAATTCCTTGATCGACTCACAGGAAATGAATTCCACTTTGGCTAAATGAAATTCTTCATGATTTAATCTCAAAATTTCTAACTTTGAGACGTTTTACTTTTTCAATAAATCTAACAAAGGGCACGAGAAATGAAACACACATAATAATTATCGATTCACCCTTTATATAATTCAAAATTTTACCGTTTATAATGGTAATTTGATGTTTCATCTTTATAATAAAGAATTGATTTATGTATTAAATGGCTGTATAGTTTTAAATTACAAATTCATAGTATATATGTTGAAAATTTACAAGTGAATCCAATGTGTGCAATTTTAGTAATTTTAATTCAGTTAAATATGATTTTATAAGTATATAATAAAATCATTACCAGGGAATCAAAATGGCTACCTTCTAATATGCGCTGAACTATCGTGTTAGTACTCGTCATCGACTCATATTTGCGTTTCTGTTCTATAATATGTTTTCTTGTCGAGATACAGAATTGAGTCCCGCTCTGGTAATAAATTGTAGTTTTTTAAATTTTATTTGATGTATATGGCAATATGTTTATATGTGACTTAAAAGATGTTCTTAAATATTTCAATTTCACATTATATATAAATGGATAAGAGCTTTGTGTTTCAAGTCAAATCAATTTGCTATTTAATTTGAAGGGTTCAAGAACATGATACCAGAAAATAAAACGTGCGAGAAAATCAATGAATTCCAAAAAGCGTTCGATGATAGGACTGAGATGTTTCTTTTTGTATCTTATTTCGCTCCATTTGCTTTCCGTTATTTCATAAAAGGTCTTCAAAGTTCTCGGGTTTTGTTTTGCGATTTGATATCCTTATTTGTGGGTCATAAACATGGTGTTATAAATTTAGTAGGATTCCGTGGGATAATCGGGTCGATGATAAATGTTTCAAATTAATTGTATGAAGTATTTATTTTAAATGAGCATTTACAGAAGCCCAATTTATTTAATAGGAAATAAACACCGAGTGCATGAATAATCAACATACATATAAAAATAATAAAAACTATAACATTAAATATTGTAGTTTTGTTAAATAAATATCTGTTAATTCTCAAAACTGTAATTCCTTACACTAATGTTCCTATTAACGTGATTATATTTTATTTTAATAAATATCAAAAGTAAAACATCCATTAGATACTTAAACATCAAAGACGTACGTAGCAAAAACTTCTATGTATAAGACGTCTGAATATTTATTCCTTTTCAAGGACACATTCAACTCATTCTCGCGACATATAATATTTACTACGGGAATTTCTTGACAAGACATACACGCTGCTAAACGCTCACAAAGGGCTATATAAGATATTTACACATTTCACATGGCATACTAAAACAAAATTCGGAGATATTGTTTCCGAAATTTTACTGTGACAAGATAGGAGTATAATTTATGCTCTTTGTATTTTATTTACATATGAGAGATGGGTGTAAAAATTATAGACTAAAATCTTTTTCACAGTCGGGTGGTTTAAATAGGATAAGAAAGCGATCCTTTGATGTACTAAGCCGATGAGGGTAAACGTTATTGTCAGCTTTAAAAAGAAAGCATCTATACCGGCAATCACTCATTAGCATCCCGGGTGTTACTGTTTGGAGGTATTTTTAATTGACTTAACAGGACAAAAAATATCAAGAAAAATAATGGTAAATAAATATATAAATCTTATAATATAACATTTTATTATTTTACAAGAGCTGGAATAACTTAATAAAGCGACTAGTTTTGAAAGTGTATCTGTGTTTTTTTCGATAAATCTAAATCAAGAAATTTTATATATAAAACTGGATGAGAAAGCTTATTTTGTTTGTATTTTTTAACCGGCGTTCAATATTATAACATATTTTCATATTGAAACTTAAAAATTCTTCAATCAGAATCATAAATATTCTTAAGAATTTCAAGATTTAATTTCACTATTATTTTTTTTTTTAGTTTCAAAAATTTTTTTCGTTATAATAGCTAGGATTGATATATATATATTAAAAGTTTTTGGTTGCTTTGTCAACAATAGTTCTGCAGTAATACCTTATTATCATCGCTATTTACTACTTCCATGAAATCATTACTATTTAATATTAATTTAAGATTTTAAATGCTACAAATAAAAATATTATATGATATCGAGTTATTGTATTTTTTCCCTCGTTTGAGTTTTACAGGATGTCAACTCTTTTATCTTTTCATTGTCTTCGCATAATATATATATATAGTGTATGTCTAAAATTATAAACATTTTCGGCTTTATAAGTAAAATTCTATCGTGTCTATTTACCAGACAAAGAGAACCCAAGAAGGTTACACCTGAAAGTTGGTAATTTAGAAGATGCAATACAAATACTAGGTATTTATAAAATTTTCAGAACCAAATCCATGTAATAAAGATTTCACTGGTTTTATGAAATTTATACAAAATAAATTGCTTCGATGCTGAATATTTAAATAAAACATTTTATCTTTATACCATTTGCATGTAAACGTTTTGCTGACATTGTGTCAGCGCCGGATGATAATCCGGTAACTTTACTGAAATGCCAATAAAAGATTTCAAAGTTCTTGTTCTTTATTCTTTTGATTATTTTGATTTTGATAAAGTTTTGTATGCCTATGCTGTCTTAAAATTATGGATTCTTTTGTAATTGAATATACTTTTAATGAAAAGTACAGAGTTTGTAAGGACAATTGTAGTCTTATAATTATTTAAAGAATTCATATACAAAAAGTTTCTATTTAACGTCTTATCGTCTTAATATTACGAACATAACATTATCTTTTCTCTGTTATCAATAAGTAAAGTCTATTAGTAATAAAGGTAAAATGAAATAAGTATTAGTGAAATAGATCCCTTCAAAAGAATTAATAATTCAACACCAATGCCATGTAAACTATTAATAGTTATCAAATGACTCTAAGTTTATAATAAATGTTCACATGTTTTGTGGGAACTCAAGACAGATCCACAATATTGCCGATATGAGACAATACCGTTACTGACATTTTAATTATTAAGCGACCTCAACTTCTATTTGCGATGTGACTTTATTTATAAAGAAATGAGAAGCGAGGAATAATTGTTTCGATGTTGAATAGATACTGTCTGTTGTTCAGTTTTTTTATTTTCAGTCGACATTTTAATAGATTTCAATTTTGTATTTGTAGTATTTTATCGTCTGTAATTGAAGTAGTTATTTTCAAAGGTTTTAATTATAACAATAATGTGTTACTAAATTTAATATACTAATTTATGAAATAACTTATTACATTTATGTAATATAATGTACATAAGAAAATTTAATTGGAGTGCAATTTGTTAAGAAACTCTTCTACGTCTTTTTTTTCATGACATGTCAATGCCAAATGAGGATCTGTCCAATCTTTTTCACTTTTATCAAACCATATATATTTTCCTTTCAAAGATTGATCACAATCCAATGCTACGAGTAAGTACACGGGTGCTTGACTTGCTTTTTCTACTGTCAAATCTCCGGTTGGTTTTGTCATATCAGTTTTTACGAAACCGGGATGAATTGAATTAATACTTATATTATTATTTATTTCCCTTTGCTCTATTCTTGTTAATATACAAACAGCAATTTTAGAAATTCTGTAACTAAGGAGAACTGTTGAAGCAAAATCTTCTGCTTTTAATGTATTAATTTTAACAGACGTTAAAAACCATTCAATAAAATCATTAATATCTTTTATTTGAACAACATCACTAATAAGTCTCTTTATCCAATACGTGTTCTTTAAATTTGAAATGTGTCCAAGGCCACTAGAAATGTTTATCAGTCTTGCATTTTTATTAAGTATTGGATATAAATATTCTTTTATTAGAAAATAACTTCTAAAATTAATATTAATAATATTTTCTGATTCTTCATTCTTCTTCTGATCTACTGGTACAATGGCTGCATTGTTTATTAAAATATGCAGACCTTCATGTTTTAGTTTTAAATGGCCAGCAAAATTTTTAACACTGTTTTTGTCACTTACATCAAGTTGATGGAACTCCGGATTTAATCCTTCCTTTTTTAAATCTTTTATTGCTTGTCATCCTCTCTGTGTATCTCTTGAAGTTAAATAAACGAACTTCACCCCGCGTTTGCATAATTCCTTTACAATTCCAAACCCAATACCTTTATTTGAGCCCGTAACAACTGCAACTTTATGTATCATGGTTGCTCGAATGCTGTGATAGGACTGACGCACGATTTATCGCTTAACTTATCTTGTTTGTGAATTCGATAATGATAAATGACTTAAGTACTCTTTACGTAAGTAAATAAGAGAACACTATTATATTTTAATAATATTTTCCAAACATAATTAAGTTCAAATTGGTTATAGTTGGACTAAATGTCTTTTACTGAGTTCCCACTACATTACATTCTTACATTACATTTTTCTACTGCGGTAAATTCAAATAATCGACTAAATTTTTTGGGTTCCTATTTATTGTATGTAATTTATATATTTTAATGTTTTTCAGTCTTTTAGATTTACTTTTTAAAGTTCATAAAGACATAATCAATTATTGTGTTGCTAGTACACGTCTAAAAAAAATTTATAGCAAAATAAAGCAATTCAAAAATCTTGTCCATTCTAAAACGTTACTCACCACTTCTCAC
Source organism: Melinaea marsaeus rileyi (assembly GCA_918358865.1). NCBI lineage: Eukaryota > Metazoa > Arthropoda > Insecta > Lepidoptera > Nymphalidae > Melinaea > Melinaea marsaeus. Next base: position 21,967,494 of record OU911089.1, read on the forward strand.
TCATTATTTGAAGATGTGAACATTCTTGGAATCAGTGGGATAAAAGTTATACTCCTACTCAATGTATATTTAAAACCACCTGTGTATCCTCTCTTGCCTCCATCATAACTAAAATCATATTTTATGACAACTGAAAATTAGGCAAAGTACATAATTTTTTATTGGATTTTAGAAAAAACCATTAATTTTTTAAATAACATGTTAATTCTAGAGCATCTACCAGTCAACCAACAATATTAACAAAAACATTAAAACAATGATGGAAACAAGTTAACAAAAAAAAAAAAGAAAATTACGGGTGAATTTAAATATATACTAATTTTTTTTAAGAATAATTCGTACTTATACATTTCTTATCGCTATAAAATAAACTAAATACTTACCTAAGCTATAAAATAAAATAAATACAAATACTCAAATTGTAATATTAGTTAGTGCAATTATAGGTAAGGAACCAAATAATTACTGCGTTCTCTTATGAATATATTTAACAATATATACCTTATGAATATATAATAACAATATTCCTCGGTTGGGAGCACGACGAAGTGTATCAGGAAGGTTATTCAACAGTCTTATGGCATGTACTGAGAAGAAATTAAACAAAAAACCAGTATGGTGCTAAGTGAATAATAAGTTTAAATTAGATGATGAATGCTGTGGAGATGCGATCTCTTCGTCGAATATGCGGAGTCAGTTTAGCTGACCGAATCCGCAATGAAGAGATCCACAGACTGGTAGCTACTAGCGAAGATGCCACGGTGAGAATGAAGAAGAACGTGCTCAGGTGGTTTGGGCCCGTCGAACGAATGAGTGATAAAAGAATGGTAAAAAAGATTTATACAGGAAAAGTGAGCGGTAAAAGAGACAGGGGGGCAGGTATGCAGGGACCGTAGCGTTTGGCGCTCCGTTTTCTCTGGCTACCCCGCAAGGGATATGGCGTGAAGCTAAGTTAAGTTAAGATGATGATGAAAATTAGAAGTCATCCTTAGTAGTTGAAATTTCGATTTCAAGTACAATCATTTAAAATAGAAAATAACTGACAGAGAGCTATTGAAATTACTCTTTTACGGTTGGAAAGCATTTTCAGCTTAGAACAATATTCAGATATGTGATCAAATTTACGTTTGTTAAAAATAAAGCAAAATTGATTTCAGAGATGTGAGACTAACATATCAGCGTTTTTCGGAGTGGAGGAATAAGAGAATTTTAGTTCTAATTGGTAAAAAGTTTTTCCCCGGTAAACTAAACGTAACGACTACGTAACTTTTCGTTATAACTCAGTTATATGGACACTTCAACTGGGCATATTAACAATATAAAGGCTGAGATTTTTTACAAACTACGTGAGTGATATTGTAATAGCGTTGTAAATTAGTGATGACAAAGTAATATAGTCGATCTTGTTATGACCGTACTTGCTGACGATAATTATAGCATGGTCTTCTGGCGATCCCGGCGGTAAAAAGAAAACCAGTTTAGTTTCTTGGAAAAAATATAAGAAAGAAGAGACGTTTTTAAAAGCAAGAAATATAGACATATATAACTGCATTAAAAACGTTAGAAAAAGCAATTAGAACTAAAACATTAACTGTTTTAGTTTTAATGAGAATGCTCAATCGCTTCCCGGACAACTTCAGTAACTTTGAGAAGAGCTATGGAAGTACTGTTACTAGGAAAAAAGACGGACTTAAAAACTATTTAAAACATTGTTTATTAAAATGTAGTTGGAAAATTATTTGTGAACGATAGCTCAAGGATATTAGATAGGTAGCGTATATGATATGAGAAGAAAATTATTGCAATTGGTAGGATTAGAAAATTTGGTAAAGAAAGAACACGGGCGCTTCGGCAAAGTGTAGGAAAATAGCCAATAGATAAGAATGTATTAAAGATATATAGAGCTGGTACGATAAAATCAAGTAATGCAACAGTTGTAAGTTCACTAATATTGTCCTCGCCAACGGCATTAGATTTGATTCATCAAAACTCGGCACGATTCTATACAGATACATATTTAGATACAGAACTTACAGATACTTATAGATATATATATATATATATATATATATATCGAGTTATGATTGTTGATTGTTATGTTGTTTGAGGTTTTTTACTGTTAATATTGTGTAACAATAAATATGATGTGATGATTTTATCGTTAGGTTTTATGACTTATAATATTAAACCAACACAAGTAGGTATGTACCAATACAAGTAATATACTGACTTTAAGTATTATGATATGATGATATTATGAATATTATTAAATTCTGTTAGTATAAGGAACTTAAGTTAGAATGAGATAAAAAAAGTAGCAATATCGCTCCTGCTAATTTCCCGTATGTTTTAGATCATACATTATCTTAGAGCCGAAGATAGCCGAAATCTTTCGATCTTGTATGAAACACATGAAAGTAGGATGAGATCTCGTTTTTACTGGATACTGGATGGATATATCGTATCGCAAAATATGTTTTATTGACTTTTACTGAATATGTAATATATCTCCTTTGTCCTAAAATATGAGAATACCGCTACGACAGATGGCATTTACATTTTTATTGTCTGTATTTCTAGTGTATGGCATATTTTGGTACTTACTATATATATGATACTTAAAGACTGTAGGTTCTATTCTTTCAAGTATATTACCATCTTTATCAACGATAAGTTCCAAGATATAGTTCTAAAATACTATTACCATAGTCACCTATCAATTCTCCTCATATAATAATAATGTATTGGGTAAAGTGTTTACTGTTTGACAACCGCTAGCAGCAGAGTACTTAAATGAATCTGTCATTTCTTACTCTAAACTAATTAATATAGAAAAAATATATTATAATTAATTTGTTTCATTGTTATTCAAATACTAAACTTCATTTAGGTAAATAGAATTTGCATAGATAGCTCTTTTAGTTTTGATTTACTTTTATTTAAAATTATTAACATATGTTGTAAGAGAAGTTGTACTAAAACCTGGTAAGTTTTCGTCTTAGAATTAAGTATGAAAAAGTAGGCATATAAAAGGGGTATAAAGATAAATCGTCAAAAGACGTGGTATTTGGTCTCATCGTAATTACAATCCATTTACAGAGAGTTTCTGGAACTGCTGAACCATAATTTGTTGTAACATTTTCTATCAGCGTTACCTAAGATATAAAAAAGGAATAAGTTATACTATTTTTCCTTACATATGATGATTGTTAAGTTTTCAATTCCATTAAGGTTCGGACCAGGTAAGTTAAATAATGACACATTTACTCCACTTATTTCTTGTATCGGAATTATAATGAACTAATATAAAATTAATTAGAAAGAAAAACAAAGCGAGTAATATAAAAACTATACTCATAACAAATTATAAAAGAGTATAAAAACAATACTTAATGTACTGCTCCCAATGGGAGCAATTTTCTTCCACTGGTTTTTTTTTGATTTGATATTTTTAACAAATAGTCTCACCAATTCGTTAATTAAACAGTTCCATTTTGTTAATTAAACAGTCAGTTCTTTTATCCCATTGTTTACTCTTAGTAGGTGCCATCAAGTTAGTGTCCGTTGTTTATAAACCACCATATTTGCACCACATATAGAATTGTTTTGGGAGTATTGTCCTTGGTGTTAACGATTTGTGTTCTTGCAATTCTATATTCTAAACAAAATAATAACAGTTTTAATTTTATACAGTTATTAGGACAACATAAATTAATAAATACAACTTTTCTAATTAAAGGGGCGCGCGTTAATCTCAATTACGAAAATACTTCACACTTGTTTCATACTTCGTGACGTCATTGGCCATAAATCGAAGGCTGGAAGAGAATGAACTATTTATTTTCTTTTAAATTTTGGAAGATTTCCCGCTGTCGTTTATGGGAGGACGTTTGCAGATCTGTGTTTGTTTATGTTTATGCAAATAAAGTCGTTAAACATTTGTTTTGTACTATTTTGAACAATATTACGTTTGCTTTTGAATAAAATTGTAAAAGAACTGCAATTTACTTACTTAAAACTGCTATAAATTATAAAAATATTATTATTTTGTGTATTAATTTGGTATTTTCTAATGTTTCTTCTTCCATTAAAAATTATCAAAGCATTTGCAATAATTTCACGTTGCTTTAAGTTAAAAAAAAAATAAAAAATTATTAAAATTTTACTGGAATGAATAATAAATATTTTTAACAAAAACAGAAATATTACGAAATTACCCAACCCAAAACAGCATGTTCTCGAATTTGTTTTAGATATCAGCGTTTGAGTTTCGGTTATGAACTCTGTGTAGTAATTGTCTTTTAAATATTAATGTATTTTAATGAAAAATCTTATGACGATAAAATGATAAGATTAGTATAATTCCGCGTATATGGCAGATTATCTGCCATATACTTCAGTCCTTAAAATTGTAGTTTAGCTATGATTATCATTCTTTAATACTGGGATATTAAGCATGGGTCGTAAGGATTAATTGTACTCATGGCTAGCTTTTGCTTATGATAATAAAATACAGAACAATTTTTTTTTCAGACATATATTTTCTTAAATTTTCTAGAATATTATTCAGGTCTCACACATATATGACAATTATTTTAGATTATTAGAGACGAATATTGTAGTTAAATAGTATTTATGTTAATCTATAGATATTTTTAATAACATTTAATGTAGCCAACATATACGTAAATACAGTTAATATCAATACAGTTGAAATCAAATGATCTTTTCACCAACTTAAAATGTGATGGCCTGTTTTCTCTTGCGGATAGTGGCACTGATTGATAAAATTTCGTGGGTATGATTCTGAAGACAACAATAATTCTCTTTGTGTTTTTCCGAATATTATTTTTCTGACTGTTTTTGTATGATTCTAAGACACACATACAACTATTATTTAGAACTAAAAGTGTTTGTTATGAAAAGATTATTATTGTTGATCAGACTGTCTGAAAATCCCAATAATTCAAACTGTAACAAACAAACATATACTATGATATATTAGAATACATTGTAATACGTTTGTAACTTTGGTCTACACTGACATGTATTTGAAACATCTTAGTAACTTCTAACATTACATACTTACATAAAAACTTTATATTTAAGAAAACAGAATGCCGGAGTAAATAAAGTAAGACTTTCATTATTATAGTGTACTTTTTTATTTTTTTTTTAAATATTCAAAAAAGGATATATTTACATCTTTTGCACTATAAAGCTGAAATTCGAATTGTGAATGTTTAATAATTTTTATAACATTACACTTAATGAGGGTGGCCAAAATAACTAAAAGGTCTGCTCGAGAAGACGGGTTAGTTACTAGAGAGTTATGAAAGAGAAATGAAATATGCTTTGGTAAACAAGACTCCTAATACTATAACAAGACGATTTGAGATATTATCTATTACCTTTTGAAAGTACCTTTTGTTCTTTTAGAGCTACATCAACTATATATAATAGTTTTTCCCATTTTTTAATTTATTAAAAATCATATGAGTTAGGATTAGGATTTTTTTTGGAATAAAAAACAATTCAAACTACGAGAGAAGATATAAACTTTATAAAGGTATACATAGTATTTATTAAAAGTATCAGTACAAAATATAATATATAACATTTATGTTATGATTTAAATGGCTGATATAAGCATTAAATTAAAACTCTCAGCCTGATATAATATGTACCCTCTTTTCAACACATTAAGGGTTTATTTAAATTTCACGCTTGACTTTACTGATGATCAGTTCAGTAAATCTTGCGGATGTTGGCAAAATTGTGGTTAATATTTACGGACATGTTTTATCTTACAATGAAATCCTTTTTGTAATTATGTAAAAAACAACAACAACATGTCATTTGAAAATAAGTATTTGGAATAATTATGGCTGAAAGCAATTTGGAACATCGATATATATATATATATATATATATATATATATATAATACTCAGTTCAACAACGAAACTTCAAACTTGATCAAGTTTATGATCCATTATTCAGGCATCATCAATCATTGCACTGAATTGACTTTATATCAAACCCATGGATCACAAACAGAAATAAATAAAATTATATTAACAATATTAAAATCAGTATTATAGGATTATATTAAACAGGATTAATTATCAAGGCAAATCTCATTTTTATAATAAATTTTTCAAAAATTATAGTTTGCTTATTAAGTAACATAAATTTATTGACACAAGACAGATAAGACTGATTAAAAGATTGCTTTTTTGTAAATGATGTGTCTGTGTTCTATGGTTTCATATTCTTCGCACATGTTTTATATTTTTACAATAAATCTGGTACGTGACTTCAGAGTTTCGTAGGTATTAAGAAATAAATCACACTGCAAGACTAAAAGTGTTATATGGTTGTTGAAAATAATTCGTTGCGTTCATACTACGTACTTTACCTAAGTCTTAAGCTTTGCAGTTCATTTTAAGAAATAAAATCTGTTAGTGTTATTTTAATTAAATATTAAACATTAACAAACGAGAAGTAATTGTTTATAGTGGTGTGGCCACGAGATTCGGACGAATACAAAGCAGGTAACGAGAACAGTTATAAGTATCAATGTGCCTAAAAGACGCGATGGACTTAGTTAAAATTATATTGGAATTTTGCATTTCAGTTGCATCTTATCTCTAAACTGCAAACAGCTACATTAGGGATATTATACATTTCAATAAAATTTTAAGGAATGTAATTTTTATTATAAATAATATAAATATTTATATTATTTATTTATTTATAATATAAATATTTATATTATTTATTTATTTATAATATAAATAATATAAATATTTATATTATTTATAATAATATAAATATTTATATTATTTATAAATAACATAAATATATTTAATACTTACTATGACAGAAATAAGAACGTCAATTTCAATGTCTTAGAGACAAAAACAATAGATTGAAACTAGTCACAAAATGTAATATTTTATGCAAAACTATTATTAAACCTACTCTAATATGCATCTTGAAACCTAGCCAATATTAGATTGAACTATATTGGTAACGTCTGAAACGAAAACATCCCTTCGGTCTTGTGATTGATTGGTCACAATTATGTTATTTTTGAGTGGAAAATATATTTTTATAAAACAATTAAATAAGATTATATCAATTTATATTTTAAATTAAGCTTATTAAATATATAAATAATATCATTAACATTAAATTTGTTAAATAATACTACTTTGTTTCCACCTACCTACATCGTATAGCATTTTTATTGTTTAGATATTCTATTTACGAGTATGTTTAGAACACAATAACCCATATTTATTTTTTAGATATTTCATGGCAAAGCGCTTTAGTATTACAAAACGTATTTTTCTACACGATTCATTAATATCTTTGTATGCAGTAATGTCCAATATTATCGTAGGGTACGAAAATCCAATACCTTGCATTATTCAATGCTTTTGTATTTTAATTATCATTTTGAGTACATTAATCTTCAAACAATATTTCTACAATTAGTTATTTAGAGACTTAGTGTTTAAAATACATTCTTTATAAAGATATAATTTTGTACCGAATATCGAATTGCCTTGCCACAGGTGACCGGTTCCAAGTTGTCTTCTGCATTTCTCTCCATTCTACAAGGCTGTCAATATATATGTAACTTCCAATATTTACATATCAAACTCTTGATTACATAGACTCATCTGCTCGTTTGTAATCCCACTTCTTTAAAAAACATTATTATTTTAAAGAGGCAAACGTAATTATATATATATACAATAAACTTGTGCTCTGTTTCTATGGAAATTAAATCCCTTTGTAATAATTAATAATAAAAAAATACTCTAATATTAATAAGTCATATTTACTTTTCTAAATTAATAACAAATAAACAATAAGAATGAAAGAGTGAATGAAGATATTTCAAACAAATAATTAATTTTTACCAAGTAAAAATACTATTCCTATATTATTAATACAACTTTCCAATATGTTTATTTCTCGTACATTGTATTGAACAGTTGGTAATAAAACATGTTATTATTTAATTAACTAATATAATAACATCGGCAAAAGTTTTTTCATTTAATACATATTCAAAGCTACTATTGAGTTATTTGCTATTTCCTGAAAGTAAACAGTACTGATAGTTTGCTTACGGATCAGTTGTTATTCGAAGCAAAACTCTCATACATTACGTATTATGTGTACAACATTTGCTTAACTTTGTTGATGACTGTCTGAAACTTCTAAGCCAATTATGACTTTTGCATTTCTTCAAGAATACTTAAGTATAATATAGAATAATCTAAAACATACACTAACTATCAATACTAGCAATATTTTGTTGGCATATAGTCTTTTAATATAATATTGTATTATTGTTTATAATATATATGTTGGTAATTAATTATCTCCACAATTAAAAGCCAAATTTTAATTCAATTTTTCTATTATAAAGTAAGATTTATTTAAGATTAATACTCAGTTCAAAGAAATCAAAATAAGTATTCCGGGTAAGTATAACGAAGTTATGTGGGCATAAAGTAATAAAATCGGCTTTATCATTTGACAGAATAAATAAAAATTATAATGAAAATATATACAATTTAAGTCTTATTGGTTTGGGTACAAAAAAAAATTACTGATCACCGTCTCTTAATATAAGTGAATCGCGGCATTGTCGGGTAAGAATTGCATTACAAGACATAGTCACGTTTTGTTCTATTGTGTTCCATGAGTTACATCAGAAGGAGTAGTAAAAGAAGATGAGGGAAATTCGTGAACCTGATTGCAATATTGTAATATATAGGTATTTCAAGCAAATCAGATTTCTTTAATTTCATTTTTCAAAATGTTTGCAGTACCTGCACCGGTAATGTCATTATTAATTTTGATTTTAATACCATAATTATGTCATATCAGCGTTATATGTATTAAGATACAAATGATTTAATTGTTAATTCTGGATTGTTATCGGAATTCAAATATAATATTATTTAATTTGTGCAAAAAAAAAGTCAATGGCTGCTCCCACGTGATATAAAGGAAATATTTTTTGTTTATATTTTTATAACTCTCATAACTGCCATTCCATCGGAGATATGATTACCATTAACACTGGGGTATAAAGTGCAGACCTTTCAGGGTTAATGGCCCTCGTTGCTAGACTTCGTTCTTAACATTATGATAATATTAATAATTATAGTCACGTTTAAAACATATAATCATATATCTAAATATTTTTTAATAATCAATAGCATAATAACAATAATGATGTTATGTTAACATGCATCAAGACATCTCTTATTTTTATAAATATAATAAATTAATTTGTTTTTTGTTTTTACTAAACTTACGTTTTATTTCAAGTAAATGATTTAAGATTTCGTTACTTTATTTTACGCAAATTTTAAATAGTTTTTTCAAATTATAAAGGATGCTCAATATTGTATAAAAAAACGAAACTTATCATGTAAATCAAACTTCTATTATTTTTACTTTTAAAAGTTTAAATATTACTATATATTTATTAAACACCTAACTTATTTTAAATTAAATAATTCTTCTGCATCAATAATATTTATATCATTTTGTCGACTGGTTTTTGTTCTTATTTTAAATCCATGGTTTATAATCTATACTTGGAAATAATTAAAGCTTTATGCTATGCATTTATTTTAAGTATTATTTCTTCGCATTATCACTATCCCGTACTTATTACTGAAACTCTTTCACCTGAAGGTAGTCTGTCAGAGATTGCTTTGCATATTTTGTTTTTTTATACTCTTTTTGTTTCATTATATTAATTTTGTGTACAATAAAGTGCTTATCTATCTATCTATCATAATAATTAAATTGTCGCACGTAATAACGGAGAGTGGAAATATATATTTAGTATCCTGTAATTTATTTCACCCCGTGTAAAAATCTCTTACTATGACCTATATCGAAATTAAGAGTGTCTCAATATGGTCTCAACTGGAAGCTTTGTTTAACCAAGAAATTAATGCAGCTCTATACAAAATTAAATGAATGACGCTTCTCAGAATTAGTGCAATCCCACGAGGAGACACGTTAAAAAGAGCCGCCATTAGTTAGTGCTACAACGGAGAAATGAAATATGCTTCAGTAAACAGGGTTGCCGCCGAAATAAAATGATTGGAGACATTAAATATTATTACCTTTTGAAAGAACCGTTATGTTTTGGATTTAAAAAAAGTATTAAATATCTATATTACGTTTTGAAAATTTCATTCAAAGAGTTTATATTATAATAAATATAAGAAAGTAATAAATAATAAATTTATTATAATATATATGATAAGAAACCCAAGAGTATATTAATTTATTTTATCTCATAGACAACTAAAAGATGAATAAGAGCATTTCAAAATTAAATTCGTAAAACATTGCTCCTTTAATTGTCTTTATTGAGACTTTAACTTAGCTTTACGCCATATCCCTTATGAAGTAACCGGAGACGACGGAGCGCCAAACGCTACGGTCCCTGCATACCTCTTTCGCCTCGATCACAGACATTAACCTCTTCATACATGCCCTCTGTGTCCTGGTCCTCGGTCCGCATGCTTTTTACGTGACCTTCCTCCAGTATCGTAGCTACTGAGTCTTCGAAGGTCACTCGAGGCCTCCCCCTGTCTCTCTTACCGGTCATTTTTCCTTTATAAATCTTTTTTACCATTCTTTCATCACTCATTCGTTCGATGTGCCCAAACCACCTGAGCACGTTCTTCTTTATACTCACCGTGACATCTTCGCCAGTACCTGCCATTCTGTGGATCTCTTCATTGCGGATTTGGTCAGCTAAACTGACTCCGCATTTTCGGCGAAGAGATCGCATCTCCACAGCATTCATCTTTCTTACATTCTTCTTCTGTGTTACCCACGTTTGGCTGCCGTATAACAGCGTCGGTAATACGCCTTTCCACATCCATTTCGTATCTTCCGTCTCTGCTAAACATACTTCCCCAATATACCGCTTCATTCACTTGTTCTATTATCTTACCATTCACGTTGATCTTACATTCTGTTCTTTTTTCTTTTCTTTCAAATATCAGAACCTTCGTCTTATTTGCATTCAGGTTTAGACCATTATTTTCACACCCATCGTTCAGAGTGGTGACCAATGCCTGCAAATCCCATTCTGATGATGCAATGAGCACTGTATCATCTGCATATAGCAAGCAATTGACCTTAAGGTCACCTACTTTCGCTCCCATGTCACTGTCTTTCACGTCTTGGAGACAACTATCCAAATACAAATTGAACAACCAAGCTGACATAGCGCAACCTTGCTTAACACCCGATTGGATGTCAAACCAGGGCAACATGTCAGCTCCTTCTCGCACTCAGGCTGAGTGATCTCTGTAAAGAGACTTTACAGCCTGTAGCAAGGGTCCGCTCACATTGTATCGGGGCAGTATCTCCTATAATTTCTTTCTCACAATTCTGTTAAACGCCATTTCCAAATACACAAAAGCACAGAAAACCTTTTGGTTTAGGGCCAAAAACTTTTCTGTGATCATGAGGAGGGAAAAGATCTGATTTATACACCCTCTTCCAGGTCTAAAACCTCCTTGGGCCTCCCACAACAGCCTTTCAGATCTCTCTTGCATTCTTCTCGCTAATATTTTAGCATAAACTTTAGCGCCCAAGCTAATCAAACTGATAGCCCTATAGCTTGTACAGTCTATCCGTGAACCTGTGTCTTTATACAAAGGTACGATGACTGCACTTCGCCAATCGTGTGGGACCTCCCCTGATTTCTAGCATAGATTGCACAAAAACCAGAACAAGTCCAAGACGCGTGGCCCATCATATTTGATCATCTCGGCAGTAACTTCATCCTTTCCTACACTTCCAAACTGATTTCACCACCGGCTACATCCGGTCTCAGCATTTCGCTGGTACTCAAGGCCGAGGCGTCCTCACATTCATACTTCTCCTTGTAGAATTCCGCCCACCGCTGCAAAACGTGTGTTCGCTCTGTTAAGATTTCACCGCTCTTCGAAAGCACCCCTTTCATTCTACAGGTTACCGAACAACCCCGGGAATCACTAACTTCTCGCCAGAAAAGCTATGTGTTTTCCCGAAAGTTGTTCGTCAACTTGTCATCCATTTCTCTAAGAATTTTCACGCTTCATCTTTATAAGTGTTATCGTTTTATGCTTTTGCAGCTTGTACTCTCTTTTTCTTATCTCTCTCATTAGGCTTTATGATTATAAAGCCATGGATTCAGCCATGCTTTCTTCTTTAATTCTACAGCGTATTTCAGGTCATCATCCCACAAAATCAAAATCAACAAAAACTAAATTCATAAACAAATGTATAATTTTTTAGCAGGTACTTAATAAAAAGTTTTAACATTTAATTAACACTTATAATCCTGCCTCAAATTAAAATTAGTCTTCATTTTAAAGTTTCCTTGTACTTCATTCACCTCTGCTTTAGAAAGTAACACTAAAATATGCAGATATCCGATGTTAAAGATCGACGATACTCCAAAAGTGGCGAATATTTCTTATGACAAAAACATCATCACATTAATTTCTTCATATATCTTCTTATCGCCGTCAGTAGTGTATATTTTTCTTTTTGGCCACCGTTGTACAAATATTTCATTTTCACTGTTTTGGACTTCATTTGGTGTTCAATAATTTTGATATCTCTCACAAATACCAAAGCACCCTCGTTTCTCGATTGTATGCACGTCCGTTCACCTTATAACTAAGTTTTTGTTTCTACACTAGTCAACGTCTCCCGATGAAAATGAATAGCTGAACAGTTTATTGATTATAAGGTTCGCAAAGTTAGTCACAAAATAGCCAGTCGTTTCGTTTAAAATAGTTTATTATCACGAATCACCCACACGGATGACGTCCGGCCTGAGCGGCCGGTCGTCGCGGAATCGCGAATTGAGAATTTTAAATTTATTTATATTTTATGTCTTCCTTAAAAGTGACTATTCCATAAATTTTCAGCTCAATGATTAAGTATACTTTATTAAAAAGTGATTTATTGAAAAATTATAAAAGATGAACTGCGAGATATTCAAAACTTAATCCTAAATAGAAACGAAATTGAACGAAAGTATGTCAAATAACTATACAAAATATTGATGACTATGAAATGATTTAATATAATTAGATAATATTTTAACTACAGTTCAAATGTAATAAGTTAATAAACCAATTTAATCACTTTTAATACTACCACAAACATAGTTTTAGTAAAACTACAATGAAATATAAAAGTTAGACGAAGCGACTGTTTGTCTAAACAGAAACTATTAAAGTTATTATTCTGAGGGTCGGCCAACTAATTACGCGCCTAACTTTTATGGTCAGAGTCGGTGTATTAGTTAATATTTGGGAAGGAATTTCTAAAGTTGGTTCTAATATTAGTCCTTAAATTTGGATAAACAATCAATTAAATATTTCTTTAATTTAATTTTTAATCCTATCCTTTTCCTCTCTTATCTTTGTATGTTTAAAATCTTAAGAAATATATTATTAACAAACGTATTAATAAACTGATATTATAGAAATATATCCTTTCATATTTATAGAGTAACACGGGTATGAAAGGTATTTTTGAGAGAATGCGCTCTTGATTTTTTCATTTCTTTTTATTCTCCGTATCATTTTCAAGCTGTAAAACTTAGTTTACTCGTAAAATAACCTAGATTTGACACGCCGCATGCAGCGTCATCTCAGTTCCAGATTACAACGATTTCGGAATACTAATGTAAAATATGGATATGTTGTTTGAAAATTGTCTTCAAACTTCAAACACTAACTAACATTATTGTATTGCATTGTTATTGAAACTCCTCTTTACTTATATCGTGTAGTTTGATATAAAATTCTAATTGCGGTATAAATTTATCTTAAAACTATAATTCAAATGTTCCTTTTTTGTAAATAGTATCATAATCACTGAGAATAGTATCCTCAAAGATAAATAGGATTACATACTTTAATTTTAGTTACTGTGTAAAATGATACAACTATTAAGATGTGAACCTTAAATACTCGGATTTCAGATAAATTTCCTAGTTTCCAATATGTCAATTACAAATGTTTTACGTCAATGCAAAAATACTATTTTTTATTCTAAATAATATTTCATAGAATTGAGATCTATATCTTGATCATTATACAAATTAAATATTTCATAATCTAGTGCAGACAAACATTGTTTAAAATTGGTTCTTGATGTTAAATCAACAATCAGCGGGTTTTTACATCTTATAATACAATTATAATTGCTTCACTTTGTAACGACAGTGTTTCCATGATTGAATTTCTTAGAAAACTATATGCGCATGAATTAATGAAAAATACATTATTGAGAAGGTGTGAATAGAGTTCATCATAAACATATAAAGGAAATATATTTTTTCTCATAATTTAGAATGTATGTAGTTTTAATTTTATTTCAAAATATAGATTTTTTGTAAGCTCAATGTTTTATAAAATTCTTTTGCATTCTTTAAGATTGCAAATTGTATTATAATAAAATAATAATAATGGTAATTATCAACATACTACAAGTTTGAAATGGAGTCCAATAACATTAATATCAAATGAGCGGTTCAGTAGAATTATTATTTATTTAGACAATTATTATGTCATATACATAACAGTGACAAGGTAAAATCAATCCATTCCATGTTATTTGAAAAAATATATATTCAGTATATGCATGTAGAAGAAATCAAAACAACCCTTTCAAAACATTTTTGTTTATCTGTTTATTTGTTACCACATCGTCCAAAAGTTACCGATTGGATTTTTATTATTATTTTCATTTAAATTACAGATAATAAAAATTATTTGCGGTAATTTTTCTTAGATAAATATTATTTTATTTATTGTGCTATTTAAATACAAAGAAACAATATTGAATTTTTAATGAATTTTAGGTGACGCTATCTATGACTTCTAACTTAAGTCGGAAGAGGAAAACCGAAAAGCAGTTGCTGGCAACAGCTAGCCATACTAAAACACTTGGAAGGGTCGGGACAGTAAGAGGATTAACACTAACAAAGTTTGCACGCCGACATCGGATAGGTCAAGTAAAGTTGACAAATGAATACCTAGAGGTAGTGTAATGATTGGTATATTATAGTATACATTCTGTTTGACACTTTCTAGGTGGGGAGTAGTTTAGTTTTTGCTATTGTCAATAACAAAACTGAAATCAAAATCTATAATAACACACATTTTAACATGTGTCCATGTAATTGTATTATTCAATAATATTATTATTATTTTTACAGTTTTAGTATTTCAAATTGAATTTACGTATTTGCGTTATGGTGTATTTAATTTGACTTTTTTTAGTCCTATTTTTCGGTCGAATGAAGTCAAAGTATAATATATTTCAATATCTCTATATAATGGAATAATTGGATGTACCTACTTTAATTTATTAAGAAGTTGATATTTACTTTTTAAATAATCTATAATTAAATCCTTGGTTAATCTGAAAAAAATAAAGAAATTTAAGAAGGTAGTAAAAAATTTAACAAGAAGATTGTTATTTACATCAGTAAACAATTAAACAGGAAAATTAAGCGATTTATCCGCTAGATCCGATAGCTAATAATATTAAGTGTTTCATATCAGTGCTTACTTCATTTTAGTAAATAAGTGGTCATTGTTGCCAATTTGTTTTAAAAATGGACAATAGTTTTAGTAAATTTAGTATTAAATAATATTTGATTTGAAAACGGTCGTTTTTGTTATTTCAATTCAAAAATATTTAATATATATATATATATATGTTTTTTTGCTTAAATTTGATGTAAGCTTATTGAACAAAACATATGCAATAATTATCCTTAACAAATATATATATATACATATATATACATATATATATATATATATATATATATATATATAATAAGTTAAGCAAACATTTTTAAACAATGATTGACTCTTTAACTGGAATAAGCCTGTGATTTGGAGCTAGTGATAGATCTGAAGTTATAAAATATAATAAAATAACAGACTTTGGCACCATGTCAAATATAATTTACATTATAATATACTCATACATGCACCTCTCGCATTTCAAACAGATATAGAATTAAAGCAGACTAACAGTAGCTGTAATCTGTCTTTCATTGGTTCTAATTAAACATTGCTTAATCCCATCGAGCCCCAATATTCATAAGGGCCGGTTATTAGCAGAATGTAGTACAAGTAGTAAAATATACCGCTTATAATTATTTTACATTATAACAGTTTTACGCATTTTTAGTCATTGAAAAAGCACGTCTCGATCTAACAGTAGCACGGCTTTGTTTAATAAACTCCATAAACTTAATATATTTGGAAACAAGCCCTATGGCTGCAATTATATAATTTTAATTTCTAAAAGTATGTGTATCGTTAACCATATTTAACTCATTATTAAAGTTTCAATAAATATACAATTATATATTAGGGCACTGTAAAATTATCTATTATATAAAAATGAATCGCAAAATGTGTTGGTAAGCGCACAACTCAACAACGCATGGACCAATCTTAACAATTCTTTTTTTTAAATATTCCTTGAAGCCCAAGGATGGTTCTTACGGCGAGAAAAATTCGAATAATTTCCAGGAAAACCCTAAAAAAGCCCTTTTCTTTTTGTTATACAAATATTTTAAATGTAGAATAAATAATTAAATGTAGAGTCAATTTGAACTGTATTGTTATGCAACAAAGTTCATATTAAATTACAAGCACTCATTGTTGTCTAAACAATGTAGCAACACGCTAACGTCGAAGAGTCAATTCGCGCTTTATTGTCGCTGCACAAAGCTCAAATTTGTGATAATACCGTGAACACGACCAAATTGAAAAGTTAAAAAATATAAGAGCTATATATTTGATTGGCCTTGCAATATTCTATCTTTTTTTTTAGTTGCGGAATGCGACATAATTTGTCATCAGTTTTCATGTCATTGCATCTGTCAAACAAACCGCGTTAAAAAGCCTTTATAATATTTAATAATTAATTTCGATTGTTTTATATCGTGTTTTGTGCAAAGTGTTTTAATACCTGTGATTAATAATTATTGCATGTGACATAATATAGGTAAGTATATTCAATATGCCTCCTATAAGACGAAGTAATTTAGGTAGAAAAAATCGAAATGCTACAAACCAAACTAAATATCGATCTTTTCATACTGCACAAGGACGTGACGACCGAAATGAACGTCAAAGAATTCGTATACCACGAACGCGGGAAGCGAGAGCGAGAGATTCAACTAATAATAGCGAAAGTTTGAATCGAGCTGCTTTCAATAACGATTTGTCAATTGACTACAGTAACCACCAATGTGTTACTATTGGATCTATGAACTTGGTTTGCTCTCATTGTAAGGCATTGAAATACAAAAATGAAGCCAATGAACTGTATTGCGCAAATGGGAAAGTGAAATTGATACCATTGGATCCACCACCAGAGCCATTGTACTCATTGGTTTCAGGAATAGAACCAGATTCCATACACTTTTTGTCAAATATCCAACAATATAACAATTGCTTTCAAATGACGTCATTTGGGGCAACAAACGTAGTTCGGGAAAATTTCATGCCAACTTTTAAGGTATGTATTATAGCAGTTAATCATTATTATTTTAGTGAACAAAATTTCCTGTTAACTAAGTAAATGTGTCATTAACCTTCAGTTCCCTAAACCCCAACACATATATTACTTAGTCATAATATTATTTGGTGATTCAGTATTAGCAACAATTTTATTATTTTGAAACACAATGTAATTATTTGATGATGGATATTAGTTACAACTAATTATTACATATTGACATACCTAAGCATATCAATTATTATTTGGTGATTCAAATTAAGAGACAGATATACTTTTTAGGAACAAATATTATTTCTATTTGGCAAAAATCTTTTTTTTTAATTTACAGATACAAGGCCAAATATATCACAGAGGAGGTTCACTGTTGCCAGTGTCAGATAGCAATTACAAATTCCTGCAAATTTATTTCATGGGCAATTCACCACAAGAAATTGATATGCGTTGTTTACATAACAATTCACTAAAGAGGTCTATTGTAGAACAATTACAAACTTTTTTTCATGAGCACAATCAATTGATTATGTTGTTTAAAACTGCACTGGATCTAATGCCATCTGATAATCACAAAATTATAATCAGAGCTGATAAAACATCTGTTGGCCAACATGCAAGACGTTTTAATGCACCAACTATTGATGAACTTGCCATCGTAGTAGTTGGAGAAAACTTGGAATCCCGTGATATTGTTTAACATCGTCGGAATTGTCAATGATAACGTATAAAGGAAACACACCGCTCATATGACGCACTGCAATATCCCATTATATTTTGGCAAGGTGAAGATGGGTATGATTTTTCAAACAAGATGATAAAACCCAGTACACGTAATAAAAAATATTTTTTAGCTATGGAGATATATTATCAGTCAATATATTATTATTTTTTTAATTTTCAATGTTATGAAAACAAAAGTCTATTTTCAGGTTCTGAAACCAACAAAAAAGTCAGTTCAATGAACTATTATTCCTACCGCCTAATGATTCGTGAAAATGAAGACAATCACATACTCAAATGTCGGCTATTATATCACAAGTATGTTGTAGACATGTATGTTAAAATTGAAACGGAGAGATTAACATTCATCAGGTTGAATCAGACCAAACTCAGATCTGAAGAGTATATTCACCTTCGAGATGCGATTAATACTGATGGAAACACATTTTGATTTGGTTGAAAAGATAAGGCCAAATGAAGTTGATGCAGTAATATCAGCTGAAATTCCTAATGTAGAAGTAGATCCTTGATTGCATGAGGTAGTTATTAAAAACATGATACATGGTCCCTGTGGAACTCTTAATCAAAATTCACCATGTATGGTGGATGGTAAATGTTCAAAGCGATATCCACGGACATTAATATCTGAAACAATCACTGGTAATGACGGTTATCCTTTGTATAGTCGCCGATCGACAGCAGACAATGGAAGATCAACAATTGTCTAATTAAATCAACAAGATATTGAAATAGATAATCGCTGAATTGTTCCATATTCACCCATTTTATCAAAGACTTTCAAAGCGCACATCAACGTTGAATCTTGCCATTTAGTAAAATCTATTAAATACATTTGGCGTTTGGCGTTTGGCGCTCCATTGTCCCTGGCTACCCCGCAAGGGATATGGCGTGAAGGTAAATAAATAAATAAATATATTAAATACATTTGCAAATATGTAACTAAAGAGAGTGATATGGCTGTGATTGGTATTAATGCAGAGAATTCCAATGATGAAGTTACCCAATACCAAATGGGTCGCTATTTTAGTAGTAATGAAGCAGTTTGGCGAATATTTTCTTTTCCTATTCATGAGAGACATCCTACTGCTGTTCATTTAGCTGTGCATTTAGAAAATGGACAAAGAGTATATTTTACAGCACAAAACGCAGTAGAAAGAGCTGTACAGCCACAATCTACTAAATTAACCAGTTTTTTGAGACATGCCAAAACGATGCTTTTGCTCAAACATTATTATATTCTGAAATGCAAAAATATTATACTTGGAATAGATCCTCAAACAAATTTATACGACGGAAACAAGGAAAACCAGTTACAGGATACCCAGATATATATTCTACCGATGCGATTGGTCGAATTTATTCAGTACATCCAAGCAATTATGAATATTTTATTTACGACTGCTATTAGTCAATGTACGTGGCCCAACATCTTTCCAACATGTACGAATTGTTAATGGTGATTTGTGTGGATCATACAGAGAAGCTTGCCAACGTTTGCGATTGCTAGAAAATGATGCTCATTGGGATCAAACTCTCAATGATGCTGTAATATCATCACAAGCTCATCAAATACGAACATTGTTTTCTATAATCATATCTACATGCTTCCCATCAAACCCAAAGGATTTGTGGATCAAGTACAAAGATAATATGTGTGATGATATTTTGTATCAAATACGGATTAGAAGGGGAAATCCAAATATACAAATAAGCGAAGAAATTTACAATGAAGTATTGATTTCAATTGAGGACATGTGCTTGATGATGTCAAACAAACTATTATTTCAATTAGGCCTGGCCGCGCCTAATCGTCCAATGCATAATGCTTTTAACCAAGAGTTGCACCGAGAAAAACTGTATGATCTCAACACTTTGAAAGAATTAATTCAAACAAACCTTCCACTATTGAATGAACAACAGAAGTATGTATTTGATACACTTATGAATGTAATAAATGATAAAAGAGGAGGGATTTACTTCTTAGATGCACCTGGTGGTACAGGATTTTTTTTTCTATTTCATTGATATTAGCAACAATTCGCTCACAAAATAAAATTGCACTTGCACTCGCTTCGTCGGGAATCGCAGCAACTTTGCTTGAAAGTGGTCGACCTGCTCATTCAGCACTAAAATTGTCATTAAACATGCAAAGCAACGAAACTCCAACCTGCAACATTTCGAAGAACTCTGCAATGGCAAAGGTTTTGCAGCAATGTGAATTTATTGTTTGGGATGAATGCACGATGGCACATAAAAAATCTTTGGACACTTTAGATAGAACTTTATAAGATCAGGAGATTTTCGTCAAACGTTGCCATTGATTCCACGATCAACGCCAGCTGATGAACTTAATGTATGTTTAAAGTCCTCCAATTTGTAGAAGCATGTGAAGGTATTACATTTAGACAAGAATATGCGTGTCAAGTTGCAAAATGACCAATATGGAGACATATTCTCTAAACAATTCATTGACATTGGTAATGTCAAATTTCCTATAGACACCTTGACTGGTTGCATTAACTTACCTCAATGTTTTTGTCAGTTAACTAGATCAAAAGATGAACTTATTCATAAGGTGTTTCCAGATGTTGCTCAAAATTACAGAAACCATAATTGGTTGAGCGAACGGGCTATTTGGCTGCAAAAAACATAGATGTGAATGAATTAAATTTCAAAATTTAAGAACAAATTACAGGCGAATTGAGGATATATGCATCAGTTTATTCGGCTACTAACCAAGATGATGTCGTCAACTATCCGCCTGAATTTTTAATCTCGCTGGATGTACCAGGATTGCCACCGCACAATCTGCAATTAAAGGGTGGATCGGTAGTTATAATGTTGAGAAATATCAACCAACCGCGTCTTTGCAACGGCACACGGTTAGGTATAAAAAAATTATTGAACAACGTGATAGAAGCAACTATACTGAAAGGAAAGTATAAAGGAGAAGACGTTTTGATACCACGCATCCCAATGATTCCGACTGATGTACCATTTGAATTTAAACGACTACAGTTTCCAGTACGGCTTGCTTTTGCTATGACCATAAATAAGTCCCAGGGGCAATCATTAGGTGTTTGTGGAAATCTAGAAAACCCATGTTTCTCACATGGTCAATTGAATGTTGCCTGTTCCCGTGTTGGAAAACCATCAGATTTGTTTGTATATTCACCAGGTAACCAAACAAAAAACATTGTGTATCATAAAGCACTAAAATAAAAATAACACAGATTTTTGTTAATAATTATGATTCACTTGATTTACAATAACGCGATTACTGAAAATACTTATATACGTTTTATTTCATTTTTCTTTATTTCATGGGTTATTAACCCTATGTTAATAATAATAGTAATAAATAATTAATTATCTCCATGTATTGTCATTGAAGCACCCACTTTATAAATATTTGTCACCTTTAGGTTCCCACGATCCCTTTAGATTATTTTTCAATCAGGTTTGTACCTTATGTTCCCCTCTTAGTTTGAAGCTCTCTGGAAGACATCCCAGTCGGGGTTTTTAGTGCGTCTCAAAAGGGTGGCCAAAGTTCGTGGAAGCGAAGATACTTAGGTCATCCGAGCTGACCTTTTTCTTTAATTCTCCTGAACAGAACCGTCACCATAATGATAGGGCTATATGTGAGAGTCAGCAGAGTAAAAACGTCTTAAGGTCGAAATATAAACTGCCACATTCCAAATCTATTTTGACAACACGAAGTCTGCCGAGTTGAATAAAATTGTTGTATTTATTATAAAAATGTATTTTTTTCATTTTTCATTATTTTTCTTTTAAAATTTAAATGTTTTGAGTTTAACTTTTATTATATGCATTAGTAAAACCACCAAATATTTTGAATTATGAACATCTTATTAAATTGATAAAGTAACATATTAAAAAAGGATAATTTTACGATTTATTTATCATATTATTTAAAATATTAAATGATAAAAAAAATCCACCAGAATGCTTAATATATATAAATCACGTGTCACGTTGTTTGTACTCCTAAACTAATTAACCGATTTTTAATAAATTTACACACCATGTAGTTTGACCCAACTTAAAAGATAGAATAATTTTCAACTCAATTCATAGTCGCAATATTATTTTATTGCAAATTATTTGTTTATTATTTTGCAGTTAGCTCCTAACAATTCTAAAAGATGACGGTATCTGTTGACTGGATTGAGTAATTACGAATGAGGTATCTACCCTACCTACCTCATTCGTAAGTTTAGTGTTCCAAGTTATTTACTAAAAACTTTGTAATATACAAATAGTGTTATAAACTTGGATAAAATTTAAAAAATAATTATAATTATTTTGTTTTGATTTTTGCTTAATATCGGCTGTAAGAAAACATTATGGTTTTCATGACAGATGTATTCTGAACGTTACCCCTTAAATATTTTACTACAATGTAATATATCAAAAACAATAGTCACAGCAACGCGTGACCGGGTCTGCTAGTATATTATAAAAAAGTAATAGAGTTCCCGAATTCTCATGTTCGAATCGTGTCCGTGTCTATGAATTTTTAATTATATATTATATTTTAAATATAATTCATTATAGTTAAACATGATTAAATATATTCATGGATAATTACAAATTTTATAATTATAAATAAATACGAGTACAATTAAATTTTGTAAACACACAAATGTGAATAAATAAAAAAAAATACACTGAATTTTCTTTGCCTCCTAAATACATGTTGACTATATTGTATGTGACACACAATAAAGTCTGTCGCTAACAATTTTTATATTTATAATATCAATTGCTGTAAATGAATTAATTAATGAAGGACCATTATACATAAAACTCATTTTTTTGCATTAATCCTTATATCCGCTGGTTGCTAGTAACTTAATACAAACATTCCTATTTATATTTCATCTGACCGATTTTAAAATGTAATTGCTTCTACTTTGCTTTATACATTCTTAATTTAGATCATTACATTCAAAATACACGCTTTATAATTATAAATATAAGCTTAAGTCTTAATAACTTTCCATCCTCATCATCTTCCAGCCCTTATCCCACTTTTGGGGTCGGCACAGTATGTTTTTTCCTTCCATACTCTCCTGTTACTCGTCATCTCTGTACACATTCCCTTCTTCTCCACATCGTCTTTCACGCAGTCCATCTATCTTTTCTTCGGCCGTCCTCTACCTGTCCATCCCTCTACTACCATACCCAGCACTCTTTTGATCACATGCCTTTCATCTCTCCTAGTTTTCATCCTTAAACTTCCATCCTATCCTTAACATTTTCTGCTTATACCAGACTATATTTAAAATTTTAGAGCTAGCTTTTACTTCACAAAATTATCATGTAGGACACGTCTATAAAAGAAAAAAAATAAAAATAAACAGGAAAATAAAGAGCAAACTAGCTTCCCAAAGTGAAATGCAAACAAAGAGACTTGCTCCGGTATTCAGATCGGAACTTATGGTATCACGTACTCGGAAATGGAATTTTAAATCCACAATCTGTGTTTAACGATCTGCCCCGACCGGCATTTTTGGATGGCTGCACACTATTATTAAATTTTAAATTACACAAATATTCAAATTCATCGAATCGACTTTTATTTCGCCGGGTTTTATAATCTAATGATCGAAAAATGTTATTTAAACTTAATATTCACTTACTTTTTTAACATGTATGCAAATAGTCCAATAGAATATCTGATTTTTTTCTGTCCAAAGATACGTATTAATCGTTTAAATTGACGTAATTTCTTTTAAAAGAAACAGTCCATACAATGAGCCTATTTGTTGCCGAGAAAGTATTAAAATTTAATAAAGTTTTTAATGAGTAAAATACCACTTATTATGACTTCATTAAAAAGCTCTTGTATTATTATGTTTATATACATGTTACAATTTAATATACAAAGTGTCTTGTAAAAGAGATTTAAAACGATTTTATATATGTTATTCTGTACAAGATTGTAGAATAACGTCTCTAAATACGTACATAAAATATTCAAATTAATACTCATTCCACATACTGTATATTAACAATTCGGATTGCGACCGCCTGAGGGATTTTGGTTGAATTTAATAAATCTTTGAGACATTTTCTTGGTGGTGAATGGGAGGGAAATTTTGTGTAAAGAGCTGTTTTCATAACAACGCACCCTCAAAAGGATGAAATGAAATATTTCCGTGCACTAAAAGGCTTTGGCATGTAACTAAACGGCGTTAAAATGCGCGCGTCATGTTATATAAGAAACATATATTTTGTTTTTTTATATACTATATATATATATATATATATATAGTATACTATATATATATATATATATATATATATATACTGTGTACAAAACCAAGATTTTAAATTTATTTAAAATGGCAGATGTTCCAAAGAAACATTTTTTATAGCGATCGTGTAAATTTTGATGCAGAATTATCTATTGTAGTATGAAATACAGTCTACCAATTATGACCAAATAGTATTCGCCCTTAAACATCCTTATTTTTAAATTAATTATCACTTTTTTCAGATTTTAACTTAGCTCATGTATCAATTTTGTAATTATAGCAAAACAAAATAATATACTGGCCCATAAGTATAACATATATAGTTCTTAACTCGTTACGACGGAGCATTGAACGCTGTTCCTTGGCGTTTGTCCAACGCTCTTAATTGTTAATGAAATTAAACACATTGTGATTACTTGTGATATACGACCCACGTTAATATTTAATGTTTAGTTTTATCAAGATATATTTTTTATAATTAACATTATTTACATTGGTGGTATTTTACAAAATAGTTATTTTTATTTATTCTAATATATTATAACGGCTTGTTTTATTATTATTTTAAAGACTTTTTAAAAAATACTCGTAGTAAGTGGTAGGTAGTATTAGTATACTATTTACCACTATTTTTACTATACGTGTAAAAGCTACCATATATATGAATAAATAAATCAATAAAATATAAAAATATTTTTAAAATTTTATTCCACTACTTTGACAGACAAAAAAGTAGATATTAAAAAACTATAAGTGTTCCTATTGGACTACGTAACCTTAAAACCAGACACCAAAGTTTGATAAGAATGACTAAGGTTTTTAAGCAATATTTTTATCTGTTACTCGTGAAACTCCTATAAAAGCTGGCAAGTTCTTATATTCGTAATATTCTAACCATTCATTATATTCACTATTCTTAAAATCTTGCTGGAAGAACATGAGATCAGTGGCTGTGGAAGCTTACACTATTAGATTAAGTATTTTCTGTTACACTTAACCATCATGATGTTATTTGACGAAAAGTTATGTTTTAAAAAATATAAATAAAAATATTTAAGTAAGGTATCGTATTCAACTCGAACAAATCATGCCTTTCGTTTAGTCAAAAAGGCCGCAACTTTCCCATAAATCCACTTACACTAATTGCAAGCTATAATACGTACGAAAAAATGTAATTATAATAAACGATTTGACGACGTTTGTAAATAAATTTTTGTATTACACCCGATATATGATATGAACACTGTATAATGTTTACATATTTACAAACAATTAGGGGCCATAAAAAGTAAAAAAAAATATCATTTTTAATTAAAAAAAATCGTGTGATATAAGTAATATTTATCACAAATCGCCACAACGAATTGAACGCGCGGTTAACCGCGTGCGTGTTTTCGGTTTAAAACCAAATATAATCTTTTAATCCTGTTTTATGTTACCATTGTTATTAAATAAAATAAGAAATTATCCAATATTTATTTATAATACCATTTATGTTTTAGGATACAATTATAGTCCCAAAAAAATAAAAATATTATTTCTTTATTAATGCATCATAATAAGTAAAAAAAAGACAATAATAAAATACATACATAGGATGAACGTTTCTCTACAAATGTCTCTCTCTTCCAAATAACATTACAGTGTTGGAAACAAGGTTTAGAACGCAGGAGCGTTTAGGACAACTACTAGGAGTTGCAAGATAGAGTCGTTGATGTAGTTGATAGGAAGGAGCTGGCTTGGATAAGAGGTTATACAGTGCAGTTACGACATGCATGTTATGGCGAAGGCGGATGGGGAGCCACTTTAGTTAACGTTGGAAAACTGAAATAGGTATGGGCAATCTTGCGCAATCCAAAACTTAAGGGGATACACATGTTTTGTAGGGGATCTAATTTATTAAGCAGCTCCTCAGATACATTCAGAGAGAAAATGACAGTATAGTCGCAAAGGGTTGATAAAAGAGATTGCAATAGGAGGATTTTAGTCCTCATTGGTAGAAAATTCTGCAAACGTTTAAGTGAGTAAATTGTGTAAATGTGCTTTTGTATCGTTAACTTGCATTTTTTGTTATTATGTTTGTAAAGCATTAGTAAAATCTAATAGGATAAGGACAGTAAGGTTTTATTTGTCCATAGCGTACCTGATATCATCAGTAACCATAAGCAAGGCGGAGGATGTGCTATCTGCTTTCCAGGATTTTGGATAAGAGTGGGAGGAAGAACTTGGATTAATTCGACTTACTTACTTCCTCTGTAGGACGTGTATGTGTAATTTTCAAGGAAAAAGAAAGGAATTAATTTTTAAAAAAAAGTTTAAAATATTTGTTATAACAACCAATATAATGTCTTTAATTCTGAGACCTATCTAAATTTTTGATGGTTATAAATTATTTCTTTTCAAGTTTTATTCAATTATCCGTATTGAATGGTTGAACAAATATTAAAAGCTTTTACAAATAGAAATACTTAAGAAAATATAATGTAGTAAATATTTATCTAACTTTTTACGCTGGTTTTAGATAAGTATTTATTATCGTATATTTATAAAAATATGTTAATTTAATTAATGTGTATAAATGTACTTAAATATAAATCTTGTCTCATAATACTGTAACTCTCCGTTTGGTCGCTACTTTTTAATACAATTTTAGGAGTCCAATGTATATGTGTGTTTAGATATCATGATGGATATTGGAGTTCGTATGCCATTGACATTAAAATAATATGTTCAAAAGAGTACTGTCACGAAAATCGTTATGTGATGACCAAATCATGCAGGAGCGTGCACACCAGCCATGCCATTGCTAGTTACTTGTACAGTATAAACTTGCCTTAACACTAAACCCTTAATCCACAATTTAAGGTGAATAGCCGTGTGTGTGCGTCAGTAAAGGATAACTGGGATATCAAGTTGCACGTAAGCGCATTTGTTTTGTGAGAGATGAATTGCTTAATTCCTTCTATTTATTAGACCTTTGGCAAGGGTATACTGTAAAACTATCTTTATGTTTAATATGTATGTATCATTATCGTAATAAAGTTGTAACAAAAATTCAAACGTGCTGATCTTTTTAAAAATGCTGAATTTTTGAGTCTTAATTATTTAAAATATTAAATAAGTTAAGAAATCTTCTAACACAAGACTCGTAAATAAACGCTTCTATCACAATAAATGGGTAAATGAAATTGGCTGTCCTGTACGTAAAATGGATTGGAGCTCTCACAAGACAGCGGTCACACATATCATGTCCTTGTTCTCTGAATGCTATAGTCTATTATCGTATAGCAAATGTGATTTAGAGTGGTCAAGTTTATAGCGCAGAATACATAATGGCATGTAACTAAGTGAAATGTTTCCGTTAGACTGGGAAAGTTTGAATTTGTGTTCATTGAATGTCTTGCGCTTAGTAAGTTTAAATATCTAGGTTGGATGCGGTTAACGAGTTTGATTAGAAATTATTTGGTAGTAAAGTTATCTTTTTAAAATACTTATGAAATACAGAATCTACTTATTAAATATTAAAAGACGAATTTCTTATTAGTTGCGATTAACCAAGTTGGTTAATAAAAATTGGAAACTTAACTATCATGTGATTAATGTTAAAAATGTTAGTAGACAATGAAAGTTTAATTATTTATTATTAATGTAAATATAATTCTATGACAACGTATGCCTAATTTATAAAAATCCAATTGTTAGGATAAATTTTTTAAATATAAAATTCTTGGATCACTTAGAATATTTTATTTTAACAGTATTTGTTTGTTTGCTGTTTGTTTGCTGGAAAGGTTAGCTTTCAATTTGTTTATATAAAGTAACCTGTAATATTAATTTCGGTCTGAAACAAATTCCAAAAAAACAACTGACAACTCATGTTTGAACGGTTTGAACTATAATTAGTACTTTATTTTTCTCTAATTTCTGATTAAAAAATAGCTCCAATACTTGGGGTATTATTGGTTTTATTTTTTTTTTTTTATTAATCAATAATTAATAACACATAACACCTGGGCTCAAATATGCGACCCCCATGTTCTTCGCTATGATAACTAAGTTATCGTGTCTTTTTCCATATATTCTCTCTATGTTATTTAGTTTTGTTTGACTATTTATTACTTTTAAAGAATTGAACATGTGTATTGAATTGAAACCTTATTGTGTGGTCTCTCAAAATAAATATATATATATGGTGTAAATATTGTTATATAGTGTTTTCTAAGATTAGATCAGATCATCAGATCTTCTATAATCGATCATGGATTACCAATTGCAGTCTTAATATAAAAAAAAACTAAATTCATATTAGATACAGAAAAAAAAACAAATAATATTTGTAGGCGGTCAGTTATAATCCATCTTTAAATATTGGTTTAACTGGTAATACAATGCAACTTCCAATGAATCTTATTATGTTCGCGCTATTGAACGCGACCGTACAGATTTGTGCGAACGTATCGTTTGGCATTTTCAAAGCAACTGTACGCACGCTTAAGAGATTATTCAATATTTACAAATACCATAACACTATATTGAGTTCAAAACTGAATGTGTTTTAATGGAATATAAAAACACCGCATTTTGAGTGGAATCGAAAATTATTAAGATTAGGTACTTGTTGAACTTTAAGATAACAGGATAAAGAATATAGAAATTTGTAAGTGTAGGATTTTATAGTGTTAATTTTCTCTTCAAAAGTCGAAAACGATAGAACGTATATATACAGTTGCAACATACATTTACAATGACAAGCGTGCCTTTATATACAGAGCTTTACAACACAAATATTTATCGTTCGGGTAGAAAGACATATTGAATCAATTTATTTGCTCGATTCTAACTTAGGACAGTTGGAGCATAAATCACCAATCACTATGAAATATTACATCAGAGGGACCAATATCACCTGATTTCCTATAAGTTTTCAGTATGCGAAGCGCAAGCAATATACTTGTTACAACTTGAATAAAATTTAACAGAACGGTACCCATAAATTTCGACCCATTCGAAATATAGTTCATTGTAAAATAAACATGAATTTACCGTTTAATTGTATGGTTGTAATAGAAAAATGTCAATTTTACTATGTAAAGTTGAAGAGTTTTCACAAATGTACTTCGTTAGTTATATATTGTTTTCCCTTTTCTCGGATGGATGTATGTATGGATGTCTGTGGACAGGAAAAATTTTCATTACGGTCCAGAGATGGCGCTGTTTATAATTTACTGATTTATTTTTTTTCATGTTTAATTATATTACTGTTTTGTATTATTATTAATCACACTTTTTTGTATTTTTTTAGTAATTATAAATAAACATGTATTTAACATTTTATTTGTAATAAATAATAAATGTTTTATTTAAAAATCTAAAATTTTCATTACTGTCGAGAGATGGCGCTGTTTATAATTTATTGATTTAGTTTATTTTCATTTTTTATAATATTAATAATAATATTTTGTATTATTATTAATCAGACTTTTTTGTATTTTTTTAGTAATTATAAATAAACATGTATTTAACATTCAATAAATAATAATAATTTTACTTAAAAATCAATAGTTTTTTTATTACAATTTATAATTTCGTCAAAGTTCTGGTTTAATTTTAAAATACATATATATTGGTTCAATTAGACGACTTAAATTATTTAAGGTTACATAGCTGTTTCGTTGTTGTGGTGGTCCCTGATCACGGCCCTATTAGGTTTATTTTTGCTTATATTACATACTTGCATATGAAATAATCCATAGTACTTTTCGAAAATATAAAAAAAAATCCTTAGATTCCGGCAATTTTTTTTTTTTGAAACGGCACTTTTATTTTAAAAATAATTCCTGAGACAAAGGCAGTAAAATAATTATTATATAATAAATAGGAACAAAATTTTTAATTTCCACATATATTTAAAACCGTATTCAGTAGTGTTCAAAAACAAGAGATTATTTTAAATTCACTGATATTGTGGGGTATTTTCATTTTTGATATCTGAACTGAGGTGAAAAAATCAGCATTCATAAAGGTTAAGGCTTTACCTGTAATAAAAAAAACCAATTCTATTGGGAAAATGAGGAGTACACCTAATCTATGCTGATTGCGTTGTATTATATTTCTTTACGGCTCCAAATTTGTGTATCCTGAGTATGCTTTCGGATTTTTTTTTAACAAATAATACAATATCTAAAAGAAAAGGACCTGATTTTTAGACCTAATTTCACCATAATACAATAAGTTTCAATTGTATATTTCAAGTTGTAACAAATGTTTTAAAAGTGTTTAAAATATAAGTTGTAGTTGAATGCGATATGTGGAGCTTCAATAATTTCAATTAATTTGAACAAGATATAGTCGCTTTCTTAATTATGTAATAAGACACTACCAGACAGTCAAAATAGCTATATTTCAATGTCCTACTCGCAGAAGCATCGTGTTGGTACCCTTCGTCTTATATTTTCAGTTTGAAAATATAAGACGAAGGGTACCAACACTATACTATGAATAATTTTTTTTCTCAAGATACGAGTTTGTGTCCTAGTATGCTAATACGTTTTTAGTTTTTAATATATTATTTTTAAACTTAAGCACGCGTGAAAGATAATATGTTTAAGGTAACTTGAAACATGTTTTTAATCAATAATATACAAATATAACAAGAATTTTGTTTCTCAAGTCAAATCAATTTGCAATTTAACTTGGAATGTTCAAGAAAACATACAAAAAATAAAACGTTCGAGAAAATTCAATAAATTCCGAAAAAGCCTTGGATGATAAGATTGTGACGTTTCTGTTCGTATCACATTTCGCTCCATTTGCTTTCCGTTATTTTAAAAGGTCCTCAAATATCTTGTGTTTTGTTTGCGATTTGATATTATTATTTACCATAAGAACGGTGTTATAAACTTAATTAGATTCAATGTCAATGAGAAATGTATCAAATTATTAGAAGTGTTTGTTTTCAGTAACATTAAAAGAAACCCAATTTTTATATATTTTTTATTGTCATGCATATTATGTTGTTTATATCTATTAGTTCTCAAAGCTTTAAAGAACATCAACATTCTTATTTAATTTTAATAAATATCACAGTAAAACATTTATTACATGACTAAACATCAAAGATGTACGTCGCAACAGGTTCTATATACATCTGAAATATAATATTTATTCCTTTCCAAGGACACTTTCAACTCATTCTTGTGACATATAATATTTACTATGCTTTGATAAGACATACTAAATGCTCACAAAAGGCTATATGAAATATTCATACATTTTTCTTTAACAAAATATTTGTGTGTATAATTTATGCTCTTTGTAATTTATTTACATTTTAGAGACGGTATGAATATTATGGACTAAAATCTATTCCACAGTTGTAATATTTTTTATTAAAAACAATAAAAACGCGACGTTTTAAGGTTTTTATGTTTCTAACAAACAATTTAAGTAGTTATTTTTGATATTGAGTACTTAAAGTTTCTTATATCACCAGAATGACTAAGTTGAGTACGACAGAAATCCTTTGATGTACCATTTTAAGGCGATTAGGGTAAACGTTACTTTTTTGTTGGCAGCCTTAAACTGAAAACGTCTATGCCGACAATCTTGGAAACATCCCAGCTCACACTTACTTGGTTGAAGGTATTTATAATCTATTTAACTTTGTGTTAGGGCTATCAAATATATTGCATTTTATGCATCAGCTGTGATAGCTTTATAAAAATGTCTTTTTCTTCTAATGTATATGTAATACACGTAGTATTACAATCTTACATCTTTTTCTTTTTTTTTCAATAAATATAATTCAAAACTGAATTAGGAACTTAATTTTCTTTGTAGTCTTATAAACGGTGTACCGTGATATATATTTGAATAAAATCTTAAATTTAGTTTAATCAAATTTTCTTTGTATTAACGTGATTAATACGAACAGTTTTCATTCTTTTATCAACAATACATATATATAATATACATACAGATTATTGTAAAAAAATCAATAAATTTAAATTACTATCGCTTTTTCTTGTTTCTATGATATATAACTTTATAACATCAGCATATAAACGTTTTGCAGGTGCTGTCTCAGCTCATTACTATCCGGGTGCAACTCTGTTTAAATGTCTTGAAAAGGTTTCAGTACTTGTATTTAATTTATGATTTGATAAAATGATCCTTTTGTAACTGAGTATATTTTTATAATTACTAATGTAGTAGTACTAAACACTAATGTAGTATAAAAATATTTAGGAAATTATATACAAAGTTACCTTTTGATATCTGTTCATAAAATTATAAACGTAAAATTAGCGTTTATCTGTAACCATTTAGTATAGTCTCTTAATAAGAAATGTCAGTCAAAAGGCCTAAAAAGTTTAAAAAAATCCTTCCAATAACATATACATTTAAAAAAATTGTCGTGTCACTCAAAGCTTACAATACATATTCACATGTTTTGTGGGAGTTCATGACAGAACCACAATGTTGTCGATATTAGACAATACCACAATTGAGGTCTCAGCGACCTCAGCTTCTGTTTGCGATGTGACTTTACTTGCAAAGAAATGAGAGGCGAAGGATAATTGCTTCGATGCTGAATAGATGCTACCAGCTATTAAGTTTTTTTTTTATTTTCAGTTGACGTTTTAATAGGTTTAAATTTTATATTTGAAGTATTATGACGTCTGTGGTAATTATTTTTACATGTTTCAATAATAAAATAATTTATCAAAATCTTTCATTCATTCAGAACTTTTATTATATTTGAGTGATATAATGCATATAAGAAAATTGTATTTTAGAGAAATTTTGTAACAAAAATTTCGACGACATGGCATGGCATGACAATGCCAAATTAGGATTTGGCCAATCTCTAAAATTTTTAGCAAATCCTATATATTTTTAAAAAACCATAGTTCCGTACCACCTGGATACGTGGCGAACTTCTAATGTGCGATTCTCAAGGACCTTTCTTCAACGTACCACTCAAATGTGGAACGAACTCCCTGCGGTGGTATTTCCAGATCGGTACGGGTACCATGGGTCCCTTCGAAATAGGCGTTTACTCCTACCTCCATGGCCGGCAGCGCTCTTGTTGTTGCGAGAATTCGTGGTCGGTGGTGAAAAGGTAACATCTGTGACTGGCTAGCTTCTTTACCCTCCTATTAAACAAAAAAAATGTATTTATACAATCTTTTTTCTTTTTAGCAAACCATTTTTCCTTTAACAGTCTGATAACAATCCAATGCTAAGTATACGGGTGCTTGCTTCTTCTATTGTCAAATCTCCGTTTTGTTTCATCAGTTTTTTAAAAAACCAGTATGAATTTAATTAATACTTTTATTATTTTTAATTTCCCTTTGTTCTATTCTTGTTAATGTACAAACAGCAATTTTAGATATTCTGTAACTAAGGAGAACTGTTGAAGCAAAATCCTCTGCTTTTAATGTATTATTTTAAACAGATTTTAAAAACTATTCAATAAAATCATTTATATATTTTATTTGTACATCGCTAATAATAAGTCTCTTTATCCAATACTTGTTCTTTAAATTTGAAATGTGTCCAAGGTCACTGGACTAGATACTAGACACTAGATGTTTATCATTCTTGTATTTTTCTCGAATATTGATAAATAATATTGCTTAACTATTCGTTGCCAAAATCCCTAAAGATGTTATAAGTTCTTGTATTGTTTATACATCATCTCACTCATGGTTCAAGGATGTGACTATACTTGTAATTCATATGATACAAGATATACTTGCTCTATTAACAATATTAAAACCTCCTATAAGTCTTCTCTAGACCATATTCTAACTTAAATAATATTTTATAATGTTATCACTTTATCACTAAGCAACTGATGATAATAAGGCGAAGTACATAATTCTTTATTGACTTCTAACAAAAAATATCACAAATGTTAGTTACGTGTTATCTCCATGCTTACAAAACCTGAGCTATTTTCTCCTAAGTGTACTTATATTACATTGAAACTCATGGGAATCAACAAAGTTGTATCCAGTTTATTTTGGTATTGACCTCAAAACATACAGAAATGAAACAGCAAAATATTATTATAACAAATACAATAAAAAATATGGACTATTAAGAATATAATATTTATACTATATATCTATATGTAAGGGACCATTAATATTGTTTTTTTTCAATGTTTCATTTTGTTAATGTTGTGTAACAAAGAATAAGATGTGATGATTTACAGATTTTATCATTAGGTTTTATGACTCATTATAATATAAAACCAAAACAAGTATAGTAATATACTGACTCTAAGTGATCTGATATAAATAATATTATCATCTATTATTATAAACTATAACTTACTATAGAATTATATAAAAAGAAGCAATACCGCTTCTTCTAAAATTTCGTATGTTTTAGAACATACATTATTATAGAGTCGAGGATAGCCAAGAACTTCTGATCTTCTATGAAACAGAAAAGTTTGATGAGATTGCGCAGTTAGTGGATACCGGATGGATATATCGTATCGTAAAGTATGTTTTATGAATTTTTATTGAATTTCTAATACAATTAATATATATCTTTTTTTTCTTAAAATACAAGAACGCCACTGGGATGGATAACATTAAGTTTTTATGGTCTGTATTTCTAATGTAAGGTATTTTTTATTTTATTTTGTATTATATATATTTTCGTAGACTGTGGCTTCTATTCTTTCATGTATGTTACTATGTTATTCAACGATGGCTCCAATATATTTTGTTCTATATTATTAT
The DNA here is from genome assembly GCA_918358865.1 of Melinaea marsaeus rileyi. NCBI lineage: Eukaryota > Metazoa > Arthropoda > Insecta > Lepidoptera > Nymphalidae > Melinaea > Melinaea marsaeus. Next base: position 22,002,903 of record OU911089.1, read on the forward strand.
ACATTGTCAACTATTAACGCTACTTCAAATATCAATTCTAAAATAAAAATATTCCTTTATTAGTATCAAAAGAATTAAAAACAAAAAGTTTTTAAACAAGAATGAAATAATAATGATAAATGAGAGAGTACTAACCAATTAAATAAGTTAATAGTAACTGCTATAATAACTAGGACATATTGTACGGATACAACGTTACTTGTTTGACAACCGAAAGAAGGAAAGCTAATAGTAAAATGAATCTATCTAATATACATTTGGCTCGACATAAACGTCCGTCATTTCTTACTTACAACTAATTATTATTAAAAACAGTGTATTATAATTAATTTAACTTCGTCATCATTCATGGTCATTTAGAGAAAAAAATATATTTATGGTAAAAAGTACTTGATATTCTTTTATTTAAAATTATTAACATTCAGTTGGACGCAATGTAAGAGAAGTTATATTAAAGCCTAATAAGTTTTCTCCTAAGAAATGTTAGTATGGAGCAGTAAGCATATAACAAGGGCCATGAAGATAAATCATTAACAGTGGCATTTGGTTTCATAGTAATAACAAGTCATTTACAGAGAGTTTCTGGAACTACTGTGGCTATTGATTTGATGTAACATTTTCTATCCGCTTGGCATAAAGTATAAATAAATTAGGGATTAGTTTTTCTACTTTTTTATTACATGTGAAGATTGTTAAGTTAAATTTATTAAATAATGACACGCTTGTTTTTTTATCTTATATAAAATTCATGTGAATGAAAACAAACAAAGCTAATAATTTAAAAGCTATACTCATAATAAGTTATGAAAGAGTAGAAAAACAATATTTAATGTAATGCCTCAAATGGGAGCAATATTCTTCAACGTTATAATTCTACTGTTTCCTTTTAATTTGATGCTTTTAATAAGTAGTCTCACCAATTAGTTAATTAAACAATTCCATTCTTTCATTATATTGTTCATTCTTATTAGGTGTCATCAAATTAGTCTCTGTTGTTTATAAACCACCATTTTTGCTTTTAATGAGAATTGTTTTGAGAGTATTGTCTGGTGTCTTGGTGTCTCCAATTTGTGTAAGATTATATTTTTTCTTGCAATTCTGTATTCTAAAGAAAAAAATAAAATATAGTAACAAGAATTAATTTTTTTACAGCTTTAAGTATAATATGGCCTAGTAAATATAAAATGTCATATCTATATTTTTGTATCCGGTCGCAAGTACGAGGTGCTCGACGCTGGTTTTATAATTCGCGACATCATTAAACATAAATCGGAGGCTGGGAGAGAATGAATTATTTATTTTCTTATTATTTAGTTCGGGGAAATTCTGTTATTTATGGGAGACTTTGCAGACCTGTTTGTTTATGTTTATGCAAATAAAACGCTGAAATATTTATTTTGTATTATTTTTGATTTATATTTCATATTATTAATATTTCAATTTTATTCATATTAATTTAAGATAATTGCAATTTACCTACTAATAACTGTCTCAAATATTATGTACGACTATATATTATTTCGTTTTGTTATTTTATATATATTTCTGGAATATACACATGTTCCTTTAAGTTGAAAAATTTATGTTAATAAATATATTCAAAACGATTACTTAAATTATTAGTTTTTAGCTAAATGGCTTTTATTCAAACCTAATAATGTCCAAATATTAAGTTTGTACAATCAATTATTTAATCTTCTTAGAGATCAAATAATTGAAACGGGCTACGAAATCAAAAACTATTGATTTTTATAGACTTTTTTTAAAAATATTACACTGAAATGAATACTGAAGATTCTACAAACTGAAGCTAAAATATTTTTAAATACGTTTGAAAGACCTTAACCAAAAATTTTCATTACACTATTTACCTATCTATCCTTAAAAATAATGTGAAGTAAATAAAAAACTATAATTGTTTATCAAAATTGTTACACAATTATAATAAAAAGGTGTGTTAATTACTAGAGTGCTACAAAAGAGCAATGTTTCGAAAAGCAAAAATAATAACGCAATGTCAAGTTTAACTTAAATTATTTTTATAATATTGACATGACTACTACGAAGTTGTCTTTATATAATGTATAAAATTAATTTCTTTAAAAATTTGTATAAAATATATAAAAAGTCACATGAATACAAAGTTAGAAAAAATGGTTCAGGGAAGAAATAAATCTTTGAAGAACTTTAGTACCTCTTCTAAAAGTGGTGCAAGTTTTTATTAAACCAAAAAACGTTCAAACTACCAGATAGGAGATATTTTTTGTTTTTTTTTTTGGTCAAAATCAAGCGTCCTTTTTTTCTTAATAAAAAGTTTTCAAATTGTTACATTAATATTGTTATATAAATGTTATAATAAATGAATATTATTAATTGGTCAGGATATTAAGATCTATCAAATTCATAATGTCGTTTTTTGTAATACATGTATTAAATTTGTAGTACTTATAAAAAAGAAAAACATAAAAAATATATAATATCTTTTAAATCATTTATTTAAGTAATTAGTTTAAATATTATATTCTACTCCCAGCATTTGAATGATTTAATATGTATCAATAACATTAAAGGGGTAATAAAATTTTACGCTTGACTTTACTGGTAATATCGGTTTAGTAAATCTTGCATTTGTTTTCAAAATTATGGAAAATGTTTACGGACATGTTTTATCTTAAAGCAATCTTACTTGTTATTATATCAAAACCATATGTCATTTCTGAATAAATTTTAGATTAATTATTGTTAAGCGCAATTTCGAACAGCAACGAGGAATATTCAAAGATAGTTGTTGGGTTACCAATTTATAACTATAATTAACAGTCTTTAGTACATTTTGTATATTATAATGCGTGTAATAATTCTTATGTCTGTAACGGTTAATTCTTATGATTTTTAATCATCGAAGACAGTTTCAATAAAAACAATTTTTGTTCTTGCGAAAATTCATAAATTCATAAAATGTTTTAATGTAATATTTTCTACGTGAAATGAGTCTACTATTTCGTGTTAATTAAAAATTAATTAAAATAAAAACTTTTACAACTGAGAGGTCTATCAATTAATAATGTTTTTATACAATATACGTCATATTTTTAAAAATTCTAAACAAACTATGCATTTAATTCTATACGGTTATAATTAAATATTTAATATAATATATGAGTAAACTCCGTATTTATTTAAGTAAACTATTCATATATATTAACTTACTAATTTTTGAAATATACAAACTAATAGAACATTAAGCTGTTCTTGATCTAGTACAATCAATTCCACCTTATCTGTAGACTGCGCACAGTTAAATCAGGGATATTAAACGTTTTCATTTGGTTTTAAAGGCTGCTTTAAAATGCTTTAAAAATGTCACTTACCTAAACAAAATATTTTTGAGAATAAGTACGTATAATTATGGAAGTAAGGAGTTTATTTTTAATTTTATACAAGCAAAACCATGGGTTGTCAAGTAGTCGCAAAATATAATATTATTGTTATATATCATTTACATTTAAGTGGTAAAAATGTCTTTTTTTATTAAGTAAGTTTACATAAATGTATATTTTATGGTTATTCAAATATAAAAATAATATCACTAACATTAAATAATTGTTAAATAATTTTTAAAATGTTAAATAATTTTACTTTAATTTCATGTAGCAAAGCATTTTTATTGTTTTAATATTTCTTTTTTTTCCCTCTACAAATTCTCTTTATTTTTCAAATAAAATAACCCTTTCCTAGCACGCCAACTACAGATACTGAAAATAAATATAAAAAATAAAAACAGTACACACAATGTTTTTTATGTATACGCATTAATAGTTCCAAATCTTGTAGAGAAATATAAATTTGAATATCATAAAATTTATAAGCCCTTTGTATTTTTTTTATTTCTTGAATACAATTTCGTGGTAGAAAATGAGCTCACTTTTGTGAATAACGTTCGTTTGTTGGCTTCGCGAACTTCAGTCTGACATCGACAATACAATAATATGCCTGATAGACTTGAGCTTATATTCGAGACAGTATTCTGGATTTTCACATACATAAAGTATTAAAATAGGGGGACTAGGCGGCGGTCTGCCCTAGGGGAATACTTAGGGGCGGGTGGTTAGCCATTAGAAAGTGGGTCTGGGCAATTTTGTGGGAGAGAATGTCCCTTTTTTTCCGCGGATAGCCATGAATTCCCTCCGGTTACTACTCTGGTCACAGAGTGGATCTTGGAGTGGCCTCTATTGAAGGCTTTGCGGAGAAATAAAGGTTTGGGTAATGCTAAGTTGTTCTCTAAGGAACAGTTCGGGAGAGGGTTTCCCCTGGCAGCAGACCGCTGCCAGATGTGATGATTCCACTATCGTGCTCGGCGATCGTTAGTCTCGGCTTGGTACTACGTAACCAAAAAAAAATCTAAATATCTTTATTCAAGTTGGTATTTATAAGCACTTTTAAATCGTCATTTATTACAATAAAAAAGGTCAGTGTAATCAGTCCATGTGTAAGCTACCACCGGCTCAAAGTACTGTTCTACTGAGAAGAGCCGACTAGAAACCCAACAGGTGCTCTTTTTTAAAGTAATTTAACAATGTTCTACGTATAAATTAGACCACAATATGATCCATTAAAAACTCTTGAATATTATAACACGATTTATTTAATAGTACACATTTAATTTTGCATTTAATCCTAAGAAAAGAAAGATTTAAGATATCTCGTGGAACTCTACACAAACTCTGTTGCTTTGTTTAGGATATTTTTTTCGAATATCTTTCTTAATATCGGTAAAACAGAGATAGGCCTATAATTTTCGGGTTCAAGTCTATCGTCACTTCTAAACAAAGGATTTACTTTACTGGTTTTCATCAAATCTAGGAAAAAACAGGTTTCAATACATTTGTTGAAAATTAAGCATAATTGTCGGGCAATATCAATTATAATAGTGCTAAGTATTTTGACTGACATACTCCAAAGATCACCGTTTTTTTTAGAATTTAAGTTTCTAAATGTTTTAACAATTTGATCTGATGAAACAGGTTTAAAAGCAAAACATTTTTTACTGAATCTAACATTATTATTCAATGCATCCAATGATGAAGAATTTAAATTACGCGTGATTGTTATTGGAATTTCAGTATAAAAAGCCGCAACATAGTGTAAACAAGATATTCTAAAGCATACAGCAACAATCAGTTGTACCACATATTGTTAGTATTGCATACGCCTGAATATATTTATTATATACTATCGTTATCTAATTATAATAAATATTATTCTTTTGTTTTATCTATGTGTATTCATTTTTCTTTTTAATTAATTACATATTTCAAGTTTTTAATATCAACTGTATTGTCTGACTTGAAAGAAATAAATAAATTATTGAATAAATTATAGTATTTTCTATATTTAGTTAACTTCAGATTTATTGTTTGTTGTTATAATCTTTGTATATAATATTTAAAGGTTAGATCTTAATTTAAGTTGTGTATGATCAATTTTGATTTTTTAAGAATAATACTCAGTAAACCCTTTTTCAAGTAATTATAATATAAAATTTGTGTTCATGTCTCCAAGTTTCATGTGGGAGTAGAATAATAAATGTTATTTTTGAATAGCCTTTATCATTTAATAAAATAAGTAAAAATTATATAATAAGAATAAATCCAATTTAAGTGCTATTGGTTAGGAACATTACAAGAAGTAAAAAAAAATAATGAACCGTCTCTTAATACAATTGGTCTGTTACAGTGTCGGGTAAGAATTGCATTACAAGCCACAATCACATCCTGTTTTATTGTGGGCCCAGAGTTACATCAGAACGAACTATTCTAAATGAGAGAATATTGTAAAATTCTTGTGTCATCCATGCCGTAACAATTACGTACAATTCGTGAACCTTAGAAACTACGTATTGTTTTAAGGTAAATGATCGAAGACTTTATCATTTGATTTTACGCAAGGTGTAAAATGTTTACTGAAATTATAAAAGAAGCTCAATATAATAAAAAAGAGTTTGTCGACTGGTCTTTGTCTGTTCTTTAAAATTACAAATATGAAATTATTAAACGTAATAAGAAAGGAGTGGGTTTTGGGTTAAGGATCTCTAATAATAGAGATTTGTATTGTGTCGAAATATATATTTAACATCCTGTATCTACCTATACAAAAACCCAACACCATGACTGATATCTAAAATAACAAATAAGATTGTCCCAACATCGTTCCATCTATAACATTTATGTACCCAAGAAATTAATTCAGCTCTATACAAAATAAAATTCATGACGCATATCAGAATTAGTATAATCTCTCAAGGACTCACGTTAAGAAGGGCCTACATCAATCAATACTACAATAGAGTAATGAAATATGATTCAGTAAAAGTGGCTACCGAAATAAAATTATTGTATTAAATATTCCTTTTTTTGGAAAAACAATTATGTTTTGTTATTAACCCTTTGCGGGACGCACGGCATATGCCGTAAACTTTGTGTATATCAAGAATGGCAATACGGTAAATGCCGTAATTGTTTAAAACGTTTTAACATGTTGGTACGGCTCATGCAGTTAATTTTTCTACCTTAATACTAACAGAGCGATTCATACTGTCGTATTATATTAGTCTTTATCTGCCTTAGATGCATTTTAACACTTGAACAAACACATTGAAAGTATACGTGTGGGCCTATTTTATAGAGAGTCTTAGCACGCACACTACGGTAATGCCCGTGACGTTTATGTGGAACAAGTCGAGTAGTGCCACACCACCTGCAATCGTGAAATTTCATGTACACTATTTTTCGTCGTCGTATTTGTGTAACAAAAATTAATTGTTTACAGTAAGTTTTTTACTGTATTCTTTTATAAATTTATAAAATGTTTACTAGATGTTTACTGGACTTTGCTTGATTATATAATATATTTGAATATTGTCTTTTATGACTATAAGTGACTGATCTAAAACAAAATATACACATTTTGTTTTAGATCAGTCAAAATGAACGAATTATTCGACTTCTAGGAGAAGTTTCGACGTCCGAAATCAGTGAAAATGATGACCCCTATGGTGATAACGGAGAAGAATTTGATTCAGACGTAGACTATTGTCCCTCAATTGCTTCAGAATCTTATGCCGGTTTACGGTAATGGGAGTTCTGTCTACAAATATCATACTTTGGTATTTGTATATGACGCTACTGGTATTGCCGTAATAAAAAAATGTATGCATTATTTTACTGTCACACCATAACAATCGAAATGGTCAGTACCGTCCCGCAAAGGGTTAAACAGACATATTAGGTATGTATTAACATTTATTTTTAATTAATGTAAAAGTTATTCTTATGGAATATATATTAGATCAAGTTTTATTACAGTTAAGTATTTATTATAATATATCAACTATTTATTATAATATAATAAATACTTAACTGTAAAAAAATTTTTTACTACTTGAAGTGATCAGCATGAATTTAAAATTACTTTAAGTTGACTTTATAAACACATACCGACCATTCTTAGCACTACATAATTGTATGACACTCAATAATATGTGGATTTGACTTTAATTATTGTTACAACAATATAAATAGTTCTGGAAATAGCGCGATTACTAATGCAAATAAACTAATTTTAAATACATTTTAAGAGCCAAAAACCAGATTTCTACCAATTTATATTTTAGATAATATTAACCTAAATAACAGAAAAATCAAAATTTAAATAAAATAACAATTTAATATTTTGTCACAATTAAATGCGGCAATTCACAAACGTAATTCGGCAATAACTTTGATTACAAAGTCAGTAAATAAATTATTTTATCCATATCTTTATCGTCATCTATAAAATAAATCTATAATTTATATAATTTAATACATCGTTCCATTCCAATTCATAGCGTGCTAAGAGAATTTAATGGATCCGTTGCTTTGAATAAATTTTTATTTCAGTCATTTTAGTAACTACAGTACAGTAAGGATTTATTTTACTTTAACATTACATAAAACACGTAATAAAATATAGATTTTTAATATTTCAATAGGTTTATGAAATATACCTGTAACTGCATTTCCATTTGAAATATTATGTAGAAGTCAGGGTTATCCCTATAAGAGTTATAAATAAAATAAGTATTTTAATATACGTCTCCTAAAAATAATATAGATCATAATCTAGATCTAGATAAAATATTAAGAATCCTTATTGTATTTTTCTTGAGATAGGTTTTATACAGTGTATGTTTTTTGTAAATCATTTTATATCGTCCGGGAATTCGCTGTTGATTATTTAAGAAATCGAAACATTAACATATTATTAAAGTAGTCAAAAAAGTCATGATATACCAGTTGTACAAAATATTTTATTTGAATAAATAAATGTTATGTTATGAATATTATTTGTTTTTATAACCGATATATCACATCAATAAAATCAATAAAAATGTGTTGTCTTAAAATAGGAATACGATGATCCCTATATATGTAAAATATATAAAACCATCACCCGCCTCCTTTTATTTCCAATCAATTACATAAAATATATAAATGTATACGTATAAATAACGTCTGTTTGTAGTTTCAAATTAGCACAATTTCACTAAATACATGTGAAAGTATATATACTACTTACGTATATTTTTATAAAATAAGAATTAAAAATATTTTTTTAAGAATTTTTTCTCTGTCTGTGCGTCCGTCTGTTTGATCGGCTAAACTTTGAAATGGTTGCACCAATTTTAATACGACTTGATAGTCCTAGTGGTCTAGTGTATAGTTGATATTATAAAGAGTGACTTAAGCTACTTTTACCTTAAAAAAATATTCCGCACGAAAGAAGTCATGGACACAGCTAGTTATAAAATTAAAATATACCGAATACAAAAGGAAAATTATCTTCTGTTATAACAGATATCTCCTGACAAAAGTTTGAAGTAAAAACAAATCACAATATTATCGCCGCCTCCCTCACTAATGTACCTTATTTTGATAATGGAACCATGATCTATGATAAGAAATCTAAATAAGGAATTTAGATTTCTTATGATTATTTTTGGTTTTTATTATTATTTATAACTGATCGTTTATAAATATATTATTTTATGAAATTAAATAGGAAAGCCCTAAGGAATAACCCGTTTGTAGCTAAAAATCTAAATTGTATTTAATATACTTCTATTTGTAATAGAAAATTAACAACTTTGTTCGTAATAGGAAAAAAAAATCATTTTCACATCGAATAAATTCTTTAGAATTGAAAACGCTCAATTTCAATGCTGTAGCTGTTTGCAGTGATGATAACGTGGCACTGATCCCACATATACCAGATTCGGGATCCAATGTTGAATCAGCCGTGAATTCACTTCATTTTTGCTAGGTTTCCTGGATTTTGAGAGATTTAGTAATAATGCTTCGTACGTTGTCGATTTACAGACAGGCTTTGTCTGTAAAACTATTAAAAAAATTTGTTTAAAAAAGACTGTTGTGAGTTTTGTTATTATTATATATACTTAAAAATAGGCCAATATGCAGAATGTTTACTATAAAGTAAGAAAGTAGTAAATGCAGTATTTCTATATTACTGAGTTTACTGGATTACTACTTAAGGAAACCGAATTATTCGCTGAATGATTTAATTTATTTAAATAGATACAACAAAAGAAAAGACAATAATAATATTATATAATTTTATTCTCAACAATAAATCAACGCTAAAAAATCTCAATTTTCAAAATAAAAATATTAGTTAATTCTGTATAAATGTGCGGAAAAGAACGGGAAGAGTTTGGGTTTGTGGCAATTTACTACAAAGCTTAAAACTTATACTTGGCTCAGTGAAAATAACTCAACGAATTGTTTTAACAACCACATAAAACTAGTCTTGCGGTAAATTTGAGATTTATTTTAAAATACTTCCACAACTGTAAAGTCACGTGCGAGCTGCGAGTTTTAAAAATATACTACAAAATATGTGCTGAGAATATCAAATCACGGAAGACGTATATACAAGTGCATTTTAGGATTCTCCCTAAAGATAAATAATGAAATCCCTGTAACATTAAATCATTATATTAAATAATACCATTTATTCATTCATACGCATAATTATACAATCAATTCATTAAAACCATTTAATTATGGTACATTTATTAATATGCACATAAAAGATATTTAAATGTTGCAAATTTGCCTGATGTGATCGTTATAAAGAGCTGACCGTAGACATTAATACTTTGAGTGTATAACAATTGCTTGCTTGCGTAGAATTAATATAAAGTTATTGTTTATTTTTATAAAGATTTAGTTTGAGTATTTAAGTCAACAAATATATCACTGTAAATAACCACTGTTAACAAAAATCACTGTAATTAAAGTACAGGCACGCTTTGATTATTTATTATACCTTTTATCTGCACAAATTACACGAAGTTTAACTTATAAGACTGTTTTCACAGACTAATAAAATAAGGATCAGGGGAATACTTGACAGAGCTCATTAATTTCTCTACGTATCCACGAACACGCAGGATTAAGTAGGCATTATTCAATTTCTTGTGAATTATATAAAATTTTATTAGACATATTAAACATTAATCTAGAACATTACATTCAAATTAGTTTTTGAACCTGACTTCGTCCGGGGAGTGCTAGACTTAAAGTGTGAATTGTAGAAAAATAACGGTTTCTACTAAAACTATGACAGTACTGTCCAAAATATATGAAAACGAATATTATCATTTTATAACTTATAAATCAAACAAAATATAATATCAGTTACATATGCGTAGAAACAAATAAAGAAGAAACAGACCACTATCAGAGAAATAAGAATATTTATAAATACATTTGACAAAAATAATATAAACCTACAGACAGAACTTAAATTATAGTAACAAAACCATGGAAGCTATTCTACAAAACCACGTTACGAGTTATAAATTCTTATCGTATGCTTCATTGTAGATCTTATAGACTCTTTGAAGTGTAAAATGTGTAATTATTTCACGTACAAACCCACGTATCACAGAAACCGTTCCTTTATAGTCCTGTTTGCTCCGAACTTTTGTTATAGTGTTGTCAAGTTTTGCTTGATTATGTAATATAATTTTTATTCCAAACCAAAGTAAAAAAAAGGCTTATGAATTTTATTTGTCAATTAATATAATTATAGTTATAATTATTTGAATTATAATTTAATTTAATTAAATTTTATTAAATTTTATAAGATTTAAACCCCTTGTTTTTGATGTTTCTGTAACTTATAAAAAGATATATCGATATATCTGACTACAAGTAGTTTTTTATTTATATATATAAAACTACAAAAGTAATAACATTTTTGTAGTTATTTTATTCCCACATATCTTGTTGCTTATTATTATGGTAAAAAAATATTTATTTTCTTCTTTATACTCCCATCTATGAAAGGAATAAGTCTAACATACTATTAACTTAACAATTTCACTTTATATCAAATTTATACGAATACAAACAACTTTACTTATTGTCCGTATAATTATTGAACGAAGTTCTATAACGCGACTTAACATGGAAAATGAAACAAATGTGTGTACAGATATAGAAAAGTAAGCTGATCAAATAGTATAACTTGATACATATACGAGTATTTACTGTTTACATACGTTTGTTGTTTATTGGAGTACTTACTATTAGTTAAATAAAATACCGAAATTCGAAATTCAAGAAAAAACATAAGGAACTTCGTTCCAGACCGGGGTCCACCGATCGCACATTTTTACTAAAAATATTATATCTCAGAACAATAATCCTATTTAACCCGTTGTTGAATTTTACTCTTTTGAATTTCGTTTTTAACTGTTTTAAATTTTATTAACCTGTAACTACGGGTTTATAAAATGAGGTTTCATACTATAATATATTTAACAAAAAAGTGTGTTGTATCTGTATATATTCAAGTAAGTAGCAATGACAAATCAACATAAAATTATTTCAACTTTGTATTTTTAAATCTGAAATAACCATATTGTTGCTAAGCTTGTTATATCTGTATTGGCTGTGGACTGCGGTCTTTTTTATCTGTCTTTAATTTTAAACATATTTGAAGATACTGCTGTTCAATTTTAGATAATAGTGTAGAATTTCAGTTATTATGTATCTTATGTTCGCTTCAACTCTCGTTAGGTCAGTATTTGGTAAGTAGTAGAGCCTCGCTGGTAACAGCGTGAATGGGCTGGCTCGACCGGGGAAGTACTACCCTCTCACAGAAAATCGGCGTGAAGTAGCAGTATTGATACTGCTGCGTTTCGTCCGGTGAGTGATGAGTTCCGGAAGCCCAATAGATGCAAGGATGGCATCGGCTGCAGTATATGTGGGACCAGTAGAGTTATCGTGGAATCATTGTGGGAGTGGTGTGAGTCGACCCGCCGGACAGGGAGACCTGTAGAAACGGTGGTGCCGCTGGCCGCCCGCGGCATAGTACAGGGGCCCAACTTGGACTAACCACCTAAGGAGGCTGCTCCACCAGGCCGCGCATAATCCCGGAGTGGTTCGTCGTGCCGATTGGTGACCGGACGGTGGGACCCGGCGACCATTTCCGAGAGGGTACAGGGGCCCTTCCGTCCGGTGGATCGGCTACCGCCATATCACACAGTTCAATGACAACACAAAGCTCTGCACCTTGTTCCATACTGCTGCAACCGCTGCCATCTTTTTTTTTCCACCTCCCTTCTCTTCAACCTTATGGCAGTACAAAGAAAAGTATTTAGTTCAACAGCGGCCCTTCCCTCCCCCACCAACTCTCTATTTGAGGTGGAGTTCGCTAACATCCGTGGACTCCATTCAAACCTCAATGCCGTCCACCAACATCTTGAGACGGCACGCCCGGCCATGCTTTTCTTAACGGAGACACAAATTCGCCGTCCTGATGACACTGCATACCTTAACTACCCCGGCTATATGCTCGAAGAAAGGTTCCTAGCAAAAGCCGGAGTATGCGTTTTCGTCAGGACGGATATTTTTTGCCGTCGTCTGCGCTGCCTAGAGGACCCTTCCCTATCTCTCCTTTGGGTACACGTAAATCATGGCTCTCGTAGTTCGATTTACGCGTGCCTCTACCGATCCCACACCGGAGACTTTGAGACAAATCGACTCTTCGATCACCTGCTGATCAGCCAGCCCAGTATAGTGTATCGGTGCGCGCCCCGCTGGGTACCTCCGATCACTGTTTGGTATGTGCTTCAGTGCCCTGTCTGGCCCCTCCACGACCCGTAGAGGTGAAGCGACGACTCTGGCACTATGCGTCAGCAGACTGGGATGGTATGAGAGACTATTTCGCATCCATCCCATGAGCCTCACGCTGCTTTGAAAACAGGGATCTGTCGGAAAGTGTTTCTGCCGTGGTTGGTGAAATCAGTTTAGGTATGGAGTATTATATTCCATACACTGAGGTCACCAAACCGAGCAAAGCTCGTCCCTGGTTCAATCGTGAATGTGCTAATCTGATTGTAAAAAAACATTTAGCGTACCGCGCTTGGATCAAGGCACGGGCTATCCACGATCCAGATATTGATCGCCTAAAAACAGCGTTCAACAAAGTCACTAAGGAATGCAAGAGGGCTTACATCAGAGCGGATGCCCAGCGTATTGCACGCTTTGGACAAGAACTTTTATCGCACCCTACGGGCAGCCGTAGCTACTGGCGACTTTCCAAAGCCGTGCAATCTAACTTCTGCTAGCCTTCGTTGCCCCCGCTGAAATATTCGGATGGATCGCTTGCTCATGAGCCGCAAGAGAAGGCAAATTTGCTGGTAAATCTCTTTGCGGCTAATTCCCTCATTGATGACCATGGTAGACAGCCACCTAATATCTCAACCTGTGACGTCACTATGCCGGATATTCGTATCAGGCAATGTGATGTCCGAGCAGAACTACGGTCACTCGATGTGCGGAAAGCCAGCGGACCGGATGGTATTCCCGCGGTGGTACTCAAAAAATATGCAGCGGAGTTGTCCCCGGCACTAACGCGCCTCTACCGCCAATCCTACTCCACAGGAACAGTGCCGGAGGTTTGGAGACAGGCGAATATCCAACAGATCCCTAAAAAAGGGGATCGGTCTGATCCAGAAAATTATCGTCCAATAGCCATCACCTCAATTCTCTCTAAGGTGCTCGAGCGAATCATTAATAAACAACTGATCCAATACCTAGAAGATCACTCTCTAATCAATGATCGTCAATACGGCTTTAGACCAAATCGATCCACGGGTGATCTTCTTACGTATATCACGCATCTCTGGGGTGAGGCTATGGATCGGCATGGCGAATCTCTGGCTATTAGCCTCGATATTTCCAAAGCCTTCGATCGAGTCTGGCATCGTTCGCTTCTGTCGAAGCTTCCTGCTTACGGTCTGCCACCCCGTTTGTGCAATTGGGTTGCCGCTTTCCTGCATGGACGTCAAATCCGAGTCCTTTGCGACGGATCGGCCTCCAGTTTTCGGCAGGTAAATGCGGGTGTGCCTCAGGGTTCCGTTCTATCGCCCACCTTGTTTCTTTTGCATATCAATGATATGTTGAACCTTGGCAACATTCATTGCTATGCGGATGATTCTACGGTACACGGGAGATATTTCGGACACCCTGCGGCAAAGCAGACTGACATTGAGGGGAAACGAAAGGATCTTGTTGTTGAAATGAACCGGGTCCTCAACCTTGTCTCACGATGGGGTCATGAGAATCTGGTTGAGTTCAATAATAAGAAAACACAGGTATGCGCGTTTTCCGCCAAAAAGTCTCCGTTCCCTTCTCTTCCTTCGTTTCGGGGCACGCAGTTAACGCTCCAGGACAGCCTCAACATCTTGGGCGTAGACCTCAGCCGGGACCTCAACCAAAAGGTCTACATCGAGAGTGTCATTAAATCAGCCTCACGTAAGCTCGGAGTGTTGAACAAGGTGCGACGGTTCTTCACGCCGGAGCAGCTGTGTCTTTTATATAGGACGCAGGTTCGCTCCTGCGTGGAGTACTGTTCTCATCTTTGGGATGGCTCAGCTCAGTACTTGTTTGACACTCTCGACCGGTTGCAGCGGCGAGCAGTTCGCATTATTGGAAGCCCAGAGGCCGTAAAGATCCTGGAGCCTCTCCAATTACGTAGAGACGTTGCTACTATGGCAGTCTTTTATCGCTTACACCACGGCGAGTGCTCCGACGAACTTTTCCAACTTATCCCATCCTCTCCTTTCCGATCCAGAACAACACGTGCGGGACAGAAGTGCCATCCCTTCACGGTGGATTCGGTATCTTCACGAACCAAAAGGTTCAGCAGATCTTATTTATGTCGGTCCATCAAAATGTGGAATTCATTACCACGGCACGTGTTTCCTTCCCACTACGATCCTGGGTCTTTTAAGCGGGGCGTGAAAAAGCATCTCGTAAGGCCGCCATAGTGGAGGCCACCATTCGTCATTCTGTTATGTTTGAATGAGATTGGTGGCATCCATTTTTGGACCTCACTGACTGCTTAACATCAGGCAGGGTGGAGTTATTTTGGTAGGCAGATATATATAAAAAAAAAAAAAAAAAAAAAAAAAAAAAAAAAAAATATTATTGGGATATTATAGTTGTACATTCTCCTCAGTAAATAAATAACAAATGTAAAAAATATATAATTTTGTAAATTATTTTCTGGATTTTAATAATTCGAATCATCATTTTATAAAATATAAATATTTGAGTTAAAAACTATTATTTTTCTGGCTATTCAAAATCATACTTCGTATTTAAATAATCCATATTGAAGTACATATAGAGCCAGAAAAATAATATCTATTTATAAAAAAATAAATCAAGACCGAAGAATCAAAAAAACAAAATATATGTATAAGTATATGATATGAATATTATTATTCCGTATTAGTAGGATCTGCGACGAAAGGACCGATTCAGTATTGTCATAAAAGATTATTTGTTAATGTATTTATATTGTAGCCAAGATTAGAGATTTGTATATTAATATATCATTAAATTATAATATTTTTTTTATATATAACATCCAATTCCTAAAGCTATAAATGGTACCAATTTTCTAAGTCATATCTGTTTCTAAGTAATATCTGAATGATGTTTTTTACAACGTAATGTATGTATAGTACTTATGTACTTATGTGGTATACATACATGCTCTTGTCTGATGAGATATTAAAAGTAAATATTTAAAAACGCAAATTACTTTAAATATTTTATTACTTTTTATGTTAAGACTAAAAGTCTTAAGTTTCTTGAAAAGCTTCTAGACATAGTATTTTCTTTCTAGAAAGTTTATGAGTAGTTTTATTTCTTGAATAAAAATTGGTGTTAAAAAATAAGCTCATTTTTGTAAAAAGGTTTTTTTTCGTAAACTTTCCCTAATTTGTTTGCTTCGTAAGTGTCGAATGTTACTATATAGTGCTTGACTTTATAGATGGTAAAATTTTATAATTATGGATCCTATTATATCTAGAATAATATATATAATATCTTTTTTATATTTTTTATTTTCATTAGACATCCTGTCTAATAACCACCTGATATTGCAGGTACATTCAGATGTTTTCACTTAAAAGAAACTTTAAAACTAGTAGTCCTTAGATCCTTAGATTCTTAAAGACTTTGTGAAAAGATATGTACTCATATTGTTTCAAACCTTTAGATTTAATTAATTAACAGTTAAAAGCGTTTTAAAATCAATCTTGTTTGTTTATTCTATTCTTAGAATATGTACCGTCCAATAGCCGTATAACATCGACGCAATACACTGTCACTTCCTTGGAAATTCGTAATATATACCTTTGAAAACCTTCAACCAGTATAACCATATTGAGGTACTTTTTGGGCGGTAAAGAAAATCTAAAACAACTCACAATTTTAAATTGTTAAAAGCACAAAATAATTAACAAGTCTATATTCAATATATTACAAAAAAATATACTCTACGTATATCCAATTTTTCCATTTATGTAATCTGAATTTAAACGTAACATAACGAACGTAAATAGCAATTAAACCTTATTCGACCTTCCCAATATCTAACAACATGTTTAATACTCTTCTAATACAGACCAAAATATCAAAAATATCTATATGCTACATGGATATCGACGCAGATGCCATTGTGAGAGGCGGGCCGGCGATACCTCCGATAGAAATCTTATAGAGTTTGTACTTTATAAGGTTGTCCTAAAGATGGCAATTTCGCACCATGACTCCGAGGTTATGAAAAAACACTAGCTTTCACTTTCACACTTTCAGATGTCCATCAGAACATCTGCATAAAATAACCTTGAAAGGACTTATTGACTTATTTCTTATAACTTATTTAACTTAGCTTAAATTGATACTAAACTATAATAGAATTACTAAAGACCATGAAATAGCTTTCGAGAACTTGTGCTACAACAATATCAAAAAAATGTATTGGTGGCCATAAATATTTTAAATATCTTAAGTATTATATAGAGATTTATAACATTTAAACAGTTATTCCTTCAGACCAATAGATTATTCGTTATATCGATTTATTCTTTCAGGCAATATAATATAATCTATTCGTCTGTAAGAATATCTATTTTTCTAAATTAATGTTTATATATTCGTGACCCAATCTTACTATTTTCTTTAATCTTTGTGTTGTGTCTGTAAATCTGTTTTATAGAAAAAAAATAAGGTCTTGATGAAAACTATTATATACTGAAAACATAGAATTCCGCAAAAGGATAGATACTCCGTCGTTAAATATTATACAAAATTGAGCGGGCCAAGCCACAGGCAAAAGCGAGTCTAATATTTATCATTGTGATGATTGTATCTTATGTTCTTCTAAACAGCTAAACCAATGTTACATTGACAATCATCATAAAACTTTTCTGAGATTAAATTAAAACAATTAATTAGATTATCTATTTTTATTATAAAAATAGATTAAACTTGAACTAACATTGTTTTTCATAATATATATTATTATTTACTGGAAAATATAATACTTTAAATACAGATATAAAATAAATCTATATAATAAATAATTAATGTTATCACACCGTTCAAGGCGAAGGCCCGCAACGACTTCAATTAACCCTGAACGGTCTGCGCTTAATATCCCACTGTTGGTGGATGATAATCACATCTCTCTAGAACATTGAGGGTAACGTGACTCGTAAAAAATATTATATGCTATCAAAGTAATATTTTACTAGAGAATACGCTTCGTTAAGTGCTTTCAGTCTTTCAATTTATTAAACAACTCTACGTTTTCTAGCATTTCTCGTTAACGGTTTGAATTTTGCTATGTTAATGTTACTTTTTAATCTACCTCTTTCATAGTATATATAAAAAACAAGGGAATTGTCTACTTTTGGTTTGAATCCCTAAGCTAAATCTAGATACTGAAGCTAGTATTAATTAAACGAAATGGTTATTTCGTAAAAAAAAATATTTTATATATATTTTTTTTCGTCTGTATTTGTAATTAGATAAAATATTTATTATTTCTGAAATAATTCTTGTATACATATTTATACTCATACAAATGAATGTGTATTGTCAATTATACCATTATATACAATTTATTTTCAGTTTAAATACTTATTAAGGATTAGAAAACTATTTACTCTTATATATTTCATATTCTTACTATGTTTATGAATATATTTTTTGTTTTTTTCTTAAAAGATTTTGGCAAAAGTATGAAATCGAGATGCATTGTTATAAGTATAACTTCGATCAAGGTTTTTGATCTGAAAAGTGATAATAAAACTTTTTAAATTAAGAAATAAATCCTCCCACTATTCACAGAATTCCCAGATTAAGAACAAAAACTGTGGATCAAATAAAAACTTATTCCATGTCGGATTCAAACCCACAACCTAGGTAGTTAAGATTACTACCCACTAGAACATTAGGTCTTCAAAAACTAATGTGAATATAAAATATGCAACACAAATAATTTTGGAAATGTAAATATAAGTCCATATTTCAAAATTATTGGAGCACGTCTGCACGCAGGTTGGAAGTCGCATAACATTTTCTCAAACCCGTTTACTATTCGTGCAGAGGTAACTCAAAACAACAGGACGTGACTGGGACATGAAATACAATTCTTGTCCAGCGATGCCGTGAATCAATATCACAACTGCCCATTTTTGTATACTATTTAAATAACAAGGTAAAATGAATTCCTTTTGTATTTTATTACGTGATTCTTTAATTTTATGTAAAAGTCTTACGTTTTATATTTTCTGTATAAAAAAAGTTAAAGTTTAACTTATTAAATTTACATTACATTTTTTAAAATAAATGTTTCTTGCCGGTTATGCTGTTGCAATGCTGTAACTTAGGTCAAATGTTTTATAAGTATCATGTGTTGTTGACTTTTTGACTTTAATTTGGATGTAATAGTTGAACTTAAACGAAAATATCCATTAAATCGTCCAATCCAATCCAATATCCAAAGTTCAAAGTAGTAATGAAGTCTTGGATGTATTTTTCTGCTAATCAATACATTCACTTTATGAGTTCACTTCTAAGTAAACGATAAAATATTGCACACTTTTTTAATACAGTTATTTTTAGAGTCAACTTTTAGTTTACAAAATAAAAAAGAATCCTTTAGATAAGTTCTTAACTTATTTTATCCAGCGAAGCGCCTTCCCATGAAATATCACACTGATTTTATCTCTCCTTAAGTTGTCGTGATGTAAAAGGATTGTTTTATTAAAACTGTTTTCCAAATGCTGACACAAAACCTAAACAAAAAGGATTTTTTAGCTGAAACAAATGTTTAATACATATGTGAATATAATGAAAGGTTACAACATTAATAATATCAGTAATATTTTATTGAATACGTCAATATATATATAATGAAAATAATATTATATTAGTTTTATACTAGTAGATATTATCCACTCAAACAAGATTACCATTAATTTCCACAACAATAGCCTCAAATACCCACTTGAGGCTATTGATATCTATCAATCACAATAGTGAATGGATGTTAACGTCGCAATCCTTACTGATATACCTTATTCTTATCATGGCTGGAGATTCTGGATTCATATAATTGGGAGCAATTTATTAAATTATATATATTGTTGTGTTATATTATTGTATGCAATAAATGTATATTATGAAAATTTGTGTCAGTAAATGTGGTGAAAAACAAATAACATTTTCCCCTTCATTATAATAAAATATTGTTCATATTGTACTAAAATATTTTTGATTGAAACGTAATTCGATAGTTTTTTCGAAATTCTAAAGCATTCTTAAATAGAAAATTTTCAGTAGCATTTGAATTGCTCAATTTCCAGCGTTAGCTCATCGCAGTATACTGATAACATGGGATGGATCCCACATACGAGTATACCGAGCTTCGGAATGCGATGTGTAATCAGCCGTGAAATTCACTTCATTCCAACTGGAGTCGCGGCTGATACTAGATCTAGTACACTCTAATATTTGGTATACTTTTAGTAGATAGTAGTAAAAGCATTTGATTCCATATACATTGCATTGGTATATTTAACCGAATATTTATATATATTTTAATTTAAATTAGATGAAAATATACAGAATGTTTTAATATTTTAGTGGTGCGTGCGTCTATATTATGGAAATGACAACGTGGTGGCTCAACTGGCAAAACGAGGGGAAAGCTTCCCAGAAATCCTGGCTTCCAATCCTGATCGCGTCAAATATTTTTTTTTTTTATATATTTTAATTTATTTTCATACTACGTACAAAAACAAAGAAGTTATTACTTTAATGCGGTACTTATATTATACGTACTTGTAATATTATCATATAAGATATGAAGTTCGCTGATGCTGAATCTGGATCGGAAGGAAATGACTGGGAAGAGTCAATTATACGCAAGGACTACGCAGAAGAGGGAGATCAATTTAGCTTTATCTTAAAATGTATTGGGAAGTTTAACAAACGAAATTTAGCAAATTACTTTTTCAATTAAACTTTTATTTCATATTTTCATCTTTTAAATGATTACAAACATTAATAAGAAAAATAACATACCTTCCAAAAACTAAAATATTGTTGTTGAGTTCAGTGCCCGAAATATTGCTTTCAATAATAAGGCACTGCAATATATTAACTTTTATATTATATTGAATTATAAAAATTACATATGTTGTTAAAAAAGATATATTACTAATGATAATAAAACAAAATATAGTTTACAAACAGCTTATAACTTACGCCACGTGTCTGATTACTTATCGTTACCTGGATTGAGGAAATAATGGTTTAATTGTGTACGATCTTCAGGTGAAGGAAAATGGTTTCCAATAATACTCTATATGTGATACAATCATTTTTGGCGTAAAAAAGTAACCACGTATGTCCCCACTAAGACGTGTGACAGAAGAGCGTGCAAGGAATTGAAATATCACGACGACAAAATAACTGGGCAGATGAATAAATAGTTAATATAATATGAATAATTAACTAATATTTATAAAATGTAATTCATATTTACTGAACTTTTTATTATTAAAAGAGATATCTTATACATACTATAACAATAACCCTTATATAGTAGTATTGTTGGGCGTAATGTCAAGTAAGCATGTGTGATAACTATTGTTATGGATGAATTATTAGCTATAAGGTAATTAACGTAATACACGTACACACTGTTACACATATTGAACCCTTACTTTCTTGATAACTCTCAAACTCCAAAACTAATTTAGTAGTGACTTACTAACTTAAATTCTATAATAATAGAGCAAAATATTAAGGCAGTTTGGAATGACATTAATTTAAAAATAAACGAGTCTCGGGAATATATTACACAATTTTAAAAATGAGAAAATTAATTAATAAAATTTAATAAATTAAATTTTCTATTAAGAATGTAGAAAAAGAATGATCAATGTATTTTAACTTACGTGTAAATAAATATAAGAATCGTATAATTACTATTATATCATAACTTTGAACGTTAGTTTTAAATTATAAAAACCAACCTGTTATGTATAATACATAAAAATACATAACTTACTACAACAAATATCAAAAGAAATCCTTGAAAGATGTCAGTGCTCGTCAATAAACTGTTATTTGATGTATCACTTATCAAAATCAAAAATACAATAATATCATAACTTCATCAGTCATGTTCAATGTTGAATATTTTTTATATTTGTTTGACTATTTTCTATTAGCTCGATTAGTTTTTTTAGGATTACATAACTATTGTGTTAATTTTTTTGTTTACAAAAGTTTTTAATTTTATATTGAATTAACTGTGAACATATTTTTTAATAATAATTTTATAAAATACCAATTTTAACAATTTGAAGTACAACAGTATCCTAAAATGTAATTTGTCAACCTAATAAACCTCGTCAGACCAAACCCGACGAGAAAAAACAGTATGGTTAAATCCGCACATGATATCAGCTTAAGTTAATTTTTAATTAAATAAGATAGTATAAGTATTATTTTTATGATGTTTTTTTTTAATTTATTTATTTTTATTTTATCTTAACGCCATATCCCTTGCGAGAGACGACGGAGCGCCCAACGCTACGGTCCCTGCATACCTTTTTCGCCTCGGCCACAGACATCAACCTCTTCATATATGCCCTCCGGGGGGTCCTCATGATTTTCACGACCTTCCTCCAGTATCATAGATACTGTGTTTTCAAAGGTCCTTCGAGGCCTCTCCCTGTCTCTCTTACTGCTCAATTTTCAATTTCAATGATAAAAAAGATTTATACAAATCTTTTTTATCATTCTTTCATCACTCATTCGTTCGACGTACCCAAACCACCTGAGCACGTCCTCGTTCTTAACAGCGTTATAACAGCGTCGGTAGCAAAACCACATTCCACAAATCCTCAAAAGTACAGAAAACCTTTTGTTTTAAGGCCAAAAATTTTTCCGTGATCATGCGGAGGGAAAAGATCTGATCTATACACACTCTTCCAGGTCTAAAACCTCTTTGGGCCTCCCACAACTTTCTGCCTGCCTTTCAGATAAATTTTAACACCTAAGCTAATCAAACTGATAGCCCTATAGCTTACAGTCACGTGCAATGAAATGTATACACGGGCAGATTTTCAAATAAATATTTACTCTGAAAATTTCAAAAAAAAGTAGCCACTTAACAATTCATACTATATAACCACCAGACTTTCTCACAATAATGTATACATTTTAGATTTTTTTTTGAAATTTTCAGCGTTAATATTTATTTGAAAATCTGCCCGTGTATACATTTCATTGCACGTGACTGTACATAATCTATCAATGAACCTTTGCCTTCATACAAATGTACGATGACGGCACCTCGCCCATCGTCTGGGACCTCTCCTGATTTCCAGCATAAATTGCACAAAGATCAGAACAAGTCCAAGACGCGTGGCCCACCATATTTAACATCTCGGCAGTAACTTCATCGACTTTGAATCGCACTCTCCACTTCTTCCAAACTGATTTCACCATCGGCTACATCGGACTCAGCATTTCGCTGGTACTTAAGGCCGAGGCGTCCTCAGATTCATACGTCTTCTTGTAGAATTCCGCCCACCGCTACAAAACATGTGCTTGCTCTGTTAAAATTTTACCGCTCTTCGAAAGCACCCCTTTCATTCTACAGGTTACCAAACAACTCCGAAAATTTCCAAGTTCTCGCTAGAACAGCTTCGTGTTTTCCCGGAAGTTGTTCGTCAAACTTTCATCCCTTTCATCCCTTATAAGTGCTTTTGTTTTGTACTTTCTCAGCTTGTACTCTCTTTTTCTTATCTCTCTCATACTTTTATTATTACCCGAGGCTTTATAATCTAGCAATGCTTTCTTCTTTAACTCTACAGCGTCTTTCCCTTCACCATCCCACCATTCATCTTCCATCCAACCTCTTTTCCTTTTACCACATACCTCTATCGCTACTTTCACCATACCATTCCTAAGGTTCTGCCAGCGTACTTCAGCACTTTTATTTCCAGAATCACAGCTTTCAAGCTTCATGTTTTTTTTTTTAAATAGATACATAATATATTTATTATGTATCTATTTGAAAAAAAAAACATGAACATATTTTGTAATACTATTGTATTACATACTTTTTAAGTACAAAATATATTTTTAAGCTTTGTTACAAATTTAAGTATGAATAATTAATTATATGCATTTTTCTTATTATAATTAAAATATATAATCATTTTATGATCGGATGTTGAAATATATATTCCATTATTAATATAATACATGCTAAAATAACATAAGTGGGTGGTACTTCAGTATAATATAATATAATAAGTTCAACAAAATTCCAAGTAAATATTAAACAATAATCAAATGTTGAACCAAAATATATATAAATTAATCGAGACAACCTTCAACTTAAGCTAAAGAACATTGCAAATATGGTTAAAACAACTCGCTTTTCAGTAAGTTATTTTCATACATATATAATCAACTAGTTATGAATTTTATATGAACAAGTAAATTTTAGAGTTTATATAGAGTTCATTTATTTCAATATCATGTCGTCACATTAGTCATGAATTTTTATTTTCACCATCACATTATATTGTATAAGAATATTGAGTATCCAATATTGAGTACCCAAGATCAAAACTATTATCTCGTTAAAGTTTCCAGTAAATTATTTGCATTCTATTCTAACAGACTCTTTGTTTTAATTTATTTACTTCATTTCAAGTTAATTTTATACTCGAGAACTCACTGAAATATGCTGTATTTAAATTACTCAAGGACTGCTTTAAATTGCGAAATGAAACAATTATCTTAGAATTTTTTCTGTAAGATTTATGAAATTTATGAAATTCTTAATAGCGTTACTTGTATTTATTATAACTAAAAGTTTATTTTATTTTATTTTATTTGTAGTAAATCTATTAAAGATACAATTATATAATACTTCATTGAAATTATAATGTTTTGACTTAATTATAATTAGTTGACTAAACATTACACAAATACAATAAAAAACTGGGATCTGGCAATGAAAGTTGAAATACAAGAAATATTGTTTCATAAACCCATTTTCATAAAATATTGGTAATACTGAAGAAAATTACTATAAATTTTCATCAACTGGAAGTTTCGAATGTAGCTAGAAGAGATTTCTTTGTTTAAACTTACTCGTATATCAACAATGTTAAAAAGATAAGATTCATGGTACTTTTAATATTTAAATTCAATTTGTTTTCAGTTATTTCTAACTCATATGATAGATATTGTAAAATTATTTTTTTAAAACGTGTTAGTAATTTAAATAAATAAACAATTCAGACTTACCATAGAAAGTTTTATATATACAAAATAAACTAGTATCAATGTATGTCGATTAAGTGTTAGTGTCCTCTTTCAATTTCTCGGTGATATTTATCTTGAAAATTTTCTCTGAAACTAAATTCAGTTTGGAATATTTTATCCATATAATTCTTTTAACATAAACGTTTGTCTATTAAAATATTCATTATTAGTTGACTGCATATATTTTTGTAATTAAGTCCTTTCTATCACACCTGGTCCATCATCTATCATTTATTGATATCGACTTCTGTTATAAGTTTGACGGCTTTGCTTGGAACTTTTTCAAGAATCTGTCATCTGTCACTTTATTAGCTTAATATTTTCTTATTGCGTGTTACAAATAATTCTATTTCACTTCAATATATTAAGGAAATAAATTCTCTCTATAAAAATTTTAATACAATAACGAAATATTATTCTTCACACCACGTAGGTGTTTGTTCATCAATATTTAACACTTTTCAGTACATCTATACAATTCTTGAATCCTTTTAGTACATTTATTCGCTTATCTAATGTATCTCTATATTTCATATCTCCAGACATCTTGCAATTTGAAACGTTTTGTATAGACAGCCCTGTTTATTCGCACACATTTCATTGCTCTATTGTAGCACTAGTAACTAATGGGGACTCTTTGTAACGTGTATCCTCGAGAACGTTTCAACTAATTCTGACAACCATCATTAATTTCGCTGTCTGTAGAGGTGGATACATTTCTTAGAAAGGGAACAAATATAATAGTGTTTTAGAAAATCTGTTAAAACGATACAAACTTTTCCTTTTTTAAACTAAAATAAATAAAAAAAATCTATTTTATAGTATAGAAGTACTTATACTTAATTACTTTAATATATTTGGTCAAATTTATGAAATCGAGAACCATAATTATAACGATTGATTATTTTTTTTTATACATTAAAACACTTACTTTTTTATTATGAAAAAACTATTTTTACATTATACAATAAGTTATCCGGAAAGTGTCACATTAGGTTGTCAGATAAACTTGTATACTTATATGACTATAAAATGTGCAATACTGATAATTCTAGAACTGTGAATGTACACATCTGCACTCAGTTTGTAAGTCAAATAACATTTTCTTAACTCGTTTACTGGTTGTTCTGATGTAACTGTTGGTTTACATAAAGCAAGACGTGACTGTGGCTGTAATGCAAGTTTTAGTCGACGGTGCCGCGAGTCAATTGTATTAAGAAACGTTCAATTCTATTTTGTATTTTTTGGAACTAATATTCCTAAACAAACGAGTGTGGGAACGCTGAATTTGTTCAACGTTACCCAGAGTTGGAATAAACAACGTCGTCAAATTCGACACCTTGGATCAGCTCAACGCGGTTGCGACAAACAGCGGCATCGCATTCAAGACCTCACTTACTCCTTTTTTACTTCACTTTCTGTTATCACATCGAACACGATTGTCGTCTTATTACTTATAATTAAATAGTTTGTAATTTTTATTAAATTTTAATAAAGTTATTCTAAGAATTTCGGTTTTTTTTAAACTTGTCTGCCGGATCGATTTAATTCCAATATAAATATATTTATCATTAATCAATAGATCAATAATATATTATACAAAAAGATAGGATACTATACAAAGTGAGCAGTACTAACTGTTACATACAGTAACTTTTAGACTATCCTACAATAGACTCAAGCATTTCTCTTTAAAGAATGCTAACTTTATAATTCGGTTACAAGTTTTAAATTAGTTGATCGGTGCCCAAAATATCAGTACTGTTTATTTTAGGAAATAGCAAATAATTCAATAATGTTTCTGAATACGTATTAAATCAATAAATAACGTTTGTACATAACGATATTGATAGATTAATTTCCTAATTATTAACATATTACAAACTTTTGAGTTCATTATACAAGAAAATCTTATAGAAAACCTGTTGTTTTAATAATAATATTGTTTTTATTTTTTTGGTACTCTTTTCTTTGGTACTTTTGTCGGTTCTCTAATTAAGTAATAAGTTTTAGTTTTAATATTGTTGTTGACTGTTTCATTACTGTTTCCATCATTATTTGGTTGTAATTAATTAAGAAATAATATGATGCTGTCATATTTACAGGATATTAAAGGAACTTTAACCATTCAAAATAATAGTATTTATATATATCTTATTCTTCACATCCTGTATACATTATTACTTATGAATTACCTACAGCTAAGAATTCTATTTAATTATAATTAAATTTACAAATTATCAAAGAAGTACGTATCTTACGTAATCTTTTTATCAAAATGTTTAGTATGTGGTAAAAAAAAAATCATCCAAATTGTATATTTCAACGTTTCATATTATTTAGATTTTTAGTGATTTCTGAAGTATGGGTTTAATAATAAAGTTTTTACGGCAAAGTTGATGTTGTTGCAGGTATTAAGATAAATGTTGGAATAAACTTCTGTAAACCCCTAATTTGATATCGAGTCGGCGGCAAATATTATAATTTATTTGTTACCTTTGTTGTTTAATAACGAAATTGTGAATGAAAACGGATACGAGGGCCAAACTGAA
This sequence comes from Melinaea marsaeus rileyi, assembly GCA_918358865.1. Classification (NCBI taxonomy): domain Eukaryota; kingdom Metazoa; phylum Arthropoda; class Insecta; order Lepidoptera; family Nymphalidae; genus Melinaea; species Melinaea marsaeus. The sequence continues at coordinate 22,030,756 of OU911089.1, forward strand.
AGTTTTTAGAACTGGCCACTTAAAAGCATTATATTAAAAAAAATAGTTTAAATTTTGAAAATAGAACTCTTTACCAATATTATTGAGTGTACATTTCATTCATTTCTCATTTGTTTTACGATTTGGCGGCAAATTGAAAATTATCTGTGCACGTCAGAATGAATTTAAGCCGAGAAAATTTGACTTTGACACCGATGATTTGCGTGAGGGACGGCCTTCTACAGCGACGACTGAAGATAACATCAGTGTTGTGCGGCGTATGATAGAGACTGACAAAAGAGTGACCTATCAGCAGATTCGGACAAGTCTAGGCATAGGTATGAGTCAAGTGCACAAAATCCTCCATGAACATTTAGCGGTCAGGAAGCTTTGTGCCCGCTGGATACCGCATAATTTGACCGAGGCTCAAAAACTCCGCCGTGTTGATTGGTGCCGAGAAATGATCTAAAAATTTAACGGAGGTGACTCAAATGCTGTGTTCGACATACTAACGGGTGACGAAAGCTGGATTTACTGTTATGATCCGGAAACCAAAAGACAGTTTGCTCAGTGGGTGTTTCCTTCCGAAGAGTTGCCAACTAAAGTGAAGAGAGGTCGAAGTGTTGGAAAAAAGATGGTGGCCTCGTTCTTCGGAAAGACAGGTCATTACGCGACAGTAGTCTTAGAGGATCAGAAAACGGTTAATGCAGAATGGTATACTAACAATTGTTTGCCACTTGTCTTGGAAAAAGTTCGAGAGAAACGACCTCGCAGCAGGATCCTCCTTCATCACGACAATGCCTCGTCGCACACCGCCAGGCAAACGATCGACTGTTTGGTGACCTCAGACGTGGAATTACTGGGTCACCCGCCGTATAGCCCCGACCTCGCACCCTGCGATTTTTATTTATTTCCGAAAATAAAAGAAAAACTTTTAAACGTTTTACAGACGCCGAAGAAGCAGTGGCTGCGTTTCAAAACGCCTTCGAAGAGACCCTTAAGGCCGACTGGGCAAGGTACTTTTCTCAATTTTTCGCTTTTTCAATTAATTTTATTATTTATTGCAGGATGATTTTTGGTTGCTAAGTTGTCATTGAAGTAATTTGATATTGCGGCAACAAAACTATATATTTTAATTTTATTATTTTTTGTATTATACAAAGTACTTAGAAAGACTTTCAATATAATATACTAATTTAGCAGTAACAGTAATTAGCCTGTTAATTCTATATTACTATATTTATAGTATTTGTATGCAGATATTTTTTTTTCTGCAAAATCAAGACTTTAATCTTTAGTAAATTAAGACTTAAAAGAAACAATACATATACAAAGTTATTAAATATATTTTTGGGGTAAGCCAGGTCGTGTTATTTAGTTATAATATATCTTTGGTCATGACTTTAAAAAATAATGCAATTAATTGTGATAGTTCACTAATACTATCAAATACTATTAAAATCGGTATATCTAGCGTATACTTGATATTATAAAGAGTAACCTAAGTTACTTTTAACTTAGTAAAAAATATTCCGCACGAAAGAAGTCATGGACGCAGCTAGTTATAAAATTAAAATATAGCAAATACAAAAAGAAAAACAATATACATAATAAAATAATTATCTTCTATTATAGCAGATATCTATCTCCTGACAGTAGTTTAAAGTAGAATTCAATCACAATAATAAATGTGTATTATCGCCACCCTCACTAATATACCTTATTGATAATAGATCCATGATCCTTTATTTAGATTTCTTATGATTATTTAGGTTTTTATTATTATATATTACTGATCGTTAATAAGTATTTCATGAAATAATATTTTTTTCATAAAATATTGTGACTTAAAAACATCTCTCTAATAAATAACCCTAATAAATAACCCGTTTGTTGCTAAGAATCTTAACTCTTTTCTATTTATCTATCTATCAAAGAAAATGAACAACTTTGTTCGTAATTGGGAAAAAACATTTTCACATTGAATAAATTTTTCAGAATTGAAAACGCTCAATTGCAATGCTATAGCTGTTTGCAGTAATGATAACGTGGCATTGATCCCACATATATCAGATTCAAGATCCAATGTTGAATCAGCCGTGAATTCACGACATTTTTACTAGGTTTCTTGGGTTTTGGGAGATTTATTAAACTAATGCTTGGTACGTTGTCAATTTACAGACAGGCTTAGTCTGTAAAACAACTAAAGAAATTTTGTTTAGAAAAGACTTTTCAAAAAGACTATTGTGAGTTTTATTATATATACTACTGAATTACTACTTAAGGAAACCGGGCTATTCGCTGAATAATTTTATTAATTTAATTAGATACAATGAAATAGAAGACAATAAAAATATTATATAATTTTATTCTCAACAATAAATCAACACATTTTTTGTGTTTTTTTACCTCTAATTTAAATAAATTTTAAAATAAAAAATTTTGATCAATCTATATAAATGCGCGGAAAAGAACGGGAAGAGTTTGGATTTGTGGCTATTTACTACAAAGCTTAAAACTTATACTTGGCTCAGTGAAATTAAATCAACAAATTGTTTTAACAGCCACATAAAACTAGTCTTGCGGTAAATTTGCGATTTATTTTAAAATACTTCCACAACTATAAAATCACGTGCGAGCTGCGAGTTTTAAAAATATACTACAAAATATGTGCTAGGAATATCAAATCACGGAAGACGTATATACAAGTGCATTTAAGGATTCTCTCTAAAGATAAATAATAAAGTCCCTGTAATATTAAACCAGTATAATAAATAATATCATTTTTTATTCATAAGCATTCATAATTATGAAATCATTGTCAATCAACCATTGTCAATCATTAAATCCGAACTGACCATCAGTTTATTGTTTTATAGGATCACGTTCTGATAAGACTCAAAATGGTCTAGTATTTTTAATATTATAATTAAGTTCAAACTTCATATATATCGTAAGTCTGATGTTATAGACTGAAATATTTCTATTCCTCCCGAATATTGTAGCCATCAAGGAGCTCTTGACTACAGCTGGTTTTTTTAACCACTAAACCCGAAAGTATGGTATACATTTTCATTAAAACCGTTTAATATTTAAATGTTGCAAATTTGCCTGATCTGTTATAAAGAGATGACCGTAGACGTTAATACTTTTAGTGCAGTGTGAGAATTAATATAAGTATATTGTTTATTTTATAATGTAAACAACTAAAATGTAAGTCAACAAATATAAGTGTTTTTAAAGTACAGATACGCTTGATGATCAAATTACACGAAGTTTGACTTATAAGAATTTCCCAGACTAATAAAATAAGGATCAGGCGAATATTTGATAGAGCTCATTAATTTCTCTACGTATCCGCGAACACGCAGGATTAAGTAGGCAATTACTCAGTTTCTTGTGAATTATATGGAAATTTATAAGAATTATTAAACATTAATCCAGAACATTACTTTCAAATTAGTTTTTGCACCTGACTTCATCCGAGGAGTGTTGTACTGAAAGTGTAAATTGTAGAAGCATAACGGTTTCTTCTGAAACTATTACATTCCTGTCCAAAATATATGAAAACAAATATTATTATTTTATAACTCATAAATCAAACAAAATATAATATCAGTTACATATGCATAGAAAAAAATAAATAAGAAAGAGACCACTATCAGAGAAATAAGAATATTTATAAATACATTTAAAAAAAATAATATAAACCTACAGACAGAACTTAAATTATAGTAACAAAGATGGAAGCTATTCTACAAAACTACGTTACGAGTTATAAATTCTTATCGGATGCTTCATTGTGGATTATATAGACTGTCTAAAATGTGTTATTATAATACGTACAAATCTACATATCACAGAAACCGTTTCTTTATCGTCCAGTTCGCACCGTACTTTTGTTATAGGGTTGTCAATCTTTGCTTTATTATGTAATATAATTTCCAACCGAAGTAAAAAAAAATTAAGGCTTACGAATTTTTTTCCTCAATTTATATTCCTTTCAAGAAAGTTGTTAAGTATTTTTGCTTTAAGTATTCATTATATATTTAACTACAAAAGTAATTACTTATAGTCAGATTTATGGATAAATCTTTTTATAAGTTTTAAAATTTTATAAAAAGTTTTAAAATTTTCGACAACCATTTTGTTATTGAATATATAACTTTGTTAGCTGATAGCTTGATTTATTGCAACAATATAGTTTTATTAATCACAATAGTAATAATAGTTTGTTTTGAAATTGGTTTTTAGATTTTCTATTGGCGATCTCTTTGAATGTTTGATACAAAGTACTTAATTTATTTTTGTTGCTTCGTAAATAGTGTTTATAATAAAATACCATTCACAATTATATCGATAATACAATTTTTTATACGAATTTCAATATGGTACATATAGAGCCAGAAAAATAATATCCTTTTATTAGGTCTACAACTTCGCTCCCGCCGTTTTTTTTTTAATTTTAAAAATTATATACAAAAAAATGGTATCTTATTTATGTTTCAAAGTATTGTCCGTCACTTTCCACTACTTTGGCCCATCTTTCAGGCAACAAATGAATCCCGCGTCGGAAAAATTCTTCATCCTTTGATAAGATCCAAGAATCGATCCATTCTTTCACTTTTTCAAAAGAATCTAAGCACTGGCCCGCCAGGCCGTGTGTCATCGACCTAAATAAATGGTAATCAGATGGAGCAACATCTGGAGAGTATGGCGGGTGAGGTAAAATTTCCCATTTCAGTGTTTCGAGGTACGTCTTGACTACTTTCGCCACGTGAGGTCGAGCATTGTCGTGTTGCAAAATTACTTTTTCGTGTCTATCAGCGTATTGCGGCCGTTTTGCTGTTAATGCCCGACTCAAACGCATTAATTGCGTTCGATAAAGTGCACCAGTAATTTTTTCAGAAGGTTTTAGCAGCTCATAATAAATAACGCCAAGCTGATCCCACCAAATACACAACATGACCTTGGATCCGTGAATATTCTGTCGAGGTGTCGCCGTAGGAGTGTGGCCGGGCAATCCCCATGACGTGCGTCACTTAGGGTTGTCGTAGTGCACCCAGTTTTCGTCCCCAGTAACAATACGATGAAGAAATCCTTTTCGTTTTTGTTTTTCAAGCAGCTGTTCACAAGCAAATAAACGTCGCTCAACATCTCTTGGTTTCAACTGATACGGTACCCAGTATCCTTGTTTTTGGATCATCCCCAGCTGTTCCAGGCGTTTTGATACTGCTTGCTGAGTTACTCCCAATGATTTTGCTAGCTGTTCTTGAGTTTGGCACGAGTCTTCATTAAGTAAAGCCTCCAGTTCATCATCTTCAAAAGTTTTTTCTCTGCCACCGCTATGCCGACTTCAACAACAAAATCAGCGCTTTTAAAGCGCTGGAACCACTCGCGACACTTTCGTTCACTAATAGTATCATTACCATGAGTACTTGAAATAACCCGATGAGCCTCAGCCGCCGATTTTTTCATGTTGAAATGAAAAAGTAAAATCTCCCGCAAATGACGTGAATTCGGTTTATAAGTTGACATATTTAATTAAGTGTAACTATATGACGCAAACAAAAATTAACTAATATCGATGTAAGGTTATATTTATAGATGTCAAAACTGATGGAAAACAACTGTGATTTATTTATTTGAACTATTACTGGCTACTAGTGCCATCTTTTGGATAACGGCGGGAGCAAAGTTGTAGACCTAATATAAAAAATACAATTAAGACAGAAGATTTAAAAAAAAAACAATATTAAATATTTGTAAGTATAAGTATATGATATGAATATTAAATCTCTTGTCATTATTAGAGTAATTCATATTGGTAGGATCTGCGACGAAAGGATCTGTTTGTCATAGAATTCCACTTGAGACTTTCAGGGTAATATCTTTTATCATAAAAGATTATTTGTTAATTTATTTATATTGTAGCCAAGGTTAGAGATTTATATATTAATGTATTCAATGTAAATAAATTATATTATTTTTTATATATAACATCTAATTCATAAAGCTACAAATGGTATAAATTTTCTAAGTGTAATATCTGAATTATGTATTTACAAACCTTAGTGGTACCACTTTTCTTGAATTATCTATTTTGTATCTTTTTTTGTAATTCTTTTTTCCAATATTGTATATCTTTTGTAGTCGCTCTTGTCTGATGAGATATTAGAAGTAAATATTTAAAAACGCAAATTACTTTAAGTATTTTACTACTTAAGATAAGATTAAGTTAAAGTCTAAGTTTCTTGAAAGCTTGTAGATGTAGTATTTTCATTCTAGAAAATTTACGAGTAGTTTTATGTTTTGAATACAAATTCGAGTTTAAAATAGGCTCAATTTTGTAAAACGCATTTTAATGCTTCGTAAGTTTCGTGCGATACTATATAATGCTTGATTTTATAGATGGTAAAATTTTATAATTCTGGATATTATATCTAGAAAATTATACATAATATTTTTATATTGATAATGATTTATAAATAAAAAGCGAAAACTTTGTGAAAAGATATGTACTAATATTGTTTTAAATCTTCAGATTTAATAATTTATCAGTTAACAGTGTTTTAAAATCAACGTTGTTTGTATTATTATGTTCCTAGAATTTTTACCATAAAATACCGTGTAACATCGATGCAATACACTGTCCATTTCCTTAGAAATTCGTAATGTAAACCTTTGAAAACCTTCAAACAATATAACTATATTATGGTACTTTTTTGGCACTAAAGAAAATCTAGACCAACCTACAATTAAAAAGCGAAAAATAATTAACAAATCTATATTCAATATATTACAAAAAAATATACTCTACGTATATCGAATTTTTAAACTCATATAATCTGAATTTAAACGTAACATAACTTGAACGTGAATTGCAATTAAAACTAACTCAGCCGCCCCAATATCTAACAACAAATTTAATACTCTTCTAATACAAACAACAATATCAAAAAGATCTATATGCTACACGGATATCGACGAAGATGCCATTGTGAGATTCATTAGGCGGACCGGCGATACCTCCGATAGAAACCTTATAGAGTACAACCTCAAGATGGCAATTTCGTACCGTGCACACACATGACATCTGCATAAAATGACCTGGAGACGACTAATTGATTCACTACTTATAACTTATTAACTTAGTTTAAATTTATACTAAACTATAATAGAATTACTAAAGACCATGAAATAGCTTTCAAAAACTTGTGCAACAACAATATCAATAAAGTATATTGGTGGCCATAAATATTTTTAATATCTTTAGTATTATATAGAGATTTAAAAAAATTTAATAACATTCTTTAATTCATTCATTTCATTCAATATATATATATTTTTAGTAATGTTTAAATATTCGCGGCCCAATCTTACTATTTTCTTTAATCTTTGTCTTGTATCTGTGAATCTGTCCTACCAAAAAAATTAAAGGTCGTGATGAAAATTATTATATACTGAAAACATGGTATTTCGCAAAGGATAGATACTCCAACAAAATTAAGCGGGCCAAGCCGCAAGCAAAAGCGAGTCTAATATTTACCATTATTATGTACGTGTGTTTGTCTATTACGTTTTTCTGAATAGCTAAACCAATGTTACATTGACAATCATCATAAGGCTTTTCTGTGATTAAACTAAAACAATAGATTACCTATTTTAATTATAAAAAAAGCTTAAGCAAGAACACTAACACTGTTATTCATAATACAAAATATATATTATTATTTACTGGGCAATATAATACTTTTAATACATACATAAAATAACTTCATATAATAAATAATTAATGTTATCACACCGTTAAAGGCGAAGGCCCGCAACGGCTTCAATTAACCCTGAACGGTCTGCGCTTAATATCCCACTGTTGGTGGGTGATAGTCACATCTCTAGAACATTGAGGGTTACGTGACTCGTAAAAAATATTATGTGCTATCAAAGTGATATTTAACTAGAAAATACGCTTCGTTAAGAGCTTTCAGTCTTTCAATTTATTAAACAACTCTACGTTTTCTAGCATTTCTTGTTAATGGTATGAATCTTGTTATGTTAATGTTACTTTTTAATCTAACTCTTTCATAGTATATATAAAAAACAAGGAAATTGTCTACTTTTGGTTTGAATCCCTAAGCTAAATCAATTTATTCAATTTTATCAATTACAATCAATTATATTATATTATTAAACAAATTGGTTATATCGAAAAAAAAAAAAATTCCATCTCTATTTGTAATTAGATAAAATATATTTAATTTGTATAATTTCCATCTTACATCGTTTTTTATTTCTGAAATAAGTTCACTTTAGTTACTTCACGCCATATCCCTTGCGGGGTAGCCAAGGACGACGGATCGCCAAACGCTTGCATACCTCTTTCTCCCCGGCCACAGCCATCAACCTCTTCATACATGCCCTCCGGGGGGTCCTCATGCTTTTTACGTGGCCTTCCTCCAGTATCTTAGATACCGTGTTTTCGAAGGTCACTCGAGGCCTCCCCCTGTCTTTCTTACCGCTCACTTTTCCTGTATAATCCTGTCGCTCGACGTGCCCAAACCACCTGAGCACGTTCTTCTTCATTCTCACTGTAACATCTTCACTAGTACCTGCCATACTGTGGATCTCTTCATTGCGGATTCGATCAGCTAGGCTGACTCCGCATATTCTGCGAAGAGATCGCATCTCCACAGCATTCATCTTTCTTACATGCTTCTTCTGTGTTACCCACGTTTGGCTGCCGTATAACAGCGTCGGTATCAAAACCGCATTGTGTACAGCCAAACGTGCAGCTATGCTGACGTTTCGCCGTCTCAACAATGCAGCCAGAGCACCATTGACTCTATTACCGGCAGCAATACGCCTTTCCACATCCATTTCATATGTTCCGTCTCTGCTAAACATACTTCCGAAATATACCGCTTCATTCACTTGTTCTGTTATCTTACCATTCACGTTGATCCTTCATTCTGTTCTTTCTTCATTTCTTTCAAATATCAGAACCTTCGTCTTCTTCGTTCTGAAATAAGTCTTGTATACATATTTATACTCGTACAAATGAATATTTACTGTCCATTATGAAATTTGTTTTAAGTTCAAATCCTAAGGATGAGAAAATTATCTACTCTTATATATTTCATATTGTTACTATGTTTATAAATATTTTTATAGCGTTTTTTCCTTAAAAGATTTGGCAATAAAACTTTTTAAATTAAGAAATAAATCCTCCCACAATTCACAGAATTCCCAGATTCAGAACAAAAACTGTTCAATGTGGGATTCAAACCTATATCCCCAAGATTGTTCTATCCACTAGAACATTAGCTCATCAAATTACTTATATGTGAATATAAAATATGCAACACAAACAATTTTGGAAATGTAAATAAAAGTCCATATTTCAAGATTATTCGAGCACATGTGCACGCAGGTTGGAAGTCGCATAACATTTTCTCAAACCCGTTTACTATTCGTACTGAAGTAAGTCAAAACAACAGGACGTGACTTGGGCTTGAAATACAATTCTTATCCAGCGATGCGGTGAATTAACATCACAACTGCCCATTTTTGTAATTGAAAATAAAAATTTTAATATAAATAATTTACTCTAAATGAAGTCTATGTTCGTTGGCATATAATATTTATCTTTAAAAAAATGTTGACTTTCTAGATTTTTTTTATTTCATAAAATCGAGAAGTCCTTCATTAAATAAGGCTGGAGCGATGCTGTCTAGTTTAACCATGCTTACATTACAAAACACTTGGCTCTGTATTTTCTATACTCATTTTATTTTTTCATACTGATAAAGCTTCTACCATTATGTTCAATACGTTCAATAATATAATTATATTCAAATATATTTCTTTTTATATACAATATTCTACGTACCATTTATATATAGCATATTTAAGAACCTTTTCATATTTAAGAAATATTAATGTTATTATTTCACTAGTGAAGTATGATTTTTATTCTAACCATACAAACTACATACTAACTTCTAAACATACAAACTTCAGGTATATAGTATAAGTGAAAAGTATAATAAAATAAATAAAGATTGTACACATTATGTATTTTTGTATTATATTTCGATTCAATGGTGAATTTTATTGTTCATTGGTTTAAGTGGTTTGATTTTTTGACATCTGTACTATACATTGTTTTAGCAAAGTTTATGAAATTAACACAAAATATTTTATTAACACATAATGCTACCTTGTATTTTTTTATGTTAAGCATTTAAAACTGTTTTACAACTATACTACCACAACTTATAATGATGAATTTTTCATTCCATTTTAGTGAAATATGTTACTTATACGGTGCGGTGACTTGCGGTGACTTTATTGCTAGCCACGGATTTCCTTTTTCTTATTATTATTATTATTATGACGGCTTATCGAATTTATTGCGATGGCTCTAGTCGTTCGTACTTTGCTCACTAAATATATTGACGTTTGTGAAACAGTGATCACAATAAAACATTTTAAAAAAACCGGCTGAGTTTGTTGTGTGGTTCTTCTCAGACCAGGGTGCGTTTACAACTCTCGTAGCCTTATTTTAAGTTGGAAATTGTCTTTACCTCCTGTCAATTCCATTTGACGTACACAAGTAATCACTGGTATGGATTCAAAGTGGAAAATATATAAATAAATAAATAAATAAATATAGATATATCTTAAAAAACAAAACACCGGATATAAAGATATGTATATAAAAATGACCTACATACAAATAAGACTAACCTGAAATGCTTGTAATACCTACTCGTATGTATTACTGTACAGCCCCCAAGTACAATCATTTTACTACAGAGTAATTTAAATAATAGTTTACTATAAAGTGTTTTAATTTATAATAATGCGGAGCAAGAAGTACCTTTCTTTCTATATTTTGTTTCAAAAGGATTGAGTGAGAAACGAGCAGAAAGTCTACCTTAAAAAGTAATGTCATCGCACTTAAACATGCAAATATTATGTAGGATTGGACGATTGAATGGGTGTTTTCGTTAGAGTTCAACTATTACATTCAAATTAAGACAAAAAGTTAACAACACATAATACTTATAAAACATTTGACTCTAGTTACAGGCTTGCAACGGAATAACCGACAAGAAAGATAGACTTTTTAATTTATTATCAATAATAGTAATTATTGACTTACAGTATTAATTCATATGAGAATTTAAAACAAAAGAAGACTAGAATAACTACCCACGACAATACAAGTTCTATGACGCTGTTACATTTAAAAGTGTCATTACTTAAACTTAATATAATAGTAATTATATAATCCGTATTCTTCACTTCCTGTGTTGATTACAACTAAGAGTAATAATTAGCAAGGTATTTATATAATAATTTCTCCAATAAATTGTTAAAGAAGTAGAGCTCAATACTGTTATCAATACTTTAAGGTAATAAATTTTCACCCAAAAGTTAATATTTCAGCGCTCCATAGATAAAACTCGCAATAACTTTATCAGTTGCGTCAAATTACTTCAGTTTTTTGGGACTTCTGTTACGAAATTTCTAAAAACAGGATGTTACAGGTGTTAAGAGAAATATTTCAAATAAATTTCTGTGATTGTATAATTTGATATCAAGACCCTGAGGAAAATATTAGAATTAAAATGTTACCGTTTAAATAACGAGAGGAGTCAGTGAATAAATCAGATAAATTGAAACTTTTATAAACGGTTAGTTTTAAATTTGAGCTTCATAGTAATTGGGTAACAATATCAGCAAAACGATATTTCACGGCTGAGCGAGATATAACTTAGCTCGAAGTGAAATCGCGTTCGTTGAAAGAATTTATGCGATCAAGAGATTAACAAGGTGTTTTTAATATTTATTGCAGTACTTCATGACGATTTTGCGTCATCAAAATTATATATCTAAATATTATTAGATATAATTTGTGTTTAACCAACATAGTTATGTAGAACAACTTTTAATATAATATGCTATTATAGTAATATTGTTATAATAACAATAATAATGTTATATTTTAAATATGTATATTTCTGCCTTCGAAATCAAATTGTAATTTTTTCCTGAAGCTTTATTAATATTTGCAACACTCAATATAAAGAATTATAATAGTATACATAAATTACTAATTAAGTAGTATAGATATTAGTATAGTTTTATTTTTAGTAATATCTGAATGAGCTTCAAGGAATGTATACTCGTAAAACAATAATATATTTAATAAAAAAATGTAAAACCTGCTGGAACGCGAGTGTCGTGCGCTTCGCTCGGTCGTCGAGATTTGAGTGGTCGGGATTCTCGATCCTCAATCCGTGGTCTCCCCCGGAACCCTCCACCACGCCTTAAGCTTGTTTATAGATAAAAATTACTGCAAGTTATTTTTTTCATAAAAAAAATCTAAGAAATGTTCTCTACGAATATATCAGAAATTTGTCGCAAACTTGTATTATTCATTACACGCCCTCTTGCAATGAAGAGTTATACATTGAATAAAAGAATTTTAAAAGAAAGTCTATAAACTACTTACTCAAAAATTTCAAAAATTAAAAACAATGTAAATTTGTTTTAAAGTTAATCCCACCATAACATAGCTGACAAGCTTAAAATAAAAAATATATAAATGTCTTGATGAAAGAAGATTATAATATTTGTATTTTATATCTACGTTTTTATTTATATAGCAATATTTACTATGATAACAATAAATAGTGTGAACAAACACGTTTTATACAACCAAAGCGCTTGGCCAGGAAATATCACAGTGATTTTATCTCGCCTGCAGTTGGCGTGATGTAAGAGGCATATTTGTTTTAAACGTAAACAATATATCTTTGTGCTTGAACAATCAAAGAACTCTTTTCTTTAAAAAAAGTGGAAATCATATATCAATGTAGCTAAGTAATGAAAATAATAAATGCAATGTGACAATATCTTGTAAAAGTCTAGTGTTTACTACTCATCCCCAAAAACATTTCCTTACCTTACCTTATCTTGTGTCAAGCCTTACATTTTTGTAGCTCGTTTAAATCAAAAATATGTTTTTTTAGTAACAGTTATTATTTTCTTCTCAATTCCTGTAAATAATATCATACATAGGCAAATATTTTATTATATTAAAATAAAAATTTAACAAATATATTTTCTATTTAAAATATATCTTTGGTTATGACGTTACAAATTAAAAAAATGTTCTTTAACTTTAATACTTTACAAAACACACGTGTTTATACGTGTTTTCATTATAATTTATTTCTTTGATATTTTTATTAAAGTGCTTTTCAGTAAGTGACAATTTATTAAATCAGTATTAATCAAAACTGAGAAAGCCAAAAAAATTTACGCCACGAAGCTTTCATCCTGAATAAATTTATTGACATTTCTAGAACGGATATCAAAGTTTATAAATAGCAATCTCTGCTAACTAAATCTTATATTTATATTAGAAAATTTTAATTCATTTTGCACAATGTAATTAGTGGCAAATCAATTTTTGTAATATTCTTATATATCCTTATTTAAGTTTAAACAACCAACCAAATTTTCTGAATCTAGAATGTTGAAATTTGAAATCTACGTGTTGCTAAGATTAGCATCTGTTAGGAAAACATTATATTGCGAGCTTAAATAACATTAGGATGACTTTTTTTCCCAATATAAAAATCTTATCTTTATCATTATTAGATGAATATTTTTTTTTAATTTAGACTATCATTGAATAGTAATAAAAACATAAAAAAAATTTAATACATGTAACATGTTTTTCCGTTATTTTTTTTTAAAGTCATATACATTTACTTTAATGGTCACATAAATCCAGTACGTGTTCCAAATGTAATTATTGTTAAGAATGAGAAAACATTTACAAAACATATCAAGTCTTTATACTATTAGTATCCAGGAATTATACGTGTAATATTTATTTATTATTGTTAACTTAAACAAACGTCACGTTTGCATAATCTTTTGTCATCTGGTGTTGGTTATAATCAACCCTAAACGATAAAAAATAATATAATACATTATAATAACTAGGAGATTTTTTTTCCTTGAATAGTACATAAATTGAATTGTTTTTTTATATATAAAAATGACTACAAATTAAACAAAGAAACAATTAATTGAAGTGAGACGTAATTTGAAATAAATATAGAATGTAATATTAACTGCAGTTTAAATTAACAATACTATTTAATCAAAATTTTGAAATTAAAGGATTTAAACACATAAAAACATTAATTTTTACGTGAATAAATGTCATAGCCTTGGGTTGGTGACGTTCCTTTCAACAAATATATTAATACATTAATTTTCATATCGACTATCAAGAAAGCAACAATCGCAAATAAAGTTACCATAAATTTCAATTATAGTATTCTAGTTAATAGTTCATTATAAGTATTAAATGATTAGTAAGCAAACACTTCGGTCAACTTGGATGGATGAATTCGTTGTTACCTTGAGACTCCCCGCAGCTCTCTCGAATATATGCGTGAATAAATCCTGTATATATAATAAAGTTGAAAGAAGGTTACTTTTCACTGTAACTAAGTTTCAGTGCAGTTATTATTCATGTACAAATTTCTTTTACTGTAACCTAACCCAGAATGTAGGATTGAGGTAGATATATAATACTAGGAAGTTGAAAACTTATTTTGTGGTTGAATAATTATAGTTTGTTGTTTTTTATTTGTAAGTGTTCTAAACATAATACTTTTCATGCTATTGGTATATAGTAGCTGAAATATAAAAGAATCGTGCATTTTAATATGTTAGTAAGTAAACCATGAAATCAAATTGAATTATTGCTTCTTTAATTTTATTTGTTGTATGTAAGTTCCGGTTAGTGATGTCTGAAATCTTATTTTGAAAGTAACAAACTAAATAATAACAAATAATACTACCGTCAATTCTGGTAGACAGTTGCTTTAAAGCGCTTTTTAAGTTATATATACCTAGGTCTATAGATTATTTATAATATCTTTTGTTCGCATTTTATTTTATAATGAAATTCATCAGAATAAAATATTCCTATCATAATAGAGTCTTAGAATCTCATAATGTTGATCATAAAATAGTTGATTTACACCAAAAAAAAAATAACCCAATAAAACTACATATAAACAGACCTTACAATGAAGACTCGTTACTTTGAACTCGTCCAAGGAAGTGGACAGCAGGGACTTGCGTCGGATATTGCGTCCGTGTTACACAACTGCAACGAGCGGAGCATGTATATTGCAAATAGAATTGATTTTACAAAGTTCAAATTTCTCATGAAGTTTGGATGTACTTTTCTGCTAATCGATACATTCAATTTATGAGTTCACTTCTAAGTTAACGATAAAATATTGCAGATTTTTTAAATAGTTATTTTAAGAGTCAAGTTTTAGTTTAAAAGATAAGAAAGAACCCTCTAGATAAGTTCTTAACTTATATTTTATCCAACGAAGCGCCTCCTCTTGAAATATCACACTGATTTTATCTCTCCTTCAGTTGTCGTGATGTAAAAGGATTATTTTATTCAAACTGTTTCCCAAATGCTGACACAAAACTTAAAAATAATTTTCTAGCTGAAACAAGTAGCTAGTTTATGTAGGAAGTAGTAAAAGCGTTTGATTCAATATAAATTGCATTAGTGTATTTAATCGAATATTTATACATATTTTAATTTAAATAAAATGCGAATTTACAGTATGTTTTGATAATTTAGTGGTGCGTGCGTTTATATTAAGGAAATGACACGATGGCTTAACTGGCAAAACGAGGTGAAAGCTTCCCAGAAATCATAGCTTCGAGTCCTGCTCGCGTCAAATATTTTTTTATTTTATTTTTGAACCTATTTTCATACCATGTATATAAATAAAGAAATTATTACATTAATGCCTTACTAATATCTATATACATATACTTGTAATATTATATTATATCCTACAAGATATGAAGTTGGCTGATCCTGAATCTGGATCAAAAGGAAATGACTGGGAAGAGCCAATTATACGCAAGGACTACGCAGAAGAGGGAGATCAATTTAGCTTTATCTTAGAATGTATTAGGAAGTTCAAGATACGAAATTTTGCGAAATATTTTTTTACTAAAATATTTATTTCATATGTTTTAAACGATTAGAAACATTAATAAGAATAATAACATACCTTCCAATAACAAAAATATTGCTGTTGAGTTTAGTAGCCAAAATCCTGTTTTTATTTAATAAAATCACTCCTTACATGTACAACAGAATTACATATGTATTTTGTTTGGTACTAAAATAATATCTTATAGTTTTCTTCGCATTTTTATTTTTATTTTTGTAGGAATAAATATTTATAATTCATTTCTAAAATCAAAATTTTAATTGAAGTGAAATAATTTGATTCAACTTTACTAAGGCACTGCAATATATTAAGTTATATAATATATTGAATTATAAAAATTACATATGTTGTTAGAAAAGATAAATTACTAATGATAATAAAACAAAATGTAGTTTACAAATAGCTTATAACTTACGCCACGTGTATGATTACTTATCGTTACCTGGATTGAGGAAATAATGGTTTAATTGTGTACGATCTTCAGGTGAAGGAAAATGGTTTCCAATAATACTCTATACTTATAAAAATATTTATTATACTAAGATTTGATGCAATCATTTTTGACGTATAAAAAGTAACCACGGAAACAAACGAATAGTAACGTCTAATTAATATATATGAATTATTTTTAGCATTAGAAAGTGCAAAAAACTGATTTCTTAAAAACGTTACAAATAAAAAAATGTTACTCGTTATTTAAACTAAACTAACACTTTTTAATAAATATTTTTAATATATTTTAATATACCAAATAACTGGGCAGCTGAATAATAGTAAATATAATATGAATAATCAACTAATATTTAAAAAATGTAATTCAAATTAACTGAACTTTTTATTATTATAAATGATACCTAATACATACTATAACAATAACCCTAATACAGTAGTTTGGAAATTGTAACCAATGTCGTTATTGGGCATAGTATTATTTAAGCAGGTGTGATATCTATTGTTATGGATGATTTATTAGCTATAACATAATACACGTACGCACTATTACTCATACTGATCCCTAACCTTCTTGATAACTCTCAAACTCTAAAACTAATTCAGTAGTAACTTACTAACTTAAATTCTATAATAATTGAGTAAAATATTAAGGTAGTTTGAAATGTCATTAATTGAAAAACAAACAAGTCTTGAGAATTTAATAGAAGATTTTTAAAAGAGAAAATTGAAATAAGTTTTGCAATTACGAACGTAGAAAAAGAGTGATCAGTTTAACTTATAAATAAATATAAGAATTATTTTTTTATAATTACCATTATATTATTACTTTGAACGCTAGTTTTAAATTATTAAAATTATGTATAATAAATAAAAATACCTAACTTATTACTACAAACATTAAAATAAATACTTGAAAGACGTGGTGCTCGTCAATAAACTGTTATTTGATGTATCACTTATCAAAATAAAATATACACGAATATCATAACTTCATCAGTCATGTTCAATCTTGAATATTTTTGATATTGGTTTGACTAATTTATTAGCTCGATTAGTATTGATTAAATGATTATTTTTCAAAATTTATTTCTGTTGTTTAAATTTATAATAAATATAGAAACATTTCCTAATACACATAAAATTTTCATAAAAAGCATATTCAATAAATCCGTAGTACACGAATATTTTTTGTTTACAATAGTTTTTAATTTTATATTGAAGTAACTGTGAATATATTTTTTTGAATAATAATTCTATAAAATACCAATTTTAACAATGTGAAGTAGAACAGTATCCTAAAATGTAATTTGTCAACAAGATAAACCTCATCAGACCAAACACCACGAGAAAAAAAATGAAATCAGCTTAAGTCCTTGATTCTTTATTCAATAAGGTTCTAAAAGTATTATTTTTAGATGTTTTATTTTCAAATAGATACATAATAAATATTAATACGTACTTATTAAGTACGAAATATATTTTTTAAGCTTTGTTACAGATTTTATTATTGGTAATTAATTGAATATTTTTTTTCTTATCATTATTTAAAAATATATTATCATTTTAGGATCGGATATTGAAATATATATTCTATTATTAATCCAAGTTAAAATAATAAAAGATGGTGAAACTTCAATATAATAAGTTCAACAAAAATCCAAGTAAATATTAAACAATAATCAAATGTTAAACCAAAATATATAAAAACTAATCGAAGAGAACCTTCAACTGAGCTTACGAACATTGCAAATATGGTTCAAACAACTCTCTTTTCAGTATGTTTATTTTCATCCAAAGTAATAAAAGTAAAAAAGTAATTTTTAGAATCTATATAGAGTTTATTTGTTTCATTATCATGTCGTCACTTGGATCAGATCACTAATATTCACTTTCTTCATAAGATTTTTATATATAAACTTCATTTACCACAAAATATAACATCATAAAAGGCATTTTTATTTTTACCATCATATTATATTCTATAAAAATATTGAGTATCCAATATTGCGTATCCAATATCAAAGCCATTATTTCGTTAAAGTTTCCAGTAAATTATTTGCATTCTATTCTAACAGACTCTTTGTTTTATTTTATTTACTTCATTACAAGTTAATTTTATACTCGAGAACCCGCTGAAATATGCTGAATTTAAATTACTCGAGGACTGCTTTAAATTGTGAAATGTAACAATTATCTTAGTTTTTTTCTGTAAGGTTTATGAAATTCTTAATAGCGTTACTTGTGTTTATTATAACTAAAAGTTTTTTTATTTGATTTTATTTGTAGTAAATTCTATTAAAGATAAAATTATTTAATACTTAATTAACATAATAATGACTTTGACTTGATAATTAGTTGACTAAACATTAAACAAACACAATAAAGAACTGGAAACTGAGAATGAAAGTTGAAATACAATAAATATTGTTTCATAAACCCATTTTCATAAAATATTGGTAATACTGAAGAAAATTAATATAAATTTTAACAAACTGCGAACTTCGAATATACCTAGAAGAGATTATTTTGTTTAATCTTATATCAACTATGTTAAAGAGATAAGATTCATGGCATTTTTAATATTTAAAAACGATTTCGTTTTTAGGTATTTATAATTTATATGACAGATTATAAAATTACTTTTTACAACGTGTTAGTAATATAAGTCGATAAACAATTCAGACTTAGAAATTTTTATAGAAGACTAAACAATATCAATGTACGAGTATGTCAATCAAGAGCTTATGTCCTCCTTCAATTCCATGGTGATATTTAGTTGATAGAAAATTATTTTTAAAACAACATTTATTTTGGAATATTTTATCGACATCAAGTTTTCTTTCAACTTTGAGATTTGTCTTTTGAAATATTCATTATTAGTTGACTGCAAAAAAACTTTCGTTTATATTTATTTTTGTAATTAAATCCTTTTTAGTACACATTATATTTATTTTATGTACCACACTATGAAAATAGTATGTTTTTTAAGAATTACTCTTACTAATTATATTTGTCTCTTGCCATAAGTTTTGTTTTCGGACCTCCCACTTGCGTGAATTTCATTGCTCCATTGTGACAAAAGTGAATGATGACGAGTCTTTACAACCCGGATTCTTGAGATATCTTCAACTAATTCTGACAACCGTCATTAATTTCGTCTCCTGTAGATACGGATTAATTATTTAGAAAGGGCCATAATTTTTTAAGTTTCAAGATAAAAATTATATGTATAACATAATTATAAATATAATTAAGAAGATATCACTTAGTGAATCTTTTTCCATCACTAATATGGTAAAATAAATATTTATGTAAGTATAGAGTATTATTGGAAACCATTTTCCTTCACCTGAAGATCGTACACAATTAAACCATTATTTCCTCAATCCAGGTAACGATAAGTAATCAGACACGTGGCGTAAGTTATAAGCTATTTGTAAACTATATTTTGTTTTATTATCATTAGTAATATATCTTTTTTAACAACATACGTAATTTTTATAATTCAATATATTATATAATTTAATATATTGCAGTGCCTTAGTAAAGTTGAATCAAATTATTTCACTTCAATTGAAATTGAAATTTTAGAAATTAATTATAAATATTTATTCCTACAAAAATTAAAAATAAAAATGCTAAGAAAACTATAAGATATTATTTTAGTACCAAACAAAATACATATGTAATTCTGTTGTACATGTAAGGAGTGATTTTATTAAATAAAAACAGGATTTTGGCTACTAAACTCAACAGCAATATTTTTGATTTTGGAAGGTATGTTATTTTTCTTATTAATGTTTCTAATCGTTTATAACATATGAAATAATTATTTTGAGAAAAAAATAATTCGCAAATTTTCGTATCTTGAACTTCCTAATACATTTTAAGATAAAGCTAAATTGATCTCTTCTGCGTAGTCCTGCGTATAATTGACTCTTCCCAGTCATTTCCTTTTGATCCAGATTCAGGATCAGCCAACTTCATATCTTGTAGGATATAATATAACATTACAAGTATATGTATATAGATATTAGTAAGGCATTAATGTAATAATTTCTTTTTTTATATACATGGTATGAAAGTAGGTTAAAATATAAAAAAAAAAATTGACGCGAGCAGGGCTCGAAGCTATGATTTCTGGGAAGCTTTCCCCTCGTTTTGCCAGTTGAGCTACCGTGTCATTTCCTTAATATAGACCCACGCACCACTAAAATATCAAAACAATATGTAAATTCGCATTTTATTTAAATTAAAATATATATTCCATATAAATATTCGAATAAATACACCAATGCAATTTATATTGAATCAAACGCTTTTACTACTTCCTACATAAAATATACCAAACATTAGACTGTACTAAATCTAGTATCAGCGGCGACTCCAGTTGGAATGAAGTAAATTTCACGGCTGATTACACATCGCATTCCGAGGCTCGGTATACTCGTATGTGGGATCCATCCCACGTTATCAGTACACTGCGAAGAGCTAACGCTGGGAGTTGAGCAATTCCAATGCTACTGAAAATTTTCGATTTAAGAATGCTTTAGAATTTTGAAAAAACTATCGCATTATGTTTCAATTTAAAATATTTTATTACGGTATGAACAATGTTTTTTGATAACGATGGGGAAAAAGGTATTTGTTTTTCAACATGTTTATTGATACAAATTTTAATAATATACATTTATTGCATACAATGACATAACACAACAATACATACAATTTAATAAATTGCTCCTTTATTATATGAATCCAGAATCTCCAGCCATGATAAGAATAAGGTATATCAGTAATGATTGCGACGTTAACTTCCATTCACTGTTGTCATTGATAGATATCAATAGCCTCAAGTGGGTACTTGAGACTATTGTTGTGGAATTTAATGATAATCTTGTTGAAGTGGACAATATCTATTCGTATAAAACTAATATAATATTATTTTCATTATATGTATATTGACGTATTCAATAAAATATTAATGTTATAACCTTTCATTATATACCACATATGTTTTAAACATTTGTTTCAGCTAGAAAATCCTTTTTGTTTAGGTTTTGTGTCAGCATTTGGGAAACAGTTTGAATAAAACAATCCTTTTACATCACGCCAACTTAAGGATCGTGTATGGCACAAGGGGCTTCTTTCGAAGCTACCTACCTATGGGCTTCCAGAGAGTTTATGCAAGTGGATCCTCAGCTTCCTTACTGGGCGGAGCATACAGGCCGTTTTTCGACGGTTTTTGCTCGGACCTCAAGCCCGTGAACGCTGGTGTACCCTAAGGCTGTGTACTATCTTCAACTCTGTTCTCCCTGCACATCAATGATATGTTGGATATCTCCAACATACATTGTTAGGCGGATGACAGCATTGGGAATGCGGTATATTCCGGCCGTGCTGGTCTCTCTCGGGAAAACGTCGACGAGTGCCGAAAGAAACTTGTGTCTTCTATAGAGACTTCCTTGGGAGATGGTCTCTGAGTGGGATGAACTGAACCACGTTCAATTCAATCCCGAAAAGACGCAAGTTTGCGCGTTTACCACTAAGGAAACCCCATTTGTTGCCTCGCCAAGTATCAGAATACTGGGTCTCGACATTTCGAGCGGTTGTCAGTTTCGTGGTCATCTGGAGAGCAAGGCCAAGTTGGCCACGAAGAAATTGGGAGTGATCAATAGAGCGAGGCAGTACTTCAAACCTGGCTAAAGACTTGCGCTTTATAAGGCGCAGGTCCGGCCACACATGGAGTACTGTTCTCATCTCTGGTCCGGATCACCCCAATATCAGCTTCTACCATTTGATCGCGTACAACGGAGAGACGTTCGAATGGTCGGGGACCCGGTTCTCTGCGAACGGCTGGACTCTTTGGCATTGCGTAGAGACGTGGCTTCTTTGTGCGTCTTGTACCGCATTTACAGTGAGTGTTCCGAAGAACAATTCGATCTGATGCCTGCCGCCGAATTTCATCACCGCACAGCGCGCCATCGCCTCCAATACCATCCTTACCACCTGGATGCGTGGCGATCCTCCACTATGCGGTTCTCAAGGACTTTTTTTCCACGTTCCACTCACTTGTGGAACGAACTCCCTTCGGCGGTATTTCCAGATCGGTACGACATGGGTACCTTCAATAAAGGTGTTTATTCCTACCTGCAAGGCCGGCAACACTCTTGTAAATCCTCGGATATTTCAAGAGTTCATGGGCGGCGGTGATCACGTCCATCTGTGACCCGCCACCTCGTTTGCCCTCCTCTTACATAAAAATAAAATTAAAAAAAAATGAAATATAAAAACAGTGTGATATTTCATAGGAAGGCGCTTCGTTGGATAAAATATAAGTTAAGAACTTATCTAGAGAATCCTTTGTTATCTTTTAAACTAAAAGTTGGCTCTTAAAATAACTATTAAAAAAGTCTGCAATATTTTATCGCTTACTTAGAAGTGAACTCATAAACTGAATGTATTGATTAGCACAAAAATAAATCCAAGACTTCATTAGAACTTTGAACTTTGTCAATTCTATTTGCAATATACATGCTCAGCTCGTATCGTCAATGCAGCTGTGTAATGCGGACGCAATATCCTGTCCGTCCTGTCCACTTCCTTAGACGAGTTCATAGTAACGAGTCTTCATTCTAAGGTCGGTTTATATGTAGTTTTATTGGGTTATTTTTTTCGGTCTATATAAAGTATTATGTTCAACCTTATGAGATTCTAAGACTCTATTATTATTATTAGTATATTCTAGTCTGATGACATTAAATTTTTCATTTGTTATTAATCTCTAGTGGAAAATTTATTTATTTTATAAACTTAAAAGAAAAAAAAAGTTTATAACTTTACATTATACTATATAAAAACATGCACTTAATACATTATAAATAATAGTATAATTGATTATTTTATAAGTATTATTTCCATTTAAATACATTACAAAACTTTTTTAGTGGAATGTTTGATATTAAACAACACTACAAGCAAAACAAACAATATATTTATGTTAACATTGAATTTATTTTAATAAAAAAAAGGTCGCTGTAATAAATATGGTTAGAATGTTTTTAAGGGAAGAAAAGCTTAATTTTAACATTCAACAATCAAAAATTCGATTCTGCCTCTAATTCGAAGGAGAAATACTTTCAATTTACAAAGGTGATATTTTTCCAAGGAATTTACTTTGAAAAGAAATTTATTTAAAATGTTTTATTGATATCGACTTCTGTTATAAGTTTGACGGCTTTTCTTGGAACTTTTCCAAGAATCTGTCACTTAATTAGCTTAATTTTTTTTTTTTCATTGCTATGTTTGAGGTATTATGTGTTACTAATAATTCTATTTCACTTCATTATATTAAGGAAAGAAATGTTCTCTATATAAATTTAATACAATAACGAAATCTTACTCTTCGCACCACATAGATGTTTCATCATCAATATTTAACATTTTTTAGTACATCAATACAATTCTTGAATCGTCTTAGTACATTTATTCGCTTATCTAATGTATCTCTATATTTCATATCTCCAGACGTCTTGCAATTTGAAACGTTTTGTATAGACAGCCCTGTTTATTCGCACACATTTCATTGCTCTATTGTAGCACTAGTAAGTAATGGGGACTCTTTGTTACGTGTATCCTCAAGAACGCTTCAACTAATTCTGACAACCATCATTAATTTCGCCGTCTGTAGAGGTGGATAAATTTCTTAGAAAGGGAACAAATATAAAGACTTAGAGGTAAAGTATGTTATACAATAGTGTTTTAGAAAACCTTATAAAACGATACAAATCTTTTCCTTTTTAAAACTAAAATAAATAAAAAAAATCTAATTTATTGAGCTGAGCGAAGCCAAGATCTTACTGGTCAAAAATGTGTTTCGATGTTCGCCTACTCCTCCTAAGCCATTTGAGCTAGAGCTTTAAAATTTTGCATATGCATTCAAGAAAGTGTCGCACTCGTTTAGCACTTCTTTGGTGACATTCGTGACTGTAGATTTTGATTAAATGGTCAATAAGTGTCCCATAGATCAATATATTTTTTTTAACTTAGCAATTCTTTATAACACAACTTTGCTATAATAATTATGATAGGCGTCAAAATATAATAAATCGATATTGTACAGGACCACTCACAAGGACATTCTTTTGTATGTTTTACTGACGTGTTTGACTGCTACTCGTAATTCTAATAACTTCAACAGTTATTTTTAATTGTTATTCAAGTTCCAATTTCACTTATAACAGATAATCTGATTCAGAATTCCCCCAATTGTGTGTTTAATCAACAAATTAAGGAAAACTTTAACGTCATTTTTATTATCTTTGAGTATAGCTATCTTTCTATTTTAACATTCATAAATGAGTCAGTGCGGTTTTGTAACTGTAGTGCTAATAAATATATATTTCCTGTAGCTACTCAGATGAAAGGAGAGGGGCTCAGCTCAACACCCGCCGTGCACGGTTGGCGGATCCTAGCAGTAAAGAAATACTTATACTTATTTACTTTAATATATTTGATCAAAATTATGAAATTGAGAATCATAATTATAACGATATCATTGATAATATTTTTGTTATATATTAAAAAACACTTACTTTTTAATTATGAAAAAAGTGCTTGTACATTATAAAATCAGTTATCCGGAAAGAGTCACATTAGGTTGTCAGGTAAACTTGTATACTTATATGTCTACAAAATGTGCAAAACTGACAATTCTGGAACTGTGAATGTACACATCTGCACTCAGTTTGTAAGTCACAGTACATTTTCTCAACCCCGTTTACTGTTCGTTCTGATGTAACTGTTGGTTTACATAAAGCAAGACGTGACTGTGGCTGTAATGCAAGTTTTAGTCGACGGTGCCGCGAGTCAATTGTATTAAGAGACGTACAATTCTTTTTTGTATATTTGTAAGTGATATTCCTAAAAAATACAATTTATATTTTATTCTTATTATAATATTAAATTTTGTTGTCTTATTGCTATTCAAAATTGTGTTTTGTTGATTCAACTCATGCAGCTTTGGTATAATAATAAAAAATATATATTTTTGTTTTTCTGAGGTTAAGGTTTGGTAAACCTATATTCTTTTAATGTACATACAATTTTATTAATAATGTTTTAATTTAATATGGTCTTCTATTTTAACACTCATAAACTTATGGAAAATATTCATATAGGATGAATAAATTTAATACCTTTGTCAAACCTAATAATATTCCAGTACCTCATATATTATGTACAATTAAATCAACGTAACTACCAATATAAATATATTTATCACTAATCAAAAGATCAATAATATATTATACAAAAAGATAGGATACTATACAAAGTGTGCTAGTGTTACATACAGTAACTTTTAGACTATCCTACAATAGACTCAAGCATTGCTCTTTAAGGAATGCTAACTTTATAATTCGGTTAGTAGTTTTAGATCGGTGCCCAAAATATTACTATTTACTTTTAGGAAATAGCAAATAATTCAATAATGTTTCTGAATACGTATTAAATCATGAAGTAACGTTTGTGCGTAACGATATTGTTAGGTTAATTTCCTAACTATTAACATATTACAAACTTTTGAGTTCATTATACACAAAAATTTTATGGAAAACCTGTTGATTTAATAATATTGCTGTTTTTAGTTTTTTTTTGTTCTCTTTTCTTTGGTTTTAATATTGTTGTTGACAACAGTCAATTTGATTTGGTCAGTTTGGTTTTAATACTGTTGTTGACAACAGGAATGAAACATCATTCCTTGATCTATCATTATTTGGTTGTAATTAATTAAGAAATAATATGATGCTGTCATATTTACAAGATATTAAAGGAACTAACTTCAACCATTCAAAATAATAGTATTTATATCTATCTTACTCTTCACATCCTGTATACATTAATACTTATGAATTACCTACAGCTAAGAATTTATATAGATTATATTTAATTACAATTAAATTCACAAATTATCAAAGAAGTACATCGTAATCTTTTTATGAAAATGTTTAGTATGAGGTAATAAATTTTTCGTCCAAAGTGAATCTTTCAACGTTTCATATTATTTAAATTTTTTGTGACTTCTGAAGTATGGGTTTAATAATAAAGTTTTTACGGCAAAGTTTGTATACTTAGGATGTTGCAGGTATTAAGAGAAATGTTGTAATAAACTTTTGTGAACCCATAATGTGATATCGAATCGGCGGCAAATATTATAATTTATATGTTACCTTACTTAATAACGAAATTGAGAATGAAAACGGATAGTTCTAAGTTTGAACTAAATTGTAATTGGATAACAAAATCACCAGAACGATATTTGACGTCTGAGCGAGATATAACTTAGTTCACACTGATATCGCATACGTTGATAGAATTTATGCGATCAAGAGATTTCAATGTTAATTTTATTATTTATTGCAGGATAATTTTTGATTGATATGTTGTCATTGAAGTAATTTGATATTGCGGCAACAAAACTATATTTTTGTTATTTATTATATATTTGTTATACAAAGTACTTAGAAAGACTTTTAATATAATATACTAATTTAGCAGTAATAGTAGTTAGCCTATTAATTTTAAACTACTATATTTATAGTATTTTTATGAATAGTTTTTTCCTTCATAATCAATAATTTAATTTTGACTAAGGCGTTATTAAAATTTGCGGTCATCTTACCACAACGAAGAATTAAGACTTAAAAGAAACCATACGTATTAAAAGTTATTAAATGTATTTTTACCACGTTTTACTTAGATCGTCTTCGTCACGTCTGTCTGTTTGTGGCGATCAAGTCTTGCAATCGAAATTTCACCCACTTTTCAGCTTGCTAGAGCGCTGAAATGTTCAGGATCGCTCAAAAGTTGATGAGGATGCAATATTCAAGATATTCATACAAACTCACCGATGGAAGATTCCCATGAATCTTAACTCTCTAACTCTAACAGCCTTGCTATCAAACGCATACATAGAAATTCACTCTCAATTGACGAAAAATTTAAAACCACCTAGAACTATTCAATACACATGTATAAGCCAAATCACCAAATGATGCGCCCCACGTTTTCAGTCTTCAGCTTAGTACAAGATTACGAGTGACACAAATTAAGGCAACAGCTGCAGGAGGGGTGATGGAGTGAAGCTGACGTGGAGCTCAGAGCTGCCATAGGGCAAAATTATATTCTTCTTTTGAGTGCATTTGTAAAACGTGGGTTTTAATTATTTTCAGGTAGACCAGGTCAAATACAGTATGTATATCTAGAAACATGGTTGTCGTTGGGAATTGTCCCATGGTAGTCCGATATTCACTCCACGAATGTTTCATTGCGAGCTCAGAGTATTTAAAAAAATGGACTAGTCCTTTCTAAAATTCTTATTTTTACATGTCTTCTGCTGTATTTTAATAACAATATTACAATAGTAAAGCAATTTATTATTATATATTTATATAGTTTATTGTAAATATTAGAACAAGAAATGAAAGTTATAATAAAATCCGTTAATAGTGAAACTACAAAAGGCAATTTTATGCAGTCCTTCTTTTAATCATTGTAATGAAATCGATAATACTTATTACCCAATCATTGAAGTAGTTAATTAGTTAGTATTAAAACTAGTACTGCAATAATACAAGAAAATTAATTACTATCGATATTTAATATCATAACAAAGCTGAATTTATTTTACTATTTAATTGTTTATTGATAAGAATTACATAGTAGGTACTTTATTACTTTATAAATAAAATAAGGAACGAAAAATTTTTCTCGACAATTAAATTAGATCTGCCGCTTAAATTATGTTCGATACCCACTTTCGTGAAACTATATATACATCTATATATTCAATAAATAAATCTTAAAGAAGTCTATATGGTACTTACTGTACTATAATAATAACTTTAAAAAGATTGTAAATCTCTCTCCTTGGAATATCACAGTGATTTTATCTCGTCTGCAGTTGGCGCGATATAACGGGGGTTATTTGTTTCAACCGCAAACAATAAAATATAACTTTTTGCTTGAAAAATAAAACAAGTGTGTTTAAAAAAAGTGAAAATAATCTGTTAATATGGAAAAGTATTGATTTAAATAAATGTAATATGATAATAACTTGTACAGCGTCTAGAATTTTCCACTCATACCCAAAAACATTCCCGGGTTAATTTTCGAAATCCACTTTTTTGAATATCGTTTTTCTTAATTATTTATAAATTTTTAGGGAAACATTTTTTTTTGCTTGTTATTTACTTATAATATATAAAGATATATAACCAAAGAATAAGAATAAGATATAACCAAAGGGTTATGACTTTAAAGAAGTAATGCAATTAATTGTTTAGCTATGGCTCTTTTGAACATGTTTTAGACAAAATAATTTATAGTTAATCCGACAGCATTATTTTTTAAAAGTAAAACCTCTTTCAGTCAGTGAGAAGTTGTTAAATCAGAATAAATCAACATTGAGAAAGCCAACAAAAGTAATCATTCACGCTCCGAAGCCTTCATCCTGAACAAATTTATTGACAGTTCTGAAAAGGATATTAATGTTTATAAATAACAATTCTGCTAAATAAACCCGAAAACCGAATTATTAAACTTCAGCTATACGTGGAATATCATTTCTTGTAATGTATTTTGTCCCGTGTGACTATATGTACAGCCAAAACTTCTGAGTCTTGAAATTTGAAAACTTGAAACCATTTAGTTAAATTTACATCCGATAGAAAAATATTTTAGAAAATTATTCAATTCAACTTGAGTCAATTAAAGTGTTTGTTAATAAGACTTTTAATTAGAATGCGAATGTGACTTTTGATGAAAAAAAAAACTTTTTTTTATCAATGTTATGTAAATTTTATTTTTTGTTTTGATTAAATTATAATAATTAGCATGTTTCTAAAAATGAAGACAAAGAACGTCTAAAGAAATTAAAGTAATATTACATATTTTTTAATTTTAGTTTTTTTATATCTTATGCACTTTTAATTAACGCTCACTTCGACTCAGTAACGGGTTTTAAATGTAAATATTGTTAAGAATAACTTGTTGTCTAATACATATAAAATTGATAAAGTTTATCCATTTAAAGTTATTGATATCCAGGAATCTTACGTTTAATACTTATTATTTTTATAATATTAGATTAAACAAACGTTTGTATATATTTTGTCTTCTCGTGATTTCTATAATTAATTATCAAAGGCAAATTATTTTCAATTATAATCATACATATTACAAGGTTTTAATGAATGAAAGAAAAATATATTCTACTTTAAATATCATATGTAAATTTAAATTATCGAATTTGTTTTTATTAATTTCAAAATAACTGATACATTTAACAATACATTAAATTAAATTAATTGAGGTTACAATTCGTTTCATATAAATATAGAAGGTAATGTTAATTACAGTTTAAATTAACAATGAGAATTTATCTGTATTACATCATTATATCATTTTCAAGTACAGAATTGAAAATGATAAAAACATTAAATTACAAAGGAATAAATGTCACAGGTGACGTTATTTTAAATTTTTATAGCCCAGATTATAACATTGAAGTAAATGTTGTATACTTTTATAAAATATTTAAACGTATCGTAATTTTATTGTTGGTTATTTATTACTTTTCATTTATATATATTCTATGTATAACAACCACCATATTATTGATATATAGTAAATGAAGTAAAAAATCTAAGCGTATAAATATCTTAATACATATAGCTTTTGGGTAGACCTCGAAGAATTCGGTCTGCCCATTCATTTGTCCCCTACTTTCGAATTTCGGCAAAATTTCTTCACAGGAGGTTTTCTTATGACCGCCTGAGTCCGAAATGACCATTGGTCAAAAAGTTTATATATATATATATATATATATATATATATATATATATATATATATATATATATATATATATATATATATATCATCATCATCATCATTATCAGCTGTCGTGCGTCCACTGCTGGACGTAAGCCTTCCCCATTGACTTCCACCGTGATCGGTCCAAAGCGGCCCGCATCCATTGGTTTCCAGCTGCTCTTTTTATGTCGTCTGTCCACCTAGTTGGTGGTCGTCCTCTACTTCGCTTGCCAGTAAGTGGCCTCCAACTCAAGGACCCTTTTTCCCCATCGGCCGTCACTTGAGCGGGCTATATGCCCAGCCCATTGCTACTTCAGCTTACAAATCCGTTGGGCTATGTCGCTTACTTTTGTTCGTCTGCGAATCTCTTCGTTTCTGACTCTATCTCGCAGCGAAATTCCCAGCATAGCCCTCTCCATCGCACGCTGAGTGACTTTAAGCCTCTCTAAGAGTCCCTTTGTTAGAGGCCACGTCTCGGTTCCATAAGTCATCGCTGGTAACACACACTGGTCGAAGACTTTCGACTTAAGGCACTGCGGTATTCTGGACGAAAATACGCTCCTTAAGTTTCCGAACGCTGCCCATCCTAGTTGGATTCGTCGATTGACCTCTCCCTCGAAGTTGGACCTGCCCAATCGGACTTTTTGTCCCAGGTAGACATATTCGTCGACAACTTCGAGAATGGAGCTCCCAACGGATACCGGGATAGGCGCGACATGGACATTCGACATAATTTTCGTCTTGTCCATATTTATTTTAAGGCCCACCTGTTGAGAGACTCCATTAAGATCGCCGAGCATAGTGCTGAGGTCTTCCAGGGATTCTGCCATTACTACTATATCGTCGGCAAATCGAAGGTGAGTTAGGTACTCGCCGTTTATATTGATGCCGAGTCCATGCCATTCCAGGAGCTTGAAAGCGTCTTCCAGTGCAGTGGTAAATAGTCTCGGAGAGATAACGTCTCCCTGTCTCACGCCTCGCTGTAAAGGAATAGCGTTTGTGCAATGCTCCTGGATTCGAACCGACATGGTGGCGTTTGTGTACAAATACTTCAACACTTCGATGTACCGATAGTCAATATGGCACCTCTGAAGAGACGACAGTACCGCCCACGTTTCGATCGAATCAAAGGCTTTCTCATAGTCCACAAACGCTTAGCATAATGGCCGATTATACTCCTCAGTCTTCTGTATAATCTGCCGCAGCGTATGAATGTGGTCTATGGTACTAAAACCTTTTCGGAAACCAGCTTGTTCGGAAGGCTGGAAGTCATCAAACTTGCTCGTGAGACGAGTCGTGATAATCCTCGAAAACAGCTTATAAACATGGTTCAGAAGCGAGATGGGCCTGTAATTCTTCAGCAAAGTAGTATCGCCTTTTTTGAAGAATAGTGCCACTACACTTCTGTTCCATGCTTCCGGCGTTACACCCTCAAGCAGGACGGCATTAAAGAGCTTCTGAAGGACCCTAAGTACTGGCAATCCGCCCGCTTTCAGAAGCTCTGATGTGATACCGTCTTCACCTGGTGCCTTGTTGTTTTTAACCTGTTTTAGGGCCATACTGATCTCGTGCAAGCTGATGTCCGGGATTTCATCGGAATAGTGCCGGGTAAGCTCCGCTCTTGGGTCTTCTGCTAAGCTATCAACAGGTTTAGCGACTGAGGTATATAAGTGTCCATAGAACCTCTCGACCTCCCTCAAAATGTCAGCCCTACACGACACTGTGCTTCCATCCCCCAATTTCAACTTCGATAACCGGCTTTGCCCAATTGACGAATCTCGCGCAAACACTTTGGAGCCTTGGTTTCGCTCTATCGTATCTTTAATACGGTTAGTATTGAAAATACGGATGTCGTGTCGCAGATATTTCCGTATGCGTCTGTTGAGCTGCCTATAAGTCTCGGTATCATTGAGGGACTGAAGTGCCAACGAGCGTCGTTCCGCCATAAGTTTGAGAGTTTCGTTGGCTAGTTTTCGGGGTCTATTTTTACGGCCGGGTCTGCAGAATTTTCCTCCGACCGTATGGACAGTTTCTACTAACCTGTTGTTAATTTGGTCCACGGATGCGCAATCATCTAGGCAAGCGAAGCTGTTCGATAATTCGAGTTGAAAGCTTTCGAGGTCTTGAATATGAGCTTTAGATGGACGGAGCGTAGACTTCACCAACCGGGATCGTTCCAGCCTGACATTGAGATTCAGCGTGCCTCTTACCATTCGGTGATCGCTCCCTGTTTTTGCATTGTTGATCACAGATACATCGTTAAATGTCTGGCGTCTAGTGGTCAAGATGAAGTCAATCTCATTTCTAGTGGAACCATCGGGACTTAACCAGGTCCATTTCCTTTGAGGCGGCTTCTGGAAGAAGGAATTCATCATAAAGAGTCCCTCTTTCTCCAGAAAATCGGCCAGCCTCTGTCCCCTAGGGTTCCGCTGCCCATATCCAAATTGCCCCACTCTCAACTCATCGTCGTTTCTCTTGCCCAGCTTTGCATTGAAGTCCCCCATAACAACATTAAAGTGAGTTTTTGTAGTATGTATGGCCCGACTAATATCCTCATACATAGCCTCTACTTCATCATCTGGGTGTGCGGAGGTCGGTGCGTAGACCTGTATGACCTTCAACGAGTATTTTTTAGAAACTCTGAGTATAAGGTACGCGACCCTACTCGACACACTTTCAACAACCGCAATGTTGTTTATGAGGGACTTGTGGACCATAAACCCGACACCTCCTTGGGACTTTTGGTCGCCCTTCCGGTAGTATAGTAGGTTTCCGGATTTGAGGGTTATCGTGTCCTCCCCCTCTCTACGGATTTCAGATAACCCTAATATATCCCAGCGTAACCTACTCATCTCTTCTTCCAGCTCAGCAATCCTATCGTCAGTCCGCAAAGTGCGGACATTGTGTGTTACCAGGGCCAGGTGTCGTTTGGGGTGGTAGCTCGATCCCGTCCGGAGATTCTTAGCACCCCCTGCCCCACCATAACTACGGCCGCTACCGAAGCCGGGAACAGTGGGACTGCCGGGTACTGGGGGCCTGGTCCTATTTGCGTCTGTCATATTTAAAGGGGAGAATTTGCCATACTCGCCACGCTTGGCAGACGGGTTGGCGAGCGCAGTGCGCAGCTCCTCACACCGGTGGCGCTGCTGCCCGACACCAGTCTATATTATTTCTAGCTGCACTGATTGTGATGGATATACCGCCATCGGTCGGTTGGAGGAGAATAGGATGGGGGTAGGTATATTCAAGGGAAAAAGAAAGGAAAGGGGATATTGCTTACACGGACAGACAAGGTATTGTAAGCAAATAGCTCGAGCAAGTCAGGGTCGCGTACCTGTAATTCGGACTGGCTGGTGCCGGGAAGTCAGAGTCCTCTAACTATATTATATATATATATATATATATATATATATGCGTGCGTGCGTCCAGATTCGACTTTTGTCAGCACGATAGCGGCCGCAGTTTCGCTCGGATCGCTTTCAAACTTTGCACAAAAATCAACCATCCAAAAATGAAGGTCAAGTTCGTTAATCAGAGAAATCCGGGCACAGGGGGCGCTAGGGCCTCACTTTTTCTGATTTCAGTTTTTCGACCATAACTTTGTCCCTATACAAAGGAGATCAATCGCGTTTATATTATATGATGTCTTTGATAAATACCTATAACTAATGTAGATAAACCGAAAACCTAATTTCAATAACTTAGGGGTGGGGGTAAAAAAACCGAAAATTTTTGGAAAAAAAATCATAACTTTTTTCTGGCAAACATTCTTGCATCACAAGTATTTTTAATAGAAAGTTTATTTTTCTACACTAAATTTAAGTTTCAAAAGTTTTTCCGTAAAAGGTACCGTTTCCGAGAAAAAAAATAAAAACCACTTTTAGCTTGTAAATTTTAGGTAGGTAAAACCACGACAACTTTTTTCTGGTATACATTCCCTCCTCGCAAATATTTTTAATAAAAAGGTTATTTTTTACTCTAAATTTAAGTACCAAAAGTATTTCCAAAAAAGATACCTTTTCCGTGAAAAAAAATTAAAACCGCTTTTTGCTTGAAAATTTTTGGTGTAAACAACGGCATCATGTATTATTCTTAGGTAGTGAGTTATATTTTAAACGAGTTACACACGAGGTCTACCCACGCGTGTCCCCCTGCGGGCACGGATTTTTTTTAATTTAGTTTGTTGTATGTAAATGCCGGTAAAGCCACAAACTAAATAATATAAAAAAGTACCACTTTTGTGACATATTTGGTACTGACTGGTAAACAATTGTATTGTAAGGTGCTTTGTGAACTACATATCTGTAGATACATGGATCAATTTTTTTCACGTTATGTTCTTACTGAATTCAGATATCATCAGAATAGAAAACGTAAATAGTAAGTTTTAGAAACTCATAACGTTGAACATAAAAAAGTTTATTTAAATACAAAAAATAACCTAGTAAAAATACATATAACAAGACCTCAGAATGAAGACTCGTTACTATGAACTCATCCAAGGAAGTGGACAGCACGGAAAGGCTATTGCGCCCGTATTACACAGCTGCAATGACGATACGAGTTAAGCATGTCTATTGCAAATAGCATTGATTTTACAAAGATATATGTTCAAAGTTCTAACGAAGTGTGGGATGTCAGCATACTAGTATCCATAAGTTTCTTGTGGGTTCTTTTCCATGGATCTGCTGTTTAGACCCGTGAATAGATATTCTGGATTGTACAGTTTGTAAATGCTTTTCTTTTTGTTGTTTTGACTTACGCTTCCACTCTCCGATAAAAATCTTTAATCTAAAAAATCTGTATTTTTTTATATATTTTTGTTCTAATTAAGACATCCAATCTTATTTTCTTCCATTTTAAGAGTTCACTTTTAAGTAGGTGATCAAAAATTGCATATTTCAATTTTTTAAGGCGAATTTTAATAATTATTTTAAAAGTAGACTCTCCATTTCAAAGGTAATAATGAATGCTTTACACAAGTTTTTGTCTTATATTTTATTCAACGAGGATAAGATCATGTGATATTTCACGGGGAGGCTCCCCGTGAAATATCAAAGTGATCTTATCGCCTGCAATTGTCGTAATGTAAAAGGGTTATTTTATTCAAAAGGTAATCTGTTTCCCAAAAGGTAGTACAAAACTTAAACAAAAAAAACATTCTAGCTGAGACAAATGTTTTTATACATACGAGATATGTATACTATAATAAATGATGTAATATTATTAATATTAAAAATAATTCGTTATTGAATGCGTCAATATACAATACGTGCACTGAAAATAATATTATATAATTTTATATGAATAGATGTAGTCTACTCAAATAAGATTATCATTGAATGCCACGACAATAGACTCAAGGGGAGATCAATCACAATAGTGAATGGATGTTATCGTCGCACTCCTTAGTGATATACCTTATCCTTGCCAGGGCTGTATATTCTAGATATATATATGAGAAATTTATTAAAGGTATATTATAAAGAGTATTACAATAAAGATGATAAACAAACCACCCTTTCCAAACCTTTTCCCATACATTATAACAAAACATTGTTCATACATAATTCTCACTAGTTAGTCTTTTCGAAATCCTAAGGCATTCTTAAATTAAACATTACAATTGCTCAATTCCTTTAGCTCATCGCAGTGTACTGATAACATGGGATTGATTCCACATATACCGTGCTTCGGGATCCAATGTGTAATCAGCCGTGAAATTCACTTCATTCCAGCTACGTTCGTGGTTTGTACTAGATCTAGTACAGCTTAATGTTTGGTAGAAGAATTTGTTTCAATACATTTTTTATTGGTATATTTACCCGTAAATATATATTTATATATATATTGAATTCAATGAAATGCGGAACTATTATTTTATAATATTTTATATTTTTATTATCTATATGAAGAAGATGAAACGGTAGCTCAGCGGGCAGAGTAAGGGGACATCTTCACAGAAATCGCAGATTTGAGTCCTGTGCATTTGAAATAAAGTGAATTATCATTTTTTTACAAAACTATGCGGCGTACAGTTGACTTTGCTGATCCCCTTAGTGAGAGCTAGAGCTTGTTCTTCAAAATAAACACTTCAAGTTTAAATAACGTTTTATCATTTAATTTTCTTTCTTATAATTTATACTAGTACGCACGGAGTGGTACGAATCTCGGGGGGGTTCGTCATATGCAAATCAAATTCTTACAAAATAAACCGGATTTATTATTTATTTAACACCTGGATTTATTTTCTACAGGTGCAATACTACTGTGTTTTTATTGAGACTATCTACTGAGATACCCGGCGGTAGATAGTTTGCAGCTGAACTACGGGTCAGCTGCTAAGATCAGGGTACTACGGGACCCCGGTACCTAAGCCCTCCGGCAGCGACGCATGCGCTCGCGCGTGTAAACTGCCGGGTTACCGGTTTTGGTGTTGGATTCGTAGTGGTAATGTGGTTAGCTGCAGAGGTTCGGCGCTGTTCGTCTGGGTTCCCACAGTTGTCGGGGGCTCGTCGGATCTCGTGCGCAGCGAGAGGTAATTGACTAGCCTAAGGCGAAGGGCTGCTGCGGTCTTTTACTTCGGGGCTTGGAACGGTTTATAAGCAGAGATCCCTACGGGGGTCCCTGCAGTTTGGGTAGCCTCCTGCTTAGAGGTTAGATGGATGAGCTAGCATCTATCCGGTCACCCGACTGTAGTATAGGGTAGACTTGCGGCCCGAGCGAGCGAGCGAGCCGTACAGCTCCGGAACCTTTCATGGAGAAAAGGTAGCAGGGTGGTCGCGATTGGACTTGTCTATGACCGATAGCCTTGCGAGCTTACTAGGCTTAATAGTGCCGTTGTCGGATGACTTCGGGGGTCAGATCTGCCGTAACAAGGATCCATGTGACCGGGGTAAACCTGGACCACATGAATAGCGGCTCAACCTTTATAACCAGAGGGTTGGTGGGGTTGAGATGCTATAAACATAATCATTAGGGCAGAAGTAGTAGGCGAAGGAAGCAAGGGCGACTATGTGTTTTTATTAGTTACACTATATCTATGCTATATTAACTAATATATTTTTTTACTATGCTAGGTGCTTATATTTATAATGTTTCTGCCCATTCTTTATTATGTACAATTAACTATCTTAATCTTAGTCGTCCCGTACAGCAACCGAATATATAGTATACTATGTGTTCGTTATTTGCATGTTTGTAAGAATTATTATTAATTTCTAGTTTTTTTATCAAGTTAAATATAAAATGAAAAGAAGAAAAGAAAATTCTATTTGAATAATTGTTGATAAGTAAGATTCTTTTTATATAAATAATTGTGCCAATTACCATAAATAATTAAAGGTTTACTTCTCTGAAACGGGAAAAGATAGCTTACGTGCATTTATCACCTATATTACCATCGTACCAAGATACAGCAGTTTAGCCATTTGCATCATTTGCATTTAAGTAGACGGGGTCTCCAACACTTGAGTGTATGACTAGCAGTGCAATGAATTGCAATACTAGCTTGTCAATAATGGCAGGCTATCCATATCTTTAAGGATATATTTAACTTATTCTGACAATATCAACATTCATTTTCTATAGAATGCTTACGGACTAGAATCAGTAACTGCATGTTACGAAGATCTTTCGAATTCTCACTCAACCTTTAATGGAGGGTGTTGAGAATGGTATGTTATATCTAGATGTGTCGGATTTTATTATTGTGCGGGTCTTAAAAACAACTTTCTTCTCTCCCTTTTATCATTTCTTCAAATATGGGTATTTTATCTAAAGTATTCTTAAATTAAGACAAGTAATAGAATACCTATATATGAGTGACTGTTATTAAAATTGAATATATTGAATATTAATTGGCTTGAAGTACGAATTAAATAGGCGTGTAAAACTTTTTATGATAATTAATGATTTTGAAGTATGCTTATTATATGAATGAGTCCAGTTTTCATATTTTGCCCAAATGTTCACTTTATATATTTAAACATAACACATCGCACAATTTACGTTTTAGAGTTATTTAGTTGGGGTATTACAAATATTTTTATAATACCATAACAATGAATGTTACTCGTATTACTTATTTTTTGTATTTGTAAAAAATATAAAATAAAATAATAAATAATGTTTTCGTAATAATTTGTACAATAAAGTTTATTTTCGTTTTAATTAAATGATGTTACTTAAATAAAATATGTATGTTATTATTAGAATGCAACTTGGTTATAAGCATGGTAAAAATATGTGTTTCTTATTGGTCTCTATTTTTTCTGGTCTAATCTCTCTCTGTTATATAATTGTCTTTGCCGAAAATAACATTCGTGCATTTTTTTGTAAATAACATAGTAATTAATATATGATGCTATTATTTAACATTTATAATTCCCATTTAAATACATTTACAAACACTGTTATTGCTTTGATATTAAATAACACTAAAAACAATACAAGAACATTTATTAATATTAACGTTTCATTTATTTTGATTAAAAAAAAGGTTACTGCAATAAAAATATGTTTAGAATTTTTCTAAGGGAAGGAAGAAGTAATTTGAATGTTCAACGATCAAAAGTTTGCTTCAGCCTCCAACTCCAAGGAGAAATAACTTCAACTTTCAAAGGTGATATTTTTCCGAGCAATTTACTTTGTAACAAAATTAACTCAGAACGTTTTACCGATATCGTGTTTTATTATAAGTTTGACGGCTGTTTTTTAATTTTGTGAAAATCTGTCACTTGATTAGTTTAATATTTTCTTTTCATTGCTTTGTTGGCGCTGTAACGTGTTGTTATTAATATATTTAAAATGGCTTGTTTCTAAGTAAATGTAATAATGGATTAGGATTATGAATATTTAACAATTATTTTTTTTAGTACAGCTAAACAAATTTGGATATCACTTCAAAAAACTTTCATCTCCGTACAAAGTCACGATATGTTGTTGGTTTATAATAGTCATTAAATCATTATTATTTATGTTAGTTGAAATCAAGTGGTATATTAAGGCATATTTCTAATACTATCATGAATACAAATTATTTAAGTATTGTAATAAACTAAAACCCAGGGGAGAGTTTGATAGAGTCAGTTCAGTCTTTAATTATTATAAATAAAACTGTCGTAAATAAACAGAGAGGAAAGGATTACAGGACCTTAACGTGGTATCTTATTTCCATTATTATGGTTTTAATAAATATATTTCATGGATATCTACATCTATCTATCTACCTAACTCCAAAATTAAAAAAAATAAATGTATATATGAGTGGCATTATAGTAAGAAATAAATATTATTGTATTATGATATGTTAGACCTTTTCGAAATTGAAATGTCACGCCCCAATCTCGTATTTACGCAACAAGTCAATTTAAAACCTGTACGTAAAACATATATAAAAATTACTGTTATCGGTCAGTTCAGTTAGTAAAGTATGTGCACGTTACATTTTTTCATGTCTAACAATAAACATCATCGCAGTCGGTAAAATAAGATATTAATAATTTATGTATTTTGTACTTATGTATATATTATAAGGAAAAATATTTTATTGCGTTTTTTTGTTCAACCAGTTAAGTTTTCTCCGAACTTGCGAGACAGTGGACATCTTGTTTCATACACGAAGCTACAGTTTCTCCTCACATAGAGCGTTTCCGGATATGTCATTTGATTAGTCGACTAGAAGATTGTAAGTCACGAAAAAGTTTATGCTCGCATATGGATAAAATGTAGTTGTAAATATTAGCACTCACTTATTTATATCATCTTATTAAGTAATGAGATGCTTCATTTCTAATTAGACAAGCCCTAGAATATTTTATGTGACGAAATGGTATGATAAGTGACGAAATTATTGAAGCAGTTTCTCTAGTTATCTTGCAATAGGACCACTTTTATTGAGAGCTGAAAAAGTACGGTATTATACTCATAATCCTGTATGAATAGATATAGGGTAGGTATGTTAATTAATACATTGAACCTAGTCTATTTGTTCACATGTTTTATGTGTTCTCTAATATTTCATAACTCTATCTTTCGTATCGTCGTAGACAGCCCTGTTTATTTGCGCACATTTAATTGCTATATTGTAGCAAAAAGTGAGTGTTCAGCAACGTAGAAAACCTATTAAAACGATATTTTTTGGTTTTTGTTAAAATACTAAAAAAAATCTAATCGAATTTATCACATGGTAAACCATACTAAATAAAGATATCAATCTCAATTCTTCCATCGAGAGTTCTAGATGACTATTTTGTATGAACTGACTTCCTTTCTCATTTCGAGAAAACTATGAAAATTATGTTTTGTAATAAATTTAAAATATTTCCTATATTGATCAGATAATTATCGTAGCTACCTTATAAGTACTTAATATAAAAATATTGTGTTAAATTGAAACAGTCCTCATAAAAATAAAATACATATGTAATGTTTTAAGTTATCAAACATTATAAACACTGACTAGCAAATGAGTTCCTAGACTATAACAATATTATATTTGCATTATAAGAGCTTAAGCAAGAAAACATACTGTTATTCGTAATAAATTAAATAGTATTATGTACTACGAAATATAATATAATTTTTCATAACCAAAATAGCTTCATATAATAAATAATTAATGATATCATACTGTTAAAAACAAAGGCCAGCCTGCAATTAACCCTAAACGGTCTGCGTTTAATGTGGATGATAATCACATCTCTCTAGAATATTGAGGGTTACGTGACTCATAAAAAATATTATGTGTATTTATATAGTGATATGTATATAGTGCTATTTTACTGGACAATACTTACGCTTCATTACCGTTACCTTTAGTGCCGTCACTACTTAAATTTGTGAAACAATCGTATATTTTTAGCTTTTCTCGTTAATCGTTTGAAATTAGATTTGTAGTTATATAACTATTTGTACAATAATAGTTAATTCAATTTTTTTCAGGTATACACAGTAAAGGAATGGAACAAAATCTTAATTTCAATCGACAAGCTAATAAAGCTAATATTAATTAAACGCCTTGCTAAATATATCCTCCAGACAATGATTTAGTTATCTATTTTTTCATCTTTATTTATAATTAAATGTTATTTATGTCATATTTATTATACGTCCTTTTTTTCTGTCGTATTATTTCGTTGTTAAATCAATTTTTAATGCTCGAATAAATCTCGTATACATAGCTATATATTGAAAAATATAGGTTAATGCCAAACATAGGTCTGTACACTGTCATTATGAAATTTGATTTCCATTTACCATTATTGAAGTATATTATTACTGCATTTATAACCTTGAAATAATACTTAATATATAAGTCTGTCACGTGTGCCATACTCTA
Source organism: Melinaea marsaeus rileyi (assembly GCA_918358865.1). Classification (NCBI taxonomy): domain Eukaryota; kingdom Metazoa; phylum Arthropoda; class Insecta; order Lepidoptera; family Nymphalidae; genus Melinaea; species Melinaea marsaeus. Next base: position 22,072,493 of record OU911089.1, read on the forward strand.
CCGTTTTTTTTCTTGGTTGTGCTTTCACATATTAGGCCAACATTATAAAATCAGTCAATAAGGAGCATAGGTATAACGAGAAAATAATTTCTTTTTAATTATGAATAAAAAAAGAAAATAATTATTATTTAATTAGTTGTAATAGGTTATCCAGAAAAGTATTATTCTAACGTTAGTTTGTCAAATAAACTTGTATACCTGAATATACAGTATTTAATACAAAAGATTTTTAAAATGTGAATGTGTAAGTACACTTTTGCAATTTATTGGAGCACATCTGCACCCAGGTTAGAAGTCGCATAACATTTTCTCAACTTCGTTTACAATTCGTACTGATTGAACTCTCAACTCACCATTGAACAGGACGTGAGTGGAACTTGTAATGCAATTTTTACTTGATAATGTCACAACTGTCCAGTTTTAATGATATTTTTAATTCTAGGTTTTATTTTTTTTTAACCAAAAACAAAGTGCATTTATAGTTTTAGGTGTCATTTTGGTACAATATTTTAAATTTGATATCTTAGGAAATTCTATTGTATTTATTTAAATTTTTTAACTTTTTTATAAGAGCTCTCAACAATTTGAATATTATATTTACTGTGAATGCATTCCTACAAAGAAAATCCATTTTAGTTGGCATAAAATATCTGATATATTATCTATTTTTACAAAAGAACCTACACCTACAAACCTACAAAGATTATTAATCTTATTGTAATCATAACTATAAATAAAATTGTCTCAACCTCTGATCATACAAACTCGGATGTAATATGAATGATAAGTAGTATAATAGTAATGTTGCTAGATTTAGTAAATATATGAAATTATATAGAGAAATCAAAAAAATTAAAAGTCATCCAACAGTTAGTTTTAAGTCAAACCTCCATAATATTTGGAAAAGAAAAAACAGCAGAACGATATATCGAGAACGAAGTGTAAACTAGCTTGCAGTGAAATCGTCTTTGTTGATAATATCTAAATATATTTATAAGGTAAATCACTATTTATTATTATAATATTTCGACCCATCTGTGAAATTCCGTTATTTATTTTCATTGAAGTGATTTGATTTTGCGACATCTATTCCATACATCGTTTAAGCACAGCTAATGTTAATATTAATAAAGCATTGAATTAAAATGTTAATATCAGTGTCAAAAGTAGCACTTCTTTTTTATATGTAAAATTTTTTAATCTGTGTTACTATTATACATCTTAGAAAAACTTAAGTGATGGATTTTATCGTCCCATATTTATTTTAGTGTAACATCTAAATTTGATTAATTTGTTAATTAGACTTTGTATGTAATAAAAGACAATGATCACAAAATATATTATATAAAGTCTTAAGCACATATAAAAATTACCTACACAATACCAGATTTGCCTGAAATACCTATGTTTCACGGTAGCACTCAGGTTCACGAATTTTGTAACATTCTCTCATCCTCATTTACTATTCATTCTGACGCAACTCTTGATCCATAATGAAACAGAACGTGACTGTGGTCTGTAATGCAATTCTTACCTGACGGATCCGGAAGTCAATTATATTAAGAAACGTTTTTCAATTTTTTTTGTCCCTTGCAATATTCCTACGCAATACAATTTACACTGTAATCGTATAAAACATTAAATTAATTTGCCTAATTACAAAGACTATTCAAAATCGTCTGTTATTATTTAATACATGCAACTTTATTTCTTAGATTAGTCATGTGAAGTCAAGCTTTGACTTTTAATTTTCGTTTCGGTTAGCTTGTTGCTTATTTATTATAAAAAGGACTTACTAGAACGCGGGCTAAAAATGAGTTTCTTTCCATAGTAATAATGTAATAAAGTCCCAGTACTTCATATATTATAAATGTTTTACCATAAAAACCTTCTTATCCAAATAATTAAATATGTTTATCACTAGATTGTCTAGTCTAGTAGATTGTCTAATGTATTGACATTAATAATATTTTATATAAAAAAATAAGATAATATACAAAGTGTGCTACTGTTGATTGTTACTGTATGTTTTAGTCTATGCTATAATAGATTCAAGCATTCCTCTTTAAGAAATGCAAAACTCATAATTGGCTTAGAAGTTTCAGATAGTTATCAACAAAGTTAAGCAAATGTTGAACATACAATACAGAATGTACGACAGTTTTGCTCCGACTAATAACTGATCCGTGACCAAACTAGCAGTACTGTTTACTTTCAGGAAATTGCAAATAACTCAATAATAACTTTGAATACGTATTAAATCAAGGAGTAACTTTTATGCCGGTGATGTTGATATTTTAAGTATTAACATGTTTTATTTCCAACTATTCAATACAATATACCGAAAACAAACTTATTAGAAAGGCAGTAGTTTTAATTATATTGTAATGTTATTTGTACTTCTATAAATTATCTCTAAAGTATTTGTTTTAAAATCCTCGTTAACAATTTCATTCCTTCTTTGTTATTATTATCCTTTGAAGAATGGAGAGGATTGCAAAAGACAATCTATACGTATACATGGAAACTTCAAATACTAACTGTGGTAGAAAGGCTCTAGATAGGGTAAAATAAGATTTTTTTTTGGGGGAATGCATCATTTAAGAAGAAAAAGTTAACCTTATTTCAATAGTTCTTGAGTGAATAACTTTGATTATATATATATAACTTTATATTATCCGTGAAATTATGAAAACTTTTTTAATTAGACTTTTTGATGAAACAATTTGAAGAATGTTATCATTTTGGTTTAATAGGCTTCCGTTCAAAATTAAAATATATAAAAGGTTTAAAACAAAGAGCCACGCACACATTACACTTAGAAAACATTTGACTCCCGCTTAAAGGGTTGTAATGGAATAACCGACAAGAAACTTTATGGATACTCTTTTAACTCATAACTTTTAACACAAATAAAAATAGTGTTTATATTTATCTTTACATTTTGTATTGATTATTACTTATAGCTAAGAGTGAAAATTAATTCGTTACTTGTATCATAATTCCACCTACAAATTATTAAAGAAGTACATCCTAATCTTTTGATCAAAAGTTTAAGGTAATAAGTTACCCCAAAAGTTAATAATTGAGCGCTTCACAGATAATACTCGAAATATCTTTATTGCTTATGTTGATATTACTTCGATTTTTTGGAAACTTTCGAAGCATGAGTTTAATAATAAAGTTTTTCTGCGGCAAAATTTGTAAATACAGAATGTTGCAGGTGTTAAGGGAACTGTTGGAAATAAATTTCGGCGGCAAATATAAGAATTTTAATCTTACCTTTTTAATAACTAGATAGGTCAGTCGAGAAAACAGATTGAAACACTTCTAAAACGGTTAGTTTTAAGTTTGAGCTCCATTGTAATTGGAAACAAGATCAGCGGAACGATATTTCAAGGCTGATCGAGATTTAACTTAGCTTACAGGGAAATCGCGTTCGTTGATAGATTTTTTGCGATCAAGGAATTTAAAAGTTCATTTTAATATTTATTAAAGGTGAATTTGGTGACTGGTTTAGTAGTAACAATAATAAGCCTGTTTTTTTTAATATATCTCTATGGTAATTATATGACGATAAGTATTTTCCTTCAAAACAAAGATTTAAATTTTTTATAACATTTGCGGCTATGTTATAGTAAAGAATAATTAAGAGTCAAACAGTATATACACATACTTATTAAATATATTGTAGTCAAATACCCATTCCATGACTGTTACACTGTGAGTTCAGCGAATTTAAAACACTAAAGTTGTTCCTTTCTATAATTCTGCTTTTTACATTTCTAGTGCTGTATCTTAATAACAATATTAGTATTAGGTAAACCAAGGTTTATTGCGCAAAATATATCTTAAAGTTCTAATAAAATTATAATTTACCGCTTGCTGAAGATTTTTTTTGGTTCTTGATTTAATTTTTGATACGATGAAAAATGTTCTTAATACCCAACAATTAAAGCAATTAATTAATAGCCATTACTATAACTAGGACATAGTACCAGATCTACATTTTAAATTTTACCCAATCTAGGTTAATATTATATTTTAGTAATGTTTATAGATATAAATTACATGATGTTCAAAATGTTGCTTCAAAATAAAATAAAGAACAAAAAATTTTTCTTCACAATAAATTTTTTTTTCGTTGCTCTACCATGACAATAATAAAAAAAAAAATGTTATAATAACAAAGCTTCCAAGTTTCAAATCGCATTAAATAAATTTACTTTAAGTATCTTGGTAAAGGAAGATTATGTTTTTTTTATATCTTAGCTTATCTTTATATTGGATTAACTACAAAGATATCAGTAAATCGTGTGGATAAATACGTTTTCTCCAACGACGGCGCTTCTCCTTGCAATATCACAGTGATTTTATCTCGCCTGCAGTTGACGCGATATAAAAGGGTTATTTGTTTCAAACGTTAACAATAAAATATAAATTTTTGCTTGAACAATCAAAGACTTCTCTTTAAAAAGTAAAAATCATCTATCACTATGGTTAAGTATGGCAATAAATAAATGTAGCGTGATAATATATTATACAGCGCTAGAATTTTCTTACATCGTAAGAAAATATTTTATTGTATTCTAATATTTTTATAGAAACATATTTTCTATTCATAATATATCTTATGATATCTTTAATTAATTGTATAGCATTAGGTTTTTCAAAATATTACGAAGATTTAAGTTTGCTAAAGTGACTTTCAGTAAGAAACAATTTGTTAAACTAGAATAAATCAAAACTGAGAAAGCTAACAGAAGTAATCATTTACGCTTCTAAGCCTGCATCCTAAACAAATTTATTAACAATTCTAGAACGCATATTAATCTTTGCCAAGTGAACCCAATAGCGGAATTACCAAATTTCATTTTGCATTCGTTATAAATCTGACATTGCTTTTTATAATATCCTTTATCTTGTCTACGCATAAAGGAACATAACATTTTCTGAGTATATAAAGAATATTGAATATATTAAGCTAGGAAAATATTACAAAATATAACATTACAAAAAATAATACGAAGTATTGTTTCGTTCGTCCGATATATATTATACTACTGATTTATTTTGTCAGATTTCAACATCGTTAGAAAATACATGATTATTTGTTTAAATTACAAAAAAAATATTTAATCATTTGTGAAAATTTGTTGCTCTTTTAATATAAGCTTTATTTAACTTAAAATACACTAGGGTAAGTATTTTTTTTTTCTAACAAAAAAAAATATATATATTTTTGGCGCTATTCAATGATTTTTTTTCTTTCCTTCGAGCGATCACTGAATAGTAACAATTGCCATATTTAGAATTACACATTTTTTATATCTTGATCAATCCAATAACGGGTACTAAATGTAATTATTGTTAAGATGAATATAAATTCATTTTATATTATTGGCATCATCGGAAATCATAAATACCTATATTATCAATTTTTTTATATATATTAACTTTAAATAAACGTACCTTTGTATAATCTTACAATCTTTGTGGTTGTTAACATTAACTCTAAAAGATAAAAAATAATCATCGAGGTAATATATCAGATTTTAATGACTGAAACAAACAAAATATTTTCCTTTAATCTACTCTAACTTTAAATTATTGATTTTATTAATAAAGAAGTACTATTTTATTAATACATTGGACACAAATACAATAAAATTATATAATAAGTCATTTTAAATAAATATGGAATAAAAAAAAAAATGTTAAAGAAATTATATTTTACGTAAATGAATGCCGCAGCCTTTTGTTCGCTCTGTTCAATAATTATACCGTATTCATTTTCATATCGACTATCAAAGGAAGCGACAATCACAAATAAAGTTACGAGAAATTTATTATTGTTTAATTAATATTTTTGAAGACAGATATGACAACATATAAACGAATAATGAATGAAAATGCAGTGCAGTAATTATTTGTAAATTTCTTTTATTTTTACGTTACTAAAATATGGGATTAAGGTAAATATTGTACAATATTAAGAAGTGCTGAGATATATCGTACTTTATAGGTATGTAATTATATATTGATATTTTTTATTTGTATATTATCTGTGCATAAGAGAAAGCAGAGCATTTAGCATATTATTAATAAGCAGTACCTTAGACTAAAGAAATCTATGCGTAAATAAACAATTTAATACTGTAATCAAATTTACTGAATTAAGTCTTATTTATAATAGAATAAACCAATATTGAATATTAAAAAACCGAAGAAAACGAAATATAAAGATAACGTAGAATGAATGAACTCGTTCGTGGAAGTGGAAAATATGGACAGGACATTGCGCCCATATTACACAGCTACACAGCTGACAGACAGACACACAATGTAAACAAAAATAATTTTACAAAGATATACTCGTATCTCCAAAGTTCTCACGAAGTCTGGGAAGTCAGCATGAGTTTCTTGCCGGTTCTTTTAGAAAGATCTAGATTAGATACTCTGGATGGTAATGTAAATTTTGCTTTAAATCATTTTAGGTCACTGATATATTTAATATAGTAGCGTTTTGTGACTTATTTTTTAAGGGAATTTTAATAGTTATTTTAATAGTTTTTTGAGTTAGTTTCAAAAATAACAATAAATCCTTTAGAGACGTTCTTATCTTATATTTTATCCAACGAAGGGGACGCGTGGGATATCACGGTGATATTATCTCGCCTGCAGTCGTCGTAATGTAAAATACTTATTTTATTCATATATAAACTGTTTTCCAAAAGGAGATTCTAGCTGAAACAATTATTTAATACCTATATGTCTTCTATAATAAATGTTATCTTATAATATTAATAATATAAATACTGAGTTATTGAATATATCAATATATAATATTATGTTAATATATAATATTATATGAACAGACATTTTCCAACAAACAAGAATATCATTGAATTCCACGACAATAGGCTCAAGTGGATATCCATCACAATAGTGAATGCATGGTATAGTCGCAGTCCTTACTGAAATATCCTTATCTTATCATGGCTGGAAATTCTAGATTCATATAGTTGAGAAGCAATTTATTAAAAGATATTTATCGTTGTGTTATGTTAATGTACGCAATAAAGGTATATAATAAAAATTGTTACAATAAACAGGGTGAACAAACAAGAAACCTTTCCCCTTAATTATAACAAAAAAATTGTCCATACTGTACTAAACTATTTAAAAAAAAAACATAATTCTTATTCAATATTCTTTTCGAAATGCTAAAACATTATTTTGAATTTAAAAAAATCCGTGGCTTTGGATTTGCTCAATTCCCTGCTTTAGCTTTTCGAATTGTACTGATAACATGGGATTGATTTCACATTTACTAGGCTTCGGAGTCTTATTTAATCATGAAGTAGTAAAGCGTTTATTTCAATACATATTGCATGTATTACATATAATATATATATATGTATATATATATTGAAATAAATAAAATGAGGAGCTAAAAGTTTAGAATATTTGATATTTCAGTTATGCGAGCGTACTTGTTAAAAAAGCGGCACGGTTGCTCAATTGGCAGTGATAGGAGAGCTCCCCAGATATCGCAGATTTATTGTATGAAAATAAAGAATTTTTTTTTATGCTGTACTCATATATACTTATAATATTATCATACAGCATATGATTGTTTGCGAAGTTTGCTAATTTTGAATCTGGATCAGAAGGAAATGACAGGGACGAGTCAATTATACGCAAGGACTACGCAGAATTTTGCTTTATCTCAAAATGTATTGGAAGGTACAAGATACGAAAATAAGTGAATTATAATTTTTACTATATTACATTTTTCATATTAAAAGTTTTTCAATGTACTACTTACTATCTTATTAATTTTATGAATAACAAATAAATAAATACATTTCATTATCAAAAATGTGTAAAAATATTATTTTATTTAATGAAATAGTTGTAGATATTTGCTACTGCTTTCATGGTTGCTATTACAGAAATAAATAAGCATGTTTTTCGATATCTACTATGATATTAGCAAAATATTTAATAAACTTAACTTTTTATTTTTTTATTTAAAAAGTTTTTCTTAAAATTTAATTTAACATAGGTGCAATAACAGGTTTCACCTATAATAATCTACTACAACATACCTACTTCTATAACATATAAAATCACAAAAGAAAGAATATAATATGTAATTCAAAAATATAGACATATCTCGTACTAATAATAATAAGATAATATGTGTTTTACAAATAGCTTATAACATACGTCACATATTTGATGGCTGGATGGATGAATGTAGAGGTCATCGTTTAATTTTGTAAGATTCTTAGGTGAAGAGAAATTATTTTCCAAAAATACTGTATTTATTGTCGGAATTAATTATATCAATATTAACATGACTAATAAAAAAATGAGAATAATATCGTAACCAAAATCAAGCGAGTAATGAATAGAAACAATATATAACCAAGTCTTATTACGATTTGTTTTACATATTAAAAAATACTAAAGAAGATTTAGTTAAGAAAAAACAACCTTGTAAATTAAAAACAAAAATTTCTGGCTTATTATTTATAATAAATTAACATTTGTGTATAAAATATTTTTATATGTTATTTTATGTCTAGGTATGTCTATGTATGTTTTAAGTACAATATGTATTATATATGTAAGATTTCAATTTGCAATTCAGAATGTATATTGCAATAAGAGAAGAAGGCGACTAAAGAATACTGAAGTGTGTCTCCACTGATCCCAAATAAAACTAGGTTTATAATATACAGGTTTATTTTATAAAAATGGTAATAAATCAATTAATATAATAAAAAAAATATTTGAGTTTACTTAGATTTTTGTTGTTACAGAAGTTGTTATGTAGTCGGTGGAAATTGTACACAAAGTCGTTATTGAGTTTCATGTTGATTCAGAAAGCACGTGATAACTATTAACTAACTTATAATTTATTAGCAATAACGATAAACACGTTCTGTTACTTATATTGAGGCCTAACTTTCCTGATAACTCCAAAGTTAATTGAGTTATTCACAGATTACGTGCAAAATATGAACCACTTGAAGGAAAATATATGTATGAATATAAATGTAGAGCAAAATATTAACACATTTTTGAAATGGCATTAAGTTAAGAACAAACAAGTCTTGGGAATTTAATAAATAATATTTATTAAGGAAAGAAACTAGAAATAAGATCTAGTAATAAAAACGTACTAATAGTGTGATAAATTTAAGTTAAGTACTTATAAATGAATATAAGGATTGCTTCGTTATAATTATTATATTATTACTTGAAATATTTATTTGTATCAACTTATAAAAACCGACTTATTGTGTATGATAATAAATAAACTATTCCAATAAAAAAATACTTCAAATAATTGTGTACATGCCAATAAGTTATTATTAGATGTATCACTTGTAATAATAAAAAATACATGAATGTGACTAAGCTCAAAGAATATTGCAAATATGCGTAAAACAACTCGCTTATTACTATAGTTATTTTTATCCAGAAAGATTATGATTTGGTTATGATTTTTTTGTACAGAAGTTAATTTTTAAAAATTTTATAGAGCTTGTTTGATTTTATTACAATAGCGCCACTTTACTAAGATCAATAAATATTCTGATGGGCAGAGGTCAATTTTGTAGATGCTACAATCTTTTTTCATACTTTTTTTATGGAGACTAACTTTATCATAAAATATATCTTCTTAAAACTCAATATTATTATCACTATAATGTTATATTTTACAAAAATCTTGAGTTACTGAGATACCGTGTATCTAATTTCATTATACATTTTTTTTCTGTATTATATAAATACTTGAAAATAACTTTAAGGGAAGTAAATTAATATTAAGTAATAAAAAGTAAAAATATCTTGGTCACAAAAATTGTTCCAACAAACCTATACTAAAGTCTTTAATAAAGACATCGTCACTTAATTTAAACACATTCTTTACAAGTGTCGTCATACTAACATGATCAAAACTGTTGTCTTGTTAAAGTTTTCAGTAAATTATTTGTATTTTCTTCCAACAGACTCTTTGTTTTAATTTACTTTATTTCAAGTTAATTTTATACTCGAGAACCCGCTGAAATATGCTGTATTTAAATTACCCAAGGACTGCTTTAAGTAGCGAAATGCAATAATAATCTTAGATATTTTTCTGTAAAATTTTATGAAATTCTTAATTACGTTACTTGTATTCCAACTATTTTTTTCTTCATATTTTATATGTAATAAAGGCTATTAAAATATAAAATGATATAATACTTTAATCAAAAAATAATATTTTTGTTTTAATTATTATTAATTGACTAAACATTATACAAACACAATAAAGAACTGGAAATTGCGAATGATAGTATATAGAATCAATAAATATTGATTCATAAAACCTCTTTCATAAAATGTTGATAATACTGAAGAAAATTGATATAAATTTTAACCAATTGGGAGTTTCGAACAAACTTAGACTAGATTATTTAATTTGTAACGTATTCCTTAGTTACCCGTAAACATAAGCGTATTACAATTTTATTTTATAGTCATTGATCGTAATTGTTTACATTATTTTGCTTAATAAGGGGTTTTTATTATTGAGTATTTCCATTGGAAGTTCGATTTTGTAAAGATACATTAAAAATATTTCTAGGAACTTTTAACTTTCCCCATTGTAACTTCCTTCACAAAATGATAGTTTTACGTGCCTCTGGCTTGTAATGTAGTTCTTATTCAATAGTGCAGAGAAGCAGTTTCTTTGCGATTTTTTTTAGTTTTTCATTTATTTATGATAAAGTTATTTCTTTAACTCATTTCAAATCCATTTATTGTAATAAAAATGTAATTTATGAAGTCAGTACGACTTAATTCTACTTATTCATCGTAATTTTTATTATCATATTATAATTCTCCGAAAAAATACCCATTTCAGTTGGGTTTACTTAAGCTAACAAAAGTCAGCATAAATATATTTAAACAATAATCCAATATACAAAAGCAAAAAAGCAATTCAATTAAGGTTTCCTTATACATATGTAATGTTATAAACTTAGGTTGTTTACTTTCAACGAAACAGTCAACAGAAAGGCTAAAACTAATTTCTTAAACAAAATTTTATTTATAGAGCCAACATTGCTTTTAAAAAATGAATTTTCTTGATATTTACATTCAAAATTTTAGAATTATATAAGTCAACCTGTTTTCAATATATTCATTTTTGTCACTTAATCCATAAAACACTAATAACTTTTGGTTAAAGTAAATTCGCTGAATTCACTTATTGGTTCTGTTTCAGATATGAAACACTCTTAATTACAGAGTTTTAATTTTTCTCAGAGGAAGCAACTATAATAATTATTTTGGTGGCTAATTTTAATTAAAAGAAAACCATAAATGGCCTATTATAAAATATGTTCTTAACTCCCTAACTTTGTTTACAATTCGACATCATTATAAACAATTAATTCACCCCATAAGTAGTTTTTTATATAAATATTAAAATTATAATGTGATAAGATCTACTCTGATTTAAATCATACAATTTATTAAGTTTAAACAAATCAATAACCTTATTTTAGTATATGAGTACTTATAGACAATTGTCCGTGAACATAAGGTAATAATTGATTACTATATGTTCAAAATAACAACAATATAGTTCTTAAACACGACTATATATATTATCTACTACAGAAAATATTTTACTACTATAATAAATATTGTTCATGAAGAAACAAATTTCGATAGTATATTTGTAATTTGTGAGGAAAATTAATATAACTTGTAATTAATTGCGGATCTCGACTGGCCATTAATAATATTTTGTCGATACAATAAGTTTGTTCCAACAATGTTGATCAAAGATTAATTTTGTGATGACATATTGTTTGCTTTAATGTGATTTTAAGTAAATTGGTTTTACTTGCGGTTTATAATGTGGTAATCAAATATTATATTATATGACGCAACCTATTTATATTAGATTCTATAGAGTAGCGACCACCTCTCTTTTATTTATATTTTATAACAAAATTACTTAAGGAGAAATTTTTTAATAGATTATTTACTAAATAAGGCGGCCTAGTGATCTTATAGTAAATAATACCGACTTCTGACGCAAAGGTCGCGATTCTCACAGAGGACTTTATTTTTTTTATACACAAGTTATTTTAAATGAATATATAGTACACGTATTTTGTACGTTATTTTCTTTTATAATATAAAGAGAAATTAAAATCTTATACCTAGTTTTTTATATTATTTCTTGTGCCGATTATTGTACATAATTCAAAGCAGAATTCTTCTAAATGACATAAGAGAGCTTACGCGAATTTATCACCTACACTATTATCATACCAAGGTATATATAGGGTTACACACACACAATAAATTGAGCTAGCAGTGCAAATAATTGCAATGTTAGCGTGGCAGTAATAGCAGGGTATTTATATGTTTGAAGGTACATTTAATTTATTCAAATGTTGTCACTATTCTTTTTCTTAGAGACTTGTAAAATATATCTGCATATTGCGAACATCTTTCAAATTCTCAATCAACGTTTAAGGGATTATGCTGGGTATGGAATGCAATATCTATGTAGATGTGTAGGGTTCTTTTACTGAGCGGGTCTCAAGTAACTTTCTTCTCTCCTTTTCGTTGTTTCGTTACCATTCTTGTTCTATTTGTTCTATATATATAGAACAAAAGTATCCTTAAAATAAGACCAATAATAATATATCTGTATACCCATACGTGACTACTATCGAAATCGAGTAATTGTATTATAAAAATACATATATATATATAATAAAACATAAATTATGATGTTAAAATATGATTATTATGAGCGCAGTTTCCATATTTTAGCCAAAATATCAGATTATATATTTACACACATCAGATCACACATTTTACTACTTACTGTTATTAAGATTATAAGATTCTTAATATTTGATTACAAGCGTGGTAGGGATACGTGTTTGAATAAAATAACATGCACGTAACCTAATAATTAAGATATGACACTATCATTTCTTTATCTACAGTTTCCATTTAAATACATTTCAAACCACTTTTGTTAATGTTCAATTTACTTTGATTAAAAAAAGATGAACACAATAACAATATGTTGATTTGTTTTTTAAAGAAATGAAGAAGTAATTTGAATGTTCAACGATCAAAAGTTCGCTTCAGCCTCCAATTCCAAGGAGAAATAACTTCAACTTCCAAAGGTGATATTTTTCCAAGGAATTTACTTTGAATCAAATTTTTATTTAGAACATTTTATCAATACCAAGTTCTGTTATAAGTATGTCTGTTCTAAGAATTTTTCATTTAATGAGCTTATAATCTTCTTTGCATTGCTTTGACTTTTTAGTGTTCAAAATCAGATTTATAAATTAACTTATTAATGAATTTATATTTATATTATACTGGTCCTATTTAACTATTTCACGGTATAGAAATGGAACCGGGTCCTAGATTTGAATCGAAAAGTCAAGCACATCTGGACGCAAGTTGGAAGTCGCATAACATTTTCTCAACCCCCGTTTACTATTCGTACGTTCTGAGGTAACTCTCAGTCCACAATAAAACAGGACGTGACTGGGGCTTGAAATGCAATTCTTACCTGACGATGCGGCGAATCAATATCACAACTGCCCATTTTGGAATATTATTTTTAATATGTAGCTGCCGTGTGTTTTATTCCAAAAATTACAGTTTGAGCTTTAGAATATTGTTCTCAAAAGAACATTTTATATAAAAATTGCCATGAAACGTCGCGAGCCGCTTACGATATTAGAGTGCGAGACACGTCTACACGGCGTGACGCCCGCAAAATGAAGTTCGTCCTCCCCGCGCTCTCCACCTATATTTATAACCTTTGCAACGATTGCGTAATAGTGACGCCATAGATCCTACGAGGAAGACTGTCGTGCGCTATTGGCTGCTTTTTTCTATCTCTCCCAACACTCATAATACATTGTAAGGTAAAATTTTGTATATAGATGTGTAGAATTAAAAAAATATATATTTAAAAAAAAAATCTTTCTACATACTAGGAGACTAGTAGCTCTCCTAAAAATAACAATGTTGATGAATTCTTTTTGTTCTTCAGTATGTGTTTCGTTAATTTTATTTAAGTTATGTTTTATCTTTAACATACAAAAATCAAAGGGACTTATAATTTTAGGTGTCATTTTAACGCATGTTTTTTTTTTCTCTCTCTTACATACTGTTGTAAATATTTAGCAGGTGTGCATTTTTCATATAATTGGAGTTTTATTTTTAAGATCTATTAACAATTTGAATTTTAAATATTTATATTTATGACTATAGTCGTGTAAATGAAATCTATTTTCGTTGACATAATTTAATTGAAATCTATCTGGTTATACTTGTCTATCTATCTTTAGAAAATACAGATTTTCAAAAGGCCTATCTTTCTAGGTATATATTTTTTGTAATTCACGGAATCATAAAATTCTTTTTTAAATAATACTAAAGCAATGCAGTCTAGTTTAACCATGTTTAAATAACAAAAAACTTAATGTTTGGTTATGTTAGCGTCAAGAATAATTACGACTTACAGATAGACACACATTAACAAAAAACATATGTATTTTGCGGTAAGCTAGATCAAATGCAGTAAGCATATATAGAACGTAATGTAATGCAGCAAGTATCATCAAATCATCAGAGGCACTGTATTCCCGTTATAGTCAGATACTTATTCCACGACTGTTTTACTGTGAGATCTCAGAATTTAAAACACTCAACTAGTTCTTTTCTACAATTCTTCTTTTTGCATTTCTAGTGCTGTATTTTAATACAAATGTCCGTATTGGTAAAATCGTATCCTTATTATATTTTTGTCAATTCTTGCACAATATATTTAAAAAAAAAAAGATACGAAAAAAATTATCATAAAATTGATAAATAGTGGAACGTGAAAATGAAATAATGGAAGTAAGAAAAGGCGATTTTAATCAGTTAATTATTTATTTTTAAAATTAGTACATTTATTCCTATCTACATATTATGTTTTAACAAAGTTGTTTTTTTTTATTATGCCTATAGAAAAAAATACATGTTACTTTTTACACAAAATAAAGAAAGAAAACATTTCCAGGATTACATGTCAAATCTGTCATTCTGACAATTTTATATTTTTTTCATTACTCCTTTTCATGCAAGGAAACGTAACTCAATAAAGAATTTAAAAGATGTATATGGGTCTTACTGTACCGTGACAATAACCTAAAAAAATATTGTAAATTTATTTTAGAATTTACTGACCATTATCACTTCCAAGTTTGAAATTGGATAAAAGAAATTATTTAACAATGTCTTGGTGAAGACTGATAACATTTTATTTCTATCTAAGCTTATGTTTATTTTATTTAGGAATATCTACAAAGATATCAATAAATCATGTGGATAAATACGTTTTATACAACGCAAGAATTGCGCCATGAAATATCACTGATTTTATCTCGCCTGCAGTTGGCGTGATGTAAAAGGGTTATTTGTTTCAAACGTTAACTATAAAATATACATTTTTATTTGAAAAATCAAAGGAAAAAAATCTTTATTAAGAAGTCATATATTATTATGGTTAAGTATTGAAGTTAATAGATATAATGTGTTATGATATCGTAAAGAGTCAACAATGTTTCGCTTAACACTGAAAACATTCCTGTGTTAATTTTCTAGCATTATCTTTTTTTTAGTTTTGTTTTTCTTGTTATATTTTAGTTTTACTTTCTCTTTTCTTATATGAGCGTTTAAATGTTTCATTCTATTGAAATACATGAACTTAGGAACATATTTTCTACGTTTTATGTATCTTTGATTATGACCTTACAAAATAATTAAATTCATTGTTTAGAAATGACAGTTTAAAGAATATTTTAGACAATATAATTTACAGGTATAGCAACACTTAAAACAAAACAATATTTAATTGTTAACGTTCAGTATATTTTGATTAAAAAAGGTCAACGTAATAAAAAATATGCTTAGATTTTTTTAAAGAAAAAAGAAGTCATTTGAATGTTTAACGATCAAAAGTTTGCTTCTGCCCCCTATTCCAAGGAAAAATGGCTTTAACTTTCAAAGGTGACATTTTTCCAAGGAATTTACTTGGAAATAAAATTTATTTAGAACCTTTTATCGATACCAAGTTTTGTTATAAATTTGACGTCGACGTCTGTTCTTTGAAATTTGCCGAGAATCTGTCACTTATTTAATTAGCTTAATATTTTCTTTCATTAATTTGCTTGCGCTATAATCTCTTATAATTAATTATTTATCTTCATTGTATTAAAGAAAAGGCTGTTTTCTAAATAAATATAATACAATAACAAAATTTTATTTATCAGACTATGTAGACTTTTTATTATAAATATTTAAATTTTTTAGTACATCTGTGTAAATCTTGAAACCGGTTCAAAAAACTTTCATGTTCTTATCTCATGTTTGTTGTTAGTTGATAGTAGTTAATCCTTTAAATCATTCTTACTTATAAATAGATGAGAGCAATAGGTAATTGAAATCATAGCTCTAATACTTTAAATTGTGGGAAAGTTTAAACATTGTAATATACCAAAACCCAAGGGAGTGTTTGACAGAACCCAGTCTTTAATTATCACGAAGATACCTGTTGTAAGTAATCGGAGCGAAAAGGATTATAGGGCCTCAACGTCGTATCTTATTTTCATTATAATCGTTTCAAATTATCATAGCAAATAAAATATTTATTGCATGGAATATTAACTATATAATTAGAAAAAAATACGGTGCA
The DNA here is from genome assembly GCA_918358865.1 of Melinaea marsaeus rileyi. NCBI lineage: Eukaryota > Metazoa > Arthropoda > Insecta > Lepidoptera > Nymphalidae > Melinaea > Melinaea marsaeus. The sequence continues at coordinate 22,089,294 of OU911089.1, forward strand.
TATGAATAGAGTTTTTGTAACAGATCAATATACATTTATAATATTACAATAGACTACCTATTGTAATATTTAATTGGACAAAATAGTATAGCAAGTGATGAATCCATCGCCAAAATTGCTCTTGTAATCTTACAATTGGACTACACTTATTCAGGGTTAAAAAAGGGGCATTTTTATGCCTTTAAAAAAATAAAGTTCCGTTTAGTTTTCTGTGTGAATTGGACATTATTTTATAGCACCTAATGCCTTTAAGGTATGTACATACAGATAAACATATATTTATTTATTTATTTATTTATTTATTTATTTATTTATTTATTTATTTATTTATTTACCTTCACGCCATATCCTTTGCGGGGTAGCCAGAGACGACGGAGCGCCAAACGCTATGGTCTCTGCATACCTCTTTCGCCTCGGCCACAGACATCAACCTCTTCATACATGCCTATTCATACATATAAACATTCATATATATAAGAAATTATATATATATTATATTATATTTTTTTTATCCCATAAATATACATATTTTAATGGGATAAAAATATATAATAACATAATACTAAAAATATATTTTGTTACTTCATCTTTTCCAAATATATAAAAACGAATCTAGTACATTTGTTCACATCCCTGATATGTTCTCTAATATTTCAAAACTCCAGACATTTTGCAATTTGGAAACGTTTTGTGTAGACAGCCCTGTTTATTCGCACACATTTCATTGCTCTATTGTAGCACGAGTGAGTGATGGCGACTCTTTGCAACGTGTATCCTCGAGGGCGCTTCAACTAATTCTGACAACCGTCATCAATTTTGCCTTCTGTAGAGATGGATTAATTTCTTAGAAAGATATCAAATGTAAAGACTTAGAGATATAGATAGTACTTAGAGATGTATTTCAATAATGATTTAGAAAATCTAATGAAAAGGTACGAAACTTTTTATTTTTTAAAATTAAATATACAAACAATTTCTAATTTAACTTATGGTATGGAAACACTTATACTAAAAAAAAGGATTCAATCTCGAATGTTTAAAAGAGAGAACCTTTGTATGAGGTTGTGACCATGTTGTATGGAAGGGCCTCCTATTTCATTGCAATAAAAAGAAAATTAAACTTATATTTTTTCCGAAGGTTTTTTCGAAATATTTTCTATGCCGACGTGATATATTGTCTGTCATGGAATTGGCATGTTATGAGGAGAGATGAAATTCATGTAATCAAAAGAGTACGAAGTATGGAAGTGGAGGAATACACAGGTAGAGGACGGCCAAAGAAAAGATAGATGGATTGCGTGAAAGAAGATATCGAAAAGAAGGGAGTATGTACAGAGATGACGAGTAACAGAAGAATATAGAAAAAAAAATCTATTTTTTCTTCTATATTTTCCTGTGAGCAGTAGGATACTGCGCCGACCCCAAAATGGGATTAAAGCAAATGGCAAGAAGATGGTGAAGATATATATCGTAGCTTACTATAAAAGTACTTAAAAATTATTGAACCCGAGACACTTTGATGAAACAGTCATCATAAAAATAAAATATGTATACACATTGTTTTTATATTAAAAAATATTATAAGCACTGGCTAGCAAATGCATGCAATTCATCTCGAACTATATTATATTTTTATTAAAAAAGCGTAAACAAGACAAATTACATTATTATTAATAAAACATAATATATATTATTATGTACCGTGAAATATAATACTTGCATTACAGATACAAAATAACTTTATATAATAAATAATTTAATATATCACAGCGTTAAAATCAAAGGCCAGCAACGCAATACAATTAACGGTTAATGCCTGAACGGTCTGCGCTTAATATCCCAGTGTTGGTGGATAATAATCCCATCTCTCTAGAATATTGAGGGTTACAATAATCATAAAATGTATTGTATTTTACTAGACAATACTTTTCTGTTTTTCTTGGACTCCTAATGTTACAAGAAATATTTGGAAAACTGTATTTGCAAGTGTCGGTAAATTATTTGTAAAATTAATATTTTTATTGGTGTTCTATTTTACTTTCTGGTATATGTTGGGTTTTGAAAACTAAAACCTTTAAGCAGTAACCAATTTGATCAAATTGCTTCTCATTCGTCATCACGAGTAAGGAAGTCTGATTATGAATATGCAGTTTAAGTTATTTAAACTGGATCGTATTTAAATAAATATTTTTTTTCGTTCAACCATGATTGTTTTTCTGACGAAAGCAAACTCAGTAGAGCCGTAAATCCTACATATATTTATATAAAACAAAGACATATATCTCACAGCCCTTTCATTTATTTTAAGCATAAATAAAAAAATATATTGAGTTAAGTACTCTGGGCGTTATCTACTCACACGTCCTAACGTAAAAGTTTGTTGCCGCTGTATGCTGCGTACTTAAAAACGGAGCGCGCTGGTTAACAAGTTAGATATAATATATGACATATATATTATCCGTTTATCCATTTGTATCTCGGATCGATTTTAAATCCTGAGATAATTCTTATATACACATATATTGACAAATAATTCTCAACAATAAAAACTTATTTCCGTTTAAATACTATCGAACTCTTTGAATGTTTTAAGCATTTTTTGGTTGGGTTATGTGACTTTGTGCCTGTGAGGATTAAAATATTTAGATCCTTCCATACCCTGGAATTAGATATAATTAAAAAATATTATCTGAAATCATTGTTAACTTTTTGGAACAATATTATAAAATTATTATTTCTCCAATTCTGCTACGAACATGTAAGCTTGAGTCAATTTTAGTATTAACGCCTCTATTTCGGTATTCCTACCTAAAAAGCGTAGTTGCGATCTCATGGAAGTATGCCCTTGTCTATCCAATTCCTAAAAAAAGGTGATAGCTCCGACTAAGCTAACTACAGATCTATCGCCATTACCTATTTTCTCTCTAGAAAGCAAAAGTCTACAATCGTATATGGTACAACGGGCTTCTTTCGAAACTAACTTCCTATGGGCTTTCAAAGAGTTTATACAAATAGCTTTCTCACTGGGTTGAGAAAATAGGTCCTTATCGATGGATTTTGGTCGGACCCCAAGCCCGTAAACACTGGTGTATCCCAAGGTTACGTGCTATTCCCAACTCTGTTTCTCCTGCACATCAATGATGTGTTGGATATTTCTCTCGGGAAAACGTCGACGAGTACCGAATAAAACTTGTGTCTTCTATAGAGATCCCTGGGGATGGTCTCGAAATTGGGTAAATTGAACCTCGTTCAGTTTAATCCCCAAAAGAAACAAGTTTAAGCGTTAATCACAAAAAAAAAAACAATTTAATTCAAGTCAATTCCTCGTCAAGTACCAAAATACTGGGTATTTCGAGACACTGTCGCTTTCGTGGTCATCTGGAGATCAAGGCCAAGTTGGCCTGAATGAAGTTGCGAGTGATCAACAGAGCTAGGCAATATTTCAAACCTGGCCATAGACTTGCTCTCTATAAGGCACAAGTCCAGCCACACACGGAATAGAGCTCTCATCTCTGGTCCGAATCACCTCGATATCAGCTATTATTTTTAATCGTGTACAACGAAGATCCCTTCGGATTGTTGAGAACTCAGTGCTCTATGAACAGTTGGACTCTCTGGCATTGCGTAGAGACACGTCTCTACACGTCCTCTTTGTAGGTCTTCTATCGCATTTACAACGGGGAGTGTTTTAAAGAACTATTTAATCTGATATCCGCCGCCGAATCTCATCACCGGATAACACGTCATCACCTACAATACCATCCGTACGACCTGGATCCGTGGCAAACTTTTCTACTGTGTGGTATTCATGGACCTAACTTCAACATACCACTAAGATATGGAAGGAATTTATTTCGGTATTTTGGTATGTCCGTGTCGATTCGAAATAGGTACCTTAAAAAAGGTATATACTCCCACCTCCAAACAACCTGTAAGACTGAAAAACTCTTGCGATTCCCTGGACGTTGTAAGAGTTAGTAGGTGGCAGTGATCACTTGCCATCTGGGATCTGCAACGCTCGTTTACCTTCTTCTGACATAGAAAAAAAGAAATTTATTTTAACATATTTCTTTGTTTTATTGCTCAAAATATTAACAAAAAGATGGAATTAAAAGGTATATAAAATTTATAAATAATAGAACTACACAAGCCAATTTTGTTCAGTTCTTCTTTTAATCTTTGTTACGAAAAAGATATTAATAACCAATAATAATTAATTATTTTTAAAACTGGTACTAATGTACTATTTCAATATAATGTATTACTATCTACATATTATATTTTAAGGAATTAGGGTTAAACGTAACATTTAGTTAAGTTTACTTATACATGAAAAATAAATAATAAACAAATTTTGAAATTAAATTAAGAATAAAAATGGTATCTCCACGGTTTTATCTTCAACCTTAGTGAATCTGTGAATAATATAAAAAGATAATTAAATAAAAATAATTAAAATGGAATAAAAAGTATATTTCTTGTGGATAAAAAATAAATGTATTTTACAATGGCTTAGTGAAAGAAGATATAATATATACATCAATAAATCGTATAGACAAATATGTTTTATAGAACGAAAGCGCCTTCCCACGAAATATCAAGGTGATTTTATCACGCCTGCAATTGTCGTGATGTGAAAGAGTTACTTTATTCAAAGTTAAACTGCTTTCCTAAAGGTTATACAAAAACTAAATAAAAATAATATTTTTCTTGAAAGAAACATTTTTATATATATAATTATTTATAACAAATGATATATTAATAATATGAAATTATAATATTAAAATAAAAATATTGTTTGCAAATATACTACGTTATAAAATATGCATATCATGTAAGTAATTGAATATTAGTTTTATATTCACAGATATTATCTACTCAAACCAGATTTTCTTTGATTTCCACGACAATAGCCTCAAGTGGATAGCAATCAAAATAGTACATGGATATTATCTTCAAATTCTTGCCTTATATATGTTTCTTATTATTATCATGGCTGGAGACTCTAGATTCATATATTCTATAATTGAAGAACAATTTACTTAATGATACATGTTGATGTTATATGTTATTATACACTTTATAAGTATATTATTAATAACATTATCATAACAAACATGATGAACAAACAAATAAACTTTCCCCCTTTATTATAATAAAACGTTGTTCATACCCTACTAAACTACTTTGAAATGAAACTGAATTCTAATTCGATAGTTTTTTCGAAATTCAAAAGTATCTTTAAATTGAAAAATTTCAGTTTCATTGGAATTGCTCAATTCCCAGATTTAGTTCTTCACTGCGTAGTGAGAAGATGGGATTGATCCCACATCTACCGGGCTTTGGAATCCAATGTGTAATCAACCGCGATATTCACTTCATTCCAGAGAGATTCGTGGATTGTACTATGTCTAATACAGCTTATTGTTTGATATTCTTTGTGTCTGTAGTAGTAAAAGTGTTTGATGTAATAGATATTGTACTTTTGTATTTAACCGTATTTTTAAATACATATTGAATTAAAAAAATGTGATACTGTTACTTATACTTGTCTCGACCAGGAAAGATCGACGGGTAGTAACCACATTCATTCATTGAACGACCATGCCAGAGTCTACAGGTCGCATAGTGGTAATCCAGAAACGAATCAAATCATGGGCCATGTCCAGGCGAAGATTGATAATCTGCTGCTTTGGGCAGCTGTTATTGAAAGCAAGGGAGAGGGTTGGGTAGTTACTTTGGATATGTCGAAAGCCTTTAATCGTGTATGGCACAAGGGGCTACTTTCGAAGATATCTTCCTATGGACTTCTCAAGACTTTATTTAAATGGATCACTAGCTTTCTCACTGGACGGAGCATACAGGTCGTTCTCGACGGTTTTTTATTAGATTCAATGGTTTTACATTGGTGACATTATTATTTTGTCAAATATTATGGTTATTATGGTTATTTCAATTTATAATATATATAATTTTCTGAGATACATTACACTGTTGTAGGTGAAAATAAAATCATATTCAGTAAATCCAAAATGCAATTCACTTATGTATTTTTAAATTATTATTTTTTTACGTGCAAGTAAAATTTAATTATTTTTATTGTAAAAAATGTAAAATTGTAAAAAATCAGAATAATTTAAACTCAACAAATTTGAGTAATAAATGAAGTATTCTTAAATGTGATAAATAAATAAAATGTGGGACCAAACAAAGACAAAAGAGACAAAAAAGAGCTTTTAAGCCCCTAAAAGAAACCCCGAGCAGCTAGTCTTAGTAATAAATAAGACTGTAAGAGTATAATTTTCAATGTTTTGTTTTTAAATTTATATATAATAAATAGTAATATGTACTTATTGAGAACGAAATTCTTATTCTTGTTATCTTAGTTGCAAATCTGCTATTATATATATTGTTATTAATAAATTATATGAGTATCTTCAACTAATCTGAGAGAACATTACAAAAATGATTAAAAACACTCGGTTTTCACTATATTTATTTTCATCCAGACAATCAATTATTTGTTATGAATATTCTGAATAAGATATATAATGAATAACATGACATTTTGAGAAATTATAAAGACTATTTGTATGAGAGCATCACTTTAGATCAGGTTTTGACCTGTATCTGTTGGGTTGAGATCATTTTTATAAAAAAATTATATATACTTACTAAAATAAGTTTGTCTTCGTAATATTCAACGTTATTTTTGACATTATTTTATATTTACTTGCACAAAAATATTGAGTGCCTGATAAAATTTAACTTTACATAGTACTTTTTTCCTATAATTAAAAAATACTTCAAAATAACTTTAAAGAAGTGATATATATAAATAACTTTAAAGAAGTGATATATGTAATAAGTTATTTCAACTTTCATTATCGTTGTTAATGTTAATGACGCCGAGGACCCATGTTAAATTAATACATACTTGACAAGTATTGTTTTTACAATATGATCAAAAATATTATCTCGTCAAAGTTTCCGGTAAAAAATTATTACCTTATTCCAGCAGACTCTTTGTTTTAATCTACTTCATTTCAAGTTAATTGTATACTCGAGAACCCACTGAAATTTATATTTAAATTACTCGAGGATTGTTTTAAGTTGCGAAATCAAACAATTATCTTAGATTTTTTTTTTCTGTAAAGTTTTATGAAATTCTTAAAAGCGTTGTTTGTATTCATTCAAATAAGAAAAGTTGTTTTATTTTATTTGTAATAAATACAATTAAGGATAAAATGATACAATACTTAATTAAAATAATTATAATTAATTGGTTAAACATTAAACAAACACAATAAAAAACTAGAAATTGAGAGTGAATGTTAAAACACAATAAACATTGTTTCATAAAACAACTTTCATATACTATAAGTAATACTGAAGAAAATGAATATAAATTTTAACCAACTGGGGATTTTCAATATAGATTATTGTAAAATAAACAATTCAGACTTAGAAACTTTTAAAGAAAATGAACTAATATCAACGTTCGACGATCCAGAGTTTGTATCTTCCTTCAATTCCTCGGAGAAATAACCTCAACTTTTCAAAAGGTGATATTTATCTGCAGAATTTTCTTTGAAACAAAATTTATTTTCAACATTTTATCGTTATAAAGTTTTCTTTTAACTTCGACGTTTGTCGTTTGAAATATTCATTATTAGTTTAGTTACAAAAGCTTTCGTTTATATTTATTTTGTGTTTCAATCCATTCTAAGACAACATTTGTGCTAATTATCACGACTATTCAACGACTTATAGATAAGTAGCAGTACCAATACTAGTACTAAGCCAACATAGTTTTCAGCACTTTCTTTTGATTTTTTAAGTTAATTTTATTTTAATATATGGTATTTTAATCAAAATGTAACAAAAATGTATTTTATAAACTTTATTTTGGCATTTTTATAACATTGGCATGTTTATCTGAGGTCTGAAGCTGGTGATATATTTTGCTTGACCTGATTCTACTTATTCCGGAGATATGAGCTTTAGTCTACGGAAATGAAATGGTGGGTTGTAAAGACAAGCTATAACTTGTCATTACTAATTCCTAACATCATAGTTCTTTTAAAAATTATTCTTGATATTTGAGATTATTCAAACTAATAAAAGTCATCATCAATATGTTAAAACAATAATTCAAAAATAGAAAAACAACAAAGTAATCTACTTAAGGATCCCTTATACATTTATAATCTAATAAACCTAGTTTGTATACTTTAACGGAACACGCTCAGTCAACAGATAATCGAAAACTAATTTCTTAAACAAAACTTTACTTATAAAGAAACAACATTGCTTATTAAAAATACATCTTTCCCGTTATTCTATTCAGACAGAATATATTTATAATAAATACACTATAATATAAATCAACCTATTTAATCTATTTCAAATTCAAAATATATTTTTTCAAGTAGGCATTTATACGCACTATACTTAAAAAAAATACCATGATATGTAAACTATGTTCTATATCTGCACATTTTTACACTATCCTTTACAATAGCGTTAGAAATTAAATTAGACTAGTTTTAACTTTTAATATACCAAATTGGAATAGTACCTTTAGAAGTCATATATTGTAAAATAACGTTCAAACTTTTAAATATATTGTAATATTTTTTTTTAAATGCAATTAAACTTATTTCGATCTAAACTAAACCTACTAACTCTATGTAAATCATATCATTTATTAAGTAGAACAAATTATATACTTAAAGGTAATTGTCCGTACAAAAAAAATTTAGAATAATATTATGTAGTCCAAAATGACAACACAGTTTATTAGAATGTCTTTATATATTATATACCAGAGAAAATATTTTATTACTACTATAATAAATACCGTTCATGACGAAACAAATTTCAATATAATATTTGTAATTTGTGAGGAAAATTAATATAACTTGTAATTAATTGCGGATCTCGACTGGCCATTAATAATATTTTGTCGATACAATAACTTTGTTCCAACAATGTTGATCAAAGATTAATTTTGCGATGACATATTTTTATTTGCTTCAATATGATATCAAATAAATTTGTTTTTCTTGCAATTTATAATGTGGTAATAATATGTTATATTATATAGAATGCCTAACCTGCTTTTAATAGATTTTGTAGACAAGCAACCACCTATTATTTTCAATTAATTATCACTTTCATAAACATTGTTTTCTAAATACCATATATACAATAGACATATGGTGTATATAAGCACATACAAAAAATAAACTACCTAAAGACAAATCTGATTTGTTTGAAACACCTATATATTTCGTGACAGCGCCCAGGTCTGCATAACATTCTCTCACCCTCATTTACTATTCGTTCCCAGGTACCTCTGGGCCCACAATAAAAGGACGTGACTGTGACCTGTAATGCAATTCTTACTTGACGATGCCGCGAGTCAATTGTATTACGAGACGTTGTTCCATTATTTTTTGTACCGTTTGTAATATTCTTAAACAATATTATTTATATTGTATTAGTATTATAATATTAAATTCTGTTACCAACATAATGAAATATGCTTATCACTTGACAATACATCAACAAAATATTTTAGAAAAATATAAAATGATATACAAAGTGTTACAATATTTTTTATCCTCTAAGCATTACTCTTGAAGAAATGCAAAAGTTATAATTGGCTTAGAAGTAACACACAGTGAACAGCTAAGTTAAGCAAATGTTAAACACATAGTAGAGAATATACGTGAGGTTTGCTCCAACTAATAACTGAACCGTGACCGAACTATCAGTACTGTATACTTTAAGGAAATAGCTGATAACTCAATAATAACATTTGTAACTGAGCTGATAACTCAATAACAACAATATTTATCAAATCAAAAAATAACTTTTGTGCCGATGTTGTTAACAATTAATGTTAATTTATGAAATATTAACATTGTTTACTACCAACGGTTCAATACAATATACGGAAAAAACACTTTATAGGAATTCAGTTGTTTTAATCATATTGTAATGTTATCATTTAGGAAAAGGTTCTCTGTAAGTATTTGTTTTAATATTCTTATTTACTGTTTCATTCCTTGCACGGTTATTACTGCTTGTAATTTATGAGAAAGTGTTAATTTCAATAATAATTTATTATAATGCTATACTTACAATCAATACAACGAAGCATCCAATACACTTATGAAACGTTTGTCAGTTAAAGGGTTTCAACAGAATAACCCACAAGAAAATTTATTGGTACTCTTTCAAATTATTATAAATTATGTTCTATGATCCTGTCAACAAGTTTACAAAATATTAAAGGTTACTATTCATTTTAAAACTTTATATAAAGTAAATATATAACTCTTATTCTTCACGATCTGTATTGATTATTATTAATGAATTACCCACAGCTAAGAATTATAATTAATTAGATACTTGTGTTATAATTTAACCCAAACATTATTTATAAGTACGTCCTTATCTTTCATCAAAAAGTTTAAGGTAATAAATCATTCCCCAAAAGTTAATATTTCAGCGCTCCACAGATAATACTCGCAATAACTTTGTCGCTTGCGTTCAATTTACTTTTTTTTTTTCTTTGATTTTTTCAAACTTCCTAAGTTTGGATTTAATAATAAAGTTTTTTTGCGCCAAAGTTTGTAAATACAGAATGTTGCAGGTGTTAAGAGAAATGTTGGAAAAAAATCTATTATGACTCTGCGATAAATATCAGAATTTAAGCGTTAACTTTTTTAATAATAAGATGGGTCAGTGAAGAAATCGGATAAATTGAAATTTGAGCTCAATTGTAATTTCTTAATAAAGTCAGCAAAACGATATTTGACGGCTGAGCGAGATATAACTATCAAGAGATTTAAGAGTTAAATTATTTGATTTTGCGCCATGGAAATAATATATTTTATTTTAATTATACTTTGTGTTCAACAAAGAACCTGGAACTAATTCAAGAATTATTTTTATACTAATTTAGTAGTAACAGTAATAAGTCTGTTAAATTATATAATATATGCATATACATTTATACAATCAAAATCAGTTGTATTTTTTCATAACGCGAGTTATCACAGCATAAGCAGTGATTCCCGCTTACGAGGAAAGCATCAATCTCCTGACTCGACATTTATCATTGTTTGTAATAAGATTTAATTATAATATTTTATGTTAGTCTTGTAGTAGATTTAATCAAGTAAACATGTATTAAAAATACATGTTTACTTATTATATAATGAATATTTTATAAATAAATATTTTTTTAATAACTTCGTTGTCTGCCAATACATAACTGGCGCAGTCGGTAGGATTACGGCGTTTCGTAAAAGTTTTGGAATCAAACTCTTCCATACTCTGACAAACGGCGATTCCCAAGTCGCATTCATGTAATCCAGAACCTAACGGTGGTCAAGCGAAGGCTACACGAGGATATTCTGGAGAATTGGACGTCCCCGTGTACTACTCAAGACTCGACGGGAGATGCAGATACTGGTGTGGTGAGTACTCTCGCTGATAATCCAAGTTCCTGCTCTATTTCCTGTCCTAGTATTTATATTATATTAATGTTAAAGAGTGTTTAAAGCTAAAATCGCGATAAACCTAGCTAAGTTTGAAAGTTTGTCTATTTCTAAAATCGAGCGGGCATTCTTTAGTTTAGTACATCATTTTTTTTTGGTGATATAAAGTGTTTAAAGCTAAAATAGCGATAAACCTAGTTAATTTTGTAATATTAAAATCCAAATAAACTCGAAGGAATATTCTTTAGGTTTAGAATTTCATTCATTGTTTCTTTAATAGAAACATATATTATCAGTGGAACGTGTTGTAACTGTAACACGATACTGCATTGTCTTTATTATTTTGGAAAAATCTTTTTATTACTTAATATTATAATTTTTCTATTATAATTTTATTATTATTTTTTTTATATACTTTTGTATAAAATATATATATATATATATATATATATATATATATATATATATATATAATATATATATCAGTATGTCGGTAATAGATTCACCCCATTTTAAACTCGTCGTGGATTTAATTCCGCGATATGACGGCAATAAAAAATTACTTAATTTTTACATAAGAGAGGTCGAAAATGTCCTTAGCCAATTAGAAGCTCCAGGTAGCAGCCACCCTACCTTATTGAGTGTTATTAAAAGTAAATTAAGTGGAGCAGCTATAGAAGCGATTGCATATGAAGAAAACTTAGATTCATGGCTTAAAACAAAAAATGCATTATTAAGAGGTTTAGGAGAAGCCCGTAACGAGATACAAGTGATGCAAGAGTTGACAAGAACCCGTAAATTAAAATTTGAAGATTCTGAGTCATTTGGTAAGCGATTACGCGAGTTGCTCGATACCTTGTATTTCGTTGGAAGGCATGGAGATAGAAGTTATTATGAAGAAATGGTTATTGAACAGTACACTAATAACTTAGATTTCCACGTGTCCTTAGGTGTTAGAATAGCTAGGCCAGATACATTAGAAATGGCCATAGTCGCGGCTAGACAGGAGGAAGCTAGGCTTGCTATTAATAAACCAGGCCCTTCAACTTTACAACAGGGTAATATGTTTAAGCATAAGGAATTTATTTCTGTTCCAAACCAATACAATAATAGGTTACCTATTTCCAAACGACCATTTTACCCACAACAGCAATTTAGGCCCCAAAAATACGTGCGATACGAACAACTTGACTCCTGAGCAACGCGAGCAACTAGTTAAGTCATTACTACCATGGAAGAACCAACAACCAGGTAGGAGCTCTGGTAACTACCGGAATAATTTTAATATATCCCAACAGAATAACCCACCACAGAAAAACTCAGATGTCACTATGAGGTCGGTCTCAAGGCCGAATAAACCACAGTTTGCAGTGGAGGAACTATTTTGTACCCAAAAAGACCCACAAGATCAATACCTCAAAAATGAGGGTGAATACTCTAATTTTGATGATAGTCAACAGGATGAAGGTGAGTACCAAACAGAGTACAATCAGGGAACGGATGTGGAGGAACCCCAGGATTTTATGGAGGTTCAGGAACACAGGAACCTGAGATAGTTGAAATCAATGTGCAGGAGAGGGAGCATCTGCCGTATATTGAGTTGCCGGAATTAGGAGGTAAGTACTTAATCGATACTGGAGCGAGTCGTAGCGTTATTGCATCGGATGTTATTTTTAATACTATTTTTGAATTACGTGTTGAACATGAACCGTTTCAAATTGCTAGGGCGCATAATGTGTCTTGTCATAACCATGTAGTTTATCTCCCATTACCACCAATTTTTAATACAGATCTGACTCATAAATTTCTAATTGTTGATTTCGATCCCAAGTACAAAGGATTAATCGGATTTGATTTATTAAGATGTCTTAAAAGTAATATCGATCTTAATAGTAACATGTTACGAACAACAAAAGCTAATATTCCGATTTATTTTAACCACCCATTACGAAAGATTAAAATCGAACCCAAGTGTGAGAAAGTAGTGTGTGCAGGGTATCATTAGAGAAAGTATATCCCCTTGGTCGTGTCCTGTTCATATAGTACCGAAAAAACCGGACGCATCAGGAAATGTTAAATGGAGACTTGTAATCGATTACAGACGTTTGAATGATAGGATTGTCGAAGACAAGTACCCACTACCGAACATTCATGACATACTAGACAGGTTAGGACGTGCACAATACTTCACAACCCTTGACCTTGCAAGTGGCTATCACCAGGTTGAGATGCATCCGGAAGACGTAGAGAAAACCGCATTCACCACGGAGAGAGGCCACTATGAATTTTTACGTATGCCATTTGGTTTAAAGAACGCACCGAGCACTTTTCAACGTTTAATGGATCACATCCTCAGAGGCTTACCCAACGTTTACACATACCTTGATGATGTCATAATCATCAGTACTTCGCTACAAGAACACGTAGGAAGATTACGTCAAGTGTTTGAAAGGTTTAAAACACACAACCTTAAAGTTCAACTCGATAAATCGGAATTTCTTCAGAAACACGTTAACTTCCTTGGACATGAACTTACAGACGAAGGACTAAAACCCAATAGAGACAAAATAAAAGCCGTACTTGATTTTCCCTTACCTCAAAACCAGAAACAAATAAAGTCATTTCTAGGTCTCGTAGGATACTACCGAAAATTTATCAAAAACTTCGCCAAGCTTACTAAACCCATGACGTTATGTTTAAAGGAAGGCGGTAAAGTTATTCACACAAAAGAGTTTTTAGAGTCATTCCATAAGTGTAAGCAAATATTAACTAACGACCCGATATTGCAGTACCCAGATTTTGACGAGCCATTTATACTAACAACAGACGCATCTGACTATGCGTTAGGCGCGGTTTTATCCCAAGGAAATGTAGGATCCGACAAACCTGTAGAGTATGCTTCGCGCACTCTATCAGATTCCGAGTCGCGGTATTCCACCATTGAAAAGGAACTTTTAGCGATAGTATGGGCCATTAAGTATTTCCGACCTTATTTGTATGGTCGTAAATTTACTATTTATACGGACCACAGGTCTCTAACATGGCCGATGTCGCTCAAAGACCCTAATTCAAAACTGACGCGTTGGCGATTGAAATTAGCTGAGTATGAATTCGAAATTGTGTATAAGAAAGGACGACATAACACGAATGCAGACGCGTTATCTCGAGCTAAAATATTTCATCACAGTATGGATTCGCTCGCGGTAAATTTCGAGGATAATGAAGACGATGACATAATTAATAGAATGTTTGATCAAACTTCTACCGATAATAATGATGGCCAGGAAGCAGGCCCTAGCAGTCAAAACTTAAATACAGACCCTGACGGACAGACAAATTCACAACTACCTGAAAATACTGAATCCGATAATGTAACAGTTGTCACAACAGACGAACAACAGTTAGTTAGCACAAATCATTCTCAGCCTGACATCGAAAACAACAGCATTCCCATATTATCTGACGCTATTGACAAACAACTAAAACAATTCCACATAAGATCAACTCCAGGCTCCACTTACAGAGTAGATAACGGATCAACTAATCAACGTACAGTCATTAAAGATGTATTTATCCCTGTTAACAATACCGAGCAAGAAATAATTAGATTCCTCAAGGAACATACAATAGCCAATCGCGTTTTTCACTGTTACTTTTATAACGACGAACTATATTTAGCTTTCTGTAGAGTCTATACAACGGTATTCAATGATAGAGGTCCAAAACTCATAAGATGTACTACGCGCGTCATATTAGTCGAAAATCAGGCCGAACAATTAGAACTAATTAAAAAATATCATGAAGGGAAGACTGTACACCGCGGTATTCAGGAAACACATAAACAATTGCACAGAAACTATCATTGGCCTAATATGCTACTCACGATTCAAGGATACATTAGTCGATGTGAAACTTGTCTTAATGCCAAGTACGAACGTAACCCATTGAGACCACCTTTAGCGCTAACTGAAACACCCTGTAAGCCCATGGAACACTTATTTATGGACTTATATTCAACTGGAGGAGGTACTTTTCTCACCATTATAGATAACTTTTCTAAATTTGCACAAGCAGTTCCATTAAATGCATCCAGTAGCATACATGTAGCTGAAGCATTATTACACGTAATCTCTGTTCTAGGGCTACCCCACAAAATTATGACAGACTCTGACAATAAGTTTAATAATGAGGTCATTAAAGAAATATGCGCTTTACATAACATAAACATACATTTCACAACCCCATACAACCCGAATTCTAATTCACCTATAGAGCGTTTTCATTCTACTATAGGCGAAATAATTAGAATTCAGAAAATGACAAATAAAAATGAAACCATTCAGTTAATAATGAAATATGCAATCATAGCATATAATAATGCTATCCACTCAGCAACAGGCTATTCTCCTCATGAACTTCTCTTTGGTCATACATCATCACGAAATCCGTTAGAGCTATATTTCCCAAAAGAATTCTATCAGGATTACGTCTTAAAACATAAAGCAAATGCTGAATCGATACAGGTATGTATAACAGCCCTTATGTCTAAAAACAAAGAACAAATAATAGCCAGGCGGAATAAAGAAGCAGAAGAAAGAACATTCAAGGTAGGTGAATTAGTTTATAACCAAGTGGCGAAGACAGCGAGAAACGATAAAACAAAACCGGTATTTAAAGGTCCATATAAAATCATTCACCTTCACCCCAATAACGTTGCAGAAATAATAGGAAACCATCCTAATTCGAAATCTATAAGGGTTCATTATAAACTACTAAGAAGGCCTCACCTTGTTCCAGGATCCTCATCGCAGGAGCAATCATGCTCTACGCAACAGCAGACGTTACCTTTAATCCCGTAAATAACGAACAGGGAATCCTTTTGCTTAAGCAAGGTCAAATAATTAAACAAACAAATATTTTTAATTTAGCTTGTGTTTATAATGTTACATATTTAAAATTAACTACAACTAAATTAACTGCATTATATGCAAGTATTAAAGCTTCCGAAACGTCTACTACGCAATCAGAGCGTATTCAAAATTCTTATCGTAATCAAATAGAGTACAATTTATCCTTAGTAAATAGAAAACTTTCATTTATGATTCCCCGGAATATTAGGCGTAAACGTGGCCTTATAGACGGGTTAGGTTCAGTTGTAAAATCGATAACTGGAAATTTAGATAATCAATATGCTTTAAAATTTGAATCTGAAATTTCAACTATAAGAAATAAAATAACTTCTATTCAAAATTCGGAGAAAAAGACATTAATTATTGCAGAAAATACTGTAAAAGAATTTGGTAATCAATTAGATAAGATTAATGACAATCAGAGAAATTTAGTTACATATATGGGAAACGTGACAAAAGACTATGATGGGTTACATAGTCACTTGAATTATTTAGATATTTACGTTCAAATAGATTTTAGCTTACAGATTATCTTAGATAAGTTAATGATTTTAGAAGATGCTATAACATTTTCCCAATTAGGTGTTATGCATCCCAGTATAATTAGTCCCCAAAGTTTGGTGTTAGAATTAAGACAACTTAAAACTAAGTTTAACCTAGTACCAGTAATAGATATAAATTTAAATAATATTAGAATATTAGAAAGGTCAATTAAAGTTAAAGCTTACAGTACAGAACACTCGTTAACATTTATATTAGAAATTCCTAATACCGACCCAAATATATATGACCTTATCCACCTTTATTCTATCCCTGATACAAAATATTTTACTATTATCCCAAAATCCAAATACCTAGCACTTGGAAGCGACGAGTACGCATATCTGGAAGATAACTGCAAGCAACTAACCCAAAACGCTCATCTCTGCGAGTTAATGAACACCAAGCGCATTACAACATCGCAAGATTGTATCATAAGCCTCGTTCAGCATAAGGACGCCAACTGCACTCGCGCTAAAATGACATTAACAGAAGATAAGATACAGAAGACGCGAGACAACACTTGGCTGGTTATCCTTAGAAAAGAAGAAATAGTACGAGTTCAATGTGGAACCAAAACCTCATACAAACGCATTTCGGGAATTCATCTCGTAACACTCACCGAAGATTGTCGTTTTGACGTCATTAATATAACTCTACAGATTCACATTACTACTATAAACATAGATGAAGTCATACCGCTGCCATTGAAACAGAATGCACCTAAGGAAGCTGTAAAATATCAACTCAAAATAGAGGACCTAGATCTGGACAACATACACAAACTTCTGGATCAAGCTGAAGACATCAACGAAGATGACGTCGCAGACTGGCCCACACTTATGGCAACCACGAGCTGGCCGACTATCATCCTGTATCTGTTCCTGGTCAGCGCAGCATCATGGAAGCTGTATCAATATACAAAAGCCACCAAGATAAATGAACATCGGAAGGCGACACCAACTAGTGAGGACACTAGTGGAAGCTGTAAGATCAGCTTCTCTCTGAAGGACGGAGGAGTTATCACAGCATAAGCAGTGATTCCCGCTTACGAGGAAAGCATCAATCTCCTGACTCGACATTTATCATTGTTTGTAATAAGATTTAATTATAATATTTTATGTTAGTCTTGTAGTAGATTTAATCAAGTAAACATGTATTTTTATTAATGAATATTTTATAAATAAATATTTTTTTAATAACTTCGTTGTCTGCCAATACATAACTCGCGTTATTAATAAATATGAACAAATGTTGAACTAGTTCTTTGCTTCTAAGTTTATCTATATATTAGAATAACTGCAAAGATATCATTATCTTTATATTAGAATAACTGCAAAGATAACGTATGGATAAATTCGTTATATACAACGAAAGAGCTTCACAATAAAATATAACTTTTAGAATAATAAAAGAAAAATATTTTCTTAAAAAAATGTGGACATCATCTATCAATATAGCTCAGAATTGAAATGAATAACTGTGACAATATCTTGTACAGCATCTAGAATTTTCCACTCACTCTCAGGAACATTCCCGTTAATATTCAAGCCTTTCTTTTTTTTGTAACTCATTTTATCCAATAGTTTTTGTATCAATAACACTTTTTTTCCTTCCGTAAAATTATATATGCTTATATTATTACAAATATATATATATATATATATATATTATAATAAAAATTTGTTTCGTTTAGGTATCATTTTTAGACAGCAAATACTCCTTTCTGTAAGCGACAAGTTGTTAAATCAAAATAAATCAAAATTGAGAAAGCCCATAAAAGTCATCATTTACACTTGGAAGTTTTCATCCTAAACATATTTATTGTTATTATAGTACGGGCATTAATGTTTGTAAATAACATGTATGTTGTTACGTCAGTCCAAACAGCTGACTCGACAGTCACACCAGCCTATCCCGCTGAGTCGGCATCTCGCAATGTTCGCACGCTCATATTCGAATTATGGGAACAGTACCCTTCTGGGTGGCCGACTCGATAGTATTTAAGACATTGTATTAATATTAAGTTAGTCTTGTTAAGGTAGTCTAAGTAATTAATTGTCAATTAAAGTGATTATATTTTAAATAAAATCTTTTTTTAAACAGTCATTCGCGGTGCGTAAAACTTGACTATGTAAATAATAATTTCTGTTAAATATATCCAATAACCGAAATATATATATATATATTTTAAGGAATAATATCAATAGCAGAAACTTCGGAGTCTATAAAATTGAAACCTACGTTTTGATAAGATTAGCATCTGCTAGAGTACAATCTAGAAAAATATAACTTACAGAGAGAAGTACGGTAGAGAAAAGTTAGTAATAATTAAAGTTTTTGTTAAGAATTTTAATGAAAATGTAATTACAAATTAATACGGTTAAAAAAACTTTTATAAAAATAAAGTTTTTTACGTCATCTCTCATCTTCCCGTGTTATTTTCATTTCTTAAAGATAAAAAATAATTGAACATCCTATCAAAATTAAAATTATCGAGTCATTTCTTTTATCTTTTTAGTAATATAAAAATATCTGACACTTTGTTATTATAATTAATTATAAATAAATATCATTTTAATATAATTTTCACTGCAGCTTAAATTAACAATATTAATTTGACTGCATTTTGAGAGTACTTAATTGAAACAGATAAAAACATTTAATTTTAAATAAATTATTTTCATTGTTGTGTGATTTCGAAGATAAATTTCTTACCAATTTCAGTTTTTAAAAAAATAATAAAGCAATAAAAGGTTTTAGAAGCTCACGTTGAACATTAAAGAGTTTATTTACACAAAAAAAACAACTCAATAAAACTTCATATAAGGAAACCTTACAATCAAGACTCGTTACTATGAACTCGTTCAAGGAATTGGACAGCACGGATATGATATTGCGTACATACGTACGCAATATCATATCAATACATACTCATCTCGCAGCTGTGTAGTAGTATGAGTATGTATATTGCAAACAGAATTGATTTTACAAAGATATATGTCCAAAGTTCAAATGAAGTCTATGATGTGAGCATACTAGTATCCATGAGTTTCTTGCCGTTTCTTTTTTATGGATGTACCTTTATATCCATAATTAGATATCATAGATGATAAAGTTTGTAAATATTTGACTTTAAATCTTGTTGACTCACTGAAATATATAATATAGTAGCGGCTTCTTAAGCCAATAAAAAAATCTGTATTTTTATAGGTATTTTTGTTCAAACCGATAACCGATATCCGTTGTCTTATTTATTTTCATTTAGCAAGTTCACGTTTAAGCGATGAAAACTATCATACTTTTTTAAAGGAATTTTAAATACTTTTTTCAGTTTCGACGATAACAATGAATCGTCTTGATACCTTTTTTTCTTTTATTTTATCGAACGAAGCGCTCCCCATGAAATAACACAATGATTTAAAAAGTTGTCTAATTAAAATTTAAACTGTTTCCCAAAAGGTGACAAAATACCAAAATAATATTTTTATAGCTGGAACAAATGTTTAATACACAAATAATCTATAATAATTAGTATGTAATATTTTTAATCAATGCGTTATTAAATATGTAAATTTACATAGAATGAAAATAGTTTTGTATTAATTTTATGCGAAAAGATATTGTCCTCTCAAACAAGAAAGTTATTGAATTCTATGACAATAGCTTCAAGTGGAAATAAATCATAGTGAAAGGATGTTATTGTCACAGTCCTTATTAATAATATATATCTTATCCTTGCTACGACTGGAGATTCTAGACTCACATAATTAAGGAGAAATAAAGGTATATTCATATTATTTTTTAATATACATGGTGAAATAACAATAAACTTTTTTATTCATATTTATTTATTTTTTTATCTTAACGCTATATCCCTTGCGGGGTAGCTAGAGGCGACGGAGCGCCAAACGTTACGGCCCCTGCATACCTCTTTCGCCTCGGCCACAGACATTAACCTCTTCATACATGTATGAAGAGGTTAATGTAAAACCCCCCGGAGGACATGTCCTCTGGGGGGTTTTCCATGATTTTTACGTGACCTTCTTACAGTATCAAATATACAGTGTTATCGAAGGTCACTCGAGGCCTCCCCCTGTCTCTCTTACCGCTCACTTTTCCTATATAAATCTTTTTTACCATTCTTTCATCACTCATTTGTTCGACGTGCCCAAACCACTTGCACGTGCAACTTTTAAAATTTTATAATAAAAAAAAAATATTACTCTTATCTACTTTGAAATGAAACATACTTCTAATTCGTTTGTCTTTTCTTAATTCTGAAGCGTTCCAAAATAATAAAAAAATCAGTAGCATTGGAATTGATCAATTGCCAGCCTAAGCTCTTCGCAGTGTGATATGTTGGGTTTGATCTCCCATATACCGGGCTTCGGGATCCAATGTGTAATTAGCCGTGAAACTAGTGAGTTTCACGACTAGTGCAGTGTCATTCTAGCTAGATTCGTGGGTTATAGTACTGTAATAAACATATCAACACCGTCTAGGAATATTTTATATAAAGTTCTTAAAGTCAAAATTAAATAATTAAAAAAAAATTAAAACCCACGTTTTACAAATGCACTCAGAAGAAGAAAATAATATTGCCCTATGGAGCTCGGAACTTCACGTCTGCCTCACTCCATCACCCCTCCTGCAGCTGTTGCCTTAATTTGTGTCACTCGCATCATTTGGTGATTTGGCTTATTTATACATGTGTATTGATTAGTTCTAGATGGTTTAAAATTTTTAGTCAATTGAGAGTGAATTTCTATGTATGCGTTTGATAGCAAGGCTGTTAGAGTTAGAGAGTTAAGTTTATGAGATTCATAGAAATTTTCCATCAGTGAGTTTGTATGAGATGTGTGGATATTTAGTCTAGGAGTATAAGTAAAATTCTTAGTAATTGCTACTGTTGTAAATCTATATCAACATAATTTTAAATTATTTAATTATTTTCCACTTTATAGATTTTTTAATGCTTGAATATTGCATTGTCATCGACTTCTGAGCGATCCTGAAAATTACAGCGCTCTAGCTAGCTGGAAAGTGGGTGAAATTTCGATTACAAGATTTGATCGCCACAAACAGACAGACGTGACGAAGACGAGCTAAATAAAACGTGGTAAAAAATAATGGCAGTTTTAAAATCTTTTGATGAAAGACTATTTTGTAAACCTTTCTGGACGATTCTAAATTTGAATTTGAAAAAAATAAATAAAAACTAAATATTTACTCAGCATAACGTTAGCGGAGTCCGATAGTTTGGTTTACCTAAAGGAATATCGGGATATTTTTTTGTGTCAAATTTAAGTTTTATAACAAGTTATCGATTAATTTCGAAACCTATTGTGTTCATGTGTGTGCAGTGGTGCCATTTAACGAGAGAAAAAAGGCTAAGGGCAATAGGCATGCTCCAAGCTGTGGCTATTTAACGAAGTATTGCTGAGGAGATTGGAACAAGAAAAAACGTGATATCTAGGTTATGGTCACGCTACCGTGCTACTGGTGAAGTGGATTAAAGACATCTAGATGGGATGCGCATAACCAATTAATGACAAGTACCAGTAAGTACCAGTTGCTTGTGAGTGACTGTGAGGAAAATCTGCATGAAGCTAACCTTTATGCTCGCAAACCGCTTCGTACTTCAGCGCTAGACGACGACTAGAGTGGGCTCGTGTACATTTGCTCTAGGAAGATAACCAGTGTTCTGTAGTGCTGTTTACCGATGAGTCCCGGGTCATTCTTCATCCCGATGCACGTAGAGTACGAGTCCCTGGTCGTGATAGCCGTGAGCAACATCCTCAGGAAGTTCATTCATACCACGGCGGAAAATTCGTCTTCGTGAAAGAACAGACCTCGTTTGGATCAGAAACACCATGATGGCTGAAAAATACCATACCTAGGTAGCAATGCCGCTAGTCTATCCCCATAGACTACAAATGAGCCAAGAATTCACGCTCATGTACGATAACGCCCGTCCGCACACAGCGAGTGTTGTGACGAGATGGTTGCAGGAACACGACGTATCGGTCTTAAGCTGACCCGCTCACTCACCCATAGAGCACCCGTGGAACATGCTCCAAAGAAGGGCTTTGAGGAATTTCCCTGCAAATATTGTGCAATTTTTTTTTGCATCTTAACTGGACCTGGGACAATATACCGCAGCAAGACTTGGATAACTTGATCCAAAGTATGAAAAATCGTTGCCAGACCGTTATAAATGTCATGGGTGGTTTTACAGACTACTAATTTTTCACATATTGAATAAATTCTAAATATCTCTAGACAGCGTTGATGTGTATCCTTTGATATTTTTCTTTGTTTTTGTTAGTCATGAATATATTAATATTTGTACTTGTAATATTTATTTGCGAAGTAAGTTTGTAATATTTATTTTACTGATTCTGAATCTGGATCAAAAGGAAATGACAGGGAAGAGTCAATTATACGCAAGGACTACGCAGAATTTAGCTTTATCTCAAAATGTATTGGAAGGTACAGGAAACGAAATGAAGCGAATAACAATTTTTACTATATTATTTATTTCATATTGAGAAGTAATTCAAAGCCTTGAAGTAATCAGATATAAAAATTTAAAAAAATATTTTTTATGATTTTTATGAAATGACTGGTATTTTACAACAGAATTACATAAATATTTTGTTTGGTGTCTACTCTTACATTAGAATAATAATTTTCACTTTTTAATATACATCTTAAAATTAAATTTAACATTGAATATTGAATATATTTATTCACTTTTTTATCTTTTTAGAATCTAATATATATATTTTCTTAAACTTTTATTATATACTTAAATTTCAAATGAAGTAAAATAATAAAAACTTTAATAATCTACTACAGTAATTTAACTTCTACAATATATTAAATGACAAAGAATGAAGAGTTTTTGTTCATAAAGATATGTTACTAATGGTAATAAAATAATAAATAGGTATTTGTTCAAAAACTTTTAACTGACGAGAAATCTCATGGCTTGTCGTTACCTGGATAGCAGACATCGTATAACCGTGTTAGGTTTTCGGGTGAAGAGAAACCGGTTCCAAATGATATTCTGTATTTATATAAATCATCAGGATTAAATAAAGCTATCTTTATAACAGGAACTCATGACCAATAAAAAATAAAAAAAATAATATTATAACCAAACTGACACAAGTAATCCACAGACTTAAAATGTTACTAAGTCAAATAAATTTATATATATATATTTAAGTATTACAAAATGGGAAATTAATTTCTTAAATATAAATTTTATTTAACAAAAAAACAACCTTTCTAATAAAAAAAATACTTGTTATTTATATTAAATTAACATTTTCTTCCTTACTAACTATTTTTAATAAATTAGAAGCGATTGGTTTGATAATTAGCGAAGAAGTATGTTTTCATTGAGTTAACGTATAATAGAACGTACTGTAAGACGGCCGACCCCGAAAGACTTTTTAAAAAAAAACTCAATTTAATTAACACACCCGTTTATTAAATGGTCACAATTTTGGGAAACTTAAAATATGGTTTTACAATTACTGGGACCACTACCAGTCTCAACGACGTCCAGAGTACAACTGAATTAAAAATATGATGTACATTTAAAACAATATAATTAAAAGCGCTGACACAATAATGTGGAAAAGTACACTAGGAATACAGAGTTACGAATATTGTATAATAGACATTATTTACATAAATACAGGGGATATAACAGTACGTACAAGGAACTGACAAATCGCGACGACCTCTAACAAATGGGCAAATGGATGGATGATGGTAAATATAAATAGTGGACGACTTATCAAATTGATTGCGATGGTTCTAGTTGTTCGTACATTGCTCACTAAATATATTGACGTTTGTGAAACAGTGATCACAATAAAAAAATTACAAAAACCCGACTGAGTTTGTTGAGTTTGTTGTGTGGTTCTTCTCAGACCAGGTCGCGTTTGGAATCCTCGTAGCCTTATTTTAAGTTGAAGAGTGTCTTTACAGAATGGCTTATTTAGATACATACGATATCAAAATAGAACCTCCTGTCACTTCCATTTGACGTACACAAGTGATCACTGATATGGATTCAAAGTGGAAAATATATAAATAAATAAATAACATGCAGTTTTGTTTTTTAAAAGTTAATAAATCGACAAATGTATTTAAAAAATATATTTTAATATTTGTATTTTTCTTAGTACTAAAGATACCTAATATATAATATTACAATAATCTTTATGTAGTTGGCGGTAAACGGTACTACACAAATTCGTTATTTAGTTTTGTATTGTTTCAGGAAGCATATGTTATAACTACTGTTACGTATAATTTATAAGCCACAATGGTAGACACGTACGCAGTGTTACACTTACTGATGCCTAACTTTCTTGATACCTCTCAAACTACAAAACTAATTAAGCAGTTACCTACTAACTTGTAAGTAGATAATAGTAGGGTAAATTATGAATACTTTTTTGAAATATAATAAAGTTCAAACCAAACGAGTCTTGCGAATTTAATAATTAACTTTTTAGGAAGACTGGAAAAAGTTAAAAACGTAGATATAGTATGACTAAATTACATTTATTTATTTATACAAAATTTTAAGGATTGCCTCGGTCTAATTATTATTTATTGCTTCAACACTAGTTTTAAATTATGAAAACCACCGTATGACAAATAAGAATACATAACTTATTCCAACAAAAACTTACTAAAATAAATACTTCAGAGACATGGGTGTGAGACGTGTCACATATAAAAATAAAAAGTAAGATATGCGAATTTAATAATTAACTTTTTAGGAAGACTGGAAAAAGTTAAAAACGTAGATATAGTATGACTAAATTACATTTATTTATTTATACAAAATTTTAAGGATTGCCTCGGTCTAATTATTATTTATTGCTTCAACACTAGTTTTAAATTATGAAAACCACCGTATGACAAATAAGAATACATAACTTATTCCAACAAAAACTTACTAAAATAAATACTTCAGAGACATGGGTGTGAGACGTGTCACATATAAAAATAAAAAGTAAACGAATATTATAACTTCATCAGTCATGTTCAATCTTGAATGTTTTTGATGTTTCATTATTTTATTAGCTCCAATGGTTTTATTATTTATGACATGATTTTTTTATTAAATGTTATTTGTGCTTATTTTAATTTATAATAAATATATATATTTTTTGGGATACATTAAATTGTTATAGGTAAAAATAAAAACATATGCACAGAATTAAAACTCATTAATAATTTTTCGAAATTTCATTAATTTTTATATTCAAGTAAAAAAAAATTATTTTTATTTTAAATATTCCATAATAATAAAATTAATTGAACAATGTCAAATTATTAATGGAGTATCTTAAAATGTAATTTGTCAACTAAATAAAACTTGTCAGACCAAACTACACCACGACACAGAACAGTGGTTAAGTTCCTAAAAGCTAAGCAAAGCTAAGCTAGGGGACGGCCGAAGAAAAAACGGATGGATTGCGTGAAAGACGATATGGAGAAGAAGGGAGTCTATACAAAGATGACGAATAACAGGAGAGTGTGGAAGGAACAAAAAAATACTGCGCCGACCCCAAAATTGGGATAAGGGCAAGTGAATGATGATGATGAAAATGTATATAAAATACCCACGTAATTTGAATACCCAATACCCAAATAATTTGAAGAAACGATGAAAGCGAGAGAAGCCAGTTTCTTGAGACCCGCATATTAGAAGGAACCCAAACGTCTAGATATACGATTAACATCCCATACCCAACAACAAATCATCCAAATATTGTGTGAGAATTCTAAAAACTTCGCAAAATGCAATTATTTAATCTAGTCCCTATGCAATACATAGAAAATGAGTAGTGACAATATTAGAATAAGTTGAATGCCTCGTCAAAAGTAGTCTGCCACTGATATGCCAGCATTACAATGCTAGCAATATACCCCGTATATTTAAATGTAAATATGCTTCTGTTAAAACTAATATATAATAGTTTTTGTATCAATCTTATAAAAGAAAATAACTAGAAAATTATAATAATTCTCACAAACATATAAAAGAACTATGTACTGTAAACTCGGTTACGATAACTTGTGAATGTACAAACAATGTAAGTCCTCTGTGAGTATCGAACTCATGAACTATGGTTCAGCAGTCAGGACCATTTAATATGAGACTAATAGGCCGTCTCACGCGGTAAATATATGAAAATTTATCTTCTAGTAATGTTTTGCTACCCGTGTATACAAAGTTGGTCGCTTCCAATGTTTTAAATAAAATAATATTTTATTACTATACCATAAATTTCAAGAAAAACCAATTAACTTAAAATCATAATTAAACAACAAACAAAAATATGTCATCACAAAATTAATCTTTGATCAACATTGTTGGAACAAACTTATAGTATCGACAAAATATTATTAATGGCCAGCCGAGATCCCCAATTAATTACAATTTATATTAATTTTCCTCACAAATTCTATTGAAATTTGTTTTGTCATAAACAGTATTTATTATACCTAGTAATTAAATATTTTGTCAGTTATATGACATAAAAACATTCTTATAAATTGTGTTGTTATTTTGACTTTTTTTTCTTTACGGAATTATATAGTAAAATAAAAAGGTTATTGACTTACTTATACTTTATAAATAATTTCATTTATATTGAGTCTTATTTCGTACAAAATAAGATTAATTGCATTAATCATTTATATTAAAATATCATTAAAAGTTTGAATTTAGTAAATATGACTTATACTATATATATACTATTTTAATTTGATATAGCATAATGTAAAAAACGCAAATCTAGAACATATCAATAATATAATACTTTTTTGTTAATATTATCATTGATACCAAAATAATTAGTGCCGTCTGTAAAAAAAAATCAGAGTATTTAATATCACAGACACAAGCAATAAATTAATGATTACAGTCGTCTTCTCTGAAAAAACTAAAATTAAATCTATAATGAATGTTTATTATCTCAGACATAACCAATGAGTGAGTGAACTTTAAACAAAAATACTAAAGTGTTTTACGAATCAAATGACAAATATAAATAGATTAAATAGGTTGATTTATTGAGCTGAGAGAGCGGAGCAATCTTTGTAAGACTTTTTTTAAGTTTTGCCCATTTATAGCGATTATTGCGATGGTTTATAAAAAAAATTGTTAAAACAAAACTCATCGTTGAGGAATAATCACCAAAAAATTACAGCCCAATAGAGTTGTAAAAAAATTTCGCTATTGATATTTGATTGTTCTATATTTTTTGCCCGTCGGTTTCAGCTTTGAACGCTGAATTGAAGATGATTTACTCGCTTCGCTCAATTCACCGAACTCTTCGGAGATTTTACGAGCGCAGCAAGTCAAAATCGAAGGCCGGTTAGGGACCCTATTTTTATTACCTTCGAGTTAATAACCAGATCTCTAGATTCAGATTTACCGGATCCCTGTTGGATGACCTATTATTGTACTTAGTATTGTAGTGCATTTATTATATATAATCTGTTTGAATATAAATAATAGGGAAGATGTATTTTTCATAAACAATGTTATTTCTTCGTAAGTAAAGTTTTTTTTAAGAAATTAGTTTTCTATTTCCGTTTCGGTAAAGAATACAAACTAGGTTTATTACATAATAAATGTATAAGGAAGCATTAAGTAGATTACTTTGTTGTTTTATTAATTGAATTATCGTTTTATGTATACTGAAATTAATTTATGCTATTTTTGTTGGTTTGAACAGATCCTTATATAAATTAGGAATTAATAATGACGAGCTTTAATTTGTCATTTTATTTCCAAATATGACAAGATCTTAGTAGTTTACAAAAAAAAAATCATATAACAATATCTAATATCCGAAGATATGCGGAGTAAGCAGAATCAATCTTTACTATAGTTCAAAGATTTATTTTCTACACTATCCTTTTTTTTTATTTTACCTACCCCTCTTTCTTTAATTTACTCACACATTCTTCCTTCTCTAACAAATACTATTTAATTTTAGATGGGGATCTTTTCCTGAACATATTTCTATGCACTAGATGTTAAATTTCCATGATTAGGAGCCTTTGCTGTGAGACTACACTTTTGCCCGGCAGTACCTTGCAGTTTTTGACGCAATTGGTTTTATTTCTTCTTATTAAGAAATCTCACACACTATTTTAATTTCTTATCAAGTATAATTCTAACACCATTCCTTTTTCCATCATTCCTGCAATAATAAAACTTGTATCCTTAATCAATTTTCCTCGTTTTTGATCCCTTCCATTTCGTCTCCTGCTACATTTATTCATATTCTTTCAACACGTCCGCAATTTCTCGTTCTTCCAGTCATTGTACCAACATTCCAACTTCCAAACCTCAGTTTTACATTCCTTTGCTTCCGGGCTAGCTGGCTTGGTACTGGTGTTACCATACTGCTGAAAGATTTGGCTTTGTTTTACTGTCGGCCACCTGCCCGACGTCAACCCTCCTTGAGAATGTTTAATAACGGTTATTATTACCCTAATTTTAATAATAGCTATACAGAAATATAAATATCAATTTATAACAACAGTAATTAATAAAATATAGGTCATAAAGTGTTTAAATATCCCGATAAGTAAAGATTTTACATTGGGAAGGAAACATTAGTACATGGCCTACACATGTATACAAATATTTGACAAAAATAACTATTACATGCTTATTTATAGAACACAATATCAAATGTTATTTACATATATCTGTAATGTGTAGATAATTAAATAGTATACTCGTACTAAAGTATATACATTTTTTCTTAAGCCTATTATTTATTGTAATTGTAATTTAAATTTTAGTGTCTTCTTTCTTCTCTAACATATTTGGACTATCTTACTGCATGCTAAATTTCATATTCTTTAATTCCTTCATATTTTGTTTTGCTATGAGACTTATCGTACCATGTAAAGGCGTTTTCAAGCATTTTTATTTATCGGTCTATAGAAGCGTGTTAGGTGTTGTCGCTAATCTCCTTTAGATGGCAGATCACGGTTTAACTAAATTTTTGTAGATAGTTAATACCTTTTTCAGTAGATGGCACTATGACACATTGCATTCGAAAATATGGTAAGTTAAACACTTGAATCTTTTAGCTTTTGTGATTTTAAGTTAGTTTCGACATGTTTTTTTCGTCCTCGCACTTCACTGTTATTTAACTACTAGTAATATCTTGTCGTTAATTAGTTCAATGTCTTTGGTTTTCGTACTATTTACACTGATTCCTTTATATTTAAATTTATATTTGAATGGTTTTTATTGTGAACATAAATGGTTGTATATTTGTTTCAGATCCAGTCCTGCCTCAGAAGCGAAGCATTTCACTTCTGTTTTATAATAATCTTGTTATTTGTTTAAACGGATTTCAAAACAACTTTCTTTGTTGGATCGTATTTTGCACTTTTTACTAAAAAACACTCTACACCGTTATCTTTTACATTCATATATTATTATAAATTACACGACAGAATTTTATATATATATATATATATATACTGAAAAAAAAAACAAACAATAATATATCTACATATAAATAACTGAGTTTTATCGAAATCAAATAAAGTATTAATTATTTGAAAGTCAAATTTAAATTGGCGTTTAAAATATTTTTAAATAACTAATAATTTTAAAACGTGATTATTGATTTATTGATTTATCAATAAGTGCAGCCGTTATATTTTGAATTTCAATTTATATATTTGCACACAGCAGACCACACATTTTATGCATTATAGTTATTAAGATGATGTGTTACAAATATTTTTATAATATGACAAGAATGTATCTTGTAAGAATGTCACCAAATTGTTAGAGGTAAGTATAGAATAGAATAGTACATAATATTGTTGTAAAAATTTGTACCATAAAGTTAACGAACTGCCTTTTTGTTAAAAAGCAGTTCGTTAAACATGTAAAACATGTAATATAATTAGATTGTAAGCATGGTAAGGATATGAGTTTCTTTATGGCCTATATATAATTGTTTCTGATTAAAATAAGAAGCTTGCTTCTTATATCTTCATATATCTTGATGTAACACTATCATTTCATATCAATAATTGCCATTTTCATACATTTCCAAATACTTTTATTGATTGTGTCTTTGATAATAAACAACACTAAAAACAAAACAAAACAGTTAACATTTAATTTATTTTGATAAAAAAAAGTTATTGCAATAAAAAATATGCTTAGAATTTTTCGGGAAGGAAGAAGTAATATGAATGTTCAACGATCAAAAGTTCGCTTCAGCCTTCAATTCCAAGGAGAAATAACTTCAACTTTCAAAGGTGATATTTTTCCAAGAAATTTACTTTGAAACAAAATTTATTTAGTACCTTTTATCAATACCATGTTCTGTTATAAGTTTGACGTCTGTTCTTTAAAACTTTCTAAGAATCTGTCACTTAATATTTTCTTTTCTTTGCTTTAACGTTTTATAATTATTATTATTATTATTTTCACTTCATTATTTTAAAGGAAAGCTGACGCTATATATATTTTAGATCACATACGAGTATGTTGAAAATATATGTGATCAAAATATATATTTTTGATCACATATATTTTCAATATATACAGCTTAAATACAAATATAGAAACCGGTTGAAAATATTTCATGTTCATGTTTCATGAATGTTGTTTATCTATAGTAATCAATCTATTAAACCATTCTTACTGATATGTAGATAAAAAGTAATTGAAATTATGCTTATAACATTCTTACGAGTTAAAATTATGGAAAAGCTTAAGCATTGTAATATGGCGAAACCCAAGGGAGTGTTTAATTATCAATGTCATATCTTATTTTTAATTTAATCGTTTCAAATGAACGTAGCAACTGATATATTTCTTTTGTATGGGAATATTAACGATACAATTAGAAAAAATGAGTACATATAAATAGTGTTATTGTAACAGATCAATACACATTTCTGTAGTCTTTTATTATATTTTATAGGATAAAATGGTATAACAAGTTACAAATCTATCGCCAAAAATTTTCTTGTTTTTTTGCAATTGGACAACACTTATTTAGGGTTGAATAGCGGGGAATTTTTTGTGCCTTTCAAAATATAGTATTTTCTGAAAGGCACAAAAATTTTTAGTTTTATTAGTTTTTTTTTTAGTTTAGCTTTTAATTTTCAATATGAATAGGACATTATTTCAACGTGCCTTACACGCACATACATACCAATATGATATAATACAAATATATATTATAACAATATGTTGTTATACATATATTATATATTTTCTATCAATATATATACATGTATTTTAATGAGATAAATATATATAATAAGACAATACTGTAGTATATTTGGTCACTTCATCTGCTAAATATATCAAAATTAACATATTACATTTTTTAACATATCTGATGTTTCCTATTATTTCACAACTCCAGGCGCTTTTTAATTTGAAACGTCTATGTAAACAGCCCTGTTTAGTTTTATACGTTCCATTGCTCTATTGTAGCACAATGAGTGATGGTGACTCTTTGTAACTCGTATCCTCGAGAACGCTTCAATTATTTCTAATAACCGTCATTAATTTTGCCTTCTTTAGAGTTAGATTAATTTCTTAGAAAGGGAACAAATGTGAGGATTTAGAAATATAGTACATGTATTTTAATAGTGTTTTAAAAAATCTAATGAAATGCTACAATTTGTTTTTTTCTTATACTAAAAACATAAATTTATGTTTATTTTTTGATAATAATAACATTTCTATCGTCAGCACCATCACCCCCGCACGTTGATAACAATCTCAACTGTTCTAAAGAAAGATCCTCTTGATCAGGTCATAACCATGTTGTTTGAACAAGCCTCCTTTCTCATAGCGAAAAACTTAATCTACTATATTCTTATTACTAAAGTAATAATGATGTTCAACATGCCACTTTCAATATATCATATTTTGATCTTATTTTTTTACGACGAACCTGGGACACTTTATTTATGCCGTCAAATAGTCATTATAAAAATAAAATGTTTATAAAATATTTTAATTTATCAAATTATAATATTTGCAGCGACTAGCAAACGAGTGTAATTAACCTTGAACTGTCTGAGCTTAATAACCGAATGGAGGAAAGTAATCACATCACCGCTAAAATATTGAGAGTTATGTGAGTCGTAAAATATATAATGTGGCATGAAAGTGATATTTTATTAGACAATATTTACGTTTCATTACACGGCTTTATTTTATTGGATATAATAAACCCTACTCCGCTTTTTATGTCCAATATGATTTGATTTTTTCTTTATGACTTTATCCATTTGATTAAAATATTTTTATTAATATAAATGATAACGGATTACGATTATTACGGCAAAAGATTACGGGACTAAATGTTCAAATTTGGTTGGTTAGTTTCTGTTGTAGGGATACGATTTCCTTGTAGCTATTATCTATATCGCCATAGTAGCTTTTGGTCCACAATAAAAGAAAACGTGACTGTTGTTCCTAATGCAGTTCTTGATGGGCGTTGCTGAGAATCAATGCGAGGTCGGAACTGATCTTAATTATTAACTCCTATAACTATTACTTTATATTATTTTTTCTATGAAATGAAATGAAAATATATTTTTTTTAAGCAAATGGATGAAATCACATTCATGAGTATTTAAGAAACAAGCAAAGAGTAAATATTTCTTAGAATATATAGTCAATTTATCAAAATATTTAAATATAAATAGTAATATTTAAGATTTCAAAGAACGCAGAGGAAATCGTGTACACGTAGATCAGTTTTGTGAACACAGCCTTCTTGTTAGGCTATGCTTGTTTTGTGGCCATCTTTTTCTTTGAACTTATTTAGTATGTTTTCTAATATAGTCTTCTTAAAGGTAGTTTTTGGTATGATAATAAATATTATTAAGATATTGAAAAATTATAATATTTATAGGTACCTTCAATTAATTGAAATACATAGTGAAATAAAAAAATAAAGAAACACGTATTTTTTTAAAATATTGTGTATAAACTCTAACTTAAAACAATTTGAAAGACTGATCTAGGTAAATTTGCTTTTAATTTTATGAAATTAATGAAGCAAACCAAAATGTAATTTGTAAATTGGGTGAGGCTTGTTTGACCCGACACGAGGGACAAGGCAAGCGATTACTTACCGAGTTCATAAATGAAAATTTTGAGTGTCGAATATTTAGAGTTAAAATTAAAAGTATTTAAAATTATGCCACGAAAACTTTAATTTTACATAATCTTTTGGTTACGCTATACAATTTATTTGCTGTTATTCAAGATCATAAACAAGATATTATTTTCGAATTTAGAATCTGTCATTTTTACATGATTTTTCACCACTTCATATAAGCTTTATATGTTTTTAATGGTATAGTATAGTATAACAATACTTACACACTGTAATAGTAATAAATGTTAAGTACAATAAAAAAAAAATGATTTTCTTTGTAACAATATTTAATGCAAGATTCTTTATATATGATTATGTGGCTGGTAATCAAACTACACAAAAATAGCCAAACATTTAGAATAAGTATTGTTTATATTTGTTATGTTTAAACATGACGCTTAGAAATTCAACATATAGAAACAGTAGTATTTTTTGTTTGTCTGTAGCTTCGGGAACATTAAAATGAGATTAATAAACATCTCAATGTATATTTACTTGTGGACTTTCTACCTTAAATAGTTTGTATCCTTAATTGTCTATTCTTATATTACTACACAAAAAACCTTGAGTTTCATCCATGCTATAACTTTACAGGCCATCTCGAAAAAAAATATATAATTTAATTAAATTTTGTCTTTGTTCATTTTACATATCATGTAAAACTAGTGTATATTTGAAATAGAGTTGAAGTCACTAGCAACAATAAGTCTCATAATAAAAAATATTTTTAGGGCATATTGATATTATCCAAGGTTTCCAGTTCGCGTTAAATTATATAATATGAATATCAAGCATTCAAGAGGATTTATGAGTGCTTTGTATTTCTTTCATTTCTTGAGTAAAATTTTTGGTATAAAATATGTGAGCTTTTATAAATCGTGTCTGTTGTTGTTGGTTTTCCGAGCTTACGTCTGGTTTAGAATGACAATAGACTATAATCGGATTGACTTTGTTCTAGACAACTGTTAGGGAAAGTAAGGTGATTTTATAATATTGTTAAAAAAGGAGGGAGTGAGGTCACAAGAGATTATGTATAGTGAGGTTATAAAAATAACAATAAGCCTTGACTAAACCAATTTCACAATTTAGATAGATTTTTAATCTTACTTTAACTTTATATTTAACGTTTGTTGGTTCGTTCTCGGAGCTTGTACAGTCGTTAAGCTGTCTTATACTGGCGCAATATCCTGTTTGTGTCTACTTCCTGTACAAAAAGAGTAAATGTGTGAAAAATGTTTAAAAAGTATATTAAAGGTGAAGTTTTGACCTTTAGATTTCTACTTTAATAGTTATATAATCAATAAATAAGTAACTAATTTTATTGTTGGATTACCATTAATGTTAGTAATTGTGAGAATTGTTAATGGTTTCTTTACGAATACAATTTTTAATAGTAAAATACCACAATAAAAAAGTATAGTAATAAATCTGTTGTTTAATTTCGACCTAAAGTTCAGAAATGAGAATATTATTGTAATTAAATTTATTATGCATACATAACTGCCATTCTGTTTTATTTATGATTGTTGTCGTAAATGTGAAACATGTTCCTGCTTTACCGAATGTTATTTGGTTTGGTATTAAAATTTTTGATATTGCATTTTGTAAATGTTTATTTTTTACAATTAGTTTATAATTTTTTAAAGTCTTTTTTAAATTCGTATGTCAAAACTTATATATACCTTTTTAAATTGTTACTATTTCTATAGCTATTACATACAAAAAATATTATCTTCTAACATTTATTAAGGAAGGCATAGATAACAATATACGACCCCAATGACATTAAGAAGTACGGATTTGTATTGTAGTGGTCATGGATTTATTTCTGTATTTGAGATTTGTAAATTTTTTATTCATTTATTAACATATTCATACATAATATAAAAACATTTATTATATACTTTAATATACTTTGACCAGAAAATCTTATAGCCGCATAAGGTTTTAACTCTTAAGAGACATCCAAATTTTCAAGAATTTTATACTACGAATATATTTAGCATACCTGTATTTCATAACAAAAGGCAACAGACGGATGCAGTAATGTTATACAATCATGGCACGGAGTTGTTTTCTGATTTAAATTCTCCAGGCGTCCATGAAAGAGCCGGGCGCAGAATACCTGACAACTACAATGAGAATTTGGCGTATCCGATACACCGCAGTGTTTACTTTCCAGACTTGCCTGTTCTGTTGGCAGTCTTTGGTTTAAAGATAAAATTTTCATTAAAGATGTTGCACTTGGCAGCGATGTCAGAAAGTTTGTATACGTTGGAAAATTATACAAGAAAATAACATTAAAGTTTTAATGTTTAAAGTAAGTGTGTACTAAGATTCCTAAACAATAGAAATTATATATTTTATTTCCTCGTTTTTCATTAGATTTTTCCGTTTTTAAATTATATTTTTTTTATTGTAGAACATTAAATATTTGGTAAATAAACATATTGATTACACCCCAGCTCGTTATATTATAATATTATATACATTTATTCAAATCATAATTAATTTATTTTCAGAATGATGTAAACAATATTTGTAGGAGAAAAATCAACTCAAGTTCATTGCATTTGTTCCACTTGTCCCTAATTTAATAAGGCCTACTCGATTTGTTTACAAAGGAAAAATTTATTCATGAAATTTATTCTCCGAGGGTCCGACTTCGATAAAATACACTTTCCTCAAATAAGCTGCTTTTGGTAGAAGTTTTATCTTATATCGAAATTATAATATCGTTTTATAACAATATCAAGTTTTTATTTCTAAGCAAAATCTTTACTATTTATTAGAATAATAATATAATATTGTATTATTTTATATTATTATTGTTCAAACTTCTTCGCTGATCTTAAGGAATCAATAAGTCGCTATAAAATCAAGTAAATTACTGTAAGTCAAAATTAATTCGTAAATTGATTGGTTTTTATTCAAAGTGACCTTTAAGATGTTTTATTTAATTTTCGTTTGATTTTTACCTTGTTTCATATCTTCAACTTAGAAAACGTGGAAGAGGCAAAAATATTACTGATTAATTACTGTCTGCTAACTTCTTGTTAAAATCCTTTTAAAAATTAAGAGAAAAAAATCATTAGCAAAGTAAGAGAAATATAATAAAGTTTTTTTCTTATAATAAGCGTGTATTTTTTTCGAATGATGACGAAAAAACACTTTTGAAGCTTTATCATGCTCGAGTATACATTTGAAAAAATCCTTTTGATTTTATAAAAGTATTTCAAAATTTGAATGTCAAATAAACATTTCTTAAATTACATCCTGGCCTTTATAAAAGGTCTACAGGGAAGCACGGAAAAGATCGAAAGAGTCATTTGGTTTGACCTGGTTTCGAGCTAAAGCGCTGAGTCATTTGTTGAATGATTTTATTTCGTCGGTCTTTATGTAAAAATCCCGTCATTTAGAAGGACGGGGTATTTCTGTCGTTTCGTTTGAAAACCTTATGAAATGGGTACACCGCCCAGATTTACGTAACCATTCATAAAGATAAGATACTTTACAAAATAATATTACAAATAATTATTCAAGAAAAATTATTGAGGTATCTCAGAAATTTCAGAGAAATTTCTTTGAACACATGGACTAATTAAATGTTACAAATAAATTTAATCTGTAGGTAAAAGTTACATGTCGTTATTTCAAACTATATTTATTTGTAAATGAAATGAATGAATGAAATTTATATAATTTTAACAACATTGATATATTAGAATAAGAATATATCATATCTATACATAAGTTTGTCTTACATATTGCTTTACTTTGTAAGTTCCAAACGTATCTGTAACAAATGACACTATTATGTATAACTGAGAAAAGGGTAATTTATCACAGCATAATAAGTAGCCATAACTTTACTGTAAAATAACAATTTACCAAATCTGGTAAACATTTATTCTACATCATCGTGCATGTATGACTAGCAGAGCATATTCATAGCAGAATATATTAGCTAGCAGGGGCTAATGACGTAATATCCTGTATGAACCTCGGGCTATGATTTCTGGACGCTTCTAATAAAGTACATGTGATCTAATACATAATTTATTGGAAATAGTTTTTGTACCAACATTTTGATAGAATTTTCATAAATATTATATTTTAATTATTAAGTGTCATTATTTTATTTATAAAATAATTTTCAAATATAAAATTATAGAACACGACATTTTTATTCAGATAAACTCTTTTGAAGAAGCCAACATCAATAACATGGTTGCGGCGGTGCAGTAAATCTTCCCAACGGTAAGAATAACATACTTGTTTAGACAACGAAGTAAGATGGCGAACGCTCGGATATTGAGTATCGGGTGTAAGATAATTTGAAGTCCTTGCCTCGCTTAGACATTTAAAGTATAAAATAACATGACAGAGTCAATGTAATCAACTTTTAAATTTACTTTTAATATTGATTTTTGTTATAAATGTACGGTGAAAATATATTAATGTTATAGACTTTTAGAAGTATAAATTTATTAACTGAAGTATAACAAAAATTCTAAAGCATACAAGTATACAAAAAAAAAAACACGTAAACATAATGTTACATAAAACTTAACGTAACTTAATTATATTATGATATTGTATAGAAATATTTTAACAAATTTCAAGGAAGTTAAACTCGTAAAATAATGCAGTAAATATTTCAAGAAACGTACTCCAAATATAAATTAGGTTCCAACAATAACAAAATAATGAACAAGCTTGAAATATATACGGTTTTAACATTCTAAAGACCTTTGAAACAGTTGCTTGTTTATTCAGTAAAATCAACACAATTAAATTTATAATAACATGACTCTTATGTGGTATATTCTGTATTTGCTTCAAATTTTGTATTTAGTATCACAAATACATTTTATAAATGTATTAGCCTTTTCAAATAAAATACATCTCCATATAAATATTAGTAACATTTTCCATTGCATAAAAAGCAAGCTCTCGTGTTATTTCACAATGGCTATGAAAAAATAATCAATCAATAACAAAAAACAGTAATATATTCCACCCTAACATCCATTACGTAGAGCTAATGTAAATTCGATAACATTTTACACCTCGGGACCTTAATGTAATGATTTTGCTATTTTTTATCCAAACAAAAGCCCCAAAGGGAGTGAAAAATACGGATACGAATTGAAAACAATTAGAAGAAGAAAAAGAAGTTTTGTGATAACGACCCTGACTTTTGTCAAAAGAAAAAAAGAAAGGAAAGGGAATTTCAAACGTTTTTCTGTCTCCATAAAGGACTTTTAAAGCTTTTAAAATTAAATATTTTAAAAGAAAAAAGTTTCTTTGTAATATTCACAAACGTTAAATATTTTTAAGTTGGAAGTCATTCTCGAAAGTGACTTTTCAATTAAAATAATACAATTTATAAAATTAAAATGTGACTAGATTATAAAGAGAAAACCTGTTCTTATAAACGCATGAATTATTATCAATACAAAACTTGTTAACAAGAATTAAATGGATTACACTTTAAAAGTTTTTCTATAAATACGAGCCAAAAAGCAAAGTTCTTTCACCGCTAACTTAGTTGCGTGCCGCTAAAAGCGTTTATCGGTTGCCGTCATTTAATTCCCTGAAAGCCTCTGCAGGTGCTAATAATATCAGCTATGGGTCGTGACTGCCCTCGACATCGGTTATCCGAGAATGTAGATATTATCGTAAAGAATATTCAACTTTTTGCCTAATATTATAGGTTTCATTTTGCTTTGAAAAATAAAGTTTTTAAAATGAATACATTTTAAGAATTTAGCATAAAACAGTAATGTGACGCAAGGTCCATTTTGTATAATTACATGAGTTAATTCTGTAATCAACCGTTGGCCTGTTTTTGGTTTAGCGAAGAGCTTATTAATGTATAATGTTTCATATTAAAATACTCTTAGAAAATAAGTTATAAAACCTAAAAAGTTATATAATAAATATATACATACATAAGTCACTTGTACAATGTATAAGTTAATATGTTTGTTTGTATTTTCAAATAAATATAAAATACTAATGAAGCGGGGTCAAAATACGGGACTATTTTTATTTATTTTATAAATACCAAAATAAATATTGCTTATAATTATTGCCTGTCCAAATGGAAAGATCCTCTCTCGATATTGTATAAATTGTTTTTTTTCGTCATCATAATCCCTAATGGACTATTGAGGTGTAGAATCAAGAAGCGTAATTAAGTACATAAACACTAATTTACAGTAATTATAACAAGTAAATTGAATTAAATTCAATTATTAGTATTTACTAAACGTTAAAAATGTACATAAAAAGTGAGTCCAAAATTTATATAAACAGTGGATTCATGAATATTATTTTGTATTCTACTAAGAAATATAAATTATTCTAATCATATTTTCAGTTAATTACATATTTATTAAAGCAATAACGTTTCAATATATTTTAAACGCTTATTGAACATTGGAGCCTACGGCGAGTGCATTGAATGTCCGAAAATCATAATTCAACATGAATCAATACGGTTCGTTCATTAATTCATTCATTTAAGTAATCAAACGAAACTAATTCGATGTTACAAAGCACATATTATATCAGGGGCTTTATGCTTGGGTAGAGTATTGCCTAATCAATTTCGAAATAATAACTGTTCAAATATTGTATGTAAATTTAATCCCACAGGTGACTTCTTAACTAGCTATTAGCAGAGCTTTAATTATAAAACCTGCGTTCCGGTTTTATAATTAATCTCCGTACAGGGCTTTTAATATAAAAAATGAATGGTAGAATTTTCGTAATTCGATGTGTAATTTCTAAAATTACCTACAAACTTATTCAATGCGAAGTATTACCTTTTAAAATATTAGTATATATTTAGATAAAGATATTGGTGGATATGATGTATTTTTTTCTATTTTTTGAGACACGCGAAACAATTTCAATTAAACAAAAAAATTTTGCATATTAATACATTATTAAATTAAAAATACTGTTTAATTTTCATGGTACATACTAACAATCAGTGTAAAGTTGAAATTTTATGAAAACACAATAGCAGCAATTTACGATTGAGGTTTTGCTTATTACCATAATAGCAGAATTTTTTTTTTTTTTTAATACAGTAATATGTTTATGTGTTAAAAGTAACGTTTTGAAATAGATATTAGAACTAAAACAGGGTGATTTTGAAACCAAATGCGTTTTAAATGCTACAGAGTCTTTTGTTTATACTAATAGAATTATATGTATGTATATATATGTATATACATATTTATACTTTTAAAAGTTCCAAGAGTAATATTCTTAATAGCATTTACGAGTATGTACCGTCCTTTATTAGTTCCATTATAGAAATGTTCTAACATTTTTCATTATATAATGTCATTTCGTTGCTCCAGTAGTAGTCTGTAGTATGGAAGAATTTTAAAATAACTCAAGTTGAGAGATTTTTAATTAAAAAGAAAATACGGTAACACAGTAAATACGATTAATTTAAATTTATTCAATTAATAAGCGTCATATAATAAAACTTATATTATAGCAAATATTTAGTATGGATATAATAAACTACACTGTAATAGAATATATCGATATTTAGAATCGAATATTATTTATTTTTACTAAGAATAAAACTTTACTAAAACAATATAATATAAATATAAATAGAACATATTTATTATAAACGACAAATTTATATGATTACATAATTTCCATGTCATGATACAAACTAAATATATCTATATTGTAAATAGAACAAAACTAAAATAGAGCCTCCGGGTTTCGATAAATTGTAAACGGAACTTGTGGAACTTGAACGTCCCATTTTAAAAGGACGGACGAATGGACAAACTTGTTAAGTTTCCGCGGTTCTTTACTTTATTGTTTTCAGAAAGAACCACTTTTGTTTTTATATTTGTTTCCCGTTGATAAAACGCTGGGTGTGTACTTTATTGTTTTTATACTAAATGTTATTTACAACAAAGAAAATACAATTAGATTAAACAAACATTTATTTTACTGTGAACTAAAGCTGTAGTCTAAATGTTTTTACTTAAATATTCATGGTATTAATAATTTTAAGTTCTAAAGTAAATAACTTTAAACATTGTCTAAAATCAATAAAATAGTTCAAGTAAAGTCAAACATCTCAAATGTTATTTATTCCTGCGAACTCACAAGATTTATAATGTAAACTCCGTTACTTGACTTTCTTTGTGTCACACTGTAGTTCCTGGTGAAAATGTGTGTATTTAAGTGAAAAGCTATAGAGTTTAAATATTTTGAATTATATAATGAATTATAAAATTTATTCTATTATTAATTCAGATATTTATCCATTAACGTGAATTGTCAAACCTGCTGAACTTTATCAGCTGGCAAAAATAATTTGCTTGAAATTGTATGACAACAACTGTGATATCCCGTTTCTTGTCACAGAACAACGGATCGTATCACGTAAAATCACGCGATGTGGCAATGAAAGTGTTAAGAAATTCTTAGACTTGTTTCCTTTATGTGACTAGGCGA
The DNA here is from genome assembly GCA_918358865.1 of Melinaea marsaeus rileyi. Lineage (NCBI taxonomy): Eukaryota > Metazoa > Arthropoda > Insecta > Lepidoptera > Nymphalidae > Melinaea > Melinaea marsaeus. Next base: position 22,132,002 of record OU911089.1, read on the forward strand.
AGTGTAAATTAATACTTAGCCCAAAGGATTATACAATATTTTGATGGATTCTAAAGCATGTAGTTTTATATGTATGTAAAGTAAATATTTTCTTCTGTTTCAAGAAAAAAAAATCAGTTTCTTTCTTGTACCACACTCCATGTTGGGAACACTTTAAATTGCTTTTTCAGACACAGCGCGTCTATTCTAAGTACTAACAGCAGTTTCTCTCGATATTAGTCCCGGATCAAGTTTAAACGGTTTTGCTAGAAAATAAAAAGACATTACTTTGTATGCATTATAGATTCGAAAGCTGCTTTAAGATGTTAAGAACTTACAATTCTTTTTAATTTTAAACAATTAAATTGTAAGATTGAATTGACACAAAGACGTTAAAACGGCTTTGAAAAAATAAATATTTAAACTATATATTAATCATTTTTAAGTAAGGATTTTTATATATTGATATTTGTAATATTACAGTCTTATCTTGAAAGTAAAATAAAAATGGATTTTCCATAATAATTTACATCCAAACAAACGTAACCAAACAACGTATTGTTTTCGAAACAATATCTCAGAATTCCCTAGAGACGGCGTGGCACAGATATCATGTTGTTTTGATATGTGTGATGTAGTAGAATAATTTCAATAAATATTGACTCATTCTACAACTTACAGAAATAAAATCTTCGAAATGCTCGTGTATCAAATAAATACTAACTCTAAGGCTGTCTTATTGCCACAAATAATGACTTTAGCAATTTACATGTATATGTAATATGCTCTAGAATTTTATTTTCCAAAGTGTTTTGTTCTACTAAAAGCGAATATACAGGAACATTAGTATGCCAGAGCATCAAATTTAGTATCAGTTGTTGCGAACTTACCGGTCACTTTATAGCGTCCCCGAGGAAGGTGCTTTAAAATTCGTTGTTGGAATCGGGTCGTTAACCTCTGATCAGGTGAAGATTTCAACAACGAATTTTTGCTTATAGATACAAACTAATAGTTCTTAATTTAGAATTAAAATGTTAATTCAATTCAGCTTTCAACGTCCTTGATAACATCAAGGAAAGAACTAAACAAATTTAAATTTTTTGTCAAACTTGATTGACTTTCACCTTTACTTTGGTCACAATTATTGTTATGTTGACAAAAAACTAATCAAACTTTTGACATCAACAATTTTCCTTTTATATTTTTTTTAATATCTTGAAAAAACAATTCCTAAAGGTTAATTAAAAATTCCATAATTAGTGATACATGCGATTATACAAACAATTATAATATGCTTTTATAAAATATTGTCAGCTGCACGTTTCGTTTATTTCGATGATAATTTATTGTAATAGCTTATTTATTAATTAATTTTATATTATTATAGTGATTTTATACTGTATATAAATAAGAGCAAATGAGTTCATTCAAATCATTCAATCATTCAAATCATTTTTTGACGTAACTACTAATACTAACACTCAATAAGTTAAATAGAAATAGTACATGATTTGTATATTATAGTTTTATTGAAAATATAGGTTTCTTTGTCTTGTAAAAAATGTATCACAGATATACCAATTTTTATGTGAGAACTTGTTTCTATAGTCGGTTTGTCTTTTAATTAGAAGTCCTACTTTAAAAAAATTTCTGTAACATGTTCATTTTCTATTTATGATCTATATAACTAATGAAAAATGTAATAACCAAAATATGTTTTATTGCTTATTATAGTGTAGAATATAATTTCTTTACTTTAAAAGCACAATATATTTATTATAATTTCCAAAACAAACATCAATTATATGAACAACAATAAGCTCCAAAATGATTATTGTTTCCATATGATAACACCATTTAGCGGTTACGCGTCTAGAATATTAAATCCCAGAATAAATTAGGCATACGAATTTGCAAACATAGCTGACAAATAATAATTATCAGGAATAATCACTCAATAGACCACCAATTAAATGGTTAGATGTTGGTGCATGCTGCGGTCGCGTGGTCTGCGGTCGAATTATCATCGAAACTAGGAGTATTTGTATTAATTTAGTGAACTAAATATTAACAATTGATATGTTTAATGGAACTAAGTACTAAATAAGGATTGCACTCATTTGACGTATACATCTTGTTATAAAGTTCAAAGTAATATCTAAATTATAATATTAAAATTTTTTACTACTAATAAATATATCTTTAATAAAACTATGAATGACATATTGTGTACATAGTACTAATATGTTAACATCAATTACAATACTAATTCTAAAAAGAAACATCGCATCCAACGCAATGATTAAATCTTCCACGTTATTATTATAATACTAGTTGTTTCCCACGACTTCGGCTGCGTGATTATTGAATATCGTTTAGAACATTACTTTTAAATATAACATAACCAGGACATCAATATTTTCATACATATATTCCACATTTTTGTGGCGCTTGTAATACTTATTTATTATTAAGCTTTACTATGAAATGAGGTGTTGAGTTAGCCTTAAATATATTTAAACCAGTTCAGAATTGTAAAAAGATTTTTCTAATTCTTCAACCAGCAGCAGTTAGACTAACAAAGATTGTAACAATTAAAAAACCTAAACAAGCTATATTATTTATAATAATATGCACGTTCAATTTAAGATTTAAGGCTGGAATAAAAAAAACAACATTATATAGAAAAGATTATGTTTCCTTCATTTATGAATTTCTAATGGCCCTGATGTTGCAATCTTCATATCTTCATGTATGGAGGTGACAACAAGTTTGTCAGCCTAATTAAAGAAATAACACTAATATAGGGCAGGATTAGATTTTACTAAAAATTAGGGATCGTTTTAGTAAAATTAAACCTAGGATTAAAGTAGTGTAGCTGTGTTAAACGCCGAAAGCCGATATATAAAAGTTTTGATTGAACAGAGTTTCCAATTCGCGGATAATACCTGTTTACATTTTAACTACAAACCCCTGGTTTATAAGAGATTGTTCAATGGATTAACTTCTTATGCGTTAATTAATTTTACGTGTAATTTTTATTATAAGTAGATCGTAATATATGTTACGTAGTAGTTTATTTTGTTGTATTAATTATTGACGTTTTGATCAGATATACAAGACTATTGACACAGGAATTGTATTGTATTCAGGGGTAGAAATGTCCGATGTATAAGCCTTCGGATACATATTCTGATAAATATAATAATTATACCATTTGTACTTAAGTAAAAAAGCTGTAAGTAAAAATATATACATGATATATATTTTGAATTTGTTAATTACTTCGAAAATTATTTAATTATATGCTAGAATACCTTCTCTTAAATAAACGTTAATACTACGTACATTTATACTATCTTACTTCTAGCATTCGGTTACTACGGCTATGCTTACTTCACATAGAATTTAAACACATTATATATTGTAATTACAATTATTAACATTTCATTTTATTATCAAACACAAGTTATATTATATTGTAATATTACTATAAAATAAAGAAGAACATATAAATATTTGCATTTCCCCCTTTAACTCTAATTGTATTGTACAATTTAAGCGTGTTCTAACTACGTATGAAATTAATAGGCGCCACACATAGTTTGTCATTATGTACGATTTATCGGATTTTGTAACATGGCTTACGCATTACATGTTGCGGTGGCTTTCCGGGAATAATCCCATTGCTTACAATAGAATATATTTTGGGGTATCTATAGAATTTCAAACCCTATGTCATAAGAGATAAGGTTGACGATGAAAAATGTTAAAATAATTTTATTTGTATGAATATTTGCGTCAAATTACGTACATTCATGTAACTTAACAATAATGTTGTTACCTTTTTCTTGGAATTTGGTAACGGTGTAAATCACAGCTTTTCCTTATGTATATCTAAAAATTTAGTTAAGATATATGTGCTAACTTTTAAGATATTTTGTTTTAAACATCTAATTAAATAAAACTTTATTTTTTGTGTATACTACTAAAATATCTTGATTTAATACAAACAAGCAATTCTACAAGCAATAACTAGTATTGTTATAATCTCATTTTCAATTATAGTTAAAATTTCAACAATCCTGTGTATTTAATTAAATGAATGAACTTAATTGTTCATTTCACATTACAATGTACATAATATGAGCTGCATTTACATTTTTATTATAATATTTGAACAGCCTAAGGGTTAATATATTTTAATATGTTTTTGTATAATGTTTACAGGAGTATCAAATTTGACCTCTAATTGAATAATATTATAAAGTGTTTAAAATAAACAACCGTCTCTTATAATCCTTATATAAAAGTAAAAGTCAAAACTGAGAACCTGAAATCAATAAAGAACTGAAAACCAATAGACTATCAATGCAGAAAATAGTAAGTATGAAATAGTTCTTATTAATGTCAAAGCAAATAAGATTATAATATTTACATTAAGTTTTAGATAAGAACTGGGACACACTAGCGTAGGAAAGCAGTGACTGGAAATGGGGAGGGTAGTATTCGCTAAAACCAAATAAAACTAGCAGTGGCAATAACTGTTAAGCAATCATGATTTTACAACTTGAAAGGACGTAATTTGTGTTCAATAAAGACTCATATCTACATATTCTAAGCTAAAAAAAAAATCGATCGTAAACATACATAAAAATAGATAATATAAAAAATATTTATACGCTAAACGTAGTTAATTTTAATACGCAGTATTAAGAATTCTCGCGAATCAACACTCTTACTACGAAAAGTTTGAAGCAGGCTCCAGTAATAACTATTCAGAAATGGAAATGAAATGGATATAATAAGGGAATAACTATTCCGTTTAACTTCGAAGCACGTCCCTTGCCAGTTGATTTTATTACGGAGCATTTGCCTCGAGGTCGAGAGTCTAAAGTATCTGAAAATTTCTGTAAATCAGTTCGTTGGACTAATAAAACGACTTCAACTTAACCTTAACTTACCTTAACTTACAACTTATGAGTTGAGTTTTTATAGAATTAAATAACTTGCTGATTTTAAATAAATCAATATTATGTTTTCGAAACAGAATGAACCTAAGGGAATTAATAGCGAATCACTCTTTAACTGTATGTTAGAAATATATTTATTTTCATCAGAGTATATTCCAATACTTTATATTTATTAAAAATTGACTTCTTACCCAAGACTTTTGAATCCAAAGCAGTTATTGGTATTGTTTAAATATATCTTTATTGACTATGGGGTAATTTACCTTTCAACTTGAAATCTTTGAAACCGATTTCACCGTTACATGTTACATGTAACGGTGAAATCGTTATTAGCTTATAAACCATAAAAGTAGTAAGAAAAATTAATTATCAGAAACTAAAGATAAACAGGGGGAGGCCTCGAGTGACCTTCGAAAACACAGTATCTATGATACTGGAGGAAGGTCACGTAAATAGCATGTGGACCCCCAGGATAAGAGGTTGGGCATAAGAGGTTGATGTCTGTGGCTGAGGCAAAAGAGGTATGCAGGGAACGTAGCGTTTGGCGCTCCGTCGTTTCTGGCTACCCCGCAAGGGATATGGCGTGAAGCTAAGTAAGTAAGCAAGTAAAGATTTTTAAAATCTTTAGATGATAAAATGGTTCGGATTCGAACACAAAAAATACTTTACATGAGTAGTCATTACCGGAGTGTATATTTATATTATTATATAATTACTTAACATGTATTATCATATGTAGTATTTTTTATTATTTTTATTTAAATATGTTACAAAATCGACACTTCTTTTTTTCACATATAATGAGTTACTTGCTTAATTATTGTTTTTGTTATATTTATTTAGATGAACAAAAAGCTGTATATAATGCATTCGAATATTTATTTTCTGTACCGTTTTGGTGTTACTTAGATTTGTTGCTTTTGGGTTTTATTTACATAATTTTCGTTAGTGTAGTTGAGAACAGAAAGCAAATATGTTTGAAATAGTACGTCCACTGCTACTTATACCAAGGATACATAAATAATGGAAAGGTTTTTACAGATTCAAAAACGTTTCTACGTGATAACTGTATTTGTATAACATGTTCATTTCTAATTAAATAAATATTCAATAAAGTAATACATTTATTGGCTTAATACATTATAGAATATAATTTTAAAAAATTTAAAACCTTATATATAATACTTATCATTTCCAAAACGACAATATGCCTCAAAATCAATACCGTTTCCATATGATAAAACCTTTAGCAGTTACAGAATCAAGAATATTATATCCTATAATATAGTAAATTAAGCGTATGAATTTGTAAACATTACTGACAACCAGTCATTAGGAGCAATAATCAACCGATGAACCTCCAATTAAATGGTTGAGTGTTGGTGCACGCTGCGGTCATGTGATTTGAGGTCGAAATATGATCCACACTAGCGTATATTGGTATTAATTTAGTAAACTAAATACAAAAATTTAATATTTCTAAAGGTTTGAATGAACAAATAAATTTACACCCATATTTAAGATGGGCATTTGAATTCTATATTTTTTTACTAGGTACAAAATGAGGACTTTACTCATTTGTCGAAGACTAAAAAGGAAATAAATTTTCTACGAAATGTAAATAAAATTGAATTTTTTTTTACTAAATATAATAATAATTATTATTAACGGATATACTGTGTACACTGTAGATTATTTAGATAAAATTAATTACAATACAAATTCTAAACAGTAACGCCTCATCCAACGTATTAATTAAGAATTCTACCTTTGATCTGATCGAATAATGATCCCTTGTTATCTGTTACTATACAGTAGGTGTATGATATATCCGCCTACTTTTACATCAAATATTTGGGGGCGATATAATATCACATATATCTCTATTTTCTTCACATAATTGCAGTGGGGAATACTTTCTTTGTCGTATAATTTTTCCATGCAGTTATTGTATCCTTCGCTCACATTATTGTATTCACATTTATACTTAAGATTTTACTTGTTCTATCACTAATGCCACTTGAAAAACTACCTTTCATACATATTTGTAACATAATCCATAGCTATGCTATTTAATTAATAAATAAAATTATTACTGACAATTTAACACTTATTTCAAACAGAGATTCCATACGTAATTATAAACTTAACGCTGTGGTAATATAGCAGTGTATTACACGCAACGCCGAAAGCCGATACATTAAAGTTTTGATCGAGCAGATTCTGCAATCTGCGGATAATCTCTTTACATTTTAGCTGCAAACCATTAGATTATCGCTGGTTATTCAATGTATTAACTTCTTAAGCGGTAATTAAAGTCATATAAAAAAAAGTAAGTTTTGTGTTCGAATATACCCATGTAAATTCATATATTTCTGTAATTTATATAAGTTACTTTTGTTATTTTAATAATTGCACTATTGTAATAAATTGTAAGTACCTGTTAGTTCCGTGGAATTTAAACATAGTGTAATTACATACATAAGTAATAGGCACCACACATAGTTTGCAAATAGGTACCGTTTTATTGGATTTTGGAGCATGGCATGATCTTGCGGCAACTCATCGCGAATAATTCCATTGGTTAAATATAGTTAATGCAAAATGTTGATATGATTTTATTTGTATGCATATTTGCATCAAATTACATACGTTCATGGGACTTTACATTTATAACTTTATTAACTTTTTCGCTTAATTCAGTAATAGTATACAGCATTGTAAACCTTTTCTTATGTAATCTGAAATAAATATTATTAAGATATATTTGCTGACTTTTATGACATTTTTGTTAAATAAAAACTTTAATGTCAACGGTAATCCTCTTTCAGGACTTTTCTTTTGGCACAATTTCATTAAAAACCATTGAATATTTTAATTAGTAACTCGAAAAACTTAATAGCGCTAGTATTCTTATAACTGGATTCAATTACGATCATACTTTAAATTTTAACAACCAGGCGTATTTACTTAAATGAATGAACTTAATTATTCAATACATTACAAAACATACTTGATTTGAGCTTCACTTACATTTTTATTATAATATTTGAATAATTTCAGGGATAGTTCATTCTACTTTTATAATAAAAACTGCGGACATATACATGATTACGCAATTTGTTTCTATACGATGTTATCATAAGAGTGTTTCTTCTCCAAAGTGAAAATTAATTAATTAATTAATTTCTCATTTATCAGAAAATTAATTTATTAATCTCATGAAATGACAAGCAATTTTTTTTTAATATTAAACTTTGATTGAAATTACTTTCGATTAATATTTCATTAAGGTATTGTAAATTATACACAGTTCAATACTTTTGCAACAATCGTGTTCCCGAGAATAACAGTTACGGGGCAGGCCTGTCACAGTAACAGTCATGTCTCAGTTACAGTTAAGAGTGCCGTCGATCTAACAATGTAATTTTTTAATGAGTCTTAACACATGGTCAGGTTATCGTTTATTACAATAGTACTTTATTATAACGTGGATACAAAATATAATGTATCCTATTCTTATAATATACATGATGTTGTTGAAATAACTGTCCAATGATTAATTGCCGAAAGGATTGGAACTTTTGATATGATTCGTTATTAGGTATCGTAAAAAATTTACCTCTTCTGACCATATTGTAAAGTATTTTAAATTAGTATCTGTATTTTTTATCTCATACAGAAGTAAACAGCGAAAACTGAAGATCAACTAAACTATCAATAGTTTATGGTAATGTAAGCTTGATTATTGAGAATTGTTATTTATTATTATACTTTTGTGGTGATAAAAGAATTCTGTTTCAAATAAAATTGAAACAGAACGTTACATGAAAATACTTTAAAAATTCATAATACGCATAAATAAATTATTGTTCATAAGATTTGGGACAATAACCTATGAAGTAACAGAATTTGATCAAAATTTATTGAGTTGTGCTTTTTTAGTATAGAAAAAAAATTACGAATTCAAAAATATGTACATAAAAACTTTGGGAGCTTGAGACTAGTGCCAGTGAAAAAAAAAATAGAGGTAGCCGTCTGTCATGGTATGAGCATGTTATGAGGATAGATTAAAGATACGTAACCAAACGAGTTCTGGGTAGGTAAAAAGGTAGTAGAGGGATGCACAGGTAGAAGACGGCCGAAGAAAAGATGGATGGATTGCGTGAAAGGCGATATGGGGAAGAAGAGAGTATGAACAGAGATGACGAGTAAATGGAGAGTATGGAAGGATAAAACATACTGCGCCGACCCTAAGGTTAGGATAAGGTTAAGAAGGTGATGATGATGATGATGATAAAACCTTGTTGCCATAACAAATTTACCTTCTAAAAAAGATAAAGATAAAAAAGAAAATCCTTAATTTTGTTTGTTTAATCGCATGCTCTAAAATCAATACTGTTTCCATCTGAAAACAGCATTTAGCGGTTACCACTTCAGAATATTAATTTCCAACATAAATTAGGCGTATGAATTCGTCAATACTACTAACTAGTAGTAATTGTCAGGAATAACCAATCAATGGACCGCCAATTACATGGTTAGATGTTCGGTGCATGATGCGGTCACGTGGTATGCGGTCAAATTGTGACCGAAACTAAGAGCATTTGTATTAATTCAGTGAATTATAAACTAGATACAAATAATACTTTAGTGGTTTTAATAAATTAAGTTTCGTTATTAAAATTCGAGTTTTAATAATATTTGGATCAATATAATTTTGTTACTAAATTTAAATAAAGATTCCACTTATTTGACGATAATGAGGCAGAAACTATATTTGTAACGAATTGAAAATCTAACTGATAATACCAAATATATTTTATATAACTATAATAATTTTAAGATTTTTTTCGTGAAATTCATGTAATGGTATAAATCATCGTGAAACTTTTCTTATATTAGCCGAAATAAATATTATTGAGATATATTTGATGGTTTTCGATACAGGTTTATATAGTATTTTATTGTTACTAAAAGTTTTATAATGTCAATTTCAATTATGATTATAATTAAAATTTCAACAACGTTGCGTCTTTATTGTAACAACTGAGTAGCCCTAACATTCTACTTTCATAATAAAAAAACACAAAAACTGCGTGCACAATATTACGCATTATTTTGTTATTTTTTTTAATGAATGGGATATATTTGTATTTAAATAATAATTTATTTATTCTTATTTAAAAACTTTATTGCACTGTATAAAAAAATAACATGAACAGACTATAAAGCACAAAAAAAATATAACCCCTGCAAAGGCGGTTTTATCGCTTAAAGCGATTTCTTACAGACAACCTTTGAAGATGATTAACAATATCAATATTAACATCAGAAGGGATGATGGTATTCTAATAAACATACTTATACTAGAAACACTTACTTACATACCTACGTTTTTTATGATATTTGTTTAAAATTAAAAGTAGTTTAATTTAAATACACCGTCGCGTAAGCATAAGAAGTCTCGCTAATCAACCTCTTTCTACGAATACTTAGGATCAGGCTTCAGTAAAAAGAATTCAGAAATTGATGTTAAGAGAGAATAACTATTCCGTTTAAGTTCCATCCACGTCTCCGAAAATTGTTGTAAATCTGTCCGTTAAACTAATAAAAACTTAAACTTAGCTAGTGTGCATATAACCTTGTAGTGTTAGGCTTCGTTCAAGATAAAACCAACTTTGTCTAAGTTAGTTAATAAATCTGGAAATATACTATTGTAGAAAAAAAATGAATTTTAGATCATAAAACATCAAAAGTATTCCCAAAATAACTTCTAAATCAGAAATAACTATTGTTTATTTAAAAATGTTTTGATTAAGATATTTAACTTGTGTTATATATACTTCAGTTAAATTATCTTTATATTTTTTGTAAATAATATTCTATCTGATATTATTATTTATATATAAATATAGAAATGTACAAGAAATGCACAATTTATAGCTCTTCCTTTATAAAAGTTAATAATTTTATTCATTTTGAAGGGTTTCAGATAATCACCGCCCTTTATAATCAGTGCCGCTACAAATATAAAAGTACTTCGCGTGACTTGAAGACGTAAGTCTGGAGTCTTGATAGATTCTAAAAGCTTTTGACAGTCTGGAAGTTTCGTTCTAGACTTGTTGTGTTTATATTTAACATTTATTTAGTTTACAATTTATAGATTCTACGATAAATTAGAAACAACTTATAAAACACATACAAAACCAGAAATAAGAAATAAATTTTCTGTATTTGCAGATAATGTCTAGATAGTCTCAGCCTATTAAAAAAATTATATTTTGACAATGCTTATCTGGTTATTAAATTAAACCACTTAGGTACTTTACAATATACTCGTACATAAACATATACATATATTCTATATTTTAGGCATCCGAATATTTAAAATATGCAAGTTTTAAAATTTCTGAAGCTTGTTAATTGGTTTTTGTTTAAATTAACATTTTTTTGTACAGCTGAGAAGATATATATTTTTTTAAACATCTTTCATAGCTATTTTTCTTTAGGTAAGATTATATTTATTGATACACTAACTTGTGTTCTTTATCTTTAGTATAAAATTGTATGATATAGATACATATTTTTAAATAAGATTGAACGGATATGAGAGTATTTGTTGGGAAATTGTCTCTTCATCCTTCACCGTCAGCATGCACTTGTAATCTAAGTTATGGCTCTGAATTTCATAGCAAGTTATCCAGTTTTTAACTATTGTTTATAATAAGATAAAATTGGTTTTAAAAAATTTTATTTATTACTTACTACTTTGTGATAAAAGAATTCTGCTTCAATTTATTCACGTTACATAAAAATACTTTAAAAACTACATTATATAGAGAGTCTAAATTCTATTAAGAAATTTTTGACTTCAATTTCATCTCGATTTTTTTTAATGTCGTAATTCATTCGAAGTGTTCAAAAACTTAAAAAGGTTGTTAGGTAAGACAATATTTATTACAGCCTTTCAAAAAATACTACATATTTGATTTTGCGTGAAATATAACTGAAATAATGTAAAATAATTGTTGTTTTGAAAAATAAATATTATATTTTAGTATTTGACAGGCGTTTGAAATGACTTAAATTTTTATTAAGATAAAGACTTGGTACTTTAAATATGATATTGAGGACATTTAAAGAACTGATTTTGAAACAACTTTCTGAATTATATTTATTACAAACAATATTGAAAAAAAAACTCGTGGCTACATAAAAACCAATACTTTCTTGTGAAATTGTAACCGATTTATCAGCTTTGGGCATTCGCATCCGCGGGGCAAGTTTTTGTTTTACGTGATTTTAACAGATTTTTATCGTAGCAATTATCCTTTATGCTGACTTGGGCAATCATCTACAAACAAATCGAATTTCATTAACGTCTTTCTGATTCTTAATGAAAAACAAACAAAAGACCGAGAGATAAAGAGATAAATTGAACAAAAAATTATTAATAATACTGATTAAAATTTTTCGCCATGCAAACGTAACACTAATTAAAAATAATAATAACACGTAGCAATAATTAAAAATAATAATAATAATATTCTAATATTAATTTATATTTTATGACCTGTAAATAAAAAATGTGTATAGTAAGAATAATACATCAAACGTGCCTCACTTTTACGAATTCAAAAATAAGTCTACATAAAACTTATTTCACTAATGAGTTTACCTTTTAATAAAAATAAATCTTAAACAATGTTTGAAAACAAGTTTATTCCCTATTTATTATACGAAGTTATGTGAAAAATATATTAAATTATATCTTATAAATAAATGTATCCAGTTCTACGATACACAGTAGAAATTATTTAATCTGATAACACAACATACTTATAATCATTTTCAAAACGCCAATTATTCCAAATCAATACTGTTTCCATATGAAAACAGCGTTTAGCGGTTACCGCTTCAGAATATTAATTTCCGGCATAAATTAAGCGTATGAATTCATCAAACTACTAACTAGTAGTAATTGTCAGGAATAACCAATCAATGGACCACTAATTAAACGGTTAGATGTTCGGTGCATGATGCGGTCACGTGGTCTCAGGTTTTAATTTAGTGAATAATTTACTAAATACAAATGTCTTACAATGTTAGTGGCTTAATAATGATATTCAGAAATAAATATACATCAAGATTTGGAAGGGACAGGGAGACAATTTTAAAAAGAATTCTATCATTTGACGAAAATAGAGTAGAAAATAAATTAGTTACTAATATAAAATAATATCTACCTTATAATACTAAGTATAATATATATATTATACTTAGAAATCTATAGAAATTTATAACATCAATTAATTATGTCTCATCTAACATATTAATTAACTATTCTATCGATCTGATCAATCAATTCAGTAAAATCTGTTACTATATCAAATACCTACTTTTATTTCAATTATTTATGGTTATTGTACAATTTCTTTCACGCACTTTTGACATAAATTTTCGTAGTGATAAATATATATTTCTTATTATAATTTTTTCAGACAATAAACATGTCTTCTTCCGTCGGCGTATTCTCTTCTAACAATCCACATTAACACTTAAGACTGTTCTCGTTAAAAGTTTTTTTATTCTTGTACATCACTTGACGGTACCAAGAAGAACTATAACTCACTATCTGTTTTCTCAGTATTGTAACATAATCAACGGATATACTGTTTAATGAAGAAATAAAAATACATACTGACATTCATAAGCACTTATCTTAAACAGGATATTTATACGTTTCTATAAATTGAAAACTAAACGCAGCGGCATAGTATTATAGTAGGTAATTAAATGCGACACCAAAATTGATTTGCAATCCAACAATTGCAGAATTAGCAATTTAAAAAATATATTTAAAAATGTATTTTAAACAGTTGTGTAAATTTAATTTTTCATAGTGACAAATACTTCATATTATATTGTATGTCATTTATAAAATATCATGACTTGTATTAAAAATCACAGTTTGCTTTGACAAGAATATAATTAACCTAAAAATTATGAAGTTTTATTTGTCTATAGGAGTGGAAGTATCGGAAGGGTAAATGCTATGCCATGAATTTTAATCAACAATGGCTGTAGCCGAAAATTTTATCTATAAACAAACATTTTTTTGGTGGTTGTTGAGCACATTATTCACTTATATTATGATCAACATTGTATTAATAGGCCATAGGTTCGATATTTCTTAACGTGGGTTAATGGTTCAGTTGTTGACAAGTATATGGTTTTGAATCATAACTATTTGTCGGGATTATGATGATGTTTAAATAATTTACTAAATATAATAAAAAATATTGTGAGTTCAACGCAAATTTATTTGAATTTTATTAATATATCAATAAAAAGTTACGTAACCATTTTATAATATAAAATGCAGCACAATTGAAAATCAGAAAGTCTTAATTATAAATATTTGCATCTTTCCATCTCCCTCTATTTGTTCTTTTAAATTTAAACATAGTTTAATTACGTACGAAAGTTTATGTGCGCCACACAGTTCGCAATTATCGGATTTTTGGACATGGCTTACGCATTATGATGTTGCGGCCGCTCTCCGCGAACAATCTCATTGCTTGTAATGGCGTACTTATAGAAATTTAGACCCTATAGCAATGGCAATAAGGTACGGTATAGTAGTTGTAAAATGACACGTTCATAACAATAACAATTTTATTATCTTTTTCGTGGAATTCATGTAATGGTGTACATCATCGTGAAGCTTTTCTTATGTCAGCCGAAATAAATATTATTGAGATATATTTGATGGTTTTTCAGATGTTTTATTGTTTTATATATTATGATAATATTTATTACATAATAACTAAAAAGTAATTTCGATCAGTATTGAGCCTATTCGAGACTCTTAGTGCGTTTATAATTAAATGAATACATTGAAATGTAACTATCGACTTTTTAAAAGAATTTATTTATCGATCTGCTTCGTGAAGCGAATAATATGTGGTGAGATTTCTGTATGAGGAGTATATTTTTAATCTAACTAATATTATCATGTTTAAAAATAGAATGTAGTATTCATAAAAGATTAAGAAGTTGTTAAGTTACATTTAATTACGTTGTTTTAAATATGATATATGATTTGATAATAAGAATTGAAGACCATATTTAAGGGTCAGATGCAGACCTTAGCATCTGAAAAAGTTTAGAAACAGAATTATTAATATATATATATTATAATTAAATTTTAAAATTTTTGGTAAACAAAATACAGATAAAACAAAGAGTTATGAAAAAAGTTCAAGTTTCTTTGCTAAAAATTGATGAACGTTTATAAGAAGTATCTCGAATATCAATGCTCTTACTACAAAAAGTTAAAAGGAGACTCAAGCAATTAATATTCAAAAAAGGAAATGGAATGGATATTATAAGTGAATAACTATTCCGTTTAACTTCGTAGTACGTACGACCCTGGCTAGTTGATTTTATTACGGGACATTTGCTCCGGCGTCTAGAGTCCAATGTATCTCCAAAATTATAAAGTGTTTCTTGTTTGATATTAGCATCTTTAGTATTAAAATATAACAGTTGTAAATTAAAAAAATAATTAATCCATAAAAGCCATAAAAGACGTTGGAAAGAGTATTTCAGAAATTAGGGAGCTTTATAAGCCTTTATTATAAAAACTAATATTTATACATATTATATAACTCTGAAGGGTTTCAGATAATCACCACGCTTTAGAACCAGTGCCGCTACAAATATAAATGTACATTGCGTGACTTGACGTCGTAAGTCTAGAGTCTTGGTAGATTCTAAGAGCTTTTGACAATCACTGGTAGTTCCGTTACATTTCTTGTCGTGCTTATATTAAACATTTACTTAATTCAATATTTATATATACTATATATAGATAGGAAAGACAAATTTAAGATTCTACATAGCCATAAGTAATATCTGATCGCAATTTCGAAGATAATACTGAGATAATGAATTTTGTATAATGAGTAATGACAGAACATCTTATCAGACACCGCCACAAACAAAAAATCTCATCTGTTATCTCTTAGATCAAACATAGATTATTGAATCGATGACGGTAACATTAGTTGATCCGATACAAAAAGAGAGAAGCTAAAGGTGTTCATAATGATAACACTTCTAGACAGTTTTGATCAAAATGTTATTATAGTTTTGAATTATTACTTCCTAAAGAACTGTGTTCTTTGTAATTGACTGAATGAACTTAGATGATCTTGATTTTAAGGTATCTTCTCCATGAACCTACTTTTAAAAATCGGTTTTAAAATCACATGTTCATTCTTTTTCAGATTTGTGTTTTAATCATATATAGGATAGCTGTGAACTTAATGGTAGTTTGTAAATATAAATATTTAAATATATATATTTATAGTTTTATTATATATATAATTTGTACATATTAAAACTATTTTCTAAGTTTAATAAAGTGCATACTATATATACTGGCAATAGAATAGAAAGTTCTCAAAGCTGACATTCACGCACCGAGCTCCGACTTGAATGAAGTGCACTTTATGACGTAAATTTCTATGGATACTGCCTCCACACAAGAACATGGCGATATTAAACATTTTTAATCCATATATATTATAAAAAAAGAAACTGTCTTTATGCCCCAGTGTAGTTACAGTGTAGTACAGCGTAATGTTGATATTTTAATTAATTTTATATTTCATACTGTAGACAAATATTAGTAATAATAAAAATTTATTACAAATTATATTCTTGTTTCAAACATTAAAATGTGGTATTCTTCTTCAAATTTAATACAATGAATAAATTTTACTAACTTTTGTTATATGTTTAGAAATAATATCAAATGAATTACTGTGTAGTAGTGTAAGGTAAGGGTTACTTTCGATGTCCTCAGAGTAATAATAATAATTCAAAATGTTATGTCGACTTTTTGACAACTTTTTATTATAACGTATTTCTTTAAAAATAACTTTTACTAAATAAAATATGTAATAATATATCGTGAAGTCGTAGATTACATATACAATTTTTCTAGTGATTGTTGAAAAAACATAAAATTATGTCAACAATAACATATTTGAAGGCGTTTCTTAAATAATAAATAACGTAAAGTAATTTTTCCTTCAAATACAACCAGACCATGAAATTTTAGAACGTCTCTTTTCAAGCAATAATAAAGTTTGTCGTTCGTAATCACCATTTTAACTACGTTTTCGAACACTTTCCAAGAATTGCTATTGAAAAATTGAGCACCGACAGATGAAAATGAGCTTAACAACTTCACGTTGAACTATTAAACGTTATTTTAAATGTTCGCAAGAATTAAATATGAAGTTGAAATTTAATTCTGAAAACTATTTGAAAGTTATCAAATTCATTGTTTTTGGATAAAAACTTTCCAGATTAGAATTTTAAAAGAATAGCTATATTTGACTTGGGTAGTAACACCTATCATACAGGATTAAAGTAAAGTCATTCTTTTAAGTTCATGTGTATGATATTTGTTGTATGACAGACAATCGGAATCTATCTTTCTTTCTATTTTTTATCAGTATCCTACATTTCATATCTCCCTGTTTCTAGTAAGCAACCTTCCATGTGCAACGGTGACCCCCATCAACTTAAACAGATTTATCCTGTGTTTCTTTCACAATATAATTCAAATCTATTTAGTACAGTTTGAATAATTTTTATTAATGCATCAAATCGTACAGACTTTGTCATTTTTAACATTAATAAGATATTAATCCTTAACATATAGTAATAAAATTAATTCCTGCTTTACAAATAATAACGGCTGGATAATCTATTCAATAAGCGTATAATACAGCAATTCCAATTATATACTGATTTGAAACAAAGCTAATCAGGAACAATACTGAGGCTTACAATTTAATTTTATACATAATCAATGAATAGTATAATATTAAATACATGGAACTCGAGATCTATTGCTAACACAATTTTAGGAAGAAATATATATTTAACTAATATAAAAACAAAGTCATTGTTAAAAAAGCACTTGGCTGTGATAAATTCTAGATTATATGCTGTATATAAAATATATAGTTATTTTATAACGTTTTGCTTGAACTCAATACCACAAAGTTTAAATTCTCTTTGACATACGTTCTTGTAGTTTAAATTTAAATTATTTAGCTAATGTTTTCATAATTCCATTACAAAAACATTTTTTGGAATAATAATACGAGTATAACATATCAGTATAAGTATTTAACTAAAACGATAAGATGTTTCTAAGTGATTCGAATTTAAAAAAAAAAACAAAAAATATATGTATATTAATATTCTAAGGCAATTTATCAACGAGAAAAATAAATATCGGTTGACCTTGTCATGACGGATATCTTCTTGGGCTTGAGGCTTCTATTCACTGTTGGTAGGTAGGTAGCTTTCTTGATAACTATAGCTTTGTACGATGAAACGTTAGCCAGTTTCTAAGCACATGTTGTTAGCTTAATGTACGATTTTCTGAAGTGAAGAGAAAGGACAAATATTTTAAAACTTATTCTATCTTTATATTTCTTATGTTTATATATTTTAATTATAAATATACCTTATCTTTCATATACTTTATCTTTTATATTATAGATTGATTATTATAAAATTGGATGGGATGGATACATATTTTTAAATAAAATCGAACGGTTATGGGAAATTGTTATTTTTATATTTGTTAGGGAAATTGCCGCTTCATTCTTCATAGTCAGCATGTAACTGCAATATAAGTTATTGTTCTGGAAGTCGTAGCACTTATAAAGGGGAAATATTTTGAATTATGTTACGACAATCCAGTTTCAATTATAGTTTATTATAAAATTACTTTGACTTTTTAGAATGAATTAAATTACTTGCATTAATAATAAATTACGTGAACCTATTCAAAATACAAGAGATTTTTATTCAAATTCCTAGAAAATACCATTTAATCGTTTTCAAGAAGTTTTTGACTTCCATTTTATCTCAACGATGCTGAGTTATTGAAATTTCGTAATTCCATGAAAGTGTCAGACAAATAAGTTATAGCGGTTGTTATGCAAGAAAATATTTAATATTTAATATAGCATTATAAATATGGTATTGAGAATATTTATACTATTTAATTTGAAAAACCTTTCTGAACTACATTTAAAAAAAGTAAAGAAAAAAAATCATTAAATAAAATCATTTACGGCCACATACAATTTAATACATTCTTGTGAAATTGTAAACGATTTATCGGATTTGGGGCAGGTTCATAATTTTTACGTGAAATTAATAGGTTTTTGGAGTAACAATTATCTTTTATGCTGACTTGGACAATAACCTACGAACAAACCGAATTTTATTAATACCCATTTAGCTACTTTTTGAAAAAGTAATTTTTAAACAAATAATTACGCCGGGAGATAAACTTATAAATGATACGAAAAATTTCAAAACTACTGCTTAAATCTAAAATGCTGCTAAAATCTTTGTCATATAATAATCACATAGCAATCGAATAACTAATAATTATTGTCATTATTTATATTTTATTTTCTTTTAATTTTATGAGCCCTAAATAAAAATAAAGTTAGCCAAAATTATATACGAAACGTACTGCAAAATAGAAACACTTTGACGAATGCAAACATATCAACTCAACGTATAATAGAAAGAGTAAAATACTGCGCTGTCTGAAACCTTCACTCACAGAGGTAAATCTATATTAAAAATTTCGATTATAACTTCTCCTCAATAATAAAACATAAAAAAATAAAAATTTCAAATCGCCAACGTGTATCCGCAAAATACGGATTGTCGAGTATTTTGTTAAATCCTAATGACGATGACAGACGAATCGCAATCGCCATTTTGGACGCTAGCGAAACGTCATTGACACCGGAGGTCATCTTGATTTCATTAATCAAAGCTATAACTACAATAATCTACCAACATTATGTAAAATATTAATGAGAAGAGCCACATTTAACCTGAGCGAAGGCGGGTTATCTACTAGAATTAGAATATAATTTAATAGATGAAATTTAGTTTCAAACCGTCCTCTGCTCTATATTCTCTTTTACCAGATGTGTGAAGCCAAGGTGGGCATAAGCTAGTGTCTACAAAAAGACAGGTTTCCTTAATAAGTTTACCGTCTAATAAAAACTACACTTTAATTATTTTTTTTTAACAACACGTAAATTTTTTGTTTATTAAGTAATATTAAGTTTATAATATATTTTAAACAGTATTTTATTAAAAATATTAAATTGTTTGATATATATTAGATATTATTATTTTATTTTGATAATAAAACCTACGTTTACCGCTTTAGAATATTAATTTCCGGCATAAATTAGGCGAATGAATTCGTCAATACTGCTAACAACTAGTAATTGTCAGGAATAACCAATCAATGGACCACTAATTAAATGGTTAGATGCTCGGTGCATGATGCGGTCACGTGGTGTGCGATCGAATTGTGATAAAAAATTTAAACTAGTGAAAAGTATTTGTTTTAATTTAGTGAATAATATACTAAATACAAATGGCTTACAATTTTAGTGGCATAATAATGTTGTGCGGAGATAAATTTACATCAAGATTTAGGAGGAGAATTATAACCAACAAAGGTTGTAGCTGAAAATTTTACACATAAAAACATTTTTTTTAAGTGGTTGAGCACATTATTCACTTATATTATGATTAACATTGTCTTAACACATCAACAATTTTGATTCAGACCGTGGGTCGATGGTTCAATTGCTGACAAATATTTGCCTTAAGAATTATTGCCTATTTGTCTTGATTAGGATGATTGTTTTAATAATTTGCTAAATTTAGTAAAGAACATTCTCAAATATAACAAAAAAATATTTATTGATCAAAAGAAAGAACGAATGTGTTACATTTTATATTATAAAATGTAACACATTCGAAAATCATTAAAGTTGATTTATAAATGTTTTCATTTTCCCAATCTGCCTTATTAGTTCTGCAAAATTTAAACATGGTGTAATTACGTACAAAATTAATAGAAGCCACACATAGTTTGCAGTTATATACGTTATATCGAATTTTGGGACCTGACTTACGCATTATGATGTTCCGGCCGCTCTCCGCGAATAACTTTTGCTTGCTTACAATGGTGTATTTATAGCATTTCAGATCCTATTGCGAAAGCAAAAAGGTGTTGTATAGTAGCTGTAAAAATATAACAATAACACATTTATAACAAACAACACGTTCATAACACTTACAATTTTCTTATATTTTTTCGTGGAATTGGTATAATGGTGTTAATCGTAGTGAAACTTTTTTTATGTAAGCCTAAATAAGTGATATTAATATATATTCGATAATTTATAAAATGTTTTTAGTATCAAATACATTCTTATATTAAATTTAAATTTCTTTTAAGACTTATTTAATTCAAAATATTAAATACTACAAAAGTGGATTTGGTTAAATTAGAAAAAAGCCAGGTTACAAACTAGAGCCAGTATTCTTTTGATCTCATTTTTCAATTACATTTGCAGTTCATATTTTAACAACTGTGCATATTTAATTAAATGTACGATCTTAACTGTTTAAAAAGTTAAATTTAATTACCTTATTATTAATTATAATTTAAAGTTTGAAAATAAGAATACAATAATAGTGTTCCCGAGAAGATTAAATTTAAGAGTCAAATGTTGATGTCGCATCGGGATAATAACTTTACAAACAGATGTTCATATTCTAAAGATATAGTATTTGATTAGGAAAAGTTAGAAAGATAGAATTTACTATTCAGAAATGTAAATGAAATGGGTATTATAAGAGAATAACTATTCCGTTTAACTTCAAAGCACGTCCCTTTTCAGTTGATTTTATTATGGATCGTTTGCTCCGAGGTCGGGAGTCTAAAGTATCTGAAAATTGTTGTAAATCTGTACGTTAAACTAATAAAATTAAATTAAATTTAACAAGTATGCATATTGCTTAGAAGCATTAGGCTAAGTTCAAGATAAAACCAAGTTTGTCTTAATGGTAAATGTTAATACGAAATATTATTTTGACATAGCTTGAATGGATTAAGATAAGTCTGTGATTTTGGTAAAAAGTATTTTTTTCTCTAAATGGAATGTGCCTTTCACCTAAATAATTTATTAGCAGCCACGTCTGAAAATGAAAGTTTTAGTTAAAAAATAAGAATATATACGTAAATTTTAGACATATTTTCATCTCCTTATTTAACAATGTATATATTAATATTAAAACTTCTTAGTACTCAAGGTTGACTATTCAGATTAAAAAAAAAAACAGGTTAATAGAATTCATCAGGTCTATTATATTTAATATTTTTGAACTATGAAGGTTTCTTAATATCTCTCAGAATCTTTGATAATAAAATATATTAATTAAAAATTAATAATGTAGTAATTTAAAAGACGTTAAAGGAGCTAGAATGACTTCTTATCAGCTATTGAGATATAAGACACGATAACAGTAATCATAGTTTTAAATATGTATGTGTACATTGTAATTTATTAGAAATATCACAATTAATAGTTTTCCTTTTATAATATTAATATCTATATACATTTTGTAGCACTGAATCGCTTCATTGTGATCATTGCGCTTTAGAAACAGTGCAGCTTCAAATATTATACTCGCGTGACTTGACGTCGTAAGTCTGGAGTCTTGGTAGATTCTAAGAGCTTTTGACAATCAGTGGTAGTTCCGTTACATTTCTAAGGCTTGTTGTATATATTAAAAAATATTTTAATTCATGATTTATCTATTTTACAATAAATTATAAATATATAAATAATCCAAACGGAATTTCCAAATTAATTCTAAGATAATAAATTTCGAGTTCCTTTGTATAATGAATAATGAAAGAACATGTTATCAGACATGACGCCGCCACAAACAAGAAGCCTTATCCGTTATCGCCGAGAGCAAACGCAGGTCGTTGATGACTATGAGATTAATTGATATACAAAGAGAGTGTATCTGAGAGGGTTCATAATGGAAACACTTATAGACGAGTTTGATCGAATTGGAAAACCCTGTTATATTGTTTGTTTTCAATTATTACTTGAGAGATTTGTGTTAAATGTATTTTATGAAATGAACTTAGATGATCTTGATTCTTTTAGTATTTTATAAAAGAAGACCCGTAGTAAATACTTTATGGAATCAATTTTAAAAATACATGTGCTTTCTTTTTATTAAAAATATTTTACTTTAAGCTTTAATAGCTGTAAACTTAATGGCAACATTTTAAAATATTTTTTGGTCCTCTAAAATCTCAGAGATTTATATTAAAAATGTTTGTAAATTATTTTTTCTATTATTTATCTAGATAAAATGTTTTTATTATATTATAGGATTTATTTTTAGTATATTATAGGAACTATACAACTATATATAGTAAAAGTTAACAGTTGTTTAGTTTGAACAAAAAGTAAAAAAAATAAGTAAATTATTGTATTATAAAAAAATAAATTAAAAATTATGTAAAGAGAGAGTTTATTTTATTTCACATTCTTTCATTGAATCGTTTATTGCACCAATATACACAACTGCTTATATTCATGTTTTATTAGTTGTTGATAACTAATCAAATAATTATTTTATAAATAATGTGTTTTATATTAAATTAATGTAGAATTACAGAATAAAACTTATTTCCATTTTTAATATAGGGTATACTAAGTACTCACACTTAATATGTAAAGTTCTCAAAGCTGACATTCGCGCATCGAGCTCAGAATTTAATAGAGTGCACTTTATGAAATATGTTTCTACGTACATTGCCTTTACAGAAGACCACGATGATAATATTGATTTTTTATAAATATATATTATAAAAGAAGAAACTGTCTTTATATCTCAGTATATAGCGTATTGTTGATATTTTAATTAATTCAAAAACCGTAGGCTGATATTAAGTATTTATATTAATATTTTGTTATAAAATTAACAAAATA
Source organism: Melinaea marsaeus rileyi (assembly GCA_918358865.1). Lineage (NCBI taxonomy): Eukaryota > Metazoa > Arthropoda > Insecta > Lepidoptera > Nymphalidae > Melinaea > Melinaea marsaeus. Next base: position 22,155,904 of record OU911089.1, read on the forward strand.
CTTGATGTGAGAATTATAAAAAAGTTATATTCCTTGAAATTGTTTGTAATAATATTAGCCATAACATGACTAAGATTTCTTAAATTTTTAATAAACATCGAATGTTTAATTCATTATCAATGACAAAATTCAAACCTGTGAGTGCCGATAAAATAGAGGACGCTGTCCTTCGGTGCCGACGATTTTTTAATTATCTAAATTTGAAAAAGTTTGTGAATTTTTTTTTTAAATAAATGTATTTTCATTTAAACTACTAATTATTTGAAGTCCACAAAATCTTCGTTGCACGCGCATTAGATTGAATGGATTTAGAGTTGAAAATAAAAAGCAATATTATAATAAATTTAATGATTCATAAACCATTACAGCGTGTTGTAAAACTCAGAAAAGTTGAGCACCCCCAGACAGTGCAAGTTGTATTATTGAGCAATATTATTTTATAATACTATTTTATAGTTTAATTTGGTTACTATCTTCATATTTGAATCCGCAAATATTAATAATCAAATTCACGTATATGTATTTTTATTTAAATTGAAAGCAATGTATTAATTTTTACAACATTTTAATAGTGTAACTTTATTGATATATTTAAAAATACTCTCTACGGAAATATGATTTAGTGACCGGATTAGTTTTTATGTTATTAGAGTTAATTCAAGTTGTTATAAAATTTTGTCATTTTACCTTAGGCTTTAATATAATGAATTTTTGTGAACTTTAATATAATATAATTCTTTGGAAGTACGAGTATATTTTCGATAAACTTTAAACTTTGCTAATGGTAGTTGAAAAATCATTGAATGATATCAACAACACTATATACACTAATAGATTACTGAAAATAACACATCACCTTAATCAATTTTTCCTTTAAAATAAAACAATTTTCGAAGTTCTCTTTTGACGCAATAATAAAGTTTGTCGTTCATAATCTCCGTTTTAATTACGTTCTCGAACGCTTTCAAAGAATCGGTTTTTAAAAATTGAGTACCGTCAAATATAACTGAGCTAAAAAGCTCCACGTTTAAAGATTAAATGTTATTTTAACGGTTCTCTGAGATTAAAAATGAAGTTGAAAATTTAATTTTATTAGAAAAAGTTACCAAATATATTATTGTTCATTCTATATGTATTGCACATTTATATAGTGATCTGTAGTGCACAATAAACTAATGTTATATTTTTAAACAATTCTGAATCCTCACCACCCAAGTCTTTTATATTTCAATGGACAATATTAAACAGCTTAGGCTTTGTCTTGTTTTTTAGTTTTAAGTGTGTATTTGTCTTTTCCGTCATTCCCTGTATAAAGATTTTTTATTAAATCCTAATAAGGTTTGCCAACCTAAAACTATTATATATAAATTAATTTAAAAACAAAATAAAAGAATGACGCTATGATGGGATGACAAATGCAAGTTGTATATGTATTTGTTTTGTTAGATCGAAAAGGTTTAGCGTAAGTTTGTTATTTTAACTGCAGGTGTATTTTATATTATGATATGAAAGACCGTTGGAAGACCTATCTTTGCTCCCATTATCTATCTTCTTTATTATTATTCTTATAGTTTTGAATTTATGTTTTTAAGCTACTATTTAATAAAATTAAGAATGAAATTAAAATTATACAACCTTAAATAATAACTTACTTACTTACTTAGATAGATATTAAGTAATCAAAATATACCGAACTAAATATGTATACAAATGTTTACAGAATCGTAATACAGTAAATCGATTCCATTGTTAAGATAAATACATATGGAATTAAATACACTTATATTAAAGTTTATTTATATAAACTCTGTTTTAACTCAGGATATTTCAATATTTCTAATATATTAGAAATCAAATATACCTGTGTAATATTAGTAAACACATACAAGTATAACCTTTTCTAATATTCCATAAATTTTCAAAGGCCAGCTAGTATTGGTTGTGCCTGTTCTATAGCTTTTTCAATTGTTTGCTATTGCAATCATTTATTTCTTGTCTGCTTGTATTTTAATAACTATTAGATTGATCTTGAAAAAAAAATGGATAAACCAAGAAAAAGAGTGGGAGGAAATGTAATGTAACCATATAAGGTGATTTTGTATCAATACATTTTGAATCAGTTATTCTGTATTTATATTGTGCGAGCGGGTAATTGTGGGCGAAAGAAAAAAAAAGATATATATGCCGATATGGTCGTGTTCAAAGTTTAAACGTACCAACCAGTGACGAACTAATCACAAAACGAAGCCGCAAGCAAAAGCTAGCTATGCTAATTAATGAATGAAGAATGACACAGTTGGATACCATATACTTTTCAAATCTATTGAGCATTTAATTCGCTTAATCTTTTGAATAGAAAAAACTTGATAAGTGGGAAGTGGACTCGTCCACCGAGTAGTCCGTATAAATTTGTAGGTTGCGAATAGTTCTAAAAACGAGTCTCAAGTTATCCAAAAATGTTGATTCCAAAGAATATGGTTTTAATTTGAACTCGGTATTTTCACGCGTTTTTGATATTCAAGGCCTTGGCAGACAAACACAATAAATAGACGGATGCACGGATAGTCGGCAACTAATTGAACCTATAAAAGTTCGGTTTATTTCGAGGTACAGAATCCTAAAAAAAGTTCAAAATTTGTTTCAAAAAATTTAAAATATATAAATAGCTTCTGTAAATTTTATAATATGTAATAACTTTTTCATTCCACTTATTATGTATTATATTAGCACTTCAAATGCATTTGCATAAAATTAGGACTCTAGTCTTATGAAGCATAAATAGCATTGATCCGAAAAGATAATTTAAACTTTCATCAATGAACTTGAACTAAAATATCTCAATTAAAAGTTGTTTAAGTTGGAGGAAGGTTAGGTAGTTAGCTTATTTTCTTTGTCTTCTTATAAAGTGCATTCATAATAACACAGCCTTTTGTTAAACTTTCAGACTTCAGTAAGCTATTTACTTTGCGGTATGGCGTTTAATACAAACATTATAAGTGTTCGTTGTACAAAGTTATAAACATTTAATACAAAATTAATTTAGTTCAGAGCTTTATACAAATGAAGGCATCTATTAATAAAGAAAACAAATGAGTCTCCCTGCTTTTAACAGAAATCGAACAGTTTACATCACAGGCAAGTAGAGAAAGGCAAGTGAAGTATCCTGAGAACTCTTTATTACTGTGGTGACTGCTGCTATGATATTTTCTGATTGTCTAACTTTGACATTTTATGGATTATTCTTGTTTCTCCTTTTTTATTATAAGTTATTTTATGATATCAAATATTGCATGATACTAAATTCTAAATTAAAATTAAACATCAACTTCCCCACGAACGAACACTTAAAAATATCATGGTACTGTATATATGATTTTATGGCAAGTGTACACACTTGCCATAAAATCGTAACCAAACAAGTAACTGACATTGTCTTATTGCATATTTATTATAAGTTTTCTTATTATATTTTTGTAACGCTACTACTGCACTTACGTTTCAGTTAATTGATAGGATGTCATATTTTTGCTTTTATATTTCCATGATGCGGTAAAGTTCAAAATAAACTTTAATGATTTTGTTTATAACCCTCCAGAGGATTTTCCAAATATGTTATAATGTTCTACGTATAATTGGAAAATATATCCCACTGCTTTAACGAGGCTTTAAGAATAAGGAACCAATTCAGTACAGCGTAAAATTTTTTTGTTTAATATTGAACAATTGTACATCACATACTATTAATGTAATTGTATAATAATATATTTAGTTTATATTTTTAAACTCATCAATATTTTGAAAGCATTTCAATAACAAAAGGTCTGTTCCGATATCAAAAATTGTCTCTGTTCTGATTTTTTTATAAATATATACTGCCATCTTCATATAATATGATCGCATTTAAACAATAATAAAAGCAAAGCAATTATATGAATTGTCGAATTGATATATTTTGTCTTTGTCTTTTCCTGTTCTTACTGTCTTTATTTCTTTTTTTAAACCTTAAAAAACGAATTTTAGTATATATAAAAATATTTTTTATATCATAGTAAGTAGTAGATAACTCACTCCTAAAACTTGACCTACCATACATACATACATAATTACAAATTATGTTTGAGCATATTAATTAGTTATGTAATTAATCCGAGCGTTAATAATTAAGCTCACATAAATTGTTACAGGACAAACTTCACATTTACCAATCTTTATAAAATAAAAAATAGCGTAAAAAGTCACCTTATATATATATATTATATTTAGCTTAACGATTCTCTTCTGAGATACACTATCTGAGATACTCTATCGTCTTCGCTCTGCCTCATCATGAGGTTTGGTGTTGCTAGGGGTTGTGTTCAAAGCTGTACATTTATGTTATCTGACTTCAAGTTATTTTAACATGAATCTAAAATATTAAATAATATAATACTTAACTAACCAATTTAAATATCAACTAATGAAACAATTTGGATATACTGATTGCATCATACTAAATTTATATTGTCATGACTAATCTATATACATGTATACATATTGTATAAACATACTCATATATATATACCAATGTTAATAATCGATAAATATAATCGAGTTTTTTCTTTGTAAATCTATTTTAAAGAGCCGGTGACATTGCAGTTATGGTGCTCTCTAAGCAAAAAATACAAAGAACAGGTTATATAACATGCAAAATTATCTTACTTTGACAGCAAATTCTATTAATTTATATATAATTTTAACATAATTTAATAATTAAAGAGCTAATACAACCTCCTAGGTCTAACAAATACTTTTCATATATTTAACATTGTATTTTTTTGCCACTTACCTGACACTTACCACTATTACATAATAGTATAATAAATATTTCTCAACCTCGTCACCTTCAGTGTATAAAGGAGAACTTACTTACTTATTCATCATATATGCAAAATTAATTAATGGAATGCGTCCGGAGTGAAAAGCTATAATTAGATCTTGTCGTGATAGTTTCTTGTCGTTAAACCAGGGTCCAATATACAGTTGAGGTAGAATCGTTCCGTTCCTTGCCTTTGCTTTATGCCTTTGACTACAGACCTTCTCTCAAAGTATTCTTTCCATTTTTTCCTACACAATTCTTTGACGAATTTATCCTATTTGAAAAAAAAGATATGTTATCAACATGAATACACCTACATTGCAAGCATCCGTTGCTGTTTCATTCCCTTGAATCCCGATATGTAATGGTATCCAGTGTAGTATTATTTTTTTCTTGTAAATCTAAACCTACTAATTCGTTCGAGTGCTTTGAAAAGTCGATGTGCATCGAGAAAATGTCGGAGACTGCTTTTAGAATGCAATAAAATAACAAAAATTAAGACTAAAAATATATAACAGCGCTTCTGATATTGCATTAATTCTTAATTAAAGATACAAATATCATTTTTAAATTTACTGTAATTATAACCTTGACCCGAATCTTTTGAAGCATCGGTAAAAAAATAATAAAACCTTCATTAATATTCACAATTAATATAACTTGAACAAATAACTTGTAGAAAATTTCTATTGTTGTTGTTAGGTTAGATGCGTTAGGTATATCTATTTTAATAAAGGTTTTACAATCTATATAACTAAGCCACGTTTTAATCTAAGAATTTCTAACCCTTTACTGCAATTAATGGAAAGAGAATGATATTCTTTATGCGTTGATAAAAATAATGTATGTGTTTTCTTTCCCAAAATCTAACACTACTTCAATGTGCCAATTATTCTAAACAATTTGTTGGATAATTGTTATGAATTTATTTTAATTTACGCCAAAATCTTTCCTGCAAGTCGTTTTACAAATAATGGTTGAAAAATAACTCATTTTCCATCACAAGTATCCGTGTAGTTTTCATTATGCAACCTTTAAGCCACATTAGTATTCTGTACCTGATCAAGTTTTTTATCTCGTGATTGCAGTCGTCATAAAGGAAACAAGCATTATTCATCCTACTACACATAATTGAAACATATTATTATTAAAAATTTTGGATCAATACCCCAAGCAGGTCCTACTAGTACCTTGAATATATTAAAAGGTCTAGACATTTTAATGATAATTTCATTTACATATTTACTCCATCTTAACAAAAGATCCAACCCTAATGCTAAATATTTAATGTTTTAAACACATTTCAAAAAGCTATTTTTCAAAGATAAACTATAATTATAAAAACACAAACTAAGCTTTTACTGGGTGAGATTTCAAAATCTTTTAGTATATAAGCAAATCTTATTAATGCTGTTTGACGATTTAGAACATGACAATAATTTAGGAATTTATAAAAAAAAATTGTATGTTCTTTTGTCCTAATCTTACTCAACAAAATTCATAAGGTGAAATGAATATACTAAAAAATTCTTTTAAATGAATATACTAAAAAGTGGCTCTTCGTATTCCTTATTATAGATATGGGGAATATCATGATATTAAATTAAGAAACCTTTAATTCTGCTTATTGGTTACTAAGTATCATTATAATCTTGTTAAATTAAAAAAGTTCACTTTTTAGATTAATCTTAATTGAATTTATTAAATTTAATATTAGAAAATAATAATAAAAATGAAAGGATATTAAGTATGTTTTGTATTTTAATATTTTTCCAGTGCTTTAGACTTATTTGTTATAGTACATTTTAAAGATAATGAATAATTGAAAAACATATTAAAATATTAAGATATTTATATACTATACTTATGATGTGCTTAAAGGATTCTCAGGTAAACTTAATATACACTTTATATAAAAGTTTTCAGAGCCAGGCACTTCTCTCAGACTGAATAACGACCACCTAATGAAATAAGTTTTTATAGACTTTGCTTCAACTCAAGACATTGACTTTATAAAAATGTTTCAGTTTCATCATTCTCGTACCTGTTGCCTGTGACTCCGTACTTTGGAGGCAAATGAGGATCACTTCTTATGAAAATATAAAGAAAGTGGAAGGCCGTAAAATATTTTTGGTGATTCACACATTGTTCCAACTGAAGGCATATTGTTTTTTATTAAAGGTTACGTTCAAAACACAAGTGAAGGTGTAGGGTGTAGCATTGCAATATACGCCTATAAAATAACTTTTTTTGATTTTGACATAAAAGTTAATACTTACTCGTATGTATATCATAATATAAACATTGTGTAATACAAATTAATGACTGTGTAAAATTATAATTATAATAATGATAATTCTTGTTTTTTATATAGTTCTAAAGGGTATGAAATTACCAGACACACATTTCGAATATGTTGACAAGTATTAAAATTTAAAAGATATTCCAAACATGGAAATAAATATGCCTACAATATTTATGAATGTTCTGTTTTAATAGTTCACAATATTTAGGTTATATTATGCAAAAATATTATAATGTACTATATGAATAAATTGAACAATCATGGTTATGACAGATTGCTAACTAATAATATTATCTTGATAGTTGTATTTAACATTCAGCAACTTGTGCAAGTCACAAATCAGACGTCGCCAAGATTAATAACATTTGCTTAATTAGAAACAAAAAATATTAAAGTTCAAAAATGTTACAGTGTAATATATTTAAGCAAGGCATATGAAGTAAAACAGTTATTACATTTTGTTAAAAAACCGATCAACTATTGGGAAGAGTTTTTTTATATATTATTATTTTCTCAACCATAATGCTCATATCAAGTCATTATTTAAGGTATTTTTCGTTTTATAAAAATATTCTCTAAAGAATACAGTTACATGACCTATTCATTCAAACTTGTTAAAAGATTAGGTTACCATGCAACGTACCACAGCTCATTTAATGATGGTGTCTTATTGAACAAATTGCATGAGAGCTTTAGGGTTTACAAATTAATATAGTTATACATAATTTTTTTTTTCTTAAGCATTTAAAGTTTTAAGTTTTTAAGTTAGTAAGTATATTTATATATATATATATATATATATATGTATATATTATTACTTGTTGTGCAATTTAAGTTTACCAACAATAAAGTTCCTAAATAAAAGAATATAAAATGTGATCCGATATCTTTTAGGTACCAGTTAATTAGAAAAGTCACTTAGACTTGAAATAAACAAAGAATTTAATTTGAAGTACTTGAAAAACAAAAATAAATATATACTTAATATACACAATCACTCACTTATCACAAACTTAAATTAAAACTTTGTAATAAAATAAGTTTTCATGAACTTTGCATCAAGTTAAAATACAATATTTAGTATAGAGAATATACCATACTAGTATACATTATAAATAATATGAATATTTTATTTTATATGTACTTGATTATTTCATTTATGAGCTGAGCGTAAGTTAAGCTCTTAACCGTTCATTTTGCTGTTTTACGACATCGGTAATTTTAGAACCTATAGATGTATTTTTTTTAGAATTTGGCACATGGCTAGATCTTTTACTAAAGATGGTTCTGAAAAAAACAGAACAATAAATTCAGTCTAGAAAAAGTTAAAAAAAGTTAGGAATCTTTTAAAAGACAGATATATGGCTATAATTTTATTGATGATGAATTGATTTTCTTTTCAATTGAGATTCTAAACCGATAATTGCCGAGCATGTTATAGAGCAATATTATATGCTAAGTTTGTTAGCATTAAAGAAGGGGAGGGCGCTCAGCTCAACTCCCGCAGCGCACGACGGCGGATTCTAGTATTTTAGGACTTAAAGTATTAGCTGACATACATACGAATATTTTTTAGAATCTTAAAAAGTTAAATTAAAGCCATGACACAGAAACAGTCTTTAGTAGCTTTACTAAGTACTCACAAAGGATTATGAGAAGTTTGTTAAAGCAGAGAGCTTTTACAGAACTAAACACATAAACAATATTTATTTTATTCAAGACATATATTTTTGAATTATGAATACTAATATTTATTAGTAATGAATTTTTTAGAATATTTGATTTATCGGATATTTCATTTTATAATTTATAATTGTTACCTGATAAAATATTTATTTTATAAGGGAAATGAAAAAATAATACCTCGTATACTTTACCAGTATTGTTATTTTGGTTCTAATTATATATGTCAAATTGATAAAGTAAATGAGAAAAGGCTAATTAAATTAACATAAGATTTTATTAATATTTAAAAATATATTTTTTCAATTATTATAGCTTTAATTACCTAACCAATTATTTATAGATTAGGAATTATATTGTTTTTATGATTATTCTATTGATACGCTTAAAGTATAAATATAAAAGTTAAAAAGACGAAACGCAACAAAATAAAAAAATAGAAGCAAAAGAGTAAATAAAACAACTTCCTAATAAGAGTTTTGCAAAGTGTAATAAGAGCTAGTCATGTTTCAAAACTCAACTCCAACTCTTCTTGCAACCTAATCGAAACACTGTTTTAAAGTTCTGTAAATTCAAATTTTCTTCGTATCGAATATAAAAAAAGCATTTAAAAAATAATTTGGACAAAATATTTTTATGAACAAAAATGAAATTTTGCATTTTTTAATGATTTTTATTATATTTAATCTTCTGAATAAATTAAAGCAATCTAGGTCAGAGAAGCAACAAACAGCAATGATAGCATTCTTTGCTAGTTATTTCTGCAATTCGGCAACTTATGCTGGTCAAGAAGAGTAATGTTTTTCGCATAATTGATAAAAGTAAATACTTTTTCACTGATGGGTGTAAGATGCTAACTTCAACACCTTGAAATGAAATATCAAATAATTTATTCATTATTAGTTTATTTACATAGACTTCTTTTAAATATATGAGTTAATATAAGGGTTAGGAATCCAAATATTTCACAAACATTGAACAATATTAATTGATATTTACAAATACATTTCGCATTGCAAAGTACAAATGAAAAAGTGAAAAATGTTCGTCATCTCATTTATCATTCACAAGGCTTGTTGGTGGATCAATTCCAAATCTGATGAACCGGATATAATATCAGTACTAGGTATTAGTTGTCATGTTGTAGTAAATTGCTGTAGGATTGATTGACTATTTTTAGTTTTTCTAAGCAATTAATTATTTTGTACAAAATTGTAATTTTAATATATTTAGTATTCTATTTATAAATTTAATTTTTAGTATTAATATGTATAAAATTGTTTATAGGCAATGCCAAAATAAATGATCTTGAATTTTTGAAAACTTCACAATAATTGCTAAATTGAAAAATAACGGAGCGTCGTCGAAATTAAATTGAGTTCATAACTTCTCGTAAACCATTAAATGAAATGTAGATTCTTTGAATGTAAAAACGATTTGTCATACAATAAATGATTTAGCGTGTAATGAATTTGTCAAAACAATTTCATCAATTTCCTTTGTATAAATATTAAAAGTTTCCGTAATAATAACTTAAGTTATAACTAAATACTTGTAGAGTAATTAGGATTTAAAAAAAAATGCTAAAACAATAATATTCACCAAAGATGCAAATAAAAATAAAAAATAAGAGATTTTTTTATTGTAGGCATTACTTTTAAGTCTATTTTCAATTTTAAGAATAATATCTCTTCATTGAACTCAACATTTCCCTTAAATTTTTAATTTGAATAATTTTTATGTTCTGTCTAATACTGTAGTTATATTTAAAACCAAAACTAAATTATTTTAAATGTCTTCTGAGTTGTAATATGTTATTGTAATGTAATAAGCACTTAATAATTTATAGTTATATTTACAATAGGGATAATTCAAATATTATCTTATTAAATAGAACAAAACATTCCTAATATTAAATAGAACAAAACAGCAGGTAATAACTCAAAACAAACAATATGATATCTTCTTCTAATTCCAGCAAACTTGTCTTTAAATGTCGCCATTATGAACCTCTTCAGATATAGGCTTACCTCTCTTTGTATAGAATCGATTAATCTCAAAGTCATCAACGTCCTACGTTTGCTCTCAGAGATTAAAATAAAACTTTCTTGTTAAAGGTGGTGTCATGTCTAATAAGATGTTCTTTCATTATTCATTATACAAAATAATTTAACATATCCCAGTATATTCTACGCAATTGCATTTGGATATTATTTGTGGCTATGTATAATCGTAATAATTTGTCTTGCCTATTTATTTATAGAATATATAAATCTTAAATTAAATAAATGTGTAATAGCCTTAGAAATGGAACGGAATTACTAGTTGATTGTCAAAAGTTTTTCACGTCACGTCACGACGAATTTGTATTTGCAGCTGCACTAATTCTATAGTACAATAATTAAATTGAAGGTTTTCAAAGCTACACAATGTATGTAGGTAGGTATTTGATTGTCTCAAGGAAAATCTATTAAAGTCATTGCGGTGAATGTAAATTATAACAATGTCTAAGAGAATATTATTTATTATTGTTAATATTATTTATAATTAAGAATATTATTTATTATTGTCGGTGAGAGAATCCGGAAAACCAACCCCCCCACCCTCCTCCGCCAAAGATGAAAGCGATGCATCAATAAAGTATACTCCAGGATGTTCTGTTTGTTGAAGCCAGAGAATCCCTCCCCAAGCGAAATCGGGTGAATAATTCTCGGATTTTGCTAGGGCTGCTCATTGTATTTGGGTAGAGCAAAGTATCGTGTTCTGTGTTTTCTAACGGCAAAATGGCAGCAAACGCTATAAAAGTGGACTTTTGCAACATCCAGGGATTTCACTGCTATTATTGAGCTGAGCGTAAGCGAAGTTCTTAACTGTTTGGGAGACCTTTTTTGTTTTTAGTTGTCTCCAGAATGTGACAAGATAATTAGCTAAAAAATTTCTCATGTACGTTTGAGCTGAACACGGATGTTATAGCGAAAATAAATTGAAAAATTGTTTAGCCATTCAAAAGTTATCAAGAAAAGAAGAAAGGAGAGGGACTCAGCTCAACACCCGCCACGCACGGTTGGCGGATCCTAGTTTAGTTCCATCTTGATAATAATAGTGACATCCCCAAGGATGTTATGTCAAATTACATATATCATCAGAGATATACCCAAATATCTCTGATGATATATGTAATTTGACACCAATATTCTTATTAATAAAAACAATTCAACATTTTATATAAGTCATTCCTTATCTCTTACAACATAGAATTTGGTTTTCTATAAAATAATATTCCATTGTAAGTAATAAAATTATTCGCTGAGAGTGGTTATAACATCAAAATACGTAAGCCATATTCCAAAATCCGATAAACCGTACATAATTACAAACTATATGTGGTACCTATTAATTTCATACACATGTTTAAATTTTACAATTTTACATTCTTCACCTGAAGACGGGGGAAAAGCAAATATTTACAATTGTGCCTTTATTATGTTCAATTATATTGTTTTTTATTTTTTAAAATGATTAAGTAATTTTTGATTGAGAATTGATTTTACTATGATTAGAAAAATATATATTGACATACTCGTATGTCAATATATATATATACAATCTATATATGACAAATAGTCATGATTCAGAACCCGAATACTTCCCACAGCTAGGAGACTGCAACATTGATCATTCACATAAAAGTATTTTTTTGTGACAAGTCGTTTTGTTGGATGATTTAATAAATACCTAATGTAATCAACAAGTTTTTTTTTTTATTTATATTAAAGATAAACTATAATTATGATAGAAGACATTAGATCATATTATAAATATGAAGGCTTACACTTGGTCAGTTTCACTCCCGAATACAAACAAATTTTTATAATTAAATACAACAATAAAAAGTTTACTAAATCTGTAAGGTAAATTAAATACTAATACAGTTAAAAATTAAGTATTTTTATGAATATGCTAAAAAGCTATAAGTCGACAGTTAAAATGTTAACAAGGATTGTACGCGGACTATAAACTCTGGTCGATGATAACATTCATGTATCGGATTTTTGCACTATTGTATTATTCTGCTCATAAAGTATTTGGTATATTTTACTAATGCTTTTATTTAATAAATTAATCAATTTAATATAGCTTCATGCCATAGCCCTTGCGGGGTAGCCAGAGACGACGGAGCGCCAAACGCTACGATCCCTGCATAACACTTTCGCCTCGACCACAGACAACCTCTTCATACATGCCCTCCGGGGGGTCCTCATGTTTTTTACGTGACTTCAGTATTATAAATACTGTGTTTTCGAAGGCCACTCGAGGCCTCCCCCTGTCTCTCTTACCGCTCACTTTTCCTATATAAATATTTTTTACCATTCTTTCATCACTCATTCGTTTGACGTGCCCAAACCACCTGAGCACGTTCTTCTTCATTCTCACCGTGACATCCTGGCTAGTACCTGCCATTCTGTGGATCTCTTCATTGCGGATTCGATGAGCTAGACTGACTCCGCATATTCTGTGAAGAGATCGCATTTCCACAGCATTTATCTTTCTTACTTCTGTGTTACCCACGTTTGGCTGCCGTATAACAGTGTCGGTAGCAAAACCGCATTGTGTACAGCCAAACGTGCAGCTTTGCTGACGTTTTGCCATCTCGACAATGCAGTCAAAGCACCGTTGTTACCGGCAGCAATACGCCTTTCCACATCCATTTCGTATCTTTCGTCTCTGCTAATCATACTTCCCAAATATACCACTTCATTCACTTGTTCTATTATCTTATCATTCACGTTGATCTTACATTCTGTTCTTTCTTCATTTCTTTCAAATATCAGAACCTTCGTCTTATCTACATTCAGGTTAAGACCATTAATTTCACACCCATCTTTCAGAGTTATGCTTTTATTTATTTAAATAAATATATATGTTCCTCTGTCATAATATTACTCAGAAAAACTCATAAGGTAAAGTGACCATAACTCTTTTAAACGGTTGAATATAGTAGAGAAAGCGGCTCATCATAATCCTTATTATGGATACGGGGAATATAATGATATGGATTTGAGAAACTTTTAATTCTGCTTATTTGTATGTAACAAATAAGCAGAATTAAATATCACAGTATATTTTTAAGCTTCCCCAAATAAAAAACCTATTTCTGAAATATTGAACTTATTAAATTGATAAATAAATAATTTATATTTTAATATTTTCCAGTAGTTTACAGTCTGTTTTCTCTTAACCTGCCTGGAATTTTTATATAATAAATCAAGGATAATACATAATTGAAAAATATATTAAAATATTCATATTTATTGATTATTAAGGATTCTCAAGTAAACTCAATATACAATTTGTATAAATGTTCTTGAAGCCAGAATCCACGCACTTATCTCAGACTGAATAATGACCACCTAATGAAATAGGTTTTTATAAGCTCTGCTTTATCTCACGACAAGGGATTATTTAAATGTTTTGTTTTTATCATACTTCTACCTGTTACATAAGGTTTCGTATGCTGATTTGATTTGATTTGATTTGAAATAGGAGCAGATCACTAATTAGAAAATATAAATGAAGTAACATACTTCTAGGTATAAGTAATTTTTGCGCGTTGTATTGAGGACTAGGAAACTCGAAATACTTATTTTAATATTTTTAATGTAGGATTTGCATACGTATCGAGGTGATAATTTTTTTAATAAAGGGACTAACGTCCAATAAAGAAGCGAGTCACTTGGGTGTAACTTTTCAAAACACAGTGCACACCAATTAAAAAAAAAACACTTTAATTCGATTTTGTTATAAAACTTAGTACTTTCGTAAGTACATACTCGTGTATGCAATAATTTTATCCTTCATGTTTAAAAAAAAATTAGGAATATCCCCTATAAAAGTCACATTTATATTTTATAGCTTTAATAGAAATGATTAAAAAAACAAGATTTTTTTGCATGAACTAGTACTTTTTTCAAATAAGATATAAATTTAATTATATATTATTTGATAATAATAATAAATAAATTTAATTGACATGCACACTATACATACGAAGGTGCAATTTTAAAAATAATCAAGATTTGTCTGTAATCTGTAGGTGCTGCAGCTCGTATTGGGCTGGCTCAACCGAGGAAGGACCACCCTCTCACAGAAGACCAACGCGTAGTAACCAAATTCATTTGATTATGTTCCGTCGGTGAGTGAGAGAATCCGGACATACCCCGGGTATAAACATAAACACCATTTTATACCACACGCCGGGGTATCTGTGTTCGTAAGGGAGGATATCTGCTACCGTCGCCTTCAGGTTTTTGAAGGTCGGGACCTGTCTGTACTCTGGCTGCGCGTGGACATGGACGACCATGTCAGAGTGTACGCGTGCCTCTACAGGTCCCATAGGGGTAATGCAGAAACGGATCAACTCTTGGGCCATGTTCAGGCGAAGATTGACGATCTGCTTTCACAGACCGCCTTTCCGCCGAAGTCGTAGTCCTCGGGGACTTCAATGCGCACCATGCCGATTGTGTCACGAGGGTCACGTGCCACCGACTACGTGGGGAGATCTGTGTTTGACTTTGCTCTGGCAAATGGTCTGTCCCAATTTATCAAGACACACACTCGTCTACCGGACGTAGACAGCCATATGCCCCCTTCGTTGGATCTTCTGCTGACTACACATCCCGGAAAGTACCAGGCCACTGTCGAGGCTCCGTTAGGGTCCTCTGATTATTGTCTGGTACGGAGTGTAGTGCCCATTGAACGCCCAGCTCGCACAAGACCTGCGACTCGTAGAGTTTGGCACTACAAGTCAGCGTATTGGAATGGAATGCGGTCCTTTTTTGCATCCTACCCATGGGGGCCAATTTGTTTCCCTTCCGATGATCCTAGTGACTGCGCTGCGGCTGTAGCTGATGTAATCTTACAGGGCATGAAACTATTTGTACCAAGCTCTGTGGCCTTGGTTTGATGCGTCTGTCAGGGCTGCAGCAGCTGGCAAACGGCAGGCTTATCAAGCTTGGGCGTTAGTCACTAAGGATCCGAAATCTAGAGTTCTGAAGAGGAAATATAATCGTGCCTCCAGATTCTTCAAACGGCAAATCGCTAGAGCAAAGTTCAAGCATGTCGTCAAAATTGGGGATCAGCTGGCAAAGTACCCGCCTGGCACGCGAAAATTCTGGCTGCTTTCAAAGCCCACTCTGGGCGTTTTTAGCCAGCCGTCCCTACCGCCCTTGCACATGGGGAATGACTCTCTGGTCCACACGGCAAAAGGGAAACCCGATCTCCTGGGCTCTATTTTCGCCTCCAACTCGACTTTGCACCACCAGGGGAAGACACCGCCTATCATCCCGTGTTGTCAGAGCTTAATGCCGGAAATAGTTTTTCGGCAGAAAACTGTAAGGCAGTCTCTATTTTCCTTAGACGTTCATAAGTCGAGTGGGCCGGATGGCATTTCTCCATTGCTGCTACGAACGTGTGCCCCTGAGTTAACGTGTCTGTTTCGGCACTCCTACCTTAAAGGCGTAGTCCCGGTCTCATGGAAGCGTGCCCTTATCCATACGATCCCTAAAAAAGGTGATAGCTCGGTCCCAGCTAACTACAGACCTATCGACATTACCTCTCTTCTCTCCAAAGTAATGGAGAGTATCATCAATAAACAGCTCCTAACCTACCTCGAGGATCACCAGTTGGTCAATGACCGGCAATATGGCTTTCACCATGGTCGAACGGCTGGTGATCTTCTGTTATATCTTACGCACCGTTGGGCAGCTGTTATTGAAAGCAAGGGACAGAGTCTGGCAGTTAGTCTGGATATGGCAAAAGCCTTCGATCGTGTATGGCACAAGGGGCTTCTTTCCAAGCTACCGTCCTACGGGCTTCCCGAGAGTTTATGCAAATGGATCACCAGTTTTCTCACTGGGCGGAGCATACAGGTCGGTCTCGATGGTTTTTGCTCGGACCCCAAGCCCGTGAACGCTGGTGTACCCCAAGGCTGCGTGCTATCCCCAACTCTGTAACCTCCTGCACATCAATGGATGTTCCCAATATATATTGTTATGAGGATGACAGCATTGGGGATGCGGTATATTCCGGTCGTGCGACCTGCACTATCTCGGGAAAACGTCGATGAGTGCCGTAAGAAACTTGTGTTTTCAATAGAGACCTTTCTGGGGATGGTCTCTGAGTGGGGTGAACTGAACCACGTTCAGTTTAATCCTCTAAAGACACAGATTTGCGCGTTTACCACTAAGAAAACCCCATTTGTCGTATTACCGCTCTTCAAAAGCAATTCTCTTAATGCCTCGCCAAGTATCAAAATACTGGGTCTCGACATTTCGAGCGATTGTCAGTTTCGTGGTCATCTGGAGAGCAAGGCCAAGTTGGCCTCGAAGAAATTGGGAGTGATCAATAGAGCGAGGCAGTATTTAAAACCTGGCCAAAAACTTGGTCTCTATAAGGCGCAGGTCCGGCCACACATAGAGTACTGTTCTCATCTCTGGTCCGGATCACCTCAATATCAGCTTCTACCATTTGACCGCGTACAACGAAGAGCCGTTCGGATTGTCGGGGACCCGGTACTCTGCAAACGGCTGGACTCTTTGGCATAGCGTAGAAACATGGCTTCTTTGTGCGTCTTCTACCGCATTTACAACGGGGAGTGTTCCGAAGAACTATTCGATCTGATGCCTGCCGCCGAATTTCTTCACCGCACAGCGCGCCATCGACTTCTTTATCCCTACCACCTGGATGCGTGGCGATCCTCCACTATGCAGTTCTTAAGGACGTTTTTTCCACGTTCCACTCGCTTGTGGAACGAACTCCCGTCGGCGGTATTTCCAGATTTGTACGACATGGGTACCTTCAAAAAAGGCGTTTACTCCTACCTACAAGGCCGGCAACACTCTTAGAAAACCTCGGATGTTGCAAGAGTTCATAGGCGGCGGTGATCACGTCCATCCGTGACTCGCCAGCTCGTTTGCCCTCCTCTTACATAAACAAAAAAAAAAAAAAGATTTTTAGTTTAAACTACACTAAAATGTTATAATGTATCTTAGGTATAAACTGACATAACGTAACAGTCATGGTCATGATAAATTACTGAATAATAATATTATTTTGCTAGTTGTATTTAATATACTCCTTCCTATCTCCAAGGCCGGCAACGCTCTAGTGAATACTCGGTGTTGCAAGAGTTCATAGGTGGCGGTGATCACACATCAATAGTGACCTGCAAGCTCGTATGCCCTCCTCTAACATAAAAAAAACAAAAATAATAAAAAATAATATTCGGCAACTTATGCAAGATTCAAATCAGATGTCAGCAAGATTAATAATCTTTACTTAATTAGAAAAGTTTCCAACATCTATTTAACGATCTCTACTGGAGGGGAAAGTATAATTTGAAGTACTTCAACATCGTGACTCGGTCTCATCAAGACAGTTATAAAATTTTCACATTCCAATTATAATATAATAAAATAGTTATGAATTTATTAAATTATAAGAAAGTAATAAATTGCTTTCGATTTCTGTGTTAAAAATTCCCAATATTTTTAATCTTCGTCACTTTTAGTTTTTTATTCAGTTTTATTTATTAATATATGTTTGTTTGTTTGTGTAAATTTTCCATATTTTCTTAGATACTTCGGTTACAATTAAAATCATTATCCGTTGTTTCTAATAAATAAAAACTGTTATTGCACTATAATTATTTAAATTTTCACATTGCACTATGGAACAATTTAAACGGTAACACGAAATATTTTTCCTTCATAAAAATCGTAAGTTTATCAGAGTAATAAGTCGCATATGCGCTCTGACCGCGAAGCACATGACAACTTTCGCTCTGGTATAGTTTTGAGTTATAAAAAAATATGTATTTTATTTAACTAAACATTCAAACAACAGAGACAGTAAACCAAATACATTTTGTCACACTTTAATTACCAAAAAAACAATATTATAATTTATAAAATTTTTATATTGCAGTGTGCAATAAATAGTATGCAATACTTATCTTGAAAAATTATATATGTTATTTTCTGCGTTATCAATAAATTCGAACATTATTAAATCGAAATTTACAACAAATATATTAAAGTATGAAATTATTAAAAAAGTAATATAAATATATATGATGTTAATGAATTACATATAACTTTTGTTTAAATAATAAAATATATTGTGTTTCTTTCTCATCTTTCGACGATAAAGATAAGTGATAAATCCGAAACTCAATCTACTATTGACGACAGTTTTTCTTTATTTACGAGACGATCCATTTTTTTTTAGATTGACTTCAGAGATATTAGATTAACATAGGCAATAAGTGGAAGAATAAGAGACTGCACCAACAGAGTTATAGCAGACGTCTACTATCAGCAATTACAAACCATGATGCAAAAGCTAGCTGCTAGATAACAGAGACTGATCAATCGCTCTAAGCCTCCGCTGCTTCACGACAACGCTAGACCACACTCTGCACAACAGACGGCTACCAACTTGTGCTACTGTACTACAAAGTGCTTCAATTGGAATATCTAACATATCCAACGTGCTCCCTGTACTCCCCGGACTTTGCTTCAAAAAAATACAATTTTTTTTCGAAATTTGGAGTAGTTCTTGCAAGGGAAAAATTCAACTCTGTCAAATTCCTCAAATGTTTGAAGGCAGTCAAGTCCAAACTGCCTTCAAACATTTTATTGATTCCCATCCGAATGTTTTTTTTAGTAAAGGGAAGGGACCTATGAGATAGAAAAAGTGGATAGATAACAATGGCACTTTATACTTTGATTGGATAAATATATTATATAAAAAAATATTCGACTTTTTATTCCTTCCATACCAAACGCCAATTTCATATATAAGGACCTAATATATCGCAACTCTATATATATAGATACGGTAACTATTATAAGACTCGCTATCAGACGTTATAATTGTATAATTCAATATTATATATTGAATTATAGAAATATTATTACAATAAGGTAAATTATTTGTATGGTATAAATATATAATACAATATATATAAAACAATATAATATGCAGTAGAAAAATATGTAAAAAAAAAGTTATTTAAGTAATAAAATGTAAAGTATATAATAAAAACTAAAAACAAAATCTACACAACTTATAATTCAATAACTCTTTAATTAACAGTACATTTCATGGATCTTATTTTTAAATAAGATCGAAAGTATGTGAGAATATTCATTAAAAAATGGTCACTTTATCCTCTACATCCCTCAGCATCAGCATGCACCTGCTTACTAATTATTTCAACAATTTTAAAGAACTAGAAAATCTACTTATGTTAATTTTACTCTTATTCATATTTCTGTTTCAGTTTAATTATGTTAAATGGAGCTTTTTGACAAATATATTATACTCAAAATTTTATTATTGTTCAGATACAGATTGTACGCACATTCAAAAAGTACAAATTTCAATTTACTAGAAGTTTTTGAGTTCAATTTCGTCTCCACGGCGCTCAGTTATTTTTCAATTTAGCAATTGTTGTGAAGTATGCAAAAACATAGTTAAAGTGGTTATTATGAAAGACAATCTTTATTATGGCATTGTTTTAAAACACTTTTTTACAGTTTTTTTGTTTAAAATATTAAATTTGTGTTCATAATAATTGTTGTTTCAAAAAATAACTATAATAGTGTATATGATGATGATATGATTTAATATTTTTTAATAAGTATTTTTTTTTAATATATTAATAGTGAAAATAAAAACATTAATTAATAAGTATTTTTCCTGTTTCCTTTATTCTACTACCAGTTACATTAATGAACAACAAGAACTTATTTTTGTGTGGTGAGTAAATCAGTAACATTCAGTAATTAACAATTAATGGACCACCAATTAAATGGTTAGATGTTCGGTGCATGCTGCTGTCACGTGGTCTGCGGTCGAATTATGATCGACGCTAATAATATTTGTATGTGCGTGATGTGAAATGTTTAGATAAACTGCATTCTGCAATGTTTTCTTTCAAATTCGAGTAATAGATACTTTAAAAAAATGCACTTATTACAATAAAAATGTAATAAGTTTTTATATCAGTGTATTATACGTTAGAGCTTATATAAAATTGACAAATCAAAGGACTTTTTTTGTGTTAAAATAATAAAAAGGCATTTATGGACTTAGTTATTTATTTTAGCAAGTGCATTGGCTGATTGCGTTGCATTGCGCTGATGTTGTAGTTATCTGCTAATTGAAAAGCGCTGACGAAAAGTTTAGATTGAGTGTCTTTATCTAAATATTTAGGGTCGGCATAATAATTAAAAGTTTCTCTCACACTTTTAATGGACTTCACACCTGGAGCTTCCTTTGGTCATTCTTCAAATATCTTTTTTTGTTATTCGGATCCACATTCATACTTAAGACTTTTCACCTTTTATTCTTTCTCTCCTCTATCTTCAAGTAATCACCTTACTATAACAAACGATTACATTTGTTATTTTATTCATAACCAGAGTGGCCAACAAATAAATAATAATATGATGAATGATTTAAGTAAAATTATATTTTTTACTATAATAGGAAAGCAGAGTATTAGAAGCGACGCCAAAAGCCGATATATGAATGTTTTGATCAAAAAGAGTTAAAAATCCGTGTTTACATTTTAACTACAAAATGTTGGCTTATGGTTGATTGTTCAATGGATTAACTTCTAATGCGTTATGTACAAAAATTTAAGTTTCTAACCATATAATATATTGATATAAATGTGTAATTTTTATTAAAAGTAGATTGTAATTAAATGTTGTTTAGTAACTAAGATCATTTTGTAAGCTTTTTATTGTCAAATTAAATTAATAAAGTTTAATAAAAAAAAAAGTTTAAGTAGAGCCCTTATATTCATAATATGAATCTAAATGCTTCTACCATAATTCAGTTAGATATACAGTATTTGTTTTTATTTGAAATGCAATAAGTTTCTTAAATTATATTAGATACTTATTAAATTATTCGCAAAATTATTCAAATATATATATATATTGCACATGATTAAAGTTACATTAACAGATTAACCGTTCCGTATCCAGCTTTGGTAAATATTTGTGTTATGAATCATGACTATATATCAGGAACAACTTGTTTAAACTTATATATGTCAATAAATATTTTTCTAACTACACTAAAATATCTTCTTCAGTGTAACAAGAATTGTTATAATTGTATTAATTGCCCAATCAAAAGTTATTTATTCAATCGAAAATCATAAATATTTGCATTTTCCCCGTCTCCGCCTATTAGTTCTGTAAAATGTTAACATGGTGTAATTATGTATGAAATTAATAGGCACCACACATAGTTTGTAATTATGTACGGTTTATCGGATTTTGGGAATTGGCTTTCGCATTATGATGTTGAGGCCATTTTCCGCAAATAATCCCATTGCTTACAAATGGATATTATTTTATAGAATTCCAGACCCTATGTCGTAAAAGATAAAGTATTGGATAAGTTGGTGTAAAATGTGGAAATGATTTTATTTATATGGATATTTGCATCAAATTATATTTCATATTGCCTAATAATAATAATTTTATTACATTTTTTTTAGAGTTTAGGTAATGATAAAAATAACTGTGAAACTTTTATTATGTGGGCCGTTCTATTCTAATTTGTTTTTAACGAATTCTATGCCATACTTATTATATAATGACTATTAAAATATTCCTGATTACCTATAACAGAAGCAAGGTCACAAACTTAAGCTAGTATAGTTTTATCTCATTTTCAATTACGATTATAGTTATTATTTCCATAACCTTGCGTATTTAATTGAATGGATGAACTTAATTGTACATTTCATACAAACAGTACACATTATATGAGCTTCATTTACATTTAAATTATAACATTTAAGTAGCCTAAAGGTTATATAATAAAAAATACATTAATAACACAGTTTGTTATGTTTTTATTAGTGGTATTTTAATTTAACTGTTCAAATACAAAATACCAATTAGATTCTTGGAGAGTGCGAGACAGGACAAGACTTTTATATGAGCAGTGTATTTAAGACGGTAATTGCCTAAAATATAATTATTTAAATGAGCTCTGATGCCTTGTCAAGAAACCATTGTTGGGATCTTCAATAACAATGATAGTATTCTATTATGGAGTAGACGAAAAATATTATGACATTTACTACTTTAATGTTGTGTGTCGTTAAAGTAATTCTCCCATCATTGTTTTGATAGGTCTTTTCTCAATAATGAAATATTAGGCTGTCGTTGTTATCAGTAACAGTATTTTAAGAGACATGTAAGTTAGAATAAAAGAAGTGCGAAATCTTTAACAATTTATTAAAAATTATATTTTATTAATATTATTATTATCTTATCGTAATGTTAGCATGGAGACGAAAAAGTTTAGATTATAAATAAATTTTATAAAAATATTGCCTTCAAAAATAAAGTATATCAGAAAAACAAGAATACCAAAAAATGTGAGTTTAATTTTAAATTTAATATACAGTATATAAAAGTCACACGGATCAAAGCCTGCAGAAGAGTTAGAATGTTCAGCAATTAGTATTCAGAAATGGAAATGAAATGGATATTATGAGAGAATAACTATTTCGTTTAACTCCGAGACACGCTCTTGCCAGTTGGTTTTATTATAGAGCCTTTGCTCCAGGGTCGAGAGTCTAAAGTATCTGAAAATTGTTCTAAATCTGTCCGTTACACTAATTAAACGA
This sequence comes from Melinaea marsaeus rileyi, assembly GCA_918358865.1. Taxonomy (NCBI): domain Eukaryota; kingdom Metazoa; phylum Arthropoda; class Insecta; order Lepidoptera; family Nymphalidae; genus Melinaea; species Melinaea marsaeus. Next base: position 22,179,472 of record OU911089.1, read on the forward strand.
CTTTAACTTAACAAGAATGCCTATTGCCTTGAAGTGTTGGGCTCCGTTGAAGATAGACCCAAGTTTGTCTTAATAGTGAATGTTACTACAAAATAATATTATGACATTAGTCTGCATAGGAAAGATTTAAGAAAATTAGGGATTTGGAAAAAAAAAAAATATATTTTGAAGCAAGTGAAAGAAGCAAGTCCAAAAATGTACATCTTTTTATAAAAACATTACATAAAAAATAAATTTTTATTTAAAAAAAATAGTTAAAAATCAATTTATTAAAAAAAAAAATAAATCAGATTTGATTACTCTCATCACCTTATTTTGCAATGTATTTATTATACCATATGTATAAAAACACCAAACCCGAAATTATTTATAAAAAACAAAAATATCATGTTTTATAATTATTCAGGTCTATCATAATAACTTTCTTATAATGGAGAATTATCAATAATTAATTAAACATGATGATTTTATTATTAATATAAAATTCATAAAGGACATTACATTAAGTACTTATCAGAAATTAAATATATTTATAAGCTCTAGATTGTAAAAATGCAAGGCTTCTATATTTTTTTACATGTATAAATAATATTTTATTAAGCATTGTTATAATTTTTTTAGCTACACCACAACTAACATTGATAGATGTTTCTTAAGACAAGCTAATATTTACATACAATCTGTAGTTCTGAAGAGCTTAAGGGAGTTTTAGAATCAGTGCAGCTACTCGTACAAATATAAAGTCACATCGAGTGAATTGACGTTGTGAGTCTGGAGTCTTGTTACATTCTAAGAGCTTTTGGTAATCAATGGTAGTTTCGTTCCATTTTAAAAACTTGTTGCGTTTTTTTAAAACATTATTTTAATAAAAGATTTATATATGCTATATATATTTATATATTTTATAGAAAAGACAACTTAATACAATTATACGTAGCTATAAATAGAATCCAAACGAAATTTTGAAGACAACAGTGAGATATATTAGAGATATTTAGATATTGAATAATAAAAAAACATCTGTTCCCAAAATCACAACATGAACATTACATAAAATACGAGTATTGCATTAAAATATAATATTATCACAATGCTTTCAAATAATTTTTTAATTAGTAATTCGAAAGATAAAGTATTATTTAGTGAAAAGATAATATTATTAAAATTTTTTAATAGATTTCAAATAATGCCTACATGAAATAATGTCTAATTTTTGCTTTATATGCGCATTTTTGTGTGTGCTTATTTTAAAGTTAAATTTGACCTTCAAAAATTAGACCCTTTAAATTTATTATAATTTCCTGATCAATTTAAGTCTTATTTAAGGCTGCCAAAAATTCAATTTGTGCAAGGTTTTGAAGCTTTCTAAGTTTATATGATTTGGAATTATTCTTAAATAATAACTTACAGCGATATAGTTAAGGAAAAAAAAAAGAAAATTGAAACATCCATGTAGTTATTTAATAAGTTAAGTTAACTTTTACTACTGCTAATACTAATTAGCTACTAAACCTTAGTATTCATAAAAATGACTTATAAACATAGTGCACCTTATAATACTTTGAAAATACTTATTTATTTTAGATAAGATTATAATAGACAAATAAAACAAAAGAGTGAAACAACGCTACCATAATTCATTACTACGTGACACGTACTACTAATATTATATCCTGTTTATCAGATTTAAAAGTGATTCACGAATAAGCATTGTGATAATAGGATGATGCAAATTTCTCTCATATATAATGGTACTTTGCAATAAGAAATATATTTCCAAGTATCGATTATTATGGTTCAATTTCTTCTTGCATTTTTTTATTGATAACCTTATATTTACGCATGAAACGAATCCATTGAATTCCAATAAAAAAGTATTTTTTCAACACAACGTAAATAAAACCTTTTATTTATTTATTATTCATTTAACAGTTGGAAACATTTAGTTTTTGTGTATAAAGCAATTGTTTGAGGTTTGTACACAAACAACTTACTTAATATTGTTTCATGATATTTCGCATCAAGGTGTTGAAGTGCGCATCGTATCAGTAAAAGTAAATATCTGTTATAAAACTTTTCCAATTAAGCGAAGAACATTAATCTTCCTAACATTTGATTTGTGACTGGCACAAGTTGCCGAATTGTAGAAATAACTAGCAAAGAATTGCTATGATTATCGTTTGTTGCTTCCTCTGACCTAGATTGCTTTAATTTATTCAGAAGGTTAAATATAATAGCTTCGCAAAACTCATTAAAACATGCAAAATTTCGGTTTGTAAAAAATTTTATGTCCCAATTTTTCAAATGCTTATTTTTATATTCGATAAGGGATTTCAAATTTACAATATATATAACTTTTAAACAGCGTTTCGATTAAGTGGCATGAGAAGGGTTGTTTTAAAACATGAATAGCTATTACAAGCTATTTGTAAAACTTCCATTACCAAGTTGTTTTGATATGAAACTTGTCCAACCTGTTATTTTTTATTGTTTTGTGTTTGTTTTTTATATTTTAAATTGAATGTTAATATGTTTCATCTCATTCGACATGTATGAATGCTAGAACCAAAGTAACAAACAGTAAATAATATAGATAATAAGATTACTTTTTTCTATTTATAAGAACAATAACTGCTCTTATGTCATGTAAATTATCAGCATATATAAATAACCCTTCACCTTCTGTAATAAAAACAAAATATTATCTAATAATAATAAATTCTTAAGTGAAATATGCACTAAATATAATTTATAAGACTAATAAAACTCACTATTATGAAAAACATTGGTACTACTGAATACTAATATTTATGATGTACTGTTTATCTGTCCATAAAATCTTTAGAACTACATATTTAAACAAAGTTCTTAATCCTATGTGGGTAGTTAGTAAAGCAATTCAAGACTGTTTCTATGTCACGGGAATAATCAAACTTTATAAGATCCTAAAACATAGTTATGTATCCAATTGTGACCTATTGCTTACCTTTTGGAAGTCCTGATGATAAAATGATATAAACCATTAAAATAATATCATTTATAATATAATAAGTGATATATCAAAGAAAATATTAATCTGTATGATAAATATTATGTTTCATTTAATGCAAAGTTTTTGAAAACTTATTTCATTACGAAGTTTTTATTCAAACTTGAGATAAGTGCGTGAATGTGGTTGCTCTGAAAAGTTTTATCTTAAGTGTATATTTAGTTTACTTTGGATTTTTAAATACGTCATAATTACGTTCTTTGTTTATTTTAAGTCTAAGTGCGTTTTTAATTAATTGGTGTCTAAAAGATATCAAATCATATTTATTAAAACTTCACTTGACATTTTTTGCGTTTTTTTTTAAACCATATTTTGATTTCCTTTCAATAGTTACAAGTAATTAAGTAAGTAAGAATACCATAAAACAAGTAACTAAAAATATATAAAATATAAATTGTTAAAACTTTAAACACTTTAGTCAAGATTTAAATAAATTTGAACTACTTAGCACTTATAAAATAATCCATATTCTAAAAATTAGTAAACCCTAAAGTACTATTTATATTTCTTCAATATATTTCACCATTATAAAAACAAGTAAGCTGTGGTACAGAATAATGTAAAATCTTTTTAAAAGTTGAAATAAATAGGTTACATAAATTATTATTATTCGTAACTAAATGTTTTTGTAATAAAAAGAAAAATATCTGAAAATATAACATGATATTGCCGGCATCTGAGTAATAAATAATCCGAGGAAAATAATCATAAATAAAGGAAAAGTCTCGTCAATAGTCGTTCGCGTTTCGGGTTTATGGTTAGTTATCTATGTGAGATTTTCGAGTAAAGATTAAAGCGAAATAAAATATATCTTATTCCTTAAACAAACTTTACATATACTTCAATTATAAAACAATTTTTTTTTTAATTTTGATATAATTGTTGTAAATTATTATTAATTAAAATCATTAATAAATTTTTAATAAATTTATTAATACCGGGATTCAAAAAATTATAAGATCGAATAATTTGCCATATTTTTTTGTCACGAAAAGTATTGTACCCTCATTATTTAAACAAATTATGATAGAATCTAATATTATTATAACGATAAAAAATGTAAGTTGTCAAATTAAGCAAATATTAGTAATCTTACTGACATCTGATTTGTGATTTGCACAAGTTACTGAATATTAACACTAAACGACAATTCTTGTACACTTGTTCCTACCGCACGCCGTCAAATTGACCGGTAATTAAAAGTTATTTTATTATATAACGCAGGTAATAATGGAAATAACTAAAAGTAAAGAGTGTAGAAAATATTATATGCATATTCTAAGTATTGTCATGTAGTTTGAAACGATATTATAACGTTTAATAAAATTCGGCAAATATGGTCGAAACCGCGATTAAAAACACGTAGGGGTGGCAAACAGGGGTCAAAAGGGGATGTTTTCTTCGGGTAACCCCATTTACTTGTATTGTCACCGGAGCCGAACATGTGCTCTAATTTTCATCGAAATTCATTGAGTCTGAGTATTAAAATTTCGCGTTACAAGATTTGATCCGATACATGTCAAGTTAAATAAAAGCATTTAAAAAAATGTGTAAGTTTTACAAAAGTTTAAGAACGGTCAATTTGACCGGTACTTGGTAGGTTTAGTGTTAAATATTACCAACAAAACAAAATTATTAGCAATCTGACATTACCATGATTTTTTAATTTATTCTTATGCTATATTATAGTTTTGTATAATATGACCTAGAAATCTTGTCAATTTTTAATACTGAATATTAATAAATATTGTATGTATATTAATTTATAGAAATAAGTTTTAAAGATCGATACTTGTGATCACAATATTAATACGTGTAATGTATATGTGATAACTATAGATTCTACAAAGGTTTACCATGATGTAAAGTATTAATTTTTGAAAAAAATAAAAAACGATGAATTATCACTAACATAGCTATAAAATACAACTTAACTTTTATAAGGGATCTCCTTAATTCATATCAAATTATATATAATGGAGAATACATTTATTCTACATAAGTACTAAGTCTTATCATAAAATTCAGATAAGTATTTTTTAATATTAAAATATAAAAAATGCAAGAATGGATATCTAAAAGGAATAAGATGAGCCACTTTCTTCAGTGTATTCGACGATTTCCTTGAGTTACAGTCACTTAACCTTATGAGTTTTTCTGGATAAGATTATGGTGAAAGAAAATACATATTTTTATAAATAGAAACATTAGTCGTGATTGTTTCTGTTTCATTATAAATTTATATAAAATTCCTAAGGCTAAATCTTTACTTAATTATTAAAAAAGAAGTAAATTTTAAAAATTACATAATATTCAAAAGAATAAAAAAAAATAGTATTGTTAATATTCACTATATGTACTATTATTACAAATGTTTTTTTTACTTTTAATGTTTTCGTTATGATCATGCACCTAACTAATATTGAATAGTGGTATAAGTGAGTATGCTTATACAATATGTGTACATATATTATAGATTAATCATGAAAATACTAATAAAGTATTGTGCAATCACCATTTCTTTTGTTAAATATTGTATTATTAATTATTGTAAATTTAAGTAGAAATAACTTAAAATCAAGTAACGTAAATGTATTATTCACACCATAGTCGATAATTAACCTCTACCGCATCATGTGTAATCCCCTGGTTACATTTACAGGCGGTCGTGATAGCATGGTGAGAAATTTAAAAAACAAAGTATGTGTGTTTTACACTGTTTATTTTTTAAAGTCGATGCTGCAGATGTAAGAAATAACGAGAAGATAAGACTCGCAACGTGACATGCACATAGCTCGCCAGATCTAAAAGTAGTAGAATCAAGTTATTGTCATTTGACATAAACTTTTGACTTTTAATTAAGATCGGCGTCAAGTAATTTCAAACCTACATTCCATTTAGTTAGTTAGAGAAGCGCAAACACTCGTTTGCGCTTCTGACACTCTGAAGAGGAAGGGTGGGTACCCTTCCTCTTCTTTTTATAGTAATTTTTACCTCCCCTCATATCTTAAAGCATGATAATGCATTTGCAGAATCCTTGGGTGTCGCTAAAATAACACTTCAGTAGAACAAGCTACACTCGTTGATAAAGGTCTATGTTGACTACGTGACAATCTTAAATACAAAGTATTTAGGATGAACACAGACTGACTGACTGACTGAATAATAAAATATAGTTATATTTAAATTTTCTAGTACACCTAACCAACACTTGAAGAAGAAGCCGGCACCGTAGTGTGAAGAAAAGGAATAAGGAAGGTTAATTTTATCATCGTGTATGCATTTACATTATACTGGTAAATTACCGAGCCATTATAATATAAATAGTATCTTAGAAAATAATCGTCAAGCTGGAAACTTATAAATCAACATTTTTACAATATAAAAACGTAATCATTAGTTTTAGAAACAGCTAAATTAATAAGACTGATTTCCTATGGATGTCATGTTAAACTACTCACATATTTAAATATATTTCGTATTTGTATATATTGTATAATGTAATTATCCTATCTTAGAAATAAAATTAATAATGATTAATATTGACATATATTTATATAGAACAAAATGTTATAACGAATACATATATATATATATTTAATAATAAATCAAATTACCCATAGATAAAATTAAAAACAATCTTATCAAAATAACAAATAACGTTATTAATTGTACAATACTATCTTTGTATGTATATATTATAGAATAGGAGGGCAAACGAGCCGGCGGGTCACAGATGATTTGTGATCACCGCCGCCCATGAACTCTTGCAACATCCGAGGATTCACAGGAGCATTGCCGGCCTTGAAGGTGGGAGTAAATGCCTTTTTAGAAGGTACCCATGTCGTACCGATCTGGAAATACCAACGAAGGGAGTTCGTTCCACATTCGAGTGGTACGAGGAAAAAATGTACTTGGGAACAGCACAGTGGAGGATCGCCACGCATCCAGGCGGTACGGATGGTATTGGAGGCGATGGCGCGCTGTGCGGTGATGGAATTCGGCGGTAGGCATTTATATAGATTTGTAGATTTATAAAGAACAATTTGTGATAAAGCCTGACATTTTAAGTTTTTCATATGTCACAAAAATATATTATTTTTATATAGGAGTAGACTTCAAAAAAGCAAGCATTTCTTAATAAATAACGCAATATTAATGCCAAATAAAAAGTAATCTAACTTCTCACATACCAAAAATTTTATGAATGTTTCATATCTTCTTCTATTATATAAAAATGAATCGCAAAATGTGTTGGTAAGCGCACAACTCAACAACGCATGGACCAATCTTAACAATTCTTTTTTTTAAATATTCCTTGAAGCCCAAGGATGGTTCTTACGGCGAGAAAAATTCGAATAATTTCCAGGAAAACCCTAAAAAAGCCCTTTTCTTTTTGTTATACAAATATTTTAAATGTAGAATAAATAATTAAATGTAGAGTCAATTTGAACTGTATTGTTATGCAACAAAGTTCATATTAAATTACAAGCACTCATTGTTGTCTAAACAATGTAGCAACACGCTAACGTCGAAGAGTCAATTCGCGCTTTATTGTCGCTGCACAAAGCTCAAATTTGTGATAATACCGTGAACACGACCAAATTGAAAAGTTAAAAAATATAAGAGCTATATATTTGATTGGCCTTGCAATATTCTATCTTTTTTTTTAGTTGCGGAATGCGACATAATTTGTCATCAGTTTTCATGTCATTGCATCTGTCAAACAAACCGCGTTAAAAAGCCTTTATAATATTTAATAATTAATTTCGATTGTTTTATATCGTGTTTTGTGCAAAGTGTTTTAATACCTGTGATTAATAATTATTGCATGTGACATAATATAGGTAAGTATATTCAATATGCCTCCTATAAGACGAAGTAATTTAGGTAGAAAAAATCGAAATGCTACAAACCAAACTAAATATCGATCTTTTCATACTGCACAAGGACGTGACGACCGAAATGAACGTCAAAGAATTCGTATACCACGAACGCGGGAAGCGAGAGCGAGAGATTCAACTAATAATAGCGAAAGTTTGAATCGAGCTGCTTTCAATAACGATTTGTCAATTGACTACAGTAACCACCAATGTGTTACTATTGGATCTATGAACTTGGTTTGCTCTCATTGTAAGGCATTGAAATACAAAAATGAAGCCAATGAACTGTATTGCGCAAATGGGAAAGTGAAATTGATACCATTGGATCCACCACCAGAGCCATTGTACTCATTGGTTTCAGGAATAGAACCAGATTCCATACACTTTTTGTCAAATATCCAACAATATAACAATTGCTTTCAAATGACGTCATTTGGGGCAACAAACGTAGTTCGGGAAAATTTCATGCCAACTTTTAAGGTATGTATTATAGCAGTTAATCATTATTATTTTAGTGAACAAAATTTCCTGTTAACTAAGTAAATGTGTCATTAACCTTCAGTTCCCTAAACCCCAACACATATATTACTTAGTCATAATATTATTTGGTGATTCAGTATTAGCAACAATTTTATTATTTTGAAACACAATGTAATTATTTGATGATGGATATTAGTTACAACTAATTATTACATATTGACATACCTAAGCATATCAATTATTATTTGGTGATTCAAATTAAGAGACAGATATACTTTTTAGGAACAAATATTATTTCTATTTGGCAAAAATCTTTTTTTTTAATTTACAGATACAAGGCCAAATATATCACAGAGGAGGTTCACTGTTGCCAGTGTCAGATAGCAATTACAAATTCCTGCAAATTTATTTCATGGGCAATTCACCACAAGAAATTGATATGCGTTGTTTACATAACAATTCACTAAAGAGGTCTATTGTAGAACAATTACAAACTTTTTTTCATGAGCACAATCAATTGATTATGTTGTTTAAAACTGCACTGGATCTAATGCCATCTGATAATCACAAAATTATAATCAGAGCTGATAAAACATCTGTTGGCCAACATGCAAGACGTTTTAATGCACCAACTATTGATGAACTTGCCATCGTAGTAGTTGGAGAAAACTTGGAATCCCGTGATATTGTTTAACATCGTCGGAATGATCAATGATAACGTATAAAGGAAACACACCGCTCATATGACGCACTGCAATATCCCATTATATTTTGGCAAGGTGAAGATGGGTATGATTTTTCAAACAAGATGATAAAACCCAGTACACGTAATAAAAAATATTTTTTAGCTATGGAGATATATTATCAGTCAATATATTATTATTTTTTTAATTTTCAATGTTATGAAAACAAAAGTCTATTTTCAGGTTCTGAAACCAACAAAAAAGTCAGTTCAATGAACTATTATTCCTACCGCCTAATGATTCGTGAAAATGAAGACAATCACATACTCAAATGTCGGCTATTATATCACAAGTATGTTGTAGACATGTATGTTAAAATTGAAACGGAGAGATTAACATTCATCAGGTTGAATCAGACCAAACTCAGATCTGAAGAGTATATTCACCTTCGAGATGCGATTAATACTGATGGAAACACATTTTGATTTGGTTGAAAAGATAAGGCCAAATGAAGTTGATGCAGTAATATCAGCTGAAATTCCTAATGTAGAAGTAGATCCTTGATTGCATGAGGTAGTTATTAAAAACATGATACATGGTCCCTGTGGAACTCTTAATCAAAATTCACCATGTATGGTGGATGGTAAATGTTCAAAGCGATATCCACGGACATTAATATCTGAAACAATCACTGGTAATGACGGTTATCCTTTGTATAGTCGCCGATCGACAGCAGACAATGGAAGATCAACAATTGTCTAATTAAATCAACAAGATATTGAAATAGATAATCGCTGAATTGTTCCATATTCACCCATTTTATCAAAGACTTTCAAAGCGCACATCAACGTTGAATCTTGCCATTTAGTAAAATCTATTAAATACATTTGGCGTTTGGCGTTTGGCGCTCCATTGTCCCTGGCTACCCCGCAAGGGATATGGCGTGAAGGTAAATAAATAAATAAATATATTAAATACATTTGCAAATATGTAACTAAAGAGAGTGATATGGCTGTGATTGGTATTAATGCAGAGAATTCCAATGATGAAGTTACCCAATACCAAATGGGTCGCTATTTTAGTAGTAATGAAGCAGTTTGGCGAATATTTTCTTTTCCTATTCATGAGAGACATCCTACTGCTGTTCATTTAGCTGTGCATTTAGAAAATGGACAAAGAGTATATTTTACAGCACAAAACGCAGTAGAAAGAGCTGTACAGCCACAATCTACTAAATTAACCAGTTTTTTGAGACATGCCAAAACGATGCTTTTGCTCAAACATTATTATATTCTGAAATGCAAAAATATTATACTTGGAATAGATCCTCAAACAAATTTATACGACGGAAACAAGGAAAACCAGTTACAGGATACCCAGATATATATTCTACCGATGCGATTGGTCGAATTTATTCAGTACATCCAAGCAATTATGAATATTTTATTTACGACTGCTATTAGTCAATGTACGTGGCCCAACATCTTTCCAACATGTACGAATTGTTAATGGTGATTTGTGTGGATCATACAGAGAAGCTTGCCAACGTTTGCGATTGCTAGAAAATGATGCTCATTGGGATCAAACTCTCAATGATGCTGTAATATCATCACAAGCTCATCAAATACGAACATTGTTTTCTATAATCATATCTACATGCTTCCCATCAAACCCAAAGGATTTGTGGATCAAGTACAAAGATAATATGTGTGATGATATTTTGTATCAAATACGGATTAGAAGGGGAAATCCAAATATACAAATAAGCGAAGAAATTTACAATGAAGTATTGATTTCAATTGAGGACATGTGCTTGATGATGTCAAACAAACTATTATTTCAATTAGGCCTGGCCGCGCCTAATCGTCCAATGCATAATGCTTTTAACCAAGAGTTGCACCGAGAAAAACTGTATGATCTCAACACTTTGAAAGAATTAATTCAAACAAACCTTCCACTATTGAATGAACAACAGAAGTATGTATTTGATACACTTATGAATGTAATAAATGATAAAAGAGGAGGGATTTACTTCTTAGATGCACCTGGTGGTACAGGATTTTTTTTTCTATTTCATTGATATTAGCAACAATTCGCTCACAAAATAAAATTGCACTTGCACTCGCTTCGTCGGGAATCGCAGCAACTTTGCTTGAAAGTGGTCGACCTGCTCATTCAGCACTAAAATTGTCATTAAACATGCAAAGCAACGAAACTCCAACCTGCAACATTTCGAAGAACTCTGCAATGGCAAAGGTTTTGCAGCAATGTGAATTTATTGTTTGGGATGAATGCACGATGGCACATAAAAAATCTTTGGACACTTTAGATAGAACTTTATAAGATCAGGAGATTTTCGTCAAACGTTGCCATTGATTCCACGATCAACGCCAGCTGATGAACTTAATGTATGTTTAAAGTCCTCCAATTTGTAGAAGCATGTGAAGGTATTACATTTAGACAAGAATATGCGTGTCAAGTTGCAAAATGACCAATATGGAGACATATTCTCTAAACAATTCATTGACATTGGTAATGTCAAATTTCCTATAGACACCTTGACTGGTTGCATTAACTTACCTCAATGTTTTTGTCAGTTAACTAGATCAAAAGATGAACTTATTCATAAGGTGTTTCCAGATGTTGCTCAAAATTACAGAAACCATAATTGGTTGAGCGAACGGGCTATTTGGCTGCAAAAAACATAGATGTGAATGAATTAAATTTCAAAATTTAAGAACAAATTACAGGCGAATTGAGGATATATGCATCAGTTTATTCGGCTACTAACCAAGATGATGTCGTCAACTATCCGCCTGAATTTTTAATCTCGCTGGATGTACCAGGATTGCCACCGCACAATCTGCAATTAAAGGGTGGATCGGTAGTTATAATGTTGAGAAATATCAACCAACCGCGTCTTTGCAACGGCACACGGTTAGGTATAAAAAAATTATTGAACAACGTGATAGAAGCAACTATACTGAAAGGAAAGTATAAAGGAGAAGACGTTTTGATACCACGCATCCCAATGATTCCGACTGATGTACCATTTGAATTTAAACGACTACAGTTTCCAGTACGGCTTGCTTTTGCTATGACCATAAATAAGTCCCAGGGGCAATCATTAGGTGTTTGTGGAAATCTAGAAAACCCATGTTTCTCACATGGTCAATTGAATGTTGCCTGTTCCCGTGTTGGAAAACCATCAGATTTGTTTGTATATTCACCAGGTAACCAAACAAAAAACATTGTGTATCATAAAGCACTAAAATAAAAATAACACAGATTTTTGTTAATAATTATGATTCACTTGATTTACAATAACGCGATTACTGAAAATACTTATATACGTTTTATTTCATTTTTCTTTATTTCATGGGTTATTAACCCTATGTTAATAATAATAGTAATAAATAATTAATTATCTCCATGTATTGTCATTGAAGCACCCACTTTATAAATATTTGTCACCTTTAGGTTCCCACGATCCCTTTAGATTATTTTTCAATCAGGTTTGTACCTTATGTTCCCCTCTTAGTTTGAAGCTCTCTGGAAGACATCCCAGTCGGGGTTTTTAGTGCGTCTCAAAAGGGTGGCCAAAGTTCGTGGAAGCGAAGATACTTAGGTCATCCGAGCTGACCTTTTTCTTTAATTCTCCTGAACAGAACCGTCACCATAATGATAGGGCTATATGTGAGAGTCAGCAGAGTAAAAACGTCTTAAGGTCGAAATATAAACTGCCACATTCCAAATCTATTTTGACAACACGAAGTCTGCCGAGTTGAATAAAATTGTTGTATTTATTATAAAAATGTATTTTTTTCATTTTTCATTATTTTTCTTTTAAAATTTAAATGTTTTGAGTTTAACTTTTATTATATGCATTAGTAAAACCACCAAATATTTTGAATTATGAACATCTTATTAAATTGATAAAGTAACATATTAAAAAAGGATAATTTTACGATTTATTTATCATATTATTTAAAATATTAAATGATAAAAAAAATCCACCAGAATGCTTAATATATATAAATCACGTGTCACGTTGTTTGTACTCCTAAACTAATTAACCGATTTTTAATAAATTTACACACCATGTAGTTTGACCCAACTTAAAAGATAGAATAATTTTCAACTCAATTCATAGTCGCAATATTATTTTATTGCAAATTATTTGTTTATTATTTTGCAGTTAGCTCCTAACAATTCTAAAAGATGACGGTATCTGTTGACTGGATTGAGTAATTACGAATGAGGTATCTACCCTACCTACCTCATTCGTAAGTTTAGTGTTCCAAGTTATTTACTAAAAACTTTGTAATATACAAATAGTGTTATAAACTTGGATAAAATTTAAAAAATAATTATAATTATTTTGTTTTGATTTTTGCTTAATATCGGCTGTAAGAAAACATTATGGTTTTCATGACAGATGTATTCTGAACGTTACCCCTTAAATATTTTACTACAATGTAATATATCAAAAACAATAGTCACAGCAACGCGTGACCGGGTCTGCTAGTTTACTAAATAAATTACAATAATATTTGATTAACCGTTTCAATACCGACAACGTTAGACATGTGGTTTAAGCAAAATAAAAAACATTTTTAACTTTGTGTTTTAGAGTGTGTCTAAAATTACTAGATGTCAAAACATAGTTTATATGGTTGATTGGGTTTGGGGCGTACTCTTACTATAAAATAATTCCATCGAGTACAATAGAGAAGCATAGAATTCGATTATCGATATCTTTATTCGTCTATATAATATTATTCTGAAATAAAATATTATAATAAAATATGTATTACGATAGTAATATAACAATGTATAACATATACTGTGTTGTATTATTATTCTAGTAAGGATTAAAAATACCACAGCTTATTTAAATTACACATAAATTGAAAAATCAAACTGTAATATTTTAATTCAACAAAAAAAGGATTAAATTAAAATGTTTTTTATTTTATGCATAATGTCATATTTTAAAGATTTTAAGGCTTAAAAGAAGAAATGAAAAAAGTAAGAACAAGAAAAGACAAAGCTTTTAAAAGGTTATGGAATATGTCAATTCGGCAATTCATAAAAATGTTCATTTTATAATTTTTCTATGTGTCTCATCAAAAAATCAGAGAAGAGATTACTAATAAATTTCAATAATTTTTATGTCAAACTATACTTTTTTCTTATCTAAAGGCTTTTAAATATATATACTTGTAAAATTTCTACAAACTAATATGATAGCAGTACATTTTAGTTTATATATTTTTTACAACTACCTATAATATCATTGTGATACAATTACATTAATTGTATGTTATCAATATTAATACAAAAACTTTAACACCGTAACTTTAAATGTTAACGCTGTATTGTAGTGGATCGCAATTTTCAAAGGCCCATAAATAACAGTTGTAATAAAAATTTAATAATTAAATTAAAATAATTGGTAACCAATTAGTAACTCTCATAAGTTACGTAATCGTTGTTAAATATTTTTATATTCTAATCGACTATTTTAATGTACTCGTATTAGAAATCGTTCTAGAGGCTTTTCTTTTAGACAAACAGAATATACATATTTATAGTATAGGTAAGAATATTTAGATACAAAGTTTAAATGTATAGTAATAAATGTATTTAAATAGCGTATAAAATAGCACTTCCAATTGTATATCGTAACAAAGCTAATCAGGTAATAAAACCGTGCCTGGTAATTTACTTCTTAACAAACCATACAATTATTATAGCGTCAGATATTAATTATATAAAATTTGATTAAGGAATCTATCACAACATTGATTTTATTGCAATTCACATGTATTAAAAATATTTTTATGGATTAAAGTATTAAAGCCAGGCATTGAAAAAAAACATACAGCAGTCAAACGTGGGTAACGAAGAAGAATGTAAGAAAGATGAATGCTGTGGAGATACGATCTCTTCGCCGAATATGCGGAGTCCGTTTAGCTAACCGAATCCGCAATGAAGAGATCCACAGATTGGCAGGTACTAGCGAAGATGTCACGGTGAGGACGAAGAAGAACGTGCTGAGGTGGATTGGGCACGTCGAACGAATGAGTGATGAAAGAATGGTAAAAAAGATTTATATAGGAAAAGTGAGCGGTAACAGAGACAGGGGGAGGCCTCGAGTGACCTTCGAAAACACAGTAGCTATGATACTGAAGGAAGGTCACGTAAAAAACATGAGGACCCCCGGGAGGGCATGTGGATGAAGAGGTTGATGACTGTGGCCGAGGCGAAAGAGGTGCAGGCACCGTAGCGTTTGGCGCCCTGTCGTCTTTGGCAACCTCCAAGGGATATGACGTAAAGATAAATAAATATATAAATAAATAAATAAAAAAGTTATAGATATAATATATATCTGTGCATGATATGTCTATATATGTATACGAGATATAAAAATATATTATAAGATTTTGCTTGCACAGGAAACCGCATACTTACTAGGATCCGCCAACCGTGCGCGGCGAGTGTTGAGCTGAGCCCCTCTCCTTTCTTCTTTTCTTGATAACTTGTGAATGGCTAAATATTTTTTCAATCTGTTTTCGCTATAACATCCGCGTTCGGCTCAAACATACATGAAAAATTTTTAGCAATTATCTCGTCGCATTCTGGAAACATCTAAACACAACAAAAGGTCTCCCAAACGGTTAAGAATAATTCCTTTGGCATATATTCTTTGTTAGCGAAATTAAGTTACTATAGTAATCTAAATTTAGATACTTAACCTGCTTTTTTCATTGTGCCATAACATATTGTATGAAACATATATTGTCATAGTAATATAATATAGTACCGAATGTTTATAAACATAGAAGATAAGGGATTTTTAAGTTGTTGGTATTTAAAAAAAACACTAGGAACTGAAAATATTCTAAAAGAGTTTATTAGAAAAATAATACTTACTTACTTACTTACCTTCACGCCATGTCCCTTGCGGGGTAGCCAGAGACGACGGAGCGCCAAACGCTACGGTCCCTGCATACCTCTTTCGCCTCGTCCACAGACATTAACCTCTTCATACCGCATTCATACCTCCGGGGGGTCCTCATGCTTTTAATGTGACCTTCCTCCAGTATTAAAGCTACTGTGTTTTCGAAGGTCACTCGAGGCCTCCCTCTGTCTCTCTTACCGCTCACTTTTCCTTTATAAATCTTTTTTACCATTCCTTCATCACTCATTCGTTCGACGCGCCCAAACCACCTCAGCACGTTCTTCTTCATTCTCACTGCGACATTTTCGCTAGTACCTGCCATTCTGTGGATCTCTTCATTGCGGATTCGGTCAACTAAACTGACTCCGCAAATTCGGCGAAGAGATCGCATCTCCACAGCATTCATCTTTCTTACATTCTTCTTCTGCGTTACCCACGTTTGGCTGCCGTATAACAGCGTCGGTAGCAAAACTGCATTGTGTACAGCTAAACGTGCAGCTATGCTGACGTTTCGCCGTCTTAACAATGCAGCTAAAGCACCGTTAACTCTGTTACCGGCAGCAATACGTCTTTCCACATCCATGTCGTATCTTCCGTCTCTGCTAAACATACTTCCCAAATATACCACTTCATTCACTTGTTCTATTATCTTACCATTCACGTTGATTTTACATTCTGTTCTTTCTTCATTTCTTTCAAATATCAGAACCTTCGTCTTATCTGCATTCAGGTTTAGACCATTATTTTCACACCCATCTTTCAGAGTGGTGACCAATGCCTGCAAATCGCATTCTGATGATGCAATGAGCACTGCATCATCTGCATATAGCAAGCAATTGACCTTAAGGTCACCTACTTTCACTCCTATGTCACTGTCTTTCACGCCTTGGAGACAACTATCCAAATCCAAATAGAAAAATAATATATATTTCATTAATTATTGATAATTAAAAATTAAATTCACTTTTTCTATACTTACTGGGTAATACCCTTAAGTAAACAAAATATACGGTACCTAATACATAAAGTTTTCAGTATTGAAATTTATGCATTATGCTAAGGTACATATAAAAAGAATAAACTGTACATTCTTAAAAGATATAATTTATTAAATTCTGCTTTAACTCAAGCAAGCTTAAATTTACATTTTATATTAGCAGCAAGTAGTAAGAAATGCTTAAACTTCCTTTCCATTATTTATATTATTTAATGGGGTGTAAGAAATTTAAATAAGATAGAGATTCAAGTTGGTAGATCGAAAAAATGAGAAAATAAAACGACTATTAAAACTATCCTAATTTATTAATAACTAATTATGTTTTAAGACATAGAAATCTATTATTAAAAGCAAAACTTTTACATTTAATTCATAAGCCGTTAGTATCACGATAGGGACACTTGAAAGAATTTATAAATCCTTTTTTAATGTATAATGAAATCTGCAGTCAATATATGGATACCTGTTCTTCTTCAGATACTTTACAGAACAGGTAAATTTGAAAAATGTTGCTGGTTTTTAAGAAAAATTGGCGGTGCAATAAATATTTGATATTCTCAAAAAGAAAAATTTAGATTATAAATCTGGATGTAAAATGACAGCATAGATGCTTCATACATATTTGAAATCTAGTAACCTATATTTTACCTGATTAATTTATACTGACGAATTATATTATATAAAATTGGTAGTAGCAAAATAAAATAATTTAAATAGCTTCTGATAACTTCATTTTAGGTGACAACTTCCTATTATTATGAACGACATTAAAAAAATATACTAATGCAGGTCAATACCAACAAAATAATGATTATATTATTACAAAATATAAGCATTGTATCGAACATATTGCTGATAAGAGAAAGTAACTTAAGCTTTCTCCAATGTTCTTAAATTAAAATTAACTCAACAGTTGATTAAGTCAGAGGTATAGCTTCATTTCCTTTGTCTTCTGATTATGTTGTTTGGCATTCATAATAGAAGGGTCTTTTGTTACATTTTCAGTCTTTAGCTTTGCGGTACGGGATTTAATACAAGTATTATAACTGTTTCTTATACAAAAGTAAAACAATTTAATATTAAATTGTTTATTTTAGAGTGTTTAGTACTTAAAGTATAATAAAGCTATTTTATATTAAATACAACTTAAAGTTATTGTTAAGTGTAATACATTAAAACAGTTCCTAACCGAATAGTTTACATTGTACTTTTAAACGGTAAATGGCGTATCCGAAGAGCATTATCATGGTGACTGCTAAAGCCTTCGGATATCAAAATTCCCTACAATGTAGAAATTTCACCACAGTTTGATTATTTTCATTCCTATTACAGTTCTATTATTCAAGGAACTTAATTAATTAATTTTATTATCTTGTATATGATTTTGATGTTTACAAAAGGTTTTGACAGCGATTTATTTATCATAGGTAATATTATTTTTTTTTGTTTGTAATTTTTTTTAATACAAAAATGTATGTTATGTTTCAGTTAATTCATATGATAACGTTTTTTTTTTAACCAATATTAAAACTACTGAAAAAATATCGACCATCTTCATTAAAGATTCGATGACTTGTGTCAGTTACGAATCAAGAAGATTCATGTTCTACGCCTAGCATTTTCAACTATTTATCCAGCTTTGAAGACACGGGGACCGTCTCAACACTATCGTTTAGTTAAAATCATTATTTTAACTAATAATTAAATAGTATTATAGTACATCTACGCTTTATTCGAATATCATTCTGCCATCATGTGTGTCATTACGCCGTCCAATTAAATTATAGATAATAGCAGTCTAAGCTTCTCTATTGTACTCGATGGTATTATTTCTTCACAGCTTTCTTTTTTCTTTCTTTTCATTCTTCTTTATATCATGGTAGTGCTAAGCCGATCACCAAGCCCGATCAACCATATATATTTATAAACTATATTTGACGTCTATCAATTTGGAATGTAATTAATCCACGTATTTTTATTTTAGTTTATATTAGTATTTACGGAATCAACTTAACACTTACTAATGTTTATTCTAAGTAACAAAACTCACCGTTCAACAAGTATTGTATATGTTTAACAAAGATAAAATAATTAATAAAATATTAATGTATTATACATATTATCACATAAATTAGTATTATATAAATTCTACACATATATAACAATTTAATAAAATCTATAATTATGAAAGTTTTAAAACATAAAGCTAAAACGTTTTTTGTGTTTATAATAGTTTAATAACACCATATATCTAACGTTTCCACTAACAAATACATCTATCAAATATTTTAACAAGGTATTTAGTTAGTTAGTGTCTAGTATGTTAGAAACTAGACTTATTTATTGTAATTATTTAAAAAAAACATCAAAACTTTAACAATTCTCAAAAACTGTAATAAAAAGTATATGATTCTTTTCTTATACATTGCTACATTCAATATAAAAACATTACTTATTTAGGTTATTCATGAAATAGGTTAAATTTCGTATAACAAGACAATATCGTTTAATCTCAAACACTGGGTTCTAATTGTATAAGAATTTGTTATATATCTTATATGAGTAATCCCATCTCCTTAGTCTTATATAAATTATTATCACGAAATTTCAGACCAAATGATATCAGAAATTGATATTCATAAATTTCAAACTCAACTCAAAAAAAATACCTTTCCTTGTACTTAAATTTAAAAAACCTGTAAATCTTTGTTAGAAAGATCGGGAATAAAAATGAAAAATGGTATAAAAAGTCACCTCATTGATAATGGCAGAATAAAGTGCTCATTGTGAAGGACAAGAAAGGCTTTGTAAGAATAAGAGATAACTTATCTCATCAAATATGTGAAAAATGGAGCATTTAGCTTTAGCCACTTACTGCATAGTTTTTATTCTTTGTTGAATATTACCTCGCTCCTTTACATTCTAGTAAATTTTAATAATTACATAAAAATATGATAACGCTTTTTATTAAGTTATTTGTTCTCTTGTAAAGATATTTTTTAAATTTATGAATTGGATTTGTAATAAAATTCCTTACAGTTTTGTCTTTTATATTATATATTTTCCTTAGCTTAATTTTCCTTAGATTAGCCTTATATATTTTCCAAATTTAATTGCCTAGATAATGATATTGTTATGTATAATAAACTTCTGAACATTTAAACGACTACATAACTTAAAGTAGTATTTCAATACCAATCCGAAACATTGTTCTATCATAACAAGTATGTTAAGGTGTATTTCAAATATGTCTTCTCTAAGACATTCTTGAAAAGTATAACTATGGTATATTTATAGCCCGCTATTCTTCAGCATTATCTTTATAATATATCCCACTGAGAACCAAAAACTAGTATTGCTATGATTAATAATTTTTTTTTGGTACCTTGTGATTTTTTTTACATTCAATATCTATGGAAATTAATTGAAATAAAAAATAAAAACAATATTCTACAAATTTTGATGATTCATGCACCAATATTGTTCGATATTATAGTTAAAAGAGTAAACCTCTTAGACAGGATATTTTTTTTATTTTTTTTTTGGTGAGTCTATGATTCTTCAAAAACTATTTATTAAATATGTTTTTTTTTATACCATTTATGAAAAAGACATGTTTTAAATGTAATATAATATAAATACAATAATACCTCAAGCAACTGGATGAAAAAAAGTGCTTTGTACTTTTTTAAATTTCTATACTAATTAAATACTTTTTTCTCATGAATATTTAAGAATTTACAAATTAAAGTATTTAAATACACTTTTTTACTGCTTGCTTGAGGTAAACTAATACTAATTGATTTTGTATTCTCACACTCTATTAACTATTAGTATTTGGTACCAATTCATATATTGAATACATATTTATAATATATTTAAAGAAACATATTATATTATAAATATGTATTAAATATAGTTATGATTACCATTAACTTAATTTTTATGATTGTATTACCATATAATTATTTTTTTCTTCAATAAAGGATACTTTGTGTGTACCGGCCCTTAATATATAAAGTTCTCAAAGCTGACAATCACGCATCGTGCTCAGACTGTGATAACCTGCACTTTATGAAATAAGTTTCTATGAACACTGCCTCCGCGAGACTTCGAACATTAAATCCACATATATTATACATTTTTAATATATTATAAAAATAATACTGTTTTAATATGTCAGTGTATAGAATAGTAGTACTAAATTTTAAAAATTCCTATGTAAATAATAATTAAAAAATGGTAGAATTGTTTAAACACATATTAACAATTTTTAGCTTAATTAAACTTTTAATTTACGAAACGATAAATTTGATTAAATTTTAATAATACCACCGGCACGACTCGAACCTAAGACTTCGGTAATATTAAGATGAAAGGGAGTCCTTCTCGTCCGTTCGGTTAAATTAAATAAGGATTCTATTATTATTGAGAATTGTTCATAATATATTTTCACTAAAATAACCTTAATTTGATTTATTTATACTTTGCCCACAAATTCGATTGAATAGATGTTTTAAAATTAACAAAGTAATAGTCTGGTCATTTTAATGATTCATGAGCCATTACACTGTTATTAATCTTGAAAAAGGTTAGCACCCCCAGACAGAGACAAGACATGATATGAAGCGTGTTCTTATTATTATAGTTTTTATTTCTACCCCAATTTAATCCACAAATTTAATTGATGTTTTGATTGAAAAATATTTTAATAAAATTATAATTAAATTAATTAATAATTAAAAATTTTTAAAATTGTGTGTGTGTATGGAAAATTGGTGTTTTGGAAAACATTTCTAAGTTTTTAAATTAACTTTTTATATATAACATGTTTAAAGATATTAATATATATCAAGATATTATATAGGTATAGAAGAAGACATTATTTCTACAATCTAAATCTACGTTAATGAAATTACATATGAAGCAAAATTTCAAGAGTATAAATAAAACTTTCATAATAAGAGTTTGACGTAGTATAGTTAATTGAAATATGATAAAATAAATGCTTATTATAAAATATTCAATATTTCCTCTTCTTTTCTTTATTACTAATACAATAATTTGTATATTTTTATATCACTGATATAATGATATCACGCTGAGTTTCTTTTAGGTATCCCAATAAATATTTAAAGTTCTTAATTACTTATATCAAAATATTTAATTACTTATATCATAAAGCAATTATAATATAAGTAACTAATTATTTCGGATACATAAACAAGTTGTTACAGAGTACCTAATATATTTGAAAGATTCGATCATCTTTAAATTTTATTTCACTGTTTATTATAAGTATACTATATCAACATGATGTTCAAAAATGCAATAAGTTTCAAACTAGTTGACAGTTATTAAGGGAACAACCAGGAACATGCCACGAGTTCCAAGAGCGCTGCAAGACGTTAGTAAAAAAAAGTCTGTTTGTTTGTAAAATTAAATAATAATAGGTTTAATATGTTTTATTTATAAAGTGATAATTATGGAAGTTCTAGGAATTAATTTTTAAGTTTATAAAAGTTTAATTTAAGCAAAAAAACAAATATTAAAAAATCTTTTATATTATATAATATTTATTTATTGATATACGAGTATATAAAAATATTTAATATATTCGAACTTATATAATATACTCGTTTGTTGGAACTTATATAATATACTACGCTGTATATTATTTTTGACTACAAAGAAAAAGTAAAAAATAAATATTATACTCGTACTATAAAATTTACTCCCTGAGAATTTATTTTGTAGTTGGATTAAAATGTACACATTTTTCAGTGTTAAGCTTTATTTATGTAAGCTAATATTTCACCAATTCTTGTAATTATCTTATTACAAAGTTTACAAATATTTAAGTAGTGTAAAACTTCATATATATTAAAAATAGTATCATTGTTCTATTGCTCTTTACGAATAAGGCAACCTTTTGTACTTTTTACATGTGATGTGTTTTTTTAAACCTTTTTTTTGTATCTTGTACTTACAATAAAGAATATCATATCATATATTATATCATATTATTCTTTAACTGTGTCTGGATGTCATTAATTATAGTTAACTTAAATCATTTGAAAGATTATGAAATATCAAAAGCTTGTATTTAGGGCACTTTAATTAATTTATGTTAAAACATATTTAAAATTGTTTTTTACACGGAAACGCACTTTTACATTAAGAGAGTAACAAAAATAAAACATTTTTGTATTTTAGTCAAAATAAAATAAAACAATGTTAAAAGTTCTCTTTTGAAGCAATAAAAGTTTGTCGTTCGTAATCACCGCTTTAACTGCGGACTCGAACGCTTTAAAGAATTGCTATTGATAAATTGAGCACCGTCAGTTGAAACTGAGATAAAAAACTTCACGTTTAACGATTAAACGTTATTTTAATTGTTCCCGAGGATTAAAAAAGAAGTTGGAATTTTATTCCTAAATTTATTTGAAAAGTTACCTAATAAATTGTAGTATTATACTATGATTGTTTTTGTATAATACATTTCAAGACTAGAACTTTGATATAATAACTCGTATTAAATACGGCTGATTAGAAAGTTAGCACCCATCATAAAACTCTGATTTTCTGAATCTCTAAGATCATGGGAAGACAACCCTATCCTTTCTTACCTGTTGTCTTACATTTTATAAGGGCTTTTCAATAATTTGCATTTATCAGTGACGGTTATCACAACCAATTATATTAAATTAAATTAATTTAGTACATTTTGCATGATCGACATCATGCATCGACTATCAATGCACATAAAGATTCACATTTACCAAGATAATTAAGATATACAGTTTAAATGCATAATAAGAAGTGTATTTCTACTTCACAATAAAGCACGTTTAGATAATCTAACATATTTAATAAGCATATAATACATATTATGTACTGATTTAGAACAAAGCTAATCAGAGGACAATACCATGGCTTACAATTTAGTTCTAAACATATGCTATAATTACTATAATGTGATATAATGTTTTAGTGTAATATTTAAATGACATTACATGAAAAGAATTTTATAGACAATTGTATAACATAGCAATAATGCGTGAGTATTTAAATATAAGAAAGAGATTTACAAGTATTTATTTCAGCGAATATTTTGCAAATTTTTGTTTCTAAAATAGTTAAAAATGTTGTTTGGTTATTAAGGGAGTTTATCAAAAATTTATAAATTCTGATAATTACAGATTGAACTAAGTATATTAATATAACTATTTAAATAAGAAATTGCTAAGTCTTAATTAAATAAATAGTATAAAGAATTTAATATGCATAAAGTTTTTGGAGTTAGAATTGAAGAATCAAGCTGAGATAAATATAGATGGAATATGTAATATAAAACTCTAATGATAAACTCAATTTTTCAAAAACCGTTTTTCGATTTTTACAAGTGTGTAGTGCAATAATACTGAACCTTTAAAATGAGGCGTTACGATGTCACCACCAACACCATTTAGCGAACAATTGGTAAATAACCTAATATACATAAAAAAAATAAAATAAAAGTTTATATTTTGTAAAGACACCTTTAATTTGGTACAATATACATTTTAACTTAAAACTTTTATTTATTTCTGTAATTTTTATTGCAGTAGCATTTGTTAAATAATTAAAATAAGCAGTAATGAGCGTAATAACTATATGAAATAGTAGCTAGCGATCGATTAAATCATATTCTGTTTGTCATAAAGTTTTAT
The DNA here is from genome assembly GCA_918358865.1 of Melinaea marsaeus rileyi. NCBI lineage: Eukaryota > Metazoa > Arthropoda > Insecta > Lepidoptera > Nymphalidae > Melinaea > Melinaea marsaeus. Next base: position 22,204,243 of record OU911089.1, read on the forward strand.
TAAGGACTGTTCAAGAATTAATTTATAGTTAAACAAGTAGTAATAATTGCCTAATCTTCTATGTCGTGATCTATATTATTTACTGGGTGTCAGGAATTTAAATAGAAATATAGTAGAGATTTTAAATTTTAGGGCACGAATTAAATTAAAATTAAATAGATAAAAACATTACAAGAATACAACTTTAAAATATAACTAACGGTTTTGTATAACACTGCTTTGAGTTGTTGCAACTTTGTCTTATCGGTCTGTCTCTGTGATGGATAATTATTATGCCTTAACTAATCAAGATGTGGTCATAGCCTTGAGCCTTAAGCTTTACTAAACTAACTAAGTAAACTTAAGTTAGTTACTAACTAACACATAGCATTGTGTACATACGCATAATTAACAGATTCTAGTCTGTTTAAGAACCACGTTAAATATTAGATTAATTCTAAAAACAATCATTTAAAAATGCTAAATTTTATGATGATTTTACTAAGTTTCATTAGTTTTACAATTAATTAATCAATTTAATTTATAATTAACAAATTTCTTTATTGACACGTTAGCGAATAATAATAAGAGTAACATTAGGATCAATTGTTTTGATCACCTCTTAGTATGAAACATGGTCGTCCACAGACTCTTCCAAGAACTAGTTCATTATCGACCTGATAACATTTCATATTTTGTTGGAATAGTACTAGCGAATTAAAAAAAAACTTGCATGATCAAATTTAAGGGCAAAATTAAATGTTCCTCTTATCACGACAAATTTAGATAATAAACATAATAAGAGACGTACATAGATGAATCACACATTAAAAAAAATATTAGATTTTTACATTAGGTATAATATAAAAGTCTAATATTTTTAGATATAATATTAGAGTTTAGAGAATTTACGAATAATCAATATTTAAACAATTATTAGTACAGGCAGGTGGCGTATCTCGAGAGCTACTTGTCACGGCGGTGACCGTTAAAGCTTTTATTTATTATTTATTTTATTTACCTTCACGCCATATCCCTTGCGGGGTAGCCAGAGACGACGGAGCGCCAAACGCTACGGTCCCTGCATACCTCTTTCGCCTCGGCCACAGACATCAACCTCTTCATACTTGCCCTCCGGGGGGTCCTCATGCTTTTTACGTGACCTTCCTCCAGTATCATAGATACCGTGTTTTCGAAGGTTAAAGCTTTTGAATACCAAAATTCTGGGCAAGTGTGACGCCATTATATTTTGATTATTTTTATTACTATTTTACTTTTATTATTAAATAAACTCTATATATCTAATATGGATTGATATTTCTGTTTATGGTAGTTCTTGCCAGCCACTTCATCCATACTGTATATACTCGTAGATCAAAACAGTCTTGTTATATTGGGTGGACTAATATAATTAAATTTTATATCGATCGAGAAAAGTATTTTTTGGAAAGGCACACAATGTTCTTCCATATAACTTTCAAAGAATATAATTTAAAAACATGATAAATACTTTCTAACCACATAATGCGATATTGCTTGATTTCATTTTATAATTTTTAATTATGGATTATTTTTTTTTCATCATAAAAGATTTTTATATTAAACATTTGACCCGTAAAATAACTGAAATATTTCTAGCTTCTCTTTCTACAATTCGGCAACTTATGCCACCTACAAATCAAATGTCAAAAAGATTAATGTTCTGCGCGTAATTAAAAAAGATTTTTAACGGCTATTTAAGGAGCCCTTGAGGAACGGTAACCCACTTCAAAAGTAGCTTTTAAGTATAATTCGAAGTCCAGGTTAAAGATTTTTGTTTTAATATTAAAAGTCTATTCATCATAGTTGATAGTATCATCGTACAAATAAGTAAATAATATTGTAATTAAACTGTAAGAAGTTGATAGCCTTATAATTTATGAACATAAATATTCTTAAAGTATCTTGATAAAACCATGGCTCTATTAAGTAAAAAGCTGTAAGATGATCCCATTAAAACAAAAATAGGAGCAAAGATTTTGAAGAAGTTTCTTGCTGAATTAACGTTTTATATGTTCGGAAAGACCTTGTTTTTTTTTACTTTATATTATTCTCATTTATATAAATTATTTATTAATCATCAATAAATGTTATTACGCTGAAAAAGTTTATTAATTTACTTTATATAAAAATATTTTACATCATACATCACTATATACTCGTATATAAAGTATATATTTATTAGGTTATCTTTAATTAATTTAGTTTTTTAATCGGATTCATGTATTTATTACAACGAATGTAGTTAACGATACCCGGAGTCCAAACTTATTTATTGTAGTTGACGGTATTAGTTCACAAATACGGTTGTATATCATCTTAATATATAAAACACAAAGACACTCACTGACTGACTCACTGACTCATTCATCGCTCTACAGCCCAAATCGTAATACCTATGTCATGGGTTCATTACTAACGAAAGTCAATATTTTTTTTGTTTATTCACGTCGCAGGTCCCGAAGCACGGGTAACCTGCTAGTAGTAGAAATAAGCCGCGTTCCAAACCCGATCAACCGATGTATATTAATTTGTTATGTACTCATAATTTATCCACATGTTTATATTTAAGATCACATAAATCGTTTCAGCATAAATATATATTTACTAATGCATATGCTAATCAATAATCGCACTCTTGAATTTTATTTGAGTTATCGGAAACTAATGGTCATCAATCTTGAACATTTAGTAGTAATCCTTGTAGAAAAGATTTAAATAGAATAAAGAATTAAAATATAAATCTATATATAAAGAGTCACCTCATTGTTAATGTCAAAGCGAGCCACTTTTTAGTAAAGGAAAAGAAAAGTTTTGTAAGAATAAGAGACAACTTATCTCAGAAAATATGTAAAAAGGAACATTTACAACAGTTTTTTATTTAATGTTACCTTATTTGGGGACTAAGACCTTGAGATACATTTTTATATTCTATTTATTCTTGAAATACAGTAAACTAATTTACACTATTTTCCAACTATTGCACATTTGAATAGCTACATAATATTGAATCGTAGTCATAAAAATCTATGACTGTATTTTTTTATTGCACATCAGATACTCGGCATACTTCTATGTCTACTGGGCAACTAATATTCTCACATGGTGATGAAGTTTGTCTTTGTGGACTATACCTGCATGTCCTGCAAAACATACACATAAGTAATTTTACAAATCTTCTTTTACTAATACATATATTACTTCATTAGAAAGTTTTTGGTCTGTTTCTTCATATAGAATAGACTGTTTAACCTATAGACTTTGTATCAATGTAATTAAATTGTCAACCTAATACATGTCTAATTAATGTAGTCTTATCTGCTTTATGGAAGCGGTGATATTAAAAACAACTCTTCCTCTCTGGAAATCTTATAGTTTTATTATTTTGCATTTATATTTAATCTTATATAGAATCTTTAAACAAGAATAATATAGAGATGAATTTGTTTTACAGATAACATAATCATCTAGTTACTAAGTTTGTCTATCGTATTAAATGTAGCTAGAATAGAAACCTTACTACGATATTCTGTGAAACGTAATATCAATCTATTTGAGTTTATGATCGCTTATAAGGATACTATTTAAAAAACCAATATAGGCCAACTGAAACCGAGTAATCATTCGCATGGTTTAATTACACCGCATAAAATTATTATTGTTACAATTAATATTTATTTAATGTTTTATTATAGTATTACATAAATCAAAATAATCGTAAGGAACATAAATCAATACAAGTTATCATACTCATCTCCAAGTTCATAATTAAAACTTTAAATTTGTAAGCTTTAGTTAAGGAAAAGTTAACATCTGTAATAAAAGCATTAAAATAGTCTTTGAAAATATAAGTTTCAATTGATAATAAAAATTCTTAAGATTTTGCCTGCTTTTATTAATTGAAAAAAAGATGAATGTTTTATCGTTACGCTGAAAACTCATAAATTAAAGTGACTATAACTCATGTGTCCTTTTAATCAGCTATTTGTTATCAATTATTTTTTAATATTTCTAAGACTAAACTGTTGATATAATAACTATTAAAAGTATTATATTTAACATAATTTTCCCACAATGTTCCTATGAACGAAATTAAAAGTGTGGTCAGCATAATTATATTCAGTATTATTTTAAAATATTTATCTAGTTTATTCTGAGCATTTTTCCTCGACCTATTGTCTAATTGCCATCTTGTCACTGTCATATTGTCTGACAATTTAACTGATTCATGAATCGTTATGTGTGTAAAATATTGTACATAAGATTAAAATATTGTGTGACAAATTGTAATATTCAAAGAGTCGAAATTCCATTTCATCGTTTACAAGAACTTTTTAAGTTCATTTCCATCTCGACGACGCTCAGTTATTTTTCAATTTCGTAATTCTTGGGAAGTCTTTGAAAACTTAGTGAAAGTGGTTGTTATGGAAGACAATCTTTATTACGGCACTGTTTTAAAATACTTTAAACATATTTTATTACGCCTAAAATGTTAAATTTATATTCAAAATATCAGTTAATTAAAAAATATTTCCTCTATTACTCGTACATACAGACATACATTTTCATTTTACCCTAAGAATTTAGTATCTTCTTTCGACAGTAATAGCATCCACGTAATTTTGGTGTCCGAAATGCTCCTAAGACCCTCTTTACTCTCAACTTCCTACAGTCTACCAGGTTTTTACCTCACTTCATACACACATACTTTATTATTAAAAAAGATCATAAACCAAGAAAACATAAAAATATGAAACGTTTAACGTTTCAAATGCATAGATCTTATAATTTACATTTTAGAATTAAATTTTATAAACTAGACAATTTAATTTTGTATGAGACTTCCTCAAAACTATATGATCTGAGTATTGATATAGTTTATTAGAAGTAAAAAATATATATTTAAAGCTTTTAAGTAATCACATCTTAACTTCTGAAATTAGGGAACACAAGTATATATGGGTCTTTCATCAGGTAGGAGAATATTACTACACTTTTATTATAAGAATAATATTACTATACTTATGAAGTTTGTTTACAATTAAAATATGCTTGCAGGTATTTAATAAAATATTTCTATAGGAATGAGATTTTACAATGTTGTAGTGTTGTTGTTATTCTCACTTCATTAATTTCTGTTTTACAATAGTCGTTGAAATAAGGGTTAAATCAACATTTATTGACTAAGATGTGGAGTTTATGAAGTTAAAGCTTATAGAGTTAGGTCGTGTACAACTAGAAGCTTGCTTCTAGATGATATATGTGGGATGATTTGGTTGTGGCAACATTTAATGAAATATTTTTTATGTGATAAATAGGTCATAAGATTGACCAATATTTCAATGTAAAAACGTGATTTTTTCACTAGTTTGCCTTTCAATACCAACCTAGCTTTAACTTAAACATATAATAACTTAAACTTTAATTTGAATAAAAAAACATGTTTTTTTTTATTCAAATAATATTTATTAAACAAAATATAATTAATTATTTAATATATAACATTTGACGTTTATAACACACAACATAATTGTTATCATTTCGACTACACCAAATTCTAAACTAACACCAATTATGTGAACGACAATTTGCTCCAAAATCAATAATACTGTTTCCATATGAAAACAGTGTTTAGCGGTTACAGAATCAAGAATATTAAATCCCAGCATAAATCAGACGTACGCATTCGCAAACACTACTAACAACTAGTAATTATCAGGAATAACCAATCTATAGACCTTACCTATTAAATGGTTAGATGTTCGGTGTATGCAGCGATCACGTGGTCTGCGGTCGAATTCTGATTGACGCTAGTAATATCTATATTATGATAGTAATATTAACTTTCGTAAAGTTCGCAATTGTTTTTATCAGCTTAAAGTATTGTATCGTCTACGATAATACATAACATCCAAAATACAAATTAGATTGGGTGAGGCTACTGCACTAAATTATGCTGATGCTGTTACTGTTGCTGCAAGTTACAAAGATGTTTATCCAATGTGTTCAGAATGCTTGTGCTACCTTTTACTTTACCATCCCGCTGCGGATGCATATTATTTCTTTACTTAATTCCGCTAATAAGCTTAAAATGGACTAGCATGCCTATACAGGCATGCATGTATATTTGCATGAAATTACATCTTGCATGACTGCTTTCTGAGGTTAATAAATATAAAATACCAACATACTTGTATATTAAGTTGATATGGTTGAGTAACTACAATGCGATCAATCGAAACTGATCAAAACTGATCCATTCCGAGGCAGTTTCAAGTAAGCTGCCTCCAGTTACTGGGATAATCTTCCTACATCATTGGGCATAAAAATAGAAAAGACCTTTAAAACTAAATCTGCTAACCATACAAAAACTGTAGTTGATGTATTATTTTTTTTTTATTTGGTATGTTAACCAAGTTATATATGTATGATAGGTATATATTATATTGGTTGAAAATAAGCAGAACTATAAAGTTTAAAATATAAGTATTAGTTCTTACATATGAAATTTGCGTTTTTCCGTACTGGCCACTTTAATCGAAAATGTCTCTCTTTAAAATCAAAAATCAAAATTCTCCTGTTTGGTTAAGAATTCCAAAATCACATTTACGCAGCTATTCATACAAGTGTTTTATTAACCGTCATTCATTTGTGTTTCTTCCTGTTTTTCTGTTTGCGTCACTCAGTTTACAAAATGGAAAACTTGAAATATCGCGTTATTTACAAGTACGAGTTCCACCGTGGCACGAGCGCTGCGGAAACGGCCGAAGGGTTAATGATATGTATAGCGGTCGTGTCGCAAAATACAATAAAAATACAGTGTATTTTTGGTTCTAACGTCTTCGTTCTTGAATTTTTGACCTACAAAATAAGCTCTGCTCTCTAAAATTGAAGGCTATTGTGGAAGCAGATCCATCGCCAACTACGTCCGAGTTAGCTGCAGGATGCGGCATTAGTGATAATATTTTAATCTATTTGAAGCAAATTGGAAAGATCAAATTGCTTGAAAGGTGGATACCTCACGAATTGAGTGAAGCAAACCGGCAAACGCGCGTCGACTGCTGCGTTACATTACTTAACCGATACAATAATGAAGGATCTTTAAATCGCATCATTACCGGTGGTCAAAAATTTATTCTCTACGACAATCGGAAGCGTTTACGGCAGCCGTGACGGAAAAGCTAGCTGCTAAACAACTGAGGCTGGTCAATGGCTTAACCATACTATGCATTACAGGCGAGTACTAATGCCTAAGACATCCAAACTACTCCCTGAACTTTGCTTCAACAGATTACCATTTTTTTCCAAATTTGGATAACTTCTGGCAAGTAGAAAAATTCTGCTCCAATGGGGCAGTCCTAATCGCCTTCAAAGATTTTATTTATTCCCGTCCGATTTTTTTTTTATAAAGAGATCAATGAGCTACCTGCGAGAATGCGCAAAAGTACATATATAACAATCATACTATGATTAAATAAATATATTATATTAAAAAATATTCGACTTTTTTTCCTCTCTTATCAATCACCAAACTCATATGTAAGGAACTAATATAATAACTTTCCTTGTATCTGTAAAGTGTTGCCCATATCTTATTATTACTATTATTTCATTATAGTTAAGCAGGTTATTATTATTATTAATAACTTAATTCACTTCACAGTCAAATTATCATGTCCAACATATACATATATATAATTGTATTTTATTTTGTTTTTTTTTGTGTTAAACTGTCACTGGTATTGGCTACGTAATGGCATGGCGGCCACTGAAAACCAGCATTTTCTGGAGTGATATACTCTAGTAAAAGCTAACTGATCTACCGGTTTGGGTGTCAGTCTTTATTTGATATTTTGTTATTTTTGTTTTAGATTTTTTTAGTTTTCTTTATTATAATATATTTTTTTATGTTCCATATTGATTTGTGTGATATCTAAATAAAGTTTTTTATTTAGTTATTAATTAATTTAGTAAACTAAATTAAAAAATATTTATTGCTTAATGATTGTAATAATATTTTGCGTGATCTAAATTTACAATTGTTTGTAAGACTTTTATCATTTATGACAAGACAAGGATGAAATAACTCTATAATGGAGTAAAAATAACATCCAAATTAAGATACAAATTAAACATGCATTATGACTTAAAGATGAATAATTGTGTACACTGTAGATATAACATCATATTAAAATTAATTTCATAATTAAATTCTAAATAATTACATCTTTTGCTAAATATTGATTTTATATTCCACGTTTTTATTATTATAGTAGCTGTTACTAATCAGCTAATCATTTAACTTAGACAGAGAACGGATGGGAGAATTTGTTTAGAACCAATGACCACACCGGATATTAAACAACTTATATGCTATATTAATTTAGAATTTAAAACATTTCTGTGTATGTGAGATGCAGATAATACAGTTGTTCATGGGCAGTGGTGGCTATTTTTATCGATAATTAATCGACCATTTGATCGATTGATCATCTATCGTAATCTGTTAATATTCCAGGATCTTTTGCCGTAAGTAATCTTAGTAAAGACTTGATACTTTGCCTTATTATTTTTCTAGCATCCCATTTCTCTTCGGCGGCTGCCTTTTACACTTACTACTTCATAGTTAAAACTCTTCTCGTTACACGCGTAAAATAATTTCTCATTACCTTATCATACTATAAATGATTCTTATCTCTTATAAAGCCCCGCACTAATTTCATGCAAATTATCAGACGTTGTAAATATAAACCCGGTGCTAGTAGTATAGCACTGTATTAAACACAACGCCAAAAGCCGATACATGAAAGTTTTGATCGAACAGAGTTTGCAATCCGCGGCTAATACCTCTTTACATTTTAGCTACAAAGCCTTCGTTTATGATTAATTGTTCAATGGATTAAGTTCTTACGCGTTAAACAATTTCATATAAATTATTTATAATGTGTCATAACTGTATCGTAATATATTGTATAATTTGTAATTTATAAAAACTTCTTTTTTTGTATTAAAGTTTAAGTTTCGTTGAGACGCATGAGATTAGAGACTTGGTAGTTATAAAGCTTTGTTTGCGTTTATTCCTCAGATACTTCCATAAGGAATAAGTCTCAGATTTATATTATCATAAATACACTAAAGAATGCTATGATTGTACCTAAAAATTGTCGCATCTTAATTGTTTAAGAACAGAAATAGTTTAATTGTATTAAATACTGATTAAATGGTCTAACAGGAACTGGACTCAATTTTATGTATAAATTATGTTATTTCTGACAAACAGATTTGCCATATGAATGTTGCATAAACAGGCAAAGGTTCCATTTCCGGTCATGAAGACTATTTGTCCGAATTATATATTTGTATTTTTTATAAAAATATTCCTAAGTATAGGAAATTACAAGCTCCAATGTAAAGAGTTGTTAAAATTTTATTTTATTATCAAGTTAAAGTTACCAACAAAGTTACATACAAAAATATATACTCAAAAATCATTTAAGCTGCATTTTAAATATTCGAGTTATCTCCATTTCCCCTTATAGTTTTGTAAAATTTAAACATCGTGTATTTTTATTAGTTGCAAGACTTAGTGGTAAGTATTGACTGCTACCCACGGTTCCGTACAATATCAAAAAATGTACAACGGCCTTTGAAGAAAGAAGAAGCGCTTTTTGAAGACACCAATGTCGTATCGATCTGAAAATATCGTAGAAGGCAGTTCATTTATCTTTGTGGTATGTAGCAGAAAGACCCTTAAGAACTGCATCGATAAAGTACACCTGACATGTAGATGAAAGGGTATTGTGTAGGTGTACTATAAATGGAAATCGGTGGCTGGAATCAGATTGAAGATTAATAAACGCTACGCATAGTTTGCAATTATGTACGTTTTATCGGATTCTGGAACATAGCTTACGTATTATGACGTCGCGGTCTCTTTTCGCAAATAATCCAGTTGCTTAGAAAACTATATGACTATATACTCGTATGTAAAAAAAGTTAAGACCCTTTATCCTAAGAAAGTAAATAAGATGATAAATGATATAAAATGGTAATATGATTTTATTTAAATTTATTTCTAATTATATACGTTCATAATAATATTATATAATAGTAATAATAGTAATAGTTCACAGTAACTTAACAATAATATTGTCATATTTATAACTGGAATGTAGGTAATGATATAAATCATTCTGAAAACTTTTCTTATGTATGCCGAAATAAAAAGGAATAAGATTTCTTTGTTGACTTTTACGACCCTATTGTTATACGAGTTCTGATGTTGATGCTAATTGTCCTTTAAGGACTTTTATTTTTATATTTTTTATTCAATTCCATACAATACTTGATACCTTATAATTAAATTTTTTTGGTTTAATAAAAAAGGATCAAGGTAACCAGCATAGACTAGTATTGTTATAATTTCAACTTAATTCAATTTATAATTAATAGTTAAAAATTTATAATGAAATATGCAGGATATACAAAATCTCCCAAAGCAAAGCACTACGAAGAATTTGTAGCAGGCTATAGATTCGTATTTTTAGAAGTAGAAATTAAATGGAAGTATTAAGGAACTATTTCTTATAACTCCTTAACACGTCTCAGCCAGTTGATTTTATTACGAAGAATTTCCTAGGTCGAGAATCCACAGTATCTGAAAATTGTTGTAAATAATAGGGATGTCTATTGCCTTAAAGTATTCTGTATAAACCCAAGTTGTTTTTAATGTTAATAACAAAATAATTAAATTTTCCGACTTTCTATTGAAGTAACCTAATAGTAAGCAGTCCCTTCTTGAAATATATATAAAAATACTATAAAGTAATAAAATAATTATTTTCATCACAACATTTTTGCAATGTGTTTATACATTAATAACAACATCTAACACCAAATTATTTACTCTAAGCAAGTATTTTAGTATTTTAATAAAATCTAAAAATTTAATAAATTAGTTCCTTATTTTAAGAAAATCATATTAGATTGTTTCGATCAATCGGGGTTATTATTATATTTTTTTTGTTAGAAAAATCTTTAATATTAAAAGGTAATGGTTATATTATAAAGATTTGGAGCGGTTAAAACGAGAACTTAACAGTAATCAAAGATCTTTAAAAGCTTTTGCTTGTAAAATGGTTGCGATTCTACAGCACAGATTACTTCTTACACTTCAAGTAACTAATCGTTATTGGAGTGGTTTGAAACTTAAAAGCCAAATTGAAAATATTATTACAAAGTTATTTCACCGTTTTATAGTAAAAAAATATTATGGTATTAACGTATTAGACACATAAAAAATAATTAAGAATTAAAATACGAGTATGTTACAAATAATAGCACTTGACTTTATGTTTTAAGTCTGGAGTGTTGATAAATTCCAGGAGCTTTTGACAATTCTTGGTAACGGTCAAAACTTCTGTTCCTTTTCTAAAACTTGTAAGATTAATATATTGTACAGTAAAATGGGAACAACTAACTCATAACATTTATAATAAAAAATAATAACCGACTACAAATTCAAAGATAATAGAAATATAATTAAATTTGAGTTCCATTGTAAAATAAATAATGAAATAAGATCTTATCAGACATGACACGACCACAAACAAAAAGGATCATCTGTTATAACTAAGAACAAACGTAGATCATTGACTCGACGACTATGAGATTAATTGATCCTATACAAAGAGAGTGTATCTGAAAGGGTTAATGATGACGAGTTTGACCGAATTGGAAGAAGACCCTGTCATTGTTTAAGTTATTACTTGAACCAAACAATATGACAGGCTAAAGGACTGCTTTCGGTGTACTTGTTAATTATATTGATTAAGAATTTCAAAATATATAAATATGTTGTCCTTCTAATACGTGATTTATTGCCCCTTATATCCCAAATAAAAAATGACGACTCGAAAGAACATGTAATTATTTGGCTTTGATTACACCTCAAAATAATTTTAATTTATTTCCTCTATCTTATCATATTTTTTTCATATCTAAAAGTTTTTTTAAGCATCACGACAATCTTAACAACAACATAATTCACAACATAATTTGTTTGATAATTTATTATATATTTTTAATATTAATTTTTCTAAGATCTCTTAAGATCTTTAAATAATTTCAATAAACAAATAAATAATAGAGAAAAGCATTGTTTACCTCGAATATTATACTTCTTTATACTATGAAAATTATTTAAATCAATGCTTGTATGAAAAACTCTTCCCTTTTCTATTTCCAATCGCTTCGTTTTGAAATTTATTATTTTGGTAATGCTTATTTAGTTTTAGAATTAAGCCACTTATATTCTTTTATATACAGTAACATTTAAATATCTATGAAAATTTACTTTATGCAAGGTTTTAAAGTTTCGTAAGTTTGTTCAGTAGATTTTTATTTAAACTTAAATAATAGTTTTCATTGGTATGATTGAGGACAGCAAGGATAACTTTTTTAAAATTCAATTTATTAACACTTCTTTAAAAAATAAAAGTGTATCAGGAAGGCTATTCTACGGTTTTATGGCGTGTACTGTTTAGGAATTAGATAACCAGTATGGTGTGAAGGGATAAATAAGCTTAAGTTGGATGGTTGAATTATATTATAGGTACCAATTAATTAACGCTCTTAGACTTAAACAAATAATATAATTATGACATGATTAAGGTACAAAAGTAAACTAAGTATACACTTAATATAAAACTTTTTAGAGCTGGCATTCACGCACTTTATTGAAAAAAAAATCCGTGCCCGCAGGGGGACACGCGTGGGTAGCCCTCGTATGTAATTCGTTTAATATATAACTTACTACCTAAGAATAACACATGATGCTGTTGTTTACATCAAAAATTTTCAAGCAAAAAGCGGTTTTTATTTTTTTTCTCGGAAAAGGTATCTTTTTTGGAAATACTTTTGATACTTAAATTTAGAGTCAAAAATGACCTTTATATTAAAAATATTTGCGAGAAGGAAATGCTTACCAGAAAATAGTTGCCGGGGTTTTACCTACCTTAAATTTTCAAGATAAAGGTGGTTTTTATTTTTTTTCTCGGAAACGGTACCTTTTACGGAAAAGCTTTTGGTACCTAAATTTAGAGTAAAAAATAACCTTTCTATTAAAAATACTTGTGATGTAAGAATGTATACCAGAAAAAAGTTATGATTTTTTTTCCAAAAATTTTCAGTTTTTTTACCCCCACCCCTATGTTATTGAAGTTAGGTTTTCGGTTTATATACATTAGTTATAGGTATTCATCAATGACATCCTATGATATGAACGCGATTGATCTTCTTTGTATAGGGAAAAAGTTATGGTCGAAAAACTGAAATCAGAAAAAGTGAGGCCCTAGCGTTTGAAAACGATCCGAGCGAAACTGCGGCCGCTATCGTGTTGACAAAAGTCGAATCTGGATGCACGCACGCATATTTATAAACTTTTTGACCAATGATCATTTCGGACTCAGAGGGTCATAAGAAGACCTCCTGTGAAGAATTTTTTCCAAAATTCGAAAGTCAGGTACAAATCAATGGGCAGACTTCTTTCATGCAGATTCTTCGAGGTCTAACCAAAATGTAACGAAATAACCTTCTTTAAAATTCGTATCAACTTAGAACACATTTGAAACCTAAATATGTTTTAAACCTACACCTGGGTCGCATCCCAGGCATTGTTTGCGTTCCTCTTCTTGCAACGCAATGGGCCCGGCACCCGCACGGTGAATCCATGGAATGCTAAGAAGCTTCGTCTCATACATAATAATACTTATTTTTTGACATACTAATTACTCATTATACTATGCACACAACATCAATATAATTGTTTATTTTAATTTATCTTCAGAAATTCGAAATATAAACAATAGGATAAGAAAAAGTGTTTTAGGGTCTTATAAAGTATATTATAATTATCCCCTTGACACAGAAACCTTCTTGAGTTGCTTTACTAAGAATTATGAGAAGTGTGCTTTTAGAGAACTTATGGATAGATAAACAATACATCCTAAATGTTTTTTACGTTTCAGATATAGTTAATCTTTTCAACTTATTATATTTAACAGATATTTCATTTTATAATCTATTATTACTAGAAATTATATTTTAATTACAGAAGGCCAATAATTTAAATATTTTCCTATTCATATATATATACGGTTACCTAGTGGTAACAGAATATGGGGTATTATTTTTCTTTGTCCCCATTATAAATTAGTATCTATAATGGTAAACATCATAGGTAGGTATCTATAATATTTACTATCACTTTGGTTCAAACTAGATATGTCGAATTGGTAAAATAAATGTAAAAAGACAGAATAACATTAAATTTCATTACTATTTCACAAATTATATTTGAATGATTATAGCTTAATTACTTAACAACCTATTTATAGAATCAGAGTTTTACTGTTTGTATTTTTTGTTTATATTTTTTCAATACGCCTGAAAAAAAACAACATAAAAACCAAACGAAACAAAATAAAAAATCGATGCAGGTTTGAAAAGTGTAAAACAGCTTGGTAATGAGTTTTGCAAAGTGTAGCTTGTAATAACTATTCATGTTTCAAAACAACTCTTCTCATGCGACTTAATCAAAACGGTGCTTAAAAGTTTTGTAGTTTCAAATTACCTTGTCATCGAATACAAAAATTTTGCATTTAAAAAAAAGAATAAGTTTTAAAACAAGCTAATCGAAATGCTGTTTGTAAAGTCAGGGTCAGACTTAGCAACACACAATAATAATAGAAATTCTTTGCTAGTTATTTCGGCACCACCTTAATGAAAAAGTCATATAAGTATATAGAATATTAATTAAATTGTTTTTGGACAAATTTCAAACTATTCATTTATATATAATAACTATAATGTGTGCGTGCTGATGCCGCGGTTTAAACTTACGTATATTTCCTCCGTCAGTAAATAATTTTTAATCCCGGAATTAAGTTGGATATTACTTTATAAAGCACAACTAATCATCAATAATTCTAGGGTATGTTTAATGCAATTCTCAGTCAATAGTGTATTTTTTCTTAAAAATGTGTGTTAAAAAACAAAGCAGTGGACCTGTTGCTTTTAATCTCATTCATCTACCTACATCAGTTTTATATTAAGCTAAAACATACTGAATATATATGATCAAATTTGACTCATTGACTAACTATTGCATTGGTAAAACGGTTACACAGTGACGTTAGAAACATTAAAAAGAGAGTCCCAAGTAATTTAAAACTTTTTAACCATTTCTTTACAATCTCTTAAGATAGTATGTGTATCCTATATTATATTAAAAAATAATCTGAATTAATACAATGGTTGCCGTCTGCGAGAAATGTCACAGAAATATATGAGTTGTTCAAAAAGTAATAAAATATTGTAACTGTGTATCAGAATCATTGGTGCTGTACCATTCTGTTGTTTTAGAGCATTTTTATGTTATTTTGCAGTACCTTCCAACGTTGGTCATGCTTTATGTTTTTATAGTTTTAGTTTCATTTCAATCACTTGAAAATGTTAATATTGAGTTATTAGTTTTAATATTTATACTTCCTAACATTTAGGCGTAGGATATAGAACGGCCACTCGCCTAACATAGAAAGAGATAAGTTAATACATACCGTATCTACATTTTCCTCGGATATCACCATAACTGAATCTTAGCTAAGTAAGGAATCACACTAAAATGTGTGAAATAAATGATTATACATTTATTCATATGCCACGTTTCAAATTTCGTTTCACAGCTCTTAGGGTAAAATTTGGTGCGTATATAAGGAGCGATATCGTCAGCTCCAGTTGCAAATAACTGAACACGAACAAATGTGGTTAGAGATTAAGTTATGTCGATTCAAAATAATTGTCGGTGTCCTCTATTATCCACCTAGGCTTAATTGCAAAACATTTATGGATCTGTTAGAGCAAACACTGTTAACTTTAACCTCCACATATGATTTTACATTTTTAACAAGCTATGTAAACATCGACTCTTTGGTAATGACTATCAACAGCGTGATTTTTTGTACTTTTTAGATAGTCATGGTTTACATCAAATTTTGTGCAAACTGACCCATATAACCCACTTTTGTAGTTCACTATTGGATATTATCTTAAACATGAATAACCGCCGAAAGCATAAATTCGGTTATCTATATTACTCGTACAATGCACAAAAAAATATCGGCCCCATTACTTAAATGCTAAACTCGAATGACATAAGAATAGAAACAAATATGTTACATATCGAACATCGTGAATTCTGAACCTTATTGTCCCTAGATCGAATCTAACTCATTTCATGGGTAGCTTTTGTTTTCAGCTTCAAAATATTGCAATGACATTCGTCCTCCTATAAGAATGTCAAAGTATACAAGATTTAGATTAATATGTAAGAACCGGTTTATGAATGTTCAAAAACAACAACATGATATAACTACCTTAAATGTCTTAACGTATAGTCGCCTTTTGTATTTACGTCATTTTTACTGTTATTTTTTGTTTTCTATTTTATATTCTAAATTATCTTTGAATTGATTAAAAATAATATATATAATAATGATTAAAAATAATATTTCAAGAAGAAATTTAACCATATTAATTGATATTTAGATTTTTTTTCATTGCAAAGTACAATTATAAAAGAAAAAAAAAATCATCATATCATTCATCACAATACTTGTCCGCGGACAACGTCCAAATCTGATAAACCCGATATATTAGTAGTATGTGTCATGTAATAGTCAATTACGGTAGCATTATTTCACTCTTTTGTTATTTTTTTAATTTATATAAATTAGAAATTGTTTTCGAAGTATTACAATATTCTGTGCACAATTTAATATTTCATTTAGTTTAATAGTTAATTATTAATATGAAAAGTAGTGTTTACGTTAATTTTAAAACTCTAATAAGTTTATAATTATCTCTCATACAACAATATTATATATATACATTTTTTAATAATGGGTATTTCGTATAAACATATTTTATTTTTGACAAAAAAAATATGTATCATATGTATAATTTCAAATTTACAGCTTTAACAAAGTTTTACGAACTCTTCACAAGAATTGCTACATAGAAAAATAACTTAGCGTCGTCAATACGATATTGAAGTTTAAAACTTCTTGTAAATGTTCTTCACTTCACTTCAGGCATAATTAAAATTTTACATCAACTTCTACAAATACGAACATACGTGTATTGTCTTTGAAAAAACCTCAAACAATTCATTTTATAATTAAATGTTCATAACCGTTGACAAAATTAGGTAAATGAATAAATAATATTTTTATTCATGTCATGGTGTTGATATTTATCATATTAATTGATATTTGAAGATATATTTCGCATTGCCAAGTACAATTGCAGAAGATAGCAAATTTCACTACCTCATTTATTACAATGGTTGTTCCGAACTTCCAAACCTGTTGAACTGGCTATAATATCTGTAGTAGGTATCAGTTGTCATGTTGAATTACGACAGGATTGATTCACTTCTTTTTAATTTATGTTATTTATTTATATAAATTATTAGTATTATTCATGTGTGAAAAATTGTCAGTTGAATAATTTATTCAGTTTATTAGTCACTTCATAATACAAAAAGGAGTCTTCACATTTATACTTATAGTCCTGTCAATTAAGACCTAAAAATGAGAGCGAAGGTACATAAATTCCCATCAAGCTGAAAATCAGTAAAGTTGTTTAAAATATGATTAAAAATAAAATTTGAAAGTTCCCCATCTTTACCCTGTGACGAAAAAATTTTATTCAAGGTCAAAGGTAAAAAAAATGAGTTTTTCGCGAAACGGTAAGTTTTATCTTAAAAATATCTCAGATAACAATTGTAGATCATAAAATAATCTACAAAAAATATATTAATACTTTTTTTCTTACGAGCCACCGTTTTTGAGATATAACGATTCAAAAAGTTGTACAAATTGCAATTGTCATAATATGCACACTTTCCACGCCACCTATGAGGTAGTGTGCTTAGCGCCTTTTTTTTAACGTGGTTTCCCCCGTAGGCCTACTCCACCGGTCAGTTGTGATCCTGTTTAATTTATGTAGCTTCGAATGTTTAAATTGACCGAACTATTAATTATATAATTATCTCACATAAGCAATATAAAATTATTTTTTTGTAACAACGAATATTCTGTACTTAAATGTAACATGATAAACAAATACAAAATATATACAAACGTTTTTATGAATAAAGGAATAATTAAGACTGTCTTTCAAGATATCTGCTTAAACAAAGATTTCGAATACTTCTCAAGAATTGCTAAATTGAAAAATAACTCGGCGTCATCGAGATGAATTTCTACTTTCTTTGTTACATGATAATTTATTTTGCCTATAAGTAATTGGTCAAAATAATTTTATTAAATATCTTTAAATTATTGCCTTTTACAAATACTATGGTTTCCAGAGCAATAACTTAGGTTAACACTAAACAGTACAGTAATACTTATATTAACTTATTAAATGTTTTTTTTATAAATATAGTTTTCTGTCCTCAAATATGCCAATGCAAGTTATTATTTTAACCTAACATAAAACCTACTTCATAAAGCTTAGAAAACTCTAAATTCTTGCATATTTGGCAGCATAAAATATGACCTATGTAAATGGATCTGGATAATGATATACATTTAAGTGATTTAATCCTTAAAGGTAAAACTTAATTTTAAAATAGGCATTGTTGAAACAGTAAAATTCACAAAAGATGAGATTAAAAAGCAAAAATAACAGATTGTTTTATGCCTCCATTACTTTAAAATATATTGACAATTTTAAGAAACAAAACAAAACTACACAATATTTTTTTTCTGAAATATATTAATTTGCAATATCAGTTGAAAATCTTAATCTTGTACGCTTATTGTTAATATAAAATTTTTGTATAAGGTATTCTCTTAATAGGTGTTCATATTGTCATGATATTCAAAAACACATTCCAAATATTAAAAATGTTATTTCATACAAGCCTCAGTATATAATAGTTTTGAGTTTTAATATAAAAACAAATTATTTTAAATGTCTGTGTAAGCCGTAATATTATATTTTCGATCTAAGAGGCATTAAATAATGTATTGTAAGTTAATTAAATTTTTTATTTTTTTTTAGTTATAACCTACAATATGACAGGGTCTTCTGCGAACTCAATCATACTTGTCTATAAGTATCTTCATTATGAACCTTTTCAAATACACTCTGTTTGTGTACGATCAATTGACTTTATAGTTATAAATGACCTACGTTTGCTCTCTGAAATAATAGATAAGACTTCTTGTTTATGACGGTGTCATGTCTGATAAGATGTTCTTTTTCTATTAATTATGAAAAATAATTTAAAATCTCTATACTATATCTCAATGTTACCTTCGAAATTGCGTTTGGATATTATTTATATATAATCGTATTAATTGCTTAAGTATTATTGAATTTTTCTTATTTATATATGTGTTATATAAATCTAAAATAAATGTTTAACATAAACACAACAAGCCTTAGAAATAGAACAGAACTACTAGTGATTGTCAAAAGCTCTTACAATCTACTAAGACTCCAGACTTACGTCGTCAAGTCACGCAATATACATTTATATTTGTAGCGGCACTAGTTCTAAAGTACGATGATTACACTGCAGCCCTTCTGAGCAACCAAATTTAAGTTAATGTCAGCTTGTCGTAACGAAAAGCTATTAAAGAAGCAATTTGTGTTTTAAGATCTCAAGCATTTTACAATCAAAAGCTTGAAAATATCTTTAATTTCTGATAAGTGCTTGATGATAAGGTTTTATTACTTTTAAATTAATAATAAAACCATTATGTTTTATTATCGAATATTCTAGAAGAAACAGAAAACAATACAAAAAATTTAAAAGAGTATCAATCAGATTAATAATAAGATCAGATTAATTCCACTACAGTCATATTTTTGCTTAAAGTTAATAATATATAATAGTAATTATTAATATCAAACAATAGGACTGATGTAAAATTATATTATTTATTATAGAGCGCAATACCAGTATATATTTTTTTAAATTTGATCAGAATTTGGCATTATTAGGCGACGAGTAAATGCAGGATCGCAGTGACTCGATAAATGAGGAGGTTAACGACTGATTGATACTGTCGGAGCTCTTTACTCCATAATATATACAATAAGTAACGGTAACTAAAAAATATATATTTTAAAAGGTCTAATATATTTAATCTTTGGTAATAAAATGTAGTACTTATATCTAAAAATTAATTAATCAAATAATTTATAAGAGGTTAGAACGACTACTTAACAGCAATAAAGTATCTTTGTAAGCTTTCAATTTAGAAATAGTTGAGATATAAAACACAAATAACTTGAAAAATGAGAAATAAGTATTATTTATTAAAAAATTAATAAGATTTAACTTATATATACCTAAAATATATTTTTTAAATTTATATATAATATCCTATTAAACATTGTTATAATTTTTTACTAATATCCTAATATCTTATTTGTCATTTAAAGCTGTTACTTTAAATGAATTTTTCTTGAGAGAAGGTAATAGTTCTTAACATTTTGTTACTCTGATATATAATCAGTTTTCAGTATAATCACCGCGCTTGAGAATCAGTGCAGTTATCAATACGAGTATAAAAGTACATTGCGTGACCTGACACCGTCTGGAGTCTTAGTAGATTGTAAGAGCTTTTGACAATCAGTGGTAGTTCCGTTTCATTTCTAAGGCTTGTTGAGTTTATATTAATTTTATTAATTGCAGGAGGGCCTATTTTATTACCGTACTTATCGAAATAAGTCCTTCTGTAAAGACTTTAGAACTTAAAATAAGGCCACGAGGATTCCAAATGCGCCCTGGTCTGAGAAGAACCACTCAATAAACTCAGCCAGGGTTTTTTATTGTGATCACTGTTTCACGTAAGTTGAATATTAATTTTAATAAAGACATTCTGTCTTATATACAAACAGGAAAACAAATTATTCTATAATAAATATAGTCATAATAAATTGAAACCCATTTTGGAAGATAATATTGAGATAATTAATTTTGAATTCCTTTGTAAAATGAATAATGAAAGAACATCTTATCAGACATGACACTACCACAAACAAGAAGTCTCATCTGTTATCTCTGAGAGTAAACGAAGTTCGTTAGCTCAATGACTATGAGATTAATTGATCCTATATAAAAACAGAGCATCAGAAAGGGTTCATAGTGTAAACTTAATGTAACTTATAGGCAGTTTTATAGAATAGAAAGAAAATCCTATCATATTTTTTGCTTTGAATTATTACTTGCTACAAAACTTTTTGTTTTGTTATTGAATTAACTTAAATGATCTTCATTTTCAACATATTTTATCTACGGACTTATTTTACGAAACCAACTGTAAAAATACACGTAATTTCTTAACATTTTTTTGTTATTTTAAACTTATATTTGACATTTATAAACGTAATGGTAAGTTACAAATATAAATAAAGATAACAAATATAATTTATATATATTTTACATATTTTTTTAATTATATTGTATTAAAGATATTGTTCCACAATAGAACCATTTTCTATGCAGTATAGGGTATAATAAATATACCAGCACTTAATATATAAAGTTCTCAAAGTGACATTCACGCATCGAGCTCAGACTTGAATAAAGAGCACTTTATGAAATAAGTTTCTATGAACACTGCCTCCACATAAGATACGGCCATAATATATGTTTTTAATCCATGTATAACATAAAAGAAGAAAATGTCTCTACATCTTACTGTACAGCGTAGTGTTGTGATTTTTATTAATTGTACATATCATGATGTAGGTAGATATGATAATAATAACCGTTTATTATAATACTATATTCACGATTAAAATTCGGATGAAAGAATACCAACATTTTTTTTTACTTTATGTAATTCGATTAACTTACTGTCAAATTACAACAGCTAGACTCTACTAATGAAATTTACTTACGTTTTTTAATAAATATATATTGTTTAATTCATTACCAATGACTAAACTCAAACCAGATAAAGTAAGGAGTGCTGTCAGTCCGTGCTTATGAAGCTTAATAATTTTTATCTCGAATTAAATTAGTGTCAATAAAAATATTTAAAATACATGTCCATTTCAACTATTTTTAGTCAAAGTCACGTACATTGGATTGAATGAAAGTTTTATGGTTAAATAGAATACAAAATTCTGGTAATTTTAATGATTCGTGAACCATTACATGGAAAAGGTTAGCACTCCCTAGACAGTGCAAGTTATGTTATTGAGCGTGTGCTTACTATTTATGGCTTTTACTTTACCTACACATTTCAATCCGCAAATCTTTTAATTCTGAAACAAATATATTTTCATTTAATAAAAATAATTTTATAATTATACTATAATATATTTTAACATTTTGATTGTATTGGAAACTACATAAATTCAATTTCTTTGGAATATATTACATT
Source organism: Melinaea marsaeus rileyi (assembly GCA_918358865.1). Classification (NCBI taxonomy): domain Eukaryota; kingdom Metazoa; phylum Arthropoda; class Insecta; order Lepidoptera; family Nymphalidae; genus Melinaea; species Melinaea marsaeus. The sequence goes on from OU911089.1 coordinate 22,226,736, forward strand.
ATTATTATATTATTGTAGTTTGAATTTCAGATTTAAAGATCTTATTTTATAAGTTCAACCTGATTACGAATAAACTTAAAATCATAAAACTCTAAATAATAGTTTACTGGCTTTAAACCTTAAGTTAACAAAATATACAGAACTCAATATATATAGATAATGTTTTCAGAATTGGAATTTAATCCATAAATTTCTTTGCTAAAGTAAATATTGAAGGAATTGAATACACATATTTTAAAAGTTTAATTACGTATATTCTGTTTCAACACAAACTCAACTTTAGGAATCAATTTTCGAGTACATTTGTGTAATATAATTAAGTACATATAAACTTTTGTAATATTCCTTACATTTTCAAAGGTCGGCTCTGTTTAGTTATTTCTATAAATTTGATTTTTATTTTAACTTTTCATTAACAATCGCTTTATATTGCTTTAAGTCGAATTCCTCTTTTTCTCTATTTTTGTTTATATGTATGTCTTTTTACAACTCAAGATCTTTAGAGCGGTCTTGACAAAAAAATTGTTTTTATTCAAATCATTTTTTAATAAATCGTTTTAAATCGGTATTTCTATATTGTGAGCAGGGCAATTGCGGGAAAAGTGTAAAAAAGATAGACCAACTGATGGACAAACAGACGGACAAAATAATTCTATGATACTAGGTGATAATCTCTCCTTTGAATTATTACAAATTATATTATTTCTAATGCATTTGAATAAAATTATTAATATTAAATTTAATTATTACTGTTAAAGTGTTATACACAGATTGATTTAAATCAGTCTTCAATTTACTTAAATTGAAATTAACTCTATCAAAAGTTAATTAAGTAGCAGGTAATTTATTTCCCTTCTCTTCCGATAATGTGGATTGGCATTAATATCAGAAAAGCCTTCTCCTACATTAACCAAGTTATTAGCTTTGCGGTATAGAATTTAATACAAGTATTATAAATGTAATGCCAAATAATAAACATAACTCATATCCAGTATTGAGCAGTTTACATAATAGGCTAAAAAGGCAAGTGAAGCATCCTGACAGATCTTTGGCATCATGATAACTGCTGCTATACGATTTACTAATTATTTTGTTGCAACTTTTTATGTTTTTTTTAAGTTATAAGTTATTTTAGGTTTTTGAATATTTGTAGTAGTAGTTTTTGAATATTTGTAGTAATGTAGTGCTTTCGTTTTAGTTTATATATTTTTTATATGTATAAATATTTTAAAAGAATTTTGATCAGAAGAAAAAATACTTTTATACTAAAATACAGTATGATGTCCTCTATACATACAAAAATTATAAAATGAAAATATTTAGATGAATTGCCGAATTGGCATATTCCATACACAACCTTTTAAAAGCTTTTCTTTTCATGTTTTTTTATTTATTTAATTCTTCATTGCAAAAATAATGCACATAAGGCGAGCTTAATGCCACAAAGACATTCTCTACCAGCCAACCTTAAATGAGAGAAATTTTATTTTATGAGAGAAAATTGGTAGGCGTGCAAAAAAAAACCACAAAAAAGCTAAAAAAATAAAAAAAATCAGAAATATAACTACAAACATGTTCTTACATGGTCTTACTTTTTCATTTCTTCCTTTAAGCCTTATTATCTTAAAAATATGATATTTAGTATAAAAAAAAAGCATTTAGCTTTAATACTTTTTTTGTTGAATTAAAATTTTACAGTTTAATTAATACAAGTAAATATACGTTAAATCAAGCAATTAAGATATCGCAGTTCGATATTTATATTTATGTGTAATTGTAAACTGTAGTATTTTTAATCCTTACTAGAATAAAGACACAAGACAGTGTATGTCATACATTGTTGTATTACTATCGTAATACATATTTTATCGACGAATAAAAATATCGATTATTGAATTCTATGCTTCTCTATTATTCTTGATGGAATTATTTCTCCAAAGCTATCGTATATCATAATAGGACTACACTCCAAATCCAATCAACCATATGAACTTTGTTTCGACCTCTAGTTATTTTTACGTAATTAATCTACTGTAAATATTTAAGCTCATATAATAGTTACAGGACTAAATTCACATTTACCAATGTTTATTAAAATTAATAACAGGTACTGTACAACTACTATTGTACAAACTATAAATAATAATAAAATAGTTGTAAAAAAAGAATATCGAATTTCATTATTAAATTTAATTCATTTAAATCCTCTAAAACACAAAGTAAAAAATGATTTTTATTTTGCTTAAACTACATGTCTAACGTTGCTACTATCAAAACCATTAATCAAATATTGTTGTAATTTATTTAGTAAATATGAAACATTGTATTCATAATTTTTTTTTAATGTTAGAAGTTAGAATACTTTTTATTTGACATATTGCGTTATTTATTAGAAAATGCTCTTTTGAAATCTATATAAAAATAATACCTTTTGTGACATATGAAAAGCTTCAAATATCAGGACTTATCACAAATTGTTCTTTATTTATTCTGCAAGTCTATTCAAAGAATTTTCTTTCATTTTCTTTTTCCATAATCGAGAGACAAAACCAACTTAATAAATAATTTTATTTAAATATATTAACCTTCCAAGCAAAAATTCATGTGGAATAAAGATTTCAAATGAAATATAGTGTTAAAAGTCATCTCAATCATAATAGTAAAGTGAAGTGCTCATTGTGTAGGGCAAGAAAGCTTTGTAAGAATGAGAGATAACTTATCTCATCAAATATGCAAAAAATGGAGCATTTAGTTTCAGCCACTTATTCCATAGTTTTTTTTCTCTTCAATATTACCTATTTTAAAGACCTTACATTCTATATATTTTATAATTATACAAAGATAGTGTTGTAAAATTAATAACGTTATTTATTATTTAGTTGGCTTTCTGAACATATCAACTATTCACGATAACGATGATAACGAATGATAACTATTCACGATGATGGATTTAACCTTTTCTTCACTCGACGGTGCCGACTTCTTCTTCAAGTGTTGGTTAAGTGTATTAGAAAATTTAAATATATATATTTTTTTATCAATTATCTACTCTCCTGATTGCCTTGTCATATAGGACTGACCGTGTTCATCCAAGATACTTTGTGTTTAAGGTTGTCAACATAAACCTTTATCAACGAGAATAGCTTCTTTTACTGGATTGTTATTTTAGCGCCACCCAAGGAATTTGCAAATTCATTACCTTTAAGATATGAGGAGAGGTAAAAATAACTATAAAAAGAAGAGGCAGCGTGGGTGTTTGGGCTTTTGACACTCTAACTAACTATATGGAATGTAGGTTTAAAGTTACTTGACGCCGATCATCTCTGAGTGAGTACTTGAATGAAAGTCAATATCAAATGATAACAAATTGGTTTACTACCTTTAGGTGTGAGTTATTCGCATCTTCTCGTTATTATATTCGCAGTATCTTACGTAACACCACTTTAAAAGATAAATAGTGTAAAACGAACACGCTTTGTTTTTTTTTATTTTCACCAAACCATCACGGCAACCTGTAATACATTTGTAATAATAAAAAAACTAAGTACATTTAGTGATTCTTAACAATACTATTATTTTTTTATTATTTTGAATATTATGTAACTTTACTTTTTTTAAATAATTAAGTAAAGATTTAGCCTGAGGAATTTTATATAAATTTATAATGAAACAGAAACAATCAAGACTACTCTTTTTATTTATAAAAATATGTATTTCCTTTCGTTATAACCTTACCCAGAAAAACTCATAATGTAAAGTGACTGTAACTCAAGGACATAGTCGAATATACTGCAGAAAGTGGCTCATCTTATTCCTTGTTATAGATATGCATTCTTGCATTTTTTTTATTTTAGTATAAAAAATACTTATCTGAATTTTATGATAAGACTTAGTACTTATGTAGAATACGTGCATCCTCCATTATAAATGATTTGATATGAATTAAGGAGATCTCTTATAAAAGTTAAGTTGTATTTTATAGCTATGTTAGTGATAATTCTTCGTTTTTTATTTTTCTCATGAATTAATACTTTAAATCATGGTAAATCTTTGAAAAATCTATAGTAATTACATATACAATACACGTTTTAATATTGTGAACACAAGTATCGATTTTTAAAACTTATTTCTATGAATTAATATACATACAATATTTATTAATATTCAGTATTCAGCGGCATTGGAGACCGCCAACCAATACAGACGGAGCTACAAATAGCTACGTGGAATGTAAGAGGAGGAATGGCACAGAAGATGAATTAATTAGTAAATGTGATGGATGACAAGGATCTGAATATTATTTGTGTGTCTGAGACCAAGCGAAAAGGCAATGATACCACCGCTTTTTTTGGCAAACGGGTCGCTTTCTGGGTGGTGTTCCAGAGAGTGAGCGAGGTTGTTAAGGTGTAGGCGTATTGTTGTCCTCTCGAATGGGTAATGCAATGGTAGAATACAAGGCCATCAACCCGAGGCTTGTATGGGTGAGGAGAAAAATTTATTTGTGGCATACACGATGTTTGATCACAAACGAATTCACACTTACGCATGGGAGCGAGCGGAAGAAAGAAGTATGATTGATTTATTCCTAGTAGATCAGCGTATTCGAAGCCCAGTTATGGACACGCGAGTGTTTAGGGGTGCCGACCTGGAAACGGACCATTATCTAGTCATTGCTAGAATAAGAGGTCTGTTTGCAGGTTGGCGAGGCCGCACAACGTGTCCTAGCTTGGAGTCGAATTATCGCATAAGAAGCTGGAAGCTTTAAGATCCACCGAACAGAGAGGAATATCAAGAAAGGGTTTCCAAGAAGCTTGAAAGCTGTGATTCTGAAAATGAAAGTGTTGAACTATGCTGGCAGAACCTTAGGAATAGTGTGGTAAAAGTAACGACAGAGGTAAGTGGTAAAAGGAAAAGAAGTTTTAGTAAAAAGCGAGATGAATGGTGGGATGATAAAGTGAAAGACTCTGTAATTAAAGAAGAAAGCATGGCTGGATTATAAAACCTCGGGAAAGGATAAAAGTATAAGAGAGATAAGAAAAAGAGAGTACAATCTTCAAAAGGAAAGCACTTATAAAGATGAAGAGTGAAAATTCTGAGAGTTTTTGGCCCTAAACCAAAAGGTTTTCTGTGCTTTTGTGGATTTGGAAAAGGCGTTTGACAGGGTTGTGAGAAATAAATTATGGGAGATACTGCCCCGATACAATGTGAGCGGACCCTTGCTACAGGCTGTAAAGTCTCTTTACAGAGATCAGTCAGCCTGTGTGCGAGTAGGAGCTGACAAATCGCCCTGGTTTGACATCCAATCGGGTGTTAAACAAGGTTGCGCTATGTGAGCTTGGTTGTTCAATTTGTATTTGGACAGTTGTTTCCAAGACGTGAAAGACAGTGACATAGGAGTGAAAGTAGGTGACTAAGGTCAATTGCTTGCTATATGCAGATGATGCAGTGTTCATTGCATCATCAGAATGCGATATGCAGGCATTGGTCACTATTCTGAAAGATGTGTGTGAAAATAATGGTGCAAACCTGAATGCAGATAAGACGAATATTCTGATATTTGAAAAAAATAAAGAAAGAACAGAAAGTAAGATCAACGTGAATAGTAAGATTTGGGTATATTGGTATGGTTGGGTATATTGGTAGTGGTATGTTTAGCAAAAACGGAAGATAAGAAATAGATGTGAAAAGACGTAACGGTTCTTTGCCTGCATTGTTGAGACGGTGAAACGTCAGCATTGCTGCACATTTGGCTGTATACAATGCAGTTTTGCTACCGTCGCTGTTATATGGCAGCCAAACGTGAGTAACGCAGAAGAAGAATGTAAGAAAGATGACTGCTGTGAAGATGAGATCTCTTCGCCGAATATGCGGAGTTAGTTTAGCTGACCGAATCTGCAATGAAGAGATCTACACATTGGCAGGTACTAGCGAAGATGTCACGGTGAGAATGAAGAAGAACGTGTTCAGGTGGTTGTGGCACGTCGAACGAATGAGTGATGTGAACGAAAGAATGGTAAAAAAATATTTATAAAGGAAAAGTGAGCGGTAAGAGAGACAGGAGAAGGCCTCAAGTGACCTTCGAAAACACAGTAGCTATGATACTGGAGGTAGGTCACGTAAAAAGCATGAGGACCCCCCGGAGGGCATATATGAAGAAGTTAATAATAAGTCTGTGTTCAAGGTGAAAGAGGTATGCAGGGATCGTAGCGTTTGGCGCTCCGTCATCTCTGGCTACCCCGCAAGGGATATGGCGTGAAGATAAGTTAAGTCAGTGCTAAAAATTGTCAAGATTTCTTGGTCATATTATACAAAACTATAATGTAGCATAAGAATAAATTAAACAATCATTGTAATGTCAGATTGCTAATAATTTTGTTTCGTTTTAACATTCAGCCACTTTTGCACAAATCACAAATCAGATGTCAGTAATATTAATAATATTTGCTTAATTTGACAGGTTACATTTTTTATCGTTATAATAATATTAGATTCTATCATAATTTGTTTTAATTAAGAGGTATCAACACGCAGGATATAGGACATGGTGGCCCTCAACGTAAATTTTTTGTCAACGAGCATTTAACACCGCAAAATAAACAATTGTTGAAGAAGGTTAAAACCCTAGCACTCGACAAAGCGTATAAATTCGTCTAGGTTAGAAACTGCAGAATTTTTTTAAGAAAAAACGAAGAATCTCCTGCCCTATCTGTAAACAACGAAAAAGATTTAGGAAAAATTATTTAATTCCAATTATAATTATTTATACCTTGCTTTTGTTGTCGTCAGAACATAATTTTCTTAAAAATGTCACTTATTTTAGCCGTACGTATGAAAGGGGCTCACTATTTTTACGAGAAAGCTACACACTACTATACATACTCACCATCATTAAATACACACACTTATTACCTTACAGCTTAACTTACTCATATAATACCGTACCTCTACTAAATCCTAATAATAATAATAATAATAATAATAATATGTCTATTTTTAAAATAAAACACCTTTATTTCTATATCTGGCCTTATATATACATTTATAACAAAAACTATATTTTTTCATTCGCATATATGTTTATTATAATTAAATATTTAAAATATTATACCACATTTAAGGCTCTACAAAATGACTAGTTCATTAAACTTATTTTATCAAAACGTGAGAGGTTTACGTACCAAAACCGAGGACATACGCTTAAACATACTAAGAAATGACTTTGATATCATTCTTATTACCGAAACATGGCTAACGGAAGGGTTTTATGATAATGAGTTATGTGATGATAGGTATACAGTTTTTCGTTGTGGCAGAAACTCTAATACTTCTAATAAACTAACCGGAGGTGGAGTCATGATATGTTCTAAAAATTCCTTGCAAGCACAAGAAACATCTTACTGGTGTAGTAACGAGGTTGAAAATGTCTGGATAACTATACCTGCTAAGAACTGTCGTAATGATAAAGACCTTCATATTGGAGTATTTTATATTCCACCAGATGCTCTGCAAGCATCCCGTCTTTTTCACGTGCAAAGTTCTCTATTAAAAATAATGTCTATGAGACCAAATGATTCCTATATCATCTCGGGTGACTTTAATCTGACAAACGTAGGTTGGACTGATGTTGGGCCACTTCAATCAAACCAAGGATCGACATTGTTACAGAACTCAACAACTGAATTAATAAACACCTGTAGTCTCTTCAATTTAACACAATATAATAAGGTAAAAAACTGTTGTAATAAATCATTAGACCTAATTTTTAGCAATTTTTTAATCTGTGTACAGAGGTCTGATCAAAATTTAGTTTCTGAGGATAAATACCATCCTAGCCTAAAAATAGATGCTTCAGATTTTATGTTAAAAGAACTTAAAATTCGACCTACCAGAAATTATAATTTTTACCGTGCTGATTATAGTACTATAAATACAGAGCTGGCATTAATTAATTGGACAGATGTCTTGAATGGCAAATCTATCGATGAAATAACACAATCATTTTATGAAAAAATTTACGAAATTATTGACAAGTATATTCCATTAGTTAGTGTTAGCTATTCTAATGCTTACCCGGTATGGTATAGTAAATCATTGAAACATATTATAAAAGATAAACTCATCGCTCATGAAAAATGGAAGTTGTTTCGAAACCCAAGAGATTACGATGAGTTTTCATTGTTAAGAAGTAGACAAAAAAAAATTCAAAACAAATGTTATAAAATTTTTAAAACAAATATAGAAAATAATATAAAAAAAGATCCTAAAAATTTTTGGTGGTATCAACAAACATTAAGAAAAAGAAGGAATAAATATCCATATTCAATGACACTACAAGACAAACCGTATGAAGATATTGAACAAATTTGCTCAGGATTTAATCAGTTCTTCAAACAAGTTTTCTCAAAACCATCATCCAGTTACTCTGACTTGCATCTGCCACCCAATAAAAGCGATGATTTTATAAGTAATATACATTTAACGACTGACTTTGTTTTTAAAACAATTAAGAAAATAAAAATTACGAAGGGTGCAGGAAGTGATCGCATACCATCAATATTTTATAGTAAATGTGCTACCAATCTTGCCGGACCTCTATGCATACTTTTTAACAAGTCCTTGAATAATTTCTCAAGTTATCCAACTAAATGGAAAGAGGCATTAATAGTACCAGTATATAAAGGTGGAGCCAGAAATAAAATAGAAAATTACAGACCTATATCTATACTGAACTCAATAAGCAAAATTTTTGAAAAAGTAATCCATCACTTTATTTCACCTGTCATATATAAAAACTTACCGCCGGAACAACATGGATTTATTAAAAAACGTTCAACAGTTACTAATTTGTCTGTTTTCTCTAACTATGTTAGAAAGTCTATGGATCAGCGATTACAAGTGGACGTGATCTACACAGATTTTGAAAAAGCATTTGATCGGGTCGATCACATGATTTTACTATCAAAACTTCAAGTACTTGGCATCCGTGGCGACCTATTTCGATGGTTTAAGTCGTACGTTAAAATGAGAAGGCAAGCAGTTATAGTAGGAAGTGCTCGTAGTACTTTTATTGAAGCATCGTCTGGAGTGCCTCAGGGTTCTATTTTAGGCCCTTTACTTTACAACTCATATATATATGACATTGTAACTTGTATTGAATACTCGCGATGTTTAATGTTTGCCGATGATAAAAAAGTTTTTCTTGCAGTAAAATCTCTTAATGACTGTTAAAAGATCCAAAAAGATTTAAATAGCCTTTTTGAATACTATAAACGCAATAGAATAATTATTAATGTCAAAAAGTGCCAGCAAATAACCTTCAGCCGAAAACGTAACAAAATTGAATATATATACCAAATTAATGGCAACTCGTTAAAATCAGTTGATTCTATTAAAGATCTTGGAATCCAATTAGATTCCAAATTTACAATGAGTGAGCACATTGACTTAATCATAAATAAAGCATACCAGCAGCTTGGTTTTGTAAAACGTACATGTCGAACTTTTCGTGACGTAAATTGCATTAAAGTCATCTATTTTGTTTACGTGCGTAGCATTTTAGAGTACGCTTGCAGCATTTGGTCACCACATCAGGTTATATACTCAGAAAAACTAGAGAATATTCAAAAGAAATTTATTAAATTCTTAAGCTTTTTAGATTTCAGATCTTTTCCTTCTTATTCTGTTGCATGCAATTATTACAAAATTGATTCTCTTTCTGTTCGTCGCCGTCATTGCGATGTATTGTTGTTGCATGCTATATTGTCCGGAGATATCGATTGCACTGAGTTATTATCTGAATTGAGTTTTCGAGTACCTAGCCACCGTACAAGGCACACCGAATTATTTGATATACCATGCGCAAATACAGGTTATGCCCAAAATTCGATTGTCCATCGTATGACTTCTACGTATAATAAATTTTATTCACATATCGATTTTTTTAATACATCTATATCAGCTTTAAGGAAACACATAAAACAAACTAAATATTAAATTATATTATCTCAGATACACATAAATTCATTCTTGCAGCACATCAACACACACACACACATATCAACACTTTCACACATTACATCCACACTTACACTCACTCCCTTAAGTAGATTTTACCCCCAAAATTTTGTAAATTTTGAATTTTTTTCCCTTAATTCGATTTAATTATCAATTGCTTAAACTTAAACACTGTTTTTATTTTTATCTTTATTTTTATTTTTCTTTTCATAGTATTGTTAAATAGTGTAATCCTTTTTTGGTCCTATTTTATGAAAATATTATTTACTGTAACTTTAAAATTATGTATGCACTGTTGGATTACCCAAGAAATAAATAAATAAATAAATAAATAATAAGGATAAAATAAATTTCGGTAAAAAAAATATGGCAAATTATTCGATCTTATAATTTTTTGAATCCCGCTATTAACAAATTTATTAATAATTTTAAATTTATAATTGACAGCAATTATATTAAAATTTAAAAAATGGTAAAAATAGAAAATTAAGTATATATAAATTTTGTTTAAGGAATAAGATATATTTTATTTAGCTTTAATTTTTACTCGAAAATCTCACAATGATAAGTGACCATAAACCCGAAACGCGAACGACTATTGACGAGAGTTTTCTTTTATGTATGATTATTTTCCTCGGATTATTTATTACTCAGATGCCGGAAATATCATGTTATATTTTAAGTAATTTTCCTTTTTATTACAAAAATATTTAATTAGGAATAATGTTTATGTAACCTATTTATTTCTATTTGTAAAAAGATTTTACATTATTCTGTACTACAGCTTACTTGTTTTTATAATGGTGAAATATATTGAAGAAATACAAACAGTACTTTAGGGTTTACTGATTATTAGAATATGGAAATATTTTTTTAAGTGCTAAGTAGTTCAAATTAATATAAATCTTGACTAAAGTATTTAAAGTTTCAACAATTTATTTTTTAAATATTTTTAGTAACTTGTTTTATGGCATTCTTAGTTACTTAATTACCTGTAGCTATTGAAAGAAAATAATAATACGGTTTAATAGAAAACGCAAAAAAATGTCAAGTGAAGTTTTAATAAATATGATTTGATATCTTTTAGACACCAATTAATTAAAAATGCACTTAGACTTAAAATAAACAAAGACCGTAGTTATGACGTACTTAAAAATCAAAAATAAACTAAATATACACTTAAGATAAAACTTTTCAGAGCAACCACATTCACGCACTTATCTCAAGTTTGAATAAAAACTTCGTAATGAAATAAGTTTTCAAAAACTTTGCATTAAATTAAACATAATATTTAGCATATAGAATAATATTTTCTTTAATATATCACTTATTATATTATAAATGCTATTATTTTAATTGTTTATATCATTTTATCTTCAGGACGTCCAAAAGGTAAGCAATAGGTCACAGTTGGATACATAACTATGTTTTAGGATCTTATAAAGTTTAATTATTCCCGTGACATAGAAACAGTCTTGAATTGCTTTACTAACTACCCACATAGGATTAAGAATTTTGTTTAAATAAGTAGTTCTAAAGATTTTATGGACAGATAAACAGTACATCATAAATATTAGTATACATTAGTTGATAGTATTTTAAAAATAGTGAGTGTTTCCAACATATTATATTTAGCGGATTTTTTACTTAAGAATTTATTATTATTAGCTAATAATATTTTTATTATCTATGTTATCTATATTACTTATTGTTACTTTGGTTCTAACATTCATACATGTCGAATGAGAAAAGACGAATTAACATTTAATTTAAAATTAAAAAAACAAAGACGAAATAAAAGAAAATAAAAAAAACAGGTTTGACAAGTTACATATCAAAACTTGGTAATGGAAGTTTTGCAAAGTGTAGCTTATAATAGCTATTCATGTTTTAAAACAACCCTCCTCATGCCACTTAATCGAAAAGCTGTTTAAAAGTTAAATTCATATTGTAAATTTGAAATCTCTTATCGAATATAAGATTAAACATTTGAAAAATTGGAACTTAAAATTTTTTATGAATAGAAATTTTGCATTTCTTAATGAGTTTTACGAAGCTATTTTATTTAACCTTCTGAATAAATTAAAGCAATCTAGGTCAGAGGAAGCAACAAACGATAATGATAGCAATTCTTTCCTAGTTATTTCTACAATTCGGCAACTTGTGCCAGTCACAAATCAAACGTCAAGAAGATTAATGTTCTTCGCCTAATTGGAAAAGTTTTATAACAGATATTTACTTTTACTGATACGATGCGCACTTCAACACCTTGATGCGAAATATCATGAAACAATATTAAGTAAGTTGTTTGTGTACAAACCTCCAACAATGCCTTTATACGTGATAACTAAATGTTTTCAACAGTTAAAAGAGTTATGTAAATAAGTAATACGTAAATAATTTTTATTTATGTTATTGCGTTGATAAAATACATTTTTCATTGTTACGTTATTAGAATTCAATTGATTCTTTTCATGTGTATGAGTAAATATAAGGTTATCAATCAAAATATTTCAAGAATAAAATTGGACCGCATTAATCGATATTTGGATATATATTTCTCATTGCAAAGTAAAATTGTATTGAGACAAATTTTCATCATCGCATTTATCACAATCAAATCTGATAAACTGGATATAATACTACTAGAATATATCATGTTGTAATGAATTATGGTAGCATTGTTTCACTCTTTTGTTTTTTTTTATTAAAATAAATTTGTAAGTATTTTCAAAGTATTTGTTAGTCACCTATTAATATGAATGTAGTCTTTACTTCAATTAAAAACTAGAATTAATTATATAATTAATTCGCATTTAAACATACAATATATTTTTAAAGTAAGTAAATGTAAAATATAATATGTAAAATATAATATATAAATGTAAAATATAAATATATGTTGTCGAAAGACAAAGAAAATAATATATGCAAATGTGTTTATAAGCAATACCATAATAAAGACTGTCTGTCGAAATAACCTCTTTAATAAAGTTTTCGAACACTTCACAAGAATAGCAAAATTGAAAAATAACTGAGCGTCGTCCAAATGATATTTAAAAGTTGAATGGAATTTCGACTTTTGGAATCTGAAAACGGTTTGTCACATAATAACTTATTTTGCGTACAATGTATTTTTCCAAGTCATTTCATTGTATATTATTAAATAGTATTTATTTTATGAATACTAAGGTTTAGTAGCTAAGTAGTATTAGCAGTAGTAATAAAGGTTAACTTAACTTACTAAATAACTACATGGATGTTTTAATTTTCTTTTCTTTCCTTAACTATATCGCTGTAAGTTATTATTTAAGAATAATTTCAAATCTTATAAGCTTAGGAAGCTTCAAAACCTTGCACAAAGTGAATTTTTGGCAGCCTTAAATAAGACTTAAATTGATCTGAAAATTATAATAAATTTAAATAGCCTAATTTTTTAAGGTCAAACTTAACTTTAAAATAAGCACACACAAAAGATGCGACTATAAAGCAAAAATTAGACATTATTTCATGTAGGCATTACTTGAAATCCATTAAAAAAATTTAATAATATTATCTTTTCACTAAATAATACTTTATCTTTCGAATTACTAATTAAAAGTTATTTGAAAGCATTGTGATAATATTATATTTTAATGCAATACTCGTTGTTATGTAATGTTCATGTTGTGACTTAGGGAACAGATGTTTTTTATTATATCACTGTTATCTTCGATATTTCGTTTGGATTTATACCTATGTATAATTGTATTAAGTTATCTTTTCTATAAAATATATAAATATATTTAGCATATATAAATCTTTTATTAACATAATGTTTAAAAAAACGCAACAAGCTTTTGAAATGGAACGAAACCACCATTGATTACCAAAAGCTCTTAGAATATAACTCAAGACTCACAACGTCAATTCACGTGATGTGAATTTATATTTGTACTGTACTGATTCTAAAGCTCCCTTAAGCTCTTCAGATCTACATAATGTGTGTAAGTATTAGCTTGTCTTATGAAACATCTATCAATGTTAGTTGTGGTGTAGCTAAAAAAATTATAACAAAGCTTAATAAAATATTATTTATACATGTTAAAAAATAAAGAAGCCTTGCATTTTTACAATCTAGAGCTTATAAATATATTTAATTTCTGATAGGTACTTAAAGTAATGTCCTTTATGAATTGTATATTAATAATAAAATCATCATGTTTTATTAATTATTAACTTTTTGATAATGGAGAATGATAATTCTCCATTATTAAAAAGTTAATAATTATTAATAAGTTATTATGATAAACCTGATTAATTATATAAACTTTATATTTTTGTTTTTTGTAAATAATATCGGGTTTGGTGTTTTTATACATATTGTATAATAAATACATTGCAAAATAAGGCGATAAGAGTAATCAAATCTGTTATAATAAAAAAAAAAAAAAAATCTGTATTATTTTTGTAAAAAAACGTACATTTTTGGACTTGGTTGCTTTTACAAGATTCCAAAAAAAAAATATTTTTTTTTCAAATCCCTTATTTTCTCAAATCTTTCCTTCGCAGACTAATGTCATAACATTATTTTGTATTAACATTCACCATTAAGACAAACCTGGTTTTATCTTCAACGGAGCCCAACACTTCAAGGCAATAGGCATTCTTGTTAAGTTAAAGTCGTTTTATGAGTGTAACGGACAGATTTAGAACAATTTTCAGATACTTTAGACTCTCGACCCTGGAGCAAAGGCTCTATAATAAAATCAATGGCAAGAGCGTGCCTCGAAGTTAAACGAAATAGTTATTCTCTCATAATATCCATTTCATTTCTATTTCTGAATACTAATTGCTGAAGATTCTAACTCTTCTGAAGACTTTGATCCGTGTGACATTTTATATATTGTATATTAAATTTAAAAATAAATTCACATTTTTTGGTATTCTTGTTTTTCTAATATACTTTATTTTTGAAGGTAATAAATACTCTTATAAAACTTACGAATAATACAAACTTTTTCGTCTATATCCTCGATATTTCGTCTATATAGAGGATAATATATCAGTTTTTAATAAATCGTCAAAGATTTCGTAATTCTTTTTTTTAACTTACATGTCTCTTAAAATACTGTTACTGATACTACTATGATAGCCTATTATTTCATTATTGAGTAAAGACCTATCAAGTCAATGATGGGAGAATTACTTTAACGAAAAACAACATTAAAGTAGTAAATGTCATAATATTTTTTGTCTACTCCATAATAGAATACTGTCATTGAAGATCTAAACGTGGTTTCTGAACAAGGCATCGGAGCTCATTTAAATAATATTTTTTTATGAAATTACCATGTTTATAATTGGATGGATGGATTCCATTTAAGTTTTAAATTGGCAACATGTATAATATGCATTAATATATTTATTTATTAAATACACGGCTCTCACAAAATTCTTCTCATGTCTTGCGTTCTCCAAGAATGTAATTGCTATTTTTTATTTAAACAGTTAAATTAAAATATATAACACTAATAAAAACATAACAAACTATGTAATGTTTTATATTAATGTATTTTTATTATAAAAGCAGAATAAACCTTTAGGCTATTCAAATCTATTATATAAAAATGAATCGCAAAATGTGTTGGTAAGCGCATAACTCAACAACGCATGGACCAATCTTAACAATTCTTTTTTTTAAATGTTCCTTGAAGTCCAAGGATGGCTCTAACGGCGAGAAAAATTTGAATAATTTCCAGGGAAACCCTAAAAAAGCCCTTTTCTTTTTCCTATACAAATATTTTAAATGTAGAATAAATAACTAAATGTAGAGTCAATTTGAACTGTATTGCTATTCAATAAAGTTGATATTAAATTACAAGCACTCATTGTTGTCTAAACAATGTAGGTGTCTTGCTAACGTCAAAGAGTCAATTCGCGCTTTATTGTCGCTGCACAACGTTCAAATTTAATCAAATGGATGTGTACACCCGACCAAATTGAAAAGTCAAAAAAAGTAAATGTAAGATTTGATTGGCCTTGGAATATTCTTTCTTTTGTTTTAGTTTCGGCATGCGACATAAATTGTCATCAGTTTTCACGTCATTGCATCTGTCAAACAAACTGCGTTAAAAAGCGTTTATAATATTTAATAATTAATTTTGATTGTATAAATACCTGTGATTAATAATTATTTCATGTGAATAAATTTAGGTAATTATATACGATATGCCTCCTATAAGACGAAGTAATTTAAGTAGAAGAACCCGAAATGCTACAAACCAAATGAATTACCGATCTTATCATACTGCACATGAACGTGACGACCGAAATGAACGCGAAAGAATTCGTATATCACGAACGCGGGAAGCGAGAGCGAGAGATTCAACTAATAATCGCGAAAGTTTGAATCGAGCTGCTTTCAATTACGATTTGTCAATTGACTACAGTAACCACCAATGTGTTGCTATTGGATCTATGAACTTGGTTTGCTCTTATTGTAAGGCATTGAAATACAAAAATGAAGCAAATGGATTGTGTTGCGCAAATGGGAAAGTGAAATTGATACCATTGGATCCACCACCAGAGCCATTGTACTCATTGGTTTCAGGAATAGAACCAGATTCCATACACTTTTTGTCAAATATTCAACAATATAACAATTGCTTTCAAATGACATCATTTGGGGCAACAAACGTAGTTCGGGAAAATTTCATGCCAACTTTTAAGGTATGTATTATAGCAGTTAATCATTATTATTTTAATGAACAAAATTTCCTGTTAACTAAGTAAATATGTGTCATTAACCTTCAGTTTCCTAAACCCCAAAACATATATTACTTAGTCATTATATTATTTGGTGATTCAGTATTAGCAACACTTTTATTATTTTGAAACACAATATAATTATTTGACGATGGATATTAGTTACAACTAATTATTACATATTGACATACCTAAGCATATCAATTATTATTTGGTGATTCAAATTAAGAGACCGATATATTTTTAGGAACAAATATTATTTCTATTTGGCAAAAATCATTTTTTTTAATTTACAGATACAAGGCCAAATATATCATAGAGCAGGTTCACTGTTACCAGTGTCAGATAGCAATTACAAATTTCTGCAAATTTATTTCATGGGCAATTCACCACGAGAAATTGATATGCGTTGTTCACATAACAATTCACTAAAGAGGTCTATTGTAGAACAATTACAAACTTTATTTCATGAGTACAATCAATTGGTTATGTTGTTTAAAACTGCACTGGATCGGATGCCATCTGATAATCACAAAATTGTAATCAGAGCTGATAAAATACCTGTTGGCCAACATGCAAGACGTTTTAATGCACCAACTATTGATGAAGTTGCCATCGTTGTAGTTGGAGAAAACTTGGAATCCCGTGATATTGTTTTACATCGTCGGAATGATCAATTACAACGTATAAAGGAAACACACCGCTCATATGACGCACTGCAATATCCCATTATATTTTGGCAAGGTGAAGATGGCTATGATTTTTCAAACAAGATGATAAATCCCATTACAGGTAATAAAATATATTAGTTTAGCTATGGAGCTATATTATCAGTCACTATATTATTATTTTTTTAATTTTCAATATTATGAAAACAAAAATCTATTTTCAGGTTCCGAAACCAACAAAAAAGTCAGTTCAATGAACTATTATTCCTACCGCCTAATGATTCGTGAAAATGAAGACAATCACATACTCAAATGTCGGCGATTATATCACAAGTATGTTGTAGACATGTATGTTAAAATTGAAACGGAGAGATTAACATTCATCAGGTTGAATCAGACCAAACTCAGATCTGAAGAGTATATTCACCTTCGAGATGCGATTAATACTGATGGAAATGCACAGAATGTTGGTCGGATGACTATTCTTCCAGCAACATACATCGGAAGCCCTCGACATATGCATGAATATGCTCAAGATGCCATGTCATATGTTCGTCATTATGGTACAGCAGATTTGTTCATCACATTTACATGCAATCCACACTGGATAGAAATCAAGCAGGAGTTATTCCCTGGGCAATCACCTATTGATCGTCATGATATTACAGCCAGAGTCTTTAGACAAAAGTTGAAATCTTTGATGGATTTCATTGTGAAACATTATGTGTTTGGAGAGACACGCTGCTGGATGTATTCTGTGGAGTGGCAGAAACGGGGATTGCCACATGCACACATTTTGATTTGGTTAGTTGAAAAGATAAGGCCAAAAGAAGTTGATGCAGTAATATCAGCTGAAATTCCTAATGTAGAAGTAGATCCTGGATTGCATGAAGTAGTTATTAAAAACATGATACATGGTCCCTGTGGAACTCTTAATCAAAATTCACCGTGTATGTTGGATGGTAAATGTTCAAAGCGATATCCACGGACATTAATATCTGAAACAATCACTGGTAATGATGGTTATCATTTGTATCGTCGCCGATCGACAGCAGACAATGGAAGATCAACAATTGTCAAAATAAATCAACAAGATATTGAAATAGATAATCGCTGGATTGTTCCATATTCACCCATTTTATCAAAGACCTTCAAAGCGCACATCAACGTTGAATCTTGCCATTCAGTAAAATCTATTAAATACATTTGCAAATATGTAACCAAAGGGAGTGATATGGCTGTGATTGGTATTAATGCAGAGAATTCCAATGATGAAGTTACCCAATACCAAATGGGTCGCTATGTTAGTAGTAATGAAGCAGTTTGGCGAATATTTTCTTTTCCTATTCATGAAAGACACCCTACTGTTGTTCATTTAGCTGTGCATTTAGAAAATGGACAAAGAGTATATTTTACAGCACAGAACGCAGTAGAAAGAGCTTTACAGCCACCATCTACTACATTAACCAGATTTTTTGAGATATGTCAAAACGATGATTTTGCTCAAACATTGTTATATTCTGAAATGCCAAAATATTATACTTGGAATCAATCCTCAAGAAGATTTATACGACGGAAACAAGGAAAACCAGTTACAGGATACCCAGATATATTTTCTACCGATGCGATTGGTCGAATTTATTCAGTACATCCAAGCAATGATGAATGTTTTTATTTACGACTGCTATTAGTCAATGTACGTGGCCCAACATCGTTCCAACATGTACGAACTGTTAATGGTGATTTGTGTGGATCATATAGAGAAGCTTGCCAACGTTTGCGATTGCTAGACAATGATGCTCATTGGGATCAAACTCTCAATGATGCTGTAATATCATCACAAGCTCATCAAATACGAACATTGTTTTCTATAATCATATCTACCTGCTTCCCATCAAACCCAAAGGATCAAGTACAAAGATAATATGTGTGATGATATTTTGTATCAAATACGGATTAGAAGGGGAAATCCAAATATACAAATAAGCGAAGAAATTTACAATGAAGTATTGATTTCAATTGAGGACATGTGCTTGATGATGTCAAACAAACTATTATTTCAATTAGGCCGGGCCGCACCCAATCGTCCAATGCATGATGCTTTTAACCAAGAGTTGCACCGAGAAAAACTGTATGATCTCAACACTTTGAAAGAATTAATTCAAACGAATCTTCCACTATTGAATGAACAACAGAAGTATGTATTTGATACACTTTTGAAAGTAATAAATGATAAAAGAGGAGGGATTTACTTCTTAGATGCACCTGGTGGTACAGGAAAAACTTTTTTGATTTCATTGATATTAGCAACAATTCGCTCACAAAATAAAATTGCACTTGCACTCGCTTCGTCGGGAATCGCAGCAACTTTGCTTGAAGGTGGTAGAACAGCTCATTCAGCACTAAAATTACCATTAAACATGCAAAGCAACGAAACTCCAACCTGCAACATTTCGAAGAACTCTGCAATGGCAAAGGTTTTGCAGCAATGTGGATTGATTGTTTGGGATGAATGCACGATGGCACATAAAAAATCTTTGGAGGCTTTAGATAGAACCTTACAAGATCTCCGGAGCAATAATAACCCATTTGGTGGTGCAATGATTTTATTAGCAGGAGATTTTCGTCAAACATTGCCAGTGATTCCACGATCAACGCCAGCTGATGAACTTAATGCCTGTTTAAAGTCCTCCAATTTGTGGAAACATGTGAAGGTATTACACTTAAGCAAGAATATGCGTATCAAGTTGCAAAATGACAAA
This sequence comes from Melinaea marsaeus rileyi, assembly GCA_918358865.1. Lineage (NCBI taxonomy): Eukaryota > Metazoa > Arthropoda > Insecta > Lepidoptera > Nymphalidae > Melinaea > Melinaea marsaeus. The sequence goes on from OU911089.1 coordinate 22,246,927, forward strand.
TCTGGAGACATATTCTCTAAACAACTCATTGACATTGGTAATGGCAAATTTCCTATAGACACCTTGACTGGTTGCATTAACTTTCCTCAAGGTTTTTGTCAGTTAACTAGATCAAAAGATGAACTTATTCAAAAGGTGTTTCCAGATGTTGCTCAAAATTATAGAAACCATGATTGGTTGAGCGAACGGGCTATATTGGCTGCAAAAAACATAGATGTAAGTGAATTAAATTTCAAAATTCAAGAACAAATTACAGGCGAATTGAGGATATATAAATCAGTTGATTCGGCTACTAACCAAGATGATGTCGTTAACTATCCGCCTGAATTTTTAAACTCGCTGGATTTACCAGGATTGCCACCTCACAATCTTCAATTAAAGGTTGGTTCGGTAGTAATAATGTTGAGAAATATCAACCAACCGCGTCTTTGCAACGGCACACGGTTAGCGATAAAAAAATTATTGAACAACGTGATAGAAGCAACTATACTGAAAGGAAAGTGTAAAGGAGAAGACGTTTTGATACCACGCATCCCAATGATTCCGACTGATGTACCATTTGAATTTAAACGACTACAATTTCCAGTGCGGCTTGCTTTTGCTATGACCATAAATAAGTCCCAGGGGCAATCATTAGGTGTTTGTGGTATTAATCTAGAAAACCCATGTTTCTCACATGGTCAATTGTATGTTGCCTGTTCCCGTGTTGGAAAACCATCAGATTTATTTATATATTCACCAGGTAATCAAACAAAAAACATTGTGTATCATAAAGCACTAAAATAAAAATAAAACAGATTTTTGTTAATAATTATGATTCACTGGATTTACAATAACGCGATTACTGAAAATACTTATGTACGTTTTATTTCATTATTTTTTATTTCATCGGTTATGAACCCTATGTTAATAATAATAATAGTAATAAATAATTAATTATCTCTATACTTTGTAATTGAAGCACCCACTTTATAAATATTTGTCACCTTTAGGTTCCCACTATCCCTTTAGATTATTTTTCAATCAGGTTTGAACCTTAAGTTCCCCTCTTGGTTTGAAGCCCTCTGGCAGACATCCCAATCGGGGTTTTTAGTGGGTCTCAAAAGGGTGACCAAAGTTCGTGGAAGCTAAGCTAACTAAAAACTTTGTAATATACAAATAGTGTTATAAACTTGGATAAAATTAAAAAAATAATTATAATTATTTTGTTTTGATTTTTGCTTAATATCGACTATAAGAAAACATTATGGTTTTCATGACAGATGTACTCTGAACGTTACCCCTTAAATAGTTTAGTACAATGTAATATATCAAAAATAATAGTCACAGCAACGCGTGACCGGGTCTGCTAGTCTATTATATAAAAATGAATCGCAAAATGTGTTGGTAAGCGCATAACTCAACAACGCATGGACCAATCTTAACAATTCTTTTTTTTAAATGTTCCTTGAAGTCCAAGGATGGCTCTAACGGCGAGAAAAATTTGAATAATTTCCAGGGAAATCCTAAAAAAGCCCTTTTCTTTTTCCTATACAAATATTTTAAATGTAGAATAAATAACTAAATGTAGAGTCAATTTGAACTGTATTGCTATTCAATAAAGTTGATATTAAATTACAAGCACTCATTGTTGTCTAAACAATGTAGGTGTCTTGCTAACGTCAAAGAGTCAATTCGCGCTTTATTGTCGCTGCACAACGTTCAAATTTAATCAAATGAATGTGTACACCCGACCAAATTGAAAAGTCAAAAAAAGTAAATGTAAGATTTGATTGGCCTTGGAATATTCTTTCTTTTGTTTTAGTTTCGGAATGCGACATAAATTGTCATCAGTTTTCACGTCATTGCATCTGTCAAACAAACTGCGTTAAAAAGCGTTTATAATATTTAATAATTAATTTTGATTGTATAAATACCTGTGATTAATAATTATTTCATGTGAATAAATTTAGGTAATTATATACGATATGCCTCCTATAAGACGAAGTAATTTAAGTAGAAGAACCCGAAATGCTACAAACCAAATGAATTACCGATCTTATCATACTGCACATGAACGTGACGACCGAAATGAACGCGAAAGAATTCGTATATCACGAACGCGGGAAGCGAGAGCGAGAGATTCAACTAATAATCGCGAAAGTTTGAATCGAGCTGCTTTCAATTACGATTTGTCAATTGACTACAGTAACCACCAATGTGTTGCTATTGGATCTATGAACTTAGTTTGCTCTTATTGTAAGGCATTGAAATACAAAAATGAAGCAAATGGATTGTGTTGCGCAAATGGGAAAGTGAAATTGATACCATTGGATCCACCACCAGAGCCATTGTACTCATTGGTTTCAGGAATAGAACCAGATTCCATACACTTTTTGTCAAATATTCAACAATATAACAATTGCTTTCAAATGACATCATTTGGGGCAACAAACGTAGTTCGGGAAAATTTCATGCCAACTTTTAAGGTATGTATTATAGCAGTTAATCATTATTATTTTAATGAACAAAATTTCCTGTTAACTAAGTAAATATGTGTCATTAACCTTTAGTTTCCTAAACCCCAAAACATATATTACTTAGTCATTATATTATTTGGTGATTCAGTATTAGCAACACTTTTATTATTTTGAAACACAATATAATTATTTGACGATGGATATTAGTTACAACTAATTATTACATATTGACATACCTAAGCATATCAATTATTATTTGGTGATTCAAATTAGGAGACAGATATACTTTTTAGGAACAAATATTATTTCTATTTGGCAAAAATCTTTTTTTTTAATTTACAGATACAAGGCCAAATATATCATAGAGCAGGTTCACTGTTACCAGTGTCAGATAGCAATTACAAATTTCTGCAAATTTATTTCATGGGCAATTCACCACGAGAAATTGATATGCGTTGTTCACATAACAATTCACTAAAGAGGTCTATTGTAGAACAATTACAAACTTTATTTCATGAGTACAATCAATTGGTTATGTTGTTTAAAACTGCACTGGATCGGATGCCATCTGATAATCACAAAATTGTAATCAGAGCTGATAAAACACCTGTTGGCCAACATGCAAGACGTTTTAATGCACCAACTATTGATGAAGTTGCCATCGTTGTAGTTGGAGAAAACTTGGAATCCCGTGATATTGTTTTACATCGTCGGAATGATCAATTACAACGAATAAAGGAAACACACCGCTCATATGACGCACTGCAATATCCCATTATATTTTGGCAAGGTGAAGATGGCTATGATTTTTCAAACAAGATGATAAATCCCATTACAGGTAATAAAATATATTAGTTTAGCTATGGAGCTATATTATCAGTCACTATATTATTATTTTTTTAATTTTCAATATTATGAAAACAAAAATCTATTTTCAGGTTCCGAAACCAACAAAAAAGTCAGTTCAATGAACTATTATTCCTACCGCCTAATGATTCGTGAAAATGAAGACAATCACATACTCAAATGTCGGCGATTATATCACAAGTATGTTGTAGACATGTATGTTAAAATTGAAACGGAGAGATTAACATTCATCAGGTTGAATCAGACCAAACTCAGATCTGAAGAGTATATTCACCTTCGAGATGCGATTAATACTGATGGAAATGCACAGAATGTTGGTCGGATGACTATTCTTCCAGCAACATACATCGGAAGCCCTCGACATATGCATGAATATGCTCAAGATGCCATGTCATATGTTCGTCATTATGGTACAGCAGATTTGTTCATCACATTTACATGCAATCCACACTGGATAGAAATCAAGCAGGAGTTATTCCCTGGGCAATCACCTATTGATCGTCATGATATTACAGCCAGAGTCTTTAGACAAAAGTTGAAATCTTTGATGGATTTCATTGTGAAACATTATGTGTTTGGAGAGACACGCTGCTGGATGTATTCTGTGGAGTGGCAGAAACGGGGATTGCCACATGCACACATTTTGATTTGGTTAGTTGAAAAGATAAGGCCAAAAGAAGTTGATGCAGTAATATCAGCTGAAATTCCTAATGTAGAAGTAGATCCTGGATTGCATGAAGTAGTTATTAAAAACATGATACATGGTCCCTGTGGAACTCTTAATCAAAATTCACCGTGTATGTTGGATGGTAAATGTTCAAAGCGATATCCACGGACATTAATATCTGAAACAATCACTGGTAATGATGGTTATCATTTGTATCGTCGCCGATCGACAGCAGACAATGGAAGATCAACAATTGTCAAAATAAATCAACAAGATATTGAAATAGATAATCGCTGGATTGTTCCATATTCACCCATTTTATCAAAGACCTTCAAAGCGCACATCAACGTTGAATCTTGCCATTCAGTAAAATCTATTAAATACATTTGCAAATATGTAACCAAAGGGAGTGATATGGCTGTGATTGGTATTAATGCAGAGAATTCCAATGATGAAGTTACCCAATACCAAATGGGTCGCTATGTTAGTAGTAATGAAGCAGTTTGGCGAATATTTTCTTTTCCTATTCATGAAAGACACCCTACTGTTGTTCATTTAGCTGTGCATTTAGAAAATGGACAAAGAGTATATTTTACAGCACAGAACGCAGTAGAAAGAGCTTTACAGCCACCATCTACTACATTAACCAGATTTTTTGAGATATGTCAAAACGATGATTTTGCTCAAACATTGTTATATTCTGAAATGCCAAAATATTATACTTGGAATCAATCCTCAAGAAGATTTATACGACGGAAACAAGGAAAACCAGTTACAGGATACCCAGATATATTTTCTACCGATGCGATTGGTCGAATTTATTCAGTACATCCAAGCAATGATGAATGTTTTTATTTACGACTGCTATTAGTCAATGTACGTGGCCCAACATCGTTCCAACATGTACGAACTGTTAATGGTGATTTGTGTGGATCATATAGAGAAGCTTGCCAACGTTTGCGATTGCTAGACAATGATGCTCATTGGGATCAAACTCTCAATGATGCTGTAATATCATCACAAGCTCATCAAATACGAACATTGTTTTCTATAATCATATCTACCTGCTTCCCATCAAACCCAAAGGATTTGTGGATCAAGTACAAAGATAATATGTGTGATGATATTTTGTATCAAATACGGATTAGAAGGGGAAATCCAAATATACAAATAAGCGAAGAAATTTACAATGAAGTATTGATTTCAATTGAGGACATGTGCTTGATGATGTCAAACAAACTATTATTTCAATTAGGCCTGGCCGCACCCAATCGTCCAATGCATGATGCTTTTAACCAAGAGTTGCACCGAGAAAAACTGTATGATCTCAACTCTTTGAAAGAATTAATTCAAACGAATCTTCCACTATTGAATGAACAACAGAAGTATGTATTTGATACACTTTTGAAAGTAATAAATGATAAAAGAGGAGGGATTTACTTCTTAGATGCACCTGGTGGTACAGGAAAAACTTTTTTGATTTCATTGATATTAGCAACAATTCGCTCACAAAATAAAATTGCACTTGCACTCGCTTCGTCGGGAATCGCAGCAACTTTGCTTGAAGGTGGCAGAACAGCTCATTCAGCACTAAAATTACCATTAAACATGCAAAGCAACGAAACTCCAACCTGCAACATTTCGAAGAACTCTGCAATGGCAAAGGTTTTGCAGCAATGTGGATTGATTGTTTGGGATGAATGCACGATGGCACATAAAAAATCTTTGGAGGCTTTAGATAGAACCTTACAAGATCTCCGGAGCAATAATAACCCATTTGGTGGTGCAATGATTTTATTAGCAGGAGATTTTCGTCAAACATTGCCAGTGATTCCACGATCAACGCCAGCTGATGAACTTAATGCCTGTTTAAAGTCCTCCAATTTGTGGAAACATGTGAAGGTATTACACTTAAGCAAGAATATGCGTATCAAGTTGCAAAATGACAAATCTGGAGACATATTCTCTAAACAACTCATTGACATTGGTAATGGCAAATTTCCTATAGACACCTTGACTGGTTGCATTAACTTTCCTCAAGGTTTTTGTCAGTTAACTAGATCAAAAGATGAACTTTTCAAAAGGTGTTTCCAGATGTTGCTCAAAATTATAGAAACCATGATTGGTTGAGCGAACGGGCTATATTGGCTGCAAAAAACATAGATGTAAGTGAATTAAATTTCAAAATTCAAGAACAAATTACAGGCGAATTGAGGATATATAAATCAGTTGATTCGGCTACTAACCAAGATGATGTCGTTAACTATCCGCCTGAATTTTTAAACTCGCTGGATTTACCAGGATTGCCACCTCACAATCTTCAATTAAAGGTTGGTTCGGTAGTAATAATGTTGAGAAATATCAACCAACCGCGTCTTTGCAACGGCACACGGTTAGCGATAAAAAAATTATTGAACAACGTGATAGAAGCAACTATACTGAAAGGAAAGTATAAAGGAGAAGACGTTTTGATACCACGCATCCCAATGATTCCGACTGATGTACCATTTGAATTTAAACGACTACAATTTCCAGTGCGGCTTGCTTTTGCTATGACCATAAATAAGTCCCAGGGGCAATCTTTAGGTGTTTGTGGTATTAATCTAGAAAACCCATGTTTCTCACATGGTCAATTTTATGTTGCCTGTTCCCGTGTTGGAAAACCATCAGATTTATTTATATCTTCACCAGGTAATCAAACAAAAAACATTGTGTATCATAAAGCACTAAAATAAAAATAAAACAGATTTTTGTTAATAATTATGATTCACTGGATTTACAATAACGCGATTACTGAAAATACTTATGTACGTTTTATTTCATTATTTTTTATTTCATCGGTTATGAACCCTATGTTAATAATAATAGTAATAAATAATTAATTATCTCTATACTTTGTAATTGAAGCACCCACTTTATAAATATTTGTCACCTTTAGGTTCCCACTATCCCTTTAGATTATTTTTCAATCAGGTTTGAACCTTAAGTTCCCCTCTTGGTTTGAAGCCCTCTGGCAGACATCCCAATCGGGGTTTTTAGTGGGTCTCAAAAGGGTGACCAAAGTTCGTGGAAGCTAAGATACTTAAATCACCCGAGCTGACCTTTTTCTTTAATTCTCCTGAACAGAACCGTCACCATGATGATAGGGCGATGTGTGAGGATCAGCAGAGTAAAAACGTCTAAAGGTCGAAATATAAACTGCCACATTCGAAATCTATTTGACAGAACGAATTCTGCCGAGTTGTATAAAAATTGTATTTATTAAAAAAAAATCTTTTAAAATTTAAATGTTTTGAGTTTAACTTTCATTGTATGTATTAGTAAAAACCACCAAATACTTTTAATTATGAACGTCTTAATAAAATGATAAAGTAACATATTAAAAAAAAGGAAAATTTTACGATTTATTTATTATATTATTTAAAATATTAAATGATAAAAAAACTCCACCAGAATTCTTAATATATATAAATCACGTGTCGCGTTATTTGTCCGCGATGGACTCCTAAACTACTTAACTGATTTAAATAAATTTACACACCACGTACAGTTTGACCTAACTTAAAAGATATAATAATTTTCAACTCAATTCATAGTCGCAGTATTATTTTATTGCAAATTATTAGTTTATCATTTTGCAGTTAGCTCTTAACAATTCTAAAAGATGGCGGTATCTATTGACTGGATTGAGTAATTACGAATGAGATATCTACCCTACCTACCTCATTCGTAAGTTTAGTGTTCCAAGTTATTTACTAAAAACTTTGTAATATACAAATAGTGTTATAAACTTGGATAAAATTAAAAAAATAATTATAATTATTTTGTTTTGATTTTTGCTTAATATCGACTATAAGAAAACATTATGGTTTTCATGACAGATGTACTCTGAACGTTACCCCTTAAATAGTTTAGTACAATGTAATATATCAAAAATAATAGTCACAGCAACGCGTGACCGGGTCTGCTAGTGTTGTAATAAAAATGTAAATGAAGCTCATATTAGGTGTACTGTTTGTATGAAATGAACAATTAAGTTCATCCATTTAATTAAATACGCAAGGTTGTTGAAATGTTAACTATAAATGTAATTGAAAATGAGATAAAACTATACTAGCTTTAGTTTGTAACCTTGCTTCTGTTATAGCAAAACAAGCATATTATAATAGTCATTATATAATAAGTATAGTATAGAATTCGATGAAAAAATAACTAGAAGCCCAAAAAGTTGTTACGGTTAGCAGAAGCGAAATAATTAACAAGAAAAGTATCTTAGAAGTTATTAAATATATCTTAATCATATGTACTTCGGCTCACATTATAAAAGTCCCACAGTAATTTTTATCATTATCTAAACTCAACGAAAAAGGTAATAAAATTATTATTATTAAGTAACATGAAAACATATATTTTGACGCAAAAAATCAATATAAATAAAATAATTTCCACATTTTACGCCAACCATACTGTATCTTTTAGGACACAGAGTCTGGAATTCTATAAAATAATATCTTTTTGTAAGCAATGGGATTATTTGCGGAGAATGGCCTCAACATCATAATGCGAAAGCCAATTCCCAAAATCCGATAAACCGTACATAATTACAAACTATGTGTGGCGCCTATTAATTTCATACGTAATTACACCATGTTAACATTTTACAGAACTAAGAGTCGGAGACGGGGAAAATGCAAATATTTATGATTGAGCATTTATGATTTTGAATTGAATAAGTAACTTTTTATTGACCAATTAATACAATTTTAACAATTCTTGTTACATTGAAGATTATATTTTAGTGTGGTTAGGAAAAATTATATTGACATATAAAATTATAAACAAGTTATTCCTGATATAGTCATGATTCATAGCACAAATATTTACCAATGCTGGATACGGAACATTTAACGTTAATGCAAAGTTAATGATGTACAAAATATATATATATATATATATATATATATATATATATTTGAAACAAGTCAATTTAGCGAATAAATAATTAAGTATCTTATATATTTTAAAAATCCTTATTGTTTTTATAATAAAAACATAAATTGTCTATCTATCATAAATATGGTAGAAGCATTTAGATTCATATTATGAATATTAGGGCTTTACTTTACTTAAATTTTATAATTTAATTTAAAAATAAAAAACTTACAAAATGATCTAAATTATCTATCTAAATAATATTTACTTACAGATCTAAGTAACATATAATTACAATCTACTTATATAAAATACAAAACTTTCATTTATATGAATATATTATAAGAAAGTTATATTGTACATAACGCATTAGAAGTTAATCCATTGTACAATCAACCATTGCATTGCGTCGTCTTGATGTGAATAAAGCCAGTAATCCTAATGGTATACCAGCCATTCTGCTGAAGACGTGCGCAGCTGAGTTGTGTCCGAGTACAATGTAGGTGTCTTCAAGAGAAGAGTAAATAGGTTACTAGGTTAATGTGCTAATTAAAATTTAAACACGAATTGTTAACTCTTTTCGATCAAAACATTGAAGCTTTTGGTGTCATTTTTAATACTCTGCTTTACATATATAGTAAAAGGTATAATTTTACTCAAATATCATGTATGGATAACCAGCTTTAAGTAAGCGTTAAGCATTATCAGTAACATTATTATTTATTTGTTGGTCAGAATGGTTCTGATTAAAATTATAATTATAGTCGTTTGTTTTTCGTGAAAAGAAAGTATAAAAAAAATAAAAGGTGCAAGTCATAAGTATGAATGTGAATCCGCATAACAAAAAAAGATGTTTGAAGAATGACATAAGAAGGCTCCAGTTGTGAAGTGCATTAAAGGTGCACTTAGAAACTAAGCTGAATATTTGAAAGTTGTCTAATCTGTCAATCTAAACTTGTTGTCATCGCTAATCAAATAGCAGGTAACTACAACATCAGCGCAACTGCAAACGCACTACTAGCTATAATAGTTTACTAGGCAGATAAATTTGTTTTTATTATTTTAACACAAAAAAGTTCTTTCATTTTGTCATTCCAACTTTATATACAAGCTTTAACGTATAATAAGCTGATATAAATAACTTATTATATTTTTATGTGATTACTGCATTTTTTAAAGTATCTTTTACTCGAATTTTAAAGAAAACATTCCAGAATGCAGTTTATCTAAACATTTCACATCACGCAAAGAAATGGGAACTAAGTTAGGAAATGAGAAACACGAAATTAGTACAAATATTATTAGCCTCGATCATAATTCGACCGCAGACCACGTGACAGCAGCATGCACCGAACATCTAACCATTTAATTGGTGGTCCATTAATTGCTAATTACTGAATGTTACTGATTTACTCACCACACAAAAATAAGTTCTTGTTGTTCATATTGCTCATCTCGAAGGTATAAGTTTTAATGTAACTGGTAGTAGAATAAAGGAAACAATAAAAATACTTATTAATTAATGTTTTTATTTTCACTATTAATATATAAAAAAAAATACTTATTAAAAATATTATATCATATCATCATCATATACACTATTATAGTTATTTTTTGAAACAACAATTATTATGAACAAAAATTTAATATTTTAGACAAAAAAAATGTAAAAAAGTGTTTTAAAACAATGCCATAATAAAGATTGTCTTTCATAATAACCACTTTAACTACGTTTTTGAATACTTCGCAACAATTGCGAAATTGAAAAATAACTGAGCGCCGCTGAGACGAAGTTGAACTCAAAAGCTTCTAGTAAATTGAAATTTGTACTTTTTGAATGTACGTAAAATCTGTATCTGTACAATAATTATCTTTTGCGTAAAATTTATTTATCTAACATAATTAAATTAAAACAGAAATATAAATAAGCGTAAAATTAACATGAGTCGATTTTTCAGTTCTTTAAGGTTATTAAAATTATTTGTTAGATTTTATTATTCTATTAGATCGCCATCAGTAAACAGGTGCATGCTGATGCTGCTGGATGTAATGGATGAAGCGATCATTTTCCTAATGAATAGTCTCAGATATCTTCGATCTTATTTAAAAATAAGATCCATGAAATGTACTGTTAATAAATTACAGAGTTATTGAATTATAAGTTAAAGTATATCATAACTTATTAAACTTTTTATAACTACATTTCCATGTTAGTAGATTTTGTTGTTAGTTTTTTTTAATATACATTACTATACTTTATATTTTATTATTTAAATATCTTTTGTTTTAATATCTTTCTACTACATACATATTACATTGTTTTATATATATTGAATTATTTGTTTATACCATACAAATAATTTATCTTATTATATTAGATATTGAATTATACATGTATACTGTCTGATAGGGAGTCTCATAATAGATAGAGTTGCGATATATTAGGTCCTTACATATAAAATTGGCGTTTAGTATGGGAGGAATAAAAAGTCGAATATTATTTAATATAATATATTTATTTAATCAAAGTATGAGATAGATAACAAAGATAACCATTGTTATCTATCCACTGTTGCCATCTCATAGATAGTTCATTGATCTCTCTTACTAAAAAACCATTCGGACGAAAATCAATAAAATCTTTGAAAGTGGTTTGGACTGCCCCTTTGGAGTTGAATTTTTTCCCTTCCAAGAACTACTCCAAATTTTGAAAAACATGATAAGCTCTTGAAGCAAAGTCCGAGGAGTACAGGGTGTATGGTGGATGTCTTAGATATTCCAATTGAAGCACTTCTAAGTTGGTAGCCCTCTGTTGTGCAGAGTGTGGTCTAGCGTTGTCGTGAAGAAGCAGTGACGTAGAGCGATTAATTAAAAGTAACATTCATTTAAAGATGTTAAAAAGTGTTGGAAAATTTAATATTAAAAATATATATTAAATTGTTACACAAATTATGTTGTGAATTATGTTATTGTTAAGATAGTCGTGATGCTTAAAAAAATCTTTGAGATATGAAAAAATATGATAGGATAGAGGAAATTAATTAAAATTGTTTTGAGGTGTAATGAAACCAAATAATTACAATGTTCTTGGAAGTCGTAATATATTATCTGGGATATAAGAGGAAATAAATAACGTATCAGAACGACTACATATTTATTTATTTTGAAATTCTTCATCTAAATTATAAACAAATATATCGAAAACAGTCCTCTAGCCTGTCATATTGTTTGGTTCAAGTAATAACTTAACCTTAACTTAACCAAACAATATGACAGGGTCTTCTTCCAATTCGATCAAACTCGTCTGTAAGTGCCTCCATTATGAACCCTTTCAGATAAACTCTCTTTGTATAAGATCAATTAATCTCATAATTATCGAGTCAATGACCTACGTTTGTTCTTAGTTATAACAGATGATCCTTTTTGTTTATGGACGCGTCATATCTGATAAGATCTTATTTCATTATTTGTTATACAAAGGAACTCAAAATTAATTATATTCCTGTTATCTTTGAAATTCCGGTCGGTTAATATTTTTGACTATAAATTTTATGAGTTAGTTGATCCTATTTTACTATAGAATATAATCTTACAAGTTTTAGAAAGGGAACATAATTTTTTACTGTTACCAGTCTTTGTCAAAAACACATGGAATCTACCAAGACTTAAAACATAAAGTCACGTACTATTATTAGTAACATATTTTAAGCCTTAATTAACTTTTATGTGTCATATACGTCAATATCATAATATTTTTTTACTTTTTATCCGTTAACCCTAGATAACTAAACTGTTTTTATTGTTCCATTATTACTACACCTTCGTCCAACGGACTACGGAATAAAACAATGAAATATAATAAAAAATATTTAATTAAGATAGGAACTTGTTTCATGGCACAAAAGTAAGGATTATATTGAACAAATTAAGTACTAATTAATATTAGAATATCAATTTACAGAGCGACCACACATACCAACATTATGTGGACCACAAACAGCCTTTCTACATCTGGTGCAACGGCGCTTGGTCATTCTCCGGTCTTTTGATGGACACAAGTAGCAAATTTTACGCGTGTTTGATGTAGAAGGAAAAGGAGCTTCTATTGGCGAAGATTCGCCAAGAATATTCTCAATCATGACCCTTATATTACGCCTCAAACTCACGGTCTGTTATCGTTGCCGAAGCCAGGGATCCATTAGCTGATCTCCTAACTTCATTACAAAATCGTGTTGACTCATTGGCTTTTTCTTATTTCTCATGTTATTACAGATATGAATAGTGTAAGAATTAATAGAATATATATTGAGAATGTTATGAAAAATGTACATCGGCCATCTCTTGGTTTTCTGATTAGAGCTTATATTTGCACACATTTGATCGACAGTGTCCACTGCACCTTTTGTGCTATTGTAAAAATTAATTATTTCTGGTTTTCTTGTCGTTTCATTAATAATAGGTTGATCATGAATAGTTGGTAATAAAAATAAAACTTTGTTGGATTTGGCTTTAAATGAAACTAATATCTTTCTCTAAATGTCTTCCGTTTCCGATGTTGAGCTGTCAGATCTCTCCTCCAGTTCGCTTTCCGATGCTGACTCCAGCCAATGACGAATATGATCCTCTTGATTCCTCAAATCCATCTAAAATAAATATAAAAAAGTGAAAACATCTGTACATTTCTTCGTACCGTGTATCTAAACCGAACCAAAAATCTACTTACTATTAAATTTAGCATTAAACTTTCTATTTAAATCAATCCAATAAATTAAATCAGAAATTTAATAAATACTATGCTATAGTTATCCATAAGAAGCAGATCTACAATATGTAAAACAATAAATATTAGAAATTATTAATGTACGTACCGTACAATAAGGTTGTTGTTATTACTAAACCTTCGTCCAGGGGACGACGAAATGGTCACAGAGCACGTCCTATGATGCGCGTGGACCTAATAGCGTCACGGGCTGCACTGTTTACTCAAATTAGTAAGGTAATGAAAGAGTCAAGGTCAGGGGAAGGAGCGAAGTAGGTGATTTCGAATTTCGTCAAGTGGCGCGTCGTCCTCTCGACGAGTGATTAGTTATACAGGGTTAAATAACTTTGTAATAATATTTTCAATTTGGCTTTTAAGTTTCAAACCACTCCAATAACAATTAGTTACTTGAAGTGTAAGAAGTAATTTGTGCTTTAGAATCGCAACCATTTTACAAGCAAAAGCTTTTAAAGATCTTTGATAACTGTTAACTTCTCGTTTTAACCGCTTCAAATCTTTATAATATAACCATTACATTTTAATATTAAAGATTTTTTTAAGACGGAAAATATAATAATAACCCCGATTGATTCAAATAATCTAATATGATTTAATTAAAATAAGGAACTTTTAATAAAAAACTTGCTTAGAGTAAATAATCTGTTTCTCTTTCTGTTACTGTTACTGTTGTTGCAAAAAAATTAAAACATTATGTTAAAATTATAACAATACCAGTCTATGTTTGTTACCTTGACTCCTATTTATTAAACCAAGGTATTATTATTTTTAAGGTAAAAAGTATTGTATTATATATAATAAAAAATGTTAAAATAAAAGTCCTAAAAAGAGATTAGCGTCAACATCAGAACTCGTGTAACAAGATGGTTGTAAAAGTCAACAAACACATCTTAATCATTTTTATTTCGGCATAAATAAGAAAAGTTTTCAGAGTGATTTATATCATTACCTTAATTCCACGAATCAATTTAATGACATTAATATTGTTAAGTTTCGTGAATGTATATAATTTGAAATAAATATAAATAAATAAATTTATTTATATTTATTTATACCAATTCACTTTATTTAATTTCTTATGATAAAGATAAAGTTTCAAATTCTATTATCACATAATCATATAGTTTTCTAAATAACTGGATTATTTGCGAAAAGCGACCGCGACATCATAATACGTAAGCTATATCCCAATACCCGATAAAATATACTCGTACATAATTGCAAACTATGCGTAGCGTTTATTTATCTTCAATCTGATTCCAGCCACCGATTTCCATGTATAATACACCAACACAATTTCACCAACACGCCCTTTCTCCTACATGTTAGGTGTTTTTTTTCAAACAACTATGGAACTTTCTGCTACATATCACAAAGGTAAATAAACGGCCTTCTGCGATATTTTCAAATCGATACGACATTGGTATCTTCAAAAAGAACTTCTTTATTCTTCAAAGGCCGTAGTACATCTTCTGATATTGTACAGAACTGTGAATGGCAGTCAACATTTACCACTAGGTTATGCAAGTAATAAATAAACACAATGTTTACATTTTACAAAACTATAAGGGGAAATGGAAATAGCTTAATTATTTAAAATTCATCTTAAATTATTTTTAAATATATATCTTTATATGTAATAGTGGTTGGTAACTTTAACTTGATAATTTAATAAAATTTTAATAAACTTTCTTAAATTTGAGCTTGTAATTTACTATTTATAGGAATATTTTTAAAAAGATATACAAATATGTAATTTGGACAAATAATCATCATTCATAACGCAAATATTTTCCACGACTGAAAATGGAACCTTTAACCTGTTTATACAACAATCATATGGCAAATCTGTTTGTCACAAGTAACATATAGTATATACATAATTTATACATAAAGTTGAGTCCAGTGCCTGTTAGATAATATAATGAGTATTTAATACAATTAAAAACCTAAAAAACATTTTCTATTCTTCTTCTTATTTTCATTCTTTAGTGTATTTATTAAAATATGAATCTAAGACTTATTCCCTAAGAATACTTCCACTCATAATCACAAACAAAGTTTTATAATTCTAGCCAAGTCTATATAATCTTATACATCTCAACGAAAATTAAACTTTAATATAGCAATAGCAACTTCTATAAATTACAAATTATACAATATATTACGATACACTTATTAAACAATATGAATAATTTATATGAAATTGTGTAACGCATAAGAACTTAATCCATTGAACAAACAATCAAAAACGAAAGCTTTGTAGTTAAAATGTAAAGAGGTATTATCCGCGGATTGCAAACTCTGTTCAATCAAAACTTTCATGTATCGGCTTTTGGCGTTGTGTTTAATACAGTGCTATACTACTAGCACCGGGTTTATATTTACAACGTATGGTAATTCGCATGAAATTAGTACTGGGCTATATAAGAGTGATCTCGCTATTATAAATACTACTGCTACAACTACCGTTTGTCAAGGTAACCGTTGTCAAGGTAAACATTGGTATGGTAACCGTTGCTATGTATACACTCATCATGAAATCTCTGTAGCTATAAGGCCGATTGACTACAAAATTGTTGAAATCCGTTGAGATAGTAATTCCGTAAAATCCGTTCTTAGTGGACGTCTACGTCACAAAAGAAGTAGCTATGAAAAATTATAAGTTAATCGGACTGATACTTTCGGAGATTTCCTGATGAGTCAGTTAGTATTTACCACTCACTAAGTATGAATCATTGTTATCTATGCATTTTTGCCATCTCATAGGCAGTTGATCCATTTACTAACAAAACCATTCGGACGAGAATGAATAAAATCTTTGAAGATGGTTTGGACTGCCCCATCGGATCTGAATTTTTACCCTTGCAAGAAGTTATGTAAATTGCAAAAAAAATCCTAATCTGTTCGAGCAAGGACTGGGGAGTACGGTGGATGTCTTAGACATTTCAATTAAAGCTCTTTCAATTTGGTAGCCATCTGTAGTGCAGAGTAGGGTCAAGCAATTGATCACCCTCGATTGTTTAGCAGCTAGCTTTTCCATCACGGTTTTCAATTGCTGACAATAGACGTCTGCCATGTGCGCTTTCGATTATCGTAGAAAATCAACTTTTTATCACAGGTAATGATTTAAAGACCTAAAATTATTGTGCCGGATAAGTAATGTAACGCACCAGTCGAAAAGTCGAAAGCGCATTTGCCGGTATGCACTCAATTCGTGAGGTATCCACCTTTCAATCATTTTGATCTTTCCTTTCAATCATTTTGATCTTTTCAAGTAGATTAAAATATTATCACTAATGCCTCAACCTGCAGCTAACTCGGACATAGCTGGCTATGGATCTGCTTCCACAATAGCCTTTAATTCTTCATTATCAATTTGGGTTTCCGGCCGTCCGCAGGGCTTGTTTTGCAGGTCAAAATTTCAAGAACAAAAACGTTGGAACCAAAATGCAGTGTATTTTTATTGTATTTTGTGACACGACCGCTATACATATCATTAACCCTTCGGCCGTTACCGCAGCACTGGTGCCACGGTGAAACTCGTACTCGTAAATAACGCGATATTTCAAGTTTTATATTTTGTAAACTGAGTGACGCAAACAGAAAAAAAAGGAAAAAAACCAATAAATGACGGTTAACGAAACACAAATAGTTGTCTAAATAGCTGTATAAATATTATTTTGGAATTCCTAACCACAGAGGATAAATTTTTGATTGAAGTGGCCAGTACGATAAAAATTAATTTTCATATGTACGGACCGTATACTTATATTTTTAAACTTTAAAGTTCTGCTTATTTTTAACCAATACAATTTATACCTAACATACATATATAACTTGATTAACATAACAAATAAAAAAAAATTGATACATCAACTAGAGGTTTTGTATGGTTAGAAGATTTAATTTTAAAGGTCTTTTCTATTTTTATGCCCAATGATGTAGGAAGATTATCCCAGTAACTGGAGGCAGCTTATTTAAAACTGCCTCGGAATGGATCAGTTTTGATCAGTTTTGACTGATCGTATTGTAGTTACTCAACCATATCAACTTAATATACAAGTATGTTGGTATTTTATATTTATTAACCTCAGAAAGTAGTCATGCAATTTCATGCCAATGAACATGCATGCCTGTATAGGCATGCTAGTCCATTTTGAGCATATTAGCAAATTAAGTAAAGAAATAATATGCATCCGCAGCGGGATGTTAAAGCAAAAGTTAAAGGTAAAGCACAAGCATTTTGAATACATTGGATAAACAAAATCTTTGTAACTCGCAGCAACAGTAACAGCATTAGCATAATTTAGTGCAGTAGCCTCACCCAATCTAATTTTTATTTTGTACGTTAGGTATTGTCGTATACGATACTATTGTATCGTTACTGATAAAAACAATTGCGTAACAATACTGTAAGCTGATAAAAACAATTGCGAACTTTACGAAAATTAATATTACTATCATAATACAGATATTACTAACGTCAATCAGAATTCGACCGCAGACCACGTGATCGCAGCGTACACCGAACATCTAACCATTTAATTGGTAAAGTCTATTGATTGGTTATTCCTGATAATTACTAGTTGTTAGTAGTGTTTGCGAATGCGTACGCCTGATTTATGCTGGGATTTAATATTCTTGATTCTGTAACCGCTAAACAGTGTTTTCATATGGAAACAGTATTGATTTTGGAGCAAATTGCCGTTCACATAATTGGTGTTAGTTTAGAATTTGGTGTAGTCGAAATGATATCAATTATGTTATGTTATAAACGTCAAATATTGTATATTAAATAATTAATTATATTTTGTTTAATAAATATTAATTGAATAAAAAAAAACATGTTGTTTAAATTATTATATGTTTAAGTTAAAGCTAGGTTGGTATTGAAAGGCAAACTAGTGAAAAAATCACGTTTTTACATTGAAATATTGGTCAATCTTATGACCTATTTATCACATAAAAAATATTTCATTAAATGTTGCCACAACCAAATGTCATATCATGTAGAATCAAGCTTCTAGTTGTACACGACCTAACTATATAAGCTTTAACTTCATAAACTCCACATCTTAGTCAATAAATGTTGATTTAACCCTTATTTCAACGACTATTGTAAAACAGAAATTAATGAAGTGAGAATAATAACAACCCTAAAACATTGTAAAATCTCATTCCTTTAGAAATATTGTATTCAATACCTATTATTTTTTATTTATTTATTTAGCTTCACGCCATTTCCCTTGCGGGGTAGCAAGCATATTTTAATTGTAAACAAACTACATGACTATAGTAATATTATTCTTATAACAAAAGTGTGGTAATATTCTCATACCTGATGAAAGACCCATATATACTTGTGTTCCCTAATTTCAGAATTTAAGAGGTGATTACTTTAAATATATATTTTTTACTTCTAATAAACTCTATATCAATACTCAGATCATATAGTTTTGAGGAAGCCTCTCATACAAAATTAAATTGTCTGGTTTATCAAATTTAATTCTAAAATGTAAATTATAAGAGCTATGCATTTGAAACGTTAAACGTTTCATATTATTATGTTTTCTTGGTTTATGATCTTAGACGATGATTCTTTTATAATTTAGTAAGTATGTATGAGGTGAGGTAAAAACCTGGTAGGCTGTAGGAAGTAGAGAGTAAAGAGGGTTTGAGGAGCATTTCGGACACCAAAATCACGTGGATGCTATTACTGTCGAAAGAAGATACTAAATTCTTAGGGTAAAATAAAAATGTATGTCTGTATGTACGAGTAAAAGAGGAAATATTTTTAAATTAACTGCTATTTTGAATATAAATTTAACATTTTAGGCGTAATAAAATATGTTTAAAGTATTTTAAAACAGTGCCGTAATAAAGATTGTCTTCCATAACAACTACTTTAACTAAGTTTTCAAAGACTTTCCAAGAATTACGAAATTGAAAAATAACTGAGCGTCGTTGAGATGGAAATGAACTTAAAAAGTTCTTGTAAGCGATGAAATGGAATTTCGACTCTTTGAATGTTACAATTTGTCACACAATATTTTAATCTTAAGTACAATGTATTACTTAAAGTTTTCTCATCTAATATTATTCAATTGAAAGTGAATTGTTAATGGGCAAAAATTATACTAGTTTTTTTTGCAGTATAATTAAAATTAAACCTGCAGCACAATTTATACTGAATATAGCTGAAGCAACCTTTTTTAAAGGCTGAATATCACATACACACATAACGATTCATGAATCAGTTAAATTGTCAGACAATATGACAATGACAAGATGGCAATTAGACAATAGATCGAGGAAAAATGCTCAGAATAAACTACAGGAACTAGATAAATATCATAAAATAATACTAAATATATTTATGCTGAGCACACTTTTAATTTCGTTCATAGGAACATTGTGGGAAAATTATGTTAAATATAATACTTTTAATAGTTATTATATCAACAGTTTATTTTCAGAAATATTAAAAAATATTTGATAACAAATAACTGATTAAAAGGAAGATTCACATGAGTTATGGTCACTTTAATTTATGAGTTTTCTGCGTAACGATAAAACATTCATCTTTTTTCAATTAATAAAAGCAGGTGAAGTCTTAAGAATTTTTATTATCAATTGAAACTTATATTTTCAAAGACTATTTTAATGCTTTTATTTTTAAAACTTTTTTAAATAATCTTGACATGTATTTATATCCTAAGTGTTTATATTATCAACTATGTTAAAATATTGCCCAGATCTTTTAGTTTTACAGATGTTAACTTTTCCTTAACTAAAGCTTACAATTTTAAATTTTTAATTATGAACCTGAAGATGAGTATAATAACTTGTATTGATTTATGTTCCTTACGATTATTTTGATTTATGTAATACTATAATAAAACATTAAATAAACATTAATTATATCAATAATAATTTAATGCGGTGTAATTAAACCATGCGAATGATTACTCGGTTTCAGTTGACCTATGTTGGTTTGTTAAATAGTATCCTGATAAGCGATCATAAACTCAAATAGATTGATACTACCTTTCACAGAATATCGTAGTAAGGCTTCTATTCTAGCTACATTTAATACGATAGACAAACTTAGTGGCTGGATGTTTAATGTCAATCTGTTACATAAATTCATCTATATATTATTCTTGACTGTGACTTCTATAAAGATTCTACAATATAAGTGCAAAATAACAAAACTGTAGGATTTCGAAAGAGGACGACAAATTTTTTATATCACTGCTTATATAAAGCGGATAAGACTGCATTGGTCAAGACATGTTGGTTGTTGGTTAGTTGACAATTTGATTACATTGATATAAAGTTTATAGGGTGAGCAGTCTATTCTACATGAAGAGACTAACTAAAAACTATGAATCATAATCAACAAAGGAACCTCCATCGCCATGTGAGAAGATTAAAGATTAGTTGCCCAGTGGAAATAGAAATATGCAAAGTATCTGAAAAGTATTTGTACAATAAAAAAATGCAATCACACTAATTATTTTTAAGAATACGATTCAATGTTATTTAGCCGTTCAAATGGCAATGGTTCGAAAATAGTGTAAATGAATTTACTGTATTAAAAAAAATATATAAAAATATAATTCAATGTGTAAGGCCTCAATGTATTAGTCCTTAAAATAAGGTGACATTAAAGAAAAGAAATTGTAAATGCCCCATTTTTTAGATATTTGCTCAGAAAAGTTATCTCTTATTCGTACAAAACTTTTCTTGTCCTTTACTAAGAAGTGGTTTACTTTGTCGTTAACAATTAGGTGACTTTTATATATAATCTTATTCTTTTTAAATATTTTCTACGAGATTTACTATTAAATGTTCCAGATAGACGACGAGCAATTTTGGACTCCGGTTATCGTTAACTACATTAGTCGATGTAATGAATACATGAATCCGATTGAAATACTAAATTAAATAAAGATAACCTAATATATACTTTTATATATTGAGATGTATGATGTAAAATATTTTTATGTAAAGTAAATAAATTTATATTTTTTAGCGTAATAACATTTATAGATAACTTATAAATAATTTATATAAATGAGAATAATATAAAGTAAAAAAAAAACAAGGACTTTCAGAACATATAAAACGTTAATTCAGCAAGAAACTTCTTCAAAATCTTTGCTCCTATTTTTGTTTAAATGGGATAATTTTACAGCTTTTTACTTAATAGAGCCATGGTTTTATCAAGATACTTTCATAATATTTATGTTCATAAATTATAAGGTTATACAACTTCTTACATTTTAATTATAATATCATTTAATTATTAGTACGATGATACTATCAACTATGATGTACAACCTTTTAATATTAAAACAAAAACTTTTCACCCAGACTTCGAATTTTATTTAAAGGTACTTTTGAAATGGGTTCCCGTTCCTCCTCTCCTCCTTAAATAGCCGTTAAAAATCTTTTCTAATTACGCGCAGAACATTAATCTTTTTGACATCTGATTTGTAGGTGGCATAAGTTGCCGAATCGTAGAAAGAGAAGCTTGAAATATTTCAGTAATTTTATAAGTTTAATACCAAAAATGTTTTATGATAAAAAAGTATAATCAATCCATAATTAAAAATATAAAATGAAACACACAATGTCATATAACGTGGTAATAAAGTATTTATCATGTTTTTTTTAATTGTATCCTTTCAAGGTTATACGTAAGGACATTGTGTGCTTTTCAAAGAATACTGTTCTCTATCGATATAAAATTTAATTATACTAGCCCATCCAATACAACAATATTGTTTTAATCTACGAGTATATATAGTGTGAGCGAAATGGCTGACGAGAACTACTATAAACAGAAACTTCAAAACCATGTGAGATTTATACAGTTCATTTAATAATAAAAGTGAAATAGGAATAAAAATAATCAAAATATAATGGTGTCTCAAGGTTGCGCTAAATATTGATATCCAAAAGCTTTAGCTACTCGCTACCTACTATTTATGTAGATATTAAGCTCAGTACTGCTTATTTTAATTATCCATAATTATTTTATTTATGCTATCAATTATTACAATAAAACCAAGTTACAGAAATAAATAAACGGTTTAAATTAAAATGTATATTATACCAAATCAAAGGTGTCTTTACAAAACTATGTCTTTATAAACTACCGTACATATTATACTTACTTACTTATCTTCACGCCATATTCCTTGCGGGGTAGCCAGAGACACCGGAGCGCCCAACGCTACGGATTTTTCCAACGCAAAAAAAAAGAGTTTTACAAACTTATTGTATCTAAATTTATCTTAGCTTGATTCTTCAGCTCTAACTCTAAAAACTGTCTGCATATTAAATACTATATACTATTTATTTAATTAAGACTTAGCAATTCCTTATTTGAATAGTTATATTATTATACTTAGATCAATCTGTGTTTATCAGAAATTATAAATGTAAAATTATTTTTTAATAAACTCTCTTAACAACAAAACAACATATTTAGAAACGTATAAAAAGTATTTTAGAAACTAAAATTTTTTGTTAAATATTCTCAGAAATAAATACTTGGAAACATCTTTCTTATATTTAGATACTCAAGCAATAGTGCTACGTTATACAATCATCTATAAAAAATATTTTTATGTAATATCATTTAAATATTACACTAAAATATTATATTTTTTATGACATAGTAGATTAAAATTGAACTACAGTGGTTTATAACTTAAGGTTTTGGTCAAAATATGAATGCTCTAGGAATTAAAACTATGTCGTTTTCTACTCAAGTCTAGTCATATTCAATTGTCAACCTGTAATAAATTATCATATTTAATTCTCACAAGAAATATCATTTTCATAAAGTTAAATTAATAATATTGATAGATTCTTAGTTGAAATTCCATGTGTTTCATACCTTACGTTATAGTAATTATAGCTTATATTTAGAACTAAATTGTAAGCCACATTATTGTCCCCTGATTAGCTTTGTTCCAAATCAGTACATAATAAATACTATATGCTTATTCAATACATTATCTAACCGTGCTTTATTGTGAAGTAGAAGTACACTTACTATGTATTGAAACTTTATATCTCAATAATCTTACTAAATGTGTATGTTTATGTGCATTGATAGTCGTCTGCCATTACGCAAAGTGTACTAAATAAATTTTAATGTAAATATATTTGATTGTGCTCACCGTCACTGATAAATAACTGCAAAATATTGAAAAGCCCTTATAAAATTTAAGACAACAGGTAAGAAAGGATAGGGTTGTTTTCACATGATCTTAGAGATTCAGAAAATCAGAGTTTTATGATGGGAGTTCTCATTTTAGGCAGCTGTGTTTAATACGAGTTATTATTTTAAAGTTCTAGTCTTGAAACTTATTATACAAAAAAAATTCATAGTATAATACTACAATATATTGGGTAACTTTTTCAAATAAATTTAAGAATAAAATTCCAACTTCTTTTTTAATCCTCGGGAACAATTAAAATAACGCTTAATCGTTAAACGTGAAGTTTTTTATCTCAGTTTCAACTGACGGTGCTCAATTTATCAATAGCAATTCTTTAAAGCGTTCGAGTCCGCAGTTAAAGCGGTGATTACGAACGACAAACTTTTATTGCTTCAAAAGAGAACTTTTAACATTGTTTTATTTTATTTTGACTAAAATACAAAAATGTTTTATTTTTATTACTCTCTTAATGTAAAAGTGCGTTTCCGTGTAAAAAATCTTAATATATTTTTTACATAAATTAATTGAAGTGCCTAAATATAAGTTACTGGTATTTCATAATCTTTCAAAAGATTTTATTTAACTATAAGACATGACATTTAATGACAGTTAGATAATAATAGTATAATAATATTATTTTTAAAACATATGAAGTAAGTTTAACGTATTTTTACACTATTTAAATATTTTTCCACTTTGTAATAAGATAATTACAGTAAGTAGTGAAGTATTAGCTTACATAAATAAAGTTTAACACTAAAAATGTGTACAGTTTAATCCAACTACAAAATAAATTCTCAGAAAGTAAATTTTATGGCATAATATTTATTACTTACTTTTTCTTTGTAGTTAAAAATAATATATAGTGTAGTATATTCGTATTTTATATAGGTACTATATATGTATAAATATTATATAATATCAATATTTTTTTGGTTAAATGAAACTTTCATAACCCTAAAACTTTCTGAAACTTTCATCATTATCACTTTATAATTAAAATATATTAAACCTAAGAATTACTTCATTTTACCAACAAACAGACACCTAGTCGAAATACTTGTTTTTCTTTACTAACGTCTTGCAGCGCTCTTGGAACTCGTTGCATATTCCTAGTTGTTCCCTTAATAACTGTCAACTAGTTTGAAATTTATTGCATTTCTGAACACAACGAGGATATACTTATAATAAACAGTAAAATAAAACAAATATGATCGAATCTTTTTAAAAACGAAGTACTATGTAACAATTTGTTTGTTATGTATCCGACAAATAACTGTATAACGATATAAGTAATTTAATATTTAGTAATAAAATTTTGAACATTTATTAGGATTTAAAAAAAAACTCCACGTCGTAAGAAGTAACAGTGATAACCTCATAGGTTATCAGTGATATATATATACAAATTATTGTATCAGTAATAAAGGAAACTAAAGGAAATAAATTATACTCCGTCAAACTCTAACTATAAAAAGTTTTATTTATACCCTTGAAAGCAAGTTTTCCTTATATGTCATTTCTATTACATCGATTGTTTGTTTAAATTGTAGAAATAATATCTTTTTATATACTTATATAATGATATCTTGATATATATTAAAATCTTTAATTATGTTACATATAAAAGGTTAATTTAAAAACTTTCAAAAGTTTTTCAGAAAACCAACCATTACTCACACATACACACACACTATTTAATAGATTTTATTTTTAATTATATCACTCAAGTTACAGCCTTCAATTATTATTTTATTAAAATATTTTTTTAATCAACACAGCAGTTAAATTTGTAGAAATAAAAACCATAAAATTAAGAACACGCTCAATATCATATCTTGTCTCTGTCTAGGGTGCTAACCTTTTCCAAGATTAATAACAGTGTAATGGCTCATAAATCATTAAAATTACCAGACTATTGCTTTTTTTCAACTATAAAACATCCATTCAATCGATTTGCAAGGAACGTATAGGTAAATCAACTGAGAGTTAATTTACTGAAATTTTATTTTGAATAATTTTCAATAGCAATATAATAATAGAATCCATATTTAACTTAACCAAACGGACGGAAATGACTCCCTTCTTTCATTTTTTAATATTATCAAAGTCCTAAGTCATATTAAAATATTATCAGATTTATTTATTTATTTAGCTTCACGCCATATCCCTTGCGGGGTAACCAGAAACAACGGAGCGCCAAACGCCACGGTCCCTGCATACCTCTTTCGCCTCGACCAGACACTTCAACCTCTTCATACATGCCCTCCGGGGGGTCTTCATGCTTTTTACGTAACCTTCCTCCAGTATCATAAATACTGTGTTTTCGAAGATCACTCACTCACTCACTCGAGACCTCCCCCTGTCTCTCTTACCGCTCACTTTTCCTGTATCAATCGTTTTTACCATTATTTCATCACTCATTTGTTTGACGTGCTCAAACCACCTGACCATGTTCTTCTTCATTATAGACGTGACATCTTCTCTAGTACCTGCCATTCTGAGGATTTCGATTGCGGATTCGGTCAGCTAGACTGACTCCGCATAGTCTGCGAAGAGATCGCATCTCCATAGCATTCATCTTTCTTACATTCTTCTTCTGTGTTACCCACATTTCGCTGCCGTATAACAGCGTCTGTAGCAAAACCGCATTGTGTACAGCCAAACGTGCAGCTATGCTGACGTTTCACCGTCTCAACAATGCAGGCACCGTTGACTCTGGTATCGGCAGCAATACGCCTTTCCACATCCATTTCGTATCCTCCGTCTCTGCTAAACATACTTCCCAAATATCAAATTATCAAATTTATCATTGTATATTCATTTAAAAGTTTAAGTAAGCTTAAAATTCTTAATATTTTTATACAAATATCTAACATTTTTTAATTATTATTTACATATAAATTTTTACAATGTAAAAATATAATATTATAATTATACATTAGTAATGCCTGTCTAAAGTATGAATGTGAAGTTAATTAAAATATCAACACTATTCTATACATTGACTTATTACAACAGTATCTTCTTTTAAAATATATTAAAAATGTAAAAAAATTAATATAAAAAAAATAATATATGTGGATGTAATCGTCGAAGTCTTGCGAAGGCAGTGTTCATAGAAACTTATTTAATAAAGTGCAGGTTATCACAGTCTGAGCTTGATGCGTGAATGTCAGCTTTGAGAACTTTATACATTAAGGGCATATGCATAGTATGTCCTATATTAAAGGTAAAAAATAATTATATTATAATAAAATAAATAAAATAATAAGTATAATAATAATATTCATAAAAAATAATAATAACTGAATATATAATACAATCGTAAAAAATTAATTAGTAATAGTAATTAGTTATTCTATATAGTATACCTTAAGTAAGCAGTAAAATTACTTTATTTCAATATTATGAACATTCTTAAATACTTATAAAAAAAAAATTGGTATAGAAATTTAAGAAAGTTAAGGCACGAAATTTTTATTCTCCCATCCAAAGTTGCTTGAGTCGTTATTGTCTTTTTAATATAATATAATTAAAACATGTCCTTTTCACAAATGGTAAAAAAAAAAACATTTAATAAATAGTTTTCGCCCAAAAATATAAAACATTATCTTGTCTAAGAAGTGTTCATTGTTTTTTACTACAATATGGAACAATATTGATGCACGAATCATTCTTGAGATTTCAATTAATTTCAATAGATATTTAATGTAAAAGAATTTCAAGGTACCCAAAGAAAACGAGATTATTTAATAATGTTAATTTTAGTGTTATGGTTCTTAGTGGGATTAAATGGTTATACATAAAACATTAAAGATAATAATATTTTTATAATACATTCTCTATTTCCATATAATTCTAAATGGGTCATTGTGCTACAGCGGACATAATGACGGGCAGTAGAAGTATGATAAACTTCAACATTGTTATAAGCCCATGTCTTGAGTTAAAGCAGAGTTTACGATATTTTGTTTCTTTTACATGATATTTATTGGGTCTGTTTAAGTAGGTGGTTAATAATTAATACAAAAGTT
Source organism: Melinaea marsaeus rileyi (assembly GCA_918358865.1). Taxonomy (NCBI): domain Eukaryota; kingdom Metazoa; phylum Arthropoda; class Insecta; order Lepidoptera; family Nymphalidae; genus Melinaea; species Melinaea marsaeus. Next base: position 22,274,910 of record OU911089.1, read on the forward strand.
CTTAGGTCCATATATAAAGCAGTAGCACACATTACAAGCCTTAATTTTTATTTAAGACATTATATGAAAAGACGATGACTATGTTGACGACTTTGTTTAATATTGGATACTAAACCTCTGGGAAGACAGTCAGTTATACATGTACAGACAAACTGAAAGATATGAATATTTTGTTTTACTACTTATATACATTCAGCTAGCATTTTAGATGGAATAAATATAAAATAAAGAAGACAGATTTCATGACCTGGACGGAATATGATTAACTCATTAAATATATTATATAGATATTTCTAGAGAATAGCGGGCAATAAATATACCATAGTTATACTGTTCAAGAATATCTAAAAGAAAACATATTTGAAATACACATTTACATAGTTGTTATGATAGAGCAATGTTTCGGATTGGTATTGAAATACTACTTTATGTTATGTAATCGTTTAAATGTTCAGAAGCTTGGAAAATTAATACAATTGGATAATTATTTATGTAAACATAATATTATATATAACAATATAATTTTCTAGGAGATAAGATGTGGATAATATATAAGGCTAATCCATACAAAAGACAAAACTATTAGGAATTTTATTACAAATCCAATTCATAAATTTAAAAAATATCTTTACACGAAAACAAATAACAACATTTAAGTTATCATACTTTTATGTAATTATTAAAATGTACTAGAATGTAAAGGAACAAGGTAATATTCAACAGAGAATAAAAACTATGCAGTAAGTGGCTGAAGCTCAATGCTCCATTTTTTACATATTTGATGAGATAAGTTATCTCTTATTCTTACAAAGCCTTTCTTGTCCTTCACAATGAGCACTTTATTCTGCCATTATCAATAAGGTGACTTTTTATACCATTTTTCATTTTTATACTTGATCTTTCTTACGAAGATATATAGTTTTTTTTTAATTTTATAATGTAAAAGGAAGGGTAATGTTTTGAATTGAGATTGAAATTTATGAAGAACATATTTTGATATAAGTTAGTCATCATTTTCGTGATAATAATTTATATAAAACTAAGGAGATGGGATTACTTATATTAGAATTCTTATATAATTATAATCTATTGTTTTGTTATACGACATTTAATTCATTTCATGAATAATTAAATTATTTAATGTCTTTATGTTATAGCTTAGTTAATTAATTTTGCAGAAATATAATATGTTAGAAAAGTTTCATACATTTTTATAAAGTTTTTGTAAATTGTAAGAGAAGGTAATTTTTTTTTGTTTATACCTACAATAAATGAGTCTATCTTCTAACATACCAAAAACTAACTGACTAAATACCTTGTTAAAATATTTGATAAATGTTTTTGTTGGTGAAAACGTTAATAAAAAAATCGTTTTAGCGTTTAAAACTTTTATTATTATAGATATTATTAAATTATTATATATGTGTAGAATTTATATAATACTAATTTATATGATAATATGTATAAAATATTAATATTTTTCTAATTACTTTATCATTACTTATAACATATACAATACTTTTATTACTTAGAGTAATCATTAGTAAATGTTAAGTTGTTTTTGTAAATATTTATATTTTAAGTTTAAATATTCATACGTGGATTAATTACATACGAAATTGATAGATGTCAAACAAAGTTTATATATATGTATGGTTGATCGGGCTTGGTTATGGGCTTAGTACCACCATGATGTACGACCGATGTGGAGAAATAATACCATCGAGTACAATAGAGAAGCTTAGACTGCTATTATCTATAATTTTATTGGACGGCGTAATTAGCACACATGATGGCAGAATATTATTTGAATTCGAATAAAGACTGACAGTACTATAACACTATTTAATTTTTAATACAATAATTTTAACTAAACGATAATGTTCAAGTCGGTCTCCATTTCTTCAAAGCTCGATAAGTTTTGGGAATGTTAGGCGTAGAACATGAATCTTCTTGATTCATAACTGACACAAGTCACCGAATCCTTAATGAAGATGGTTGATATTTTTTTAGTAATTTTTTTACTAGTGACAAACCATTTGTAAAACTTAAAAAAAAATAAGAAAAAAGATTTGTATTGAAAATTTAAACAAAACTTACATCATTTGAATTAACTGAAACATAACTACATTATTTGTATTACAAAATATATATATATTATATTTGATAAATAAATCGCTGTCAAAACCTGATGTAAACAACAAAATCATATACAAGACAATAAAATTAATTAATGAAGTTTATTGAATAATAAAACTTTAATAGGAATGATAATAATCAAACTGTAATGAAGTCTCAACGTTGCCGGGAATTTTGATATGCAAAGATTTTAGCAGTCACCATGACAATTAGGATATGCCATTTGCCGTTTTAAAGTACATTGTAAACTATTCGGATCTCTCTTCCTCCTAAGACTTATCTCTTAACAATAACTTTAAGTTGTATTTAATATGAAATAACTGTATTTACTTTAATTATTATTAAACACACTAAATAATTTAAATAATTTTAATGTTAAATTGTTTTACCTTTGTATAAGAAACAGTTATAATACTTGTATTAAATCCCGTACCGCAAAGCTAAAGACTGAAAATTTAACAAAAGACCCTTCTATTATGAATGCCAAACAACATAATCAGAAGACAATGGAAATGATGCTATACTTCTGATTTAATCAACTGTTGAGATAATTTTAATTTAAGAACATTGGAGAAAGTTTAAGTTACTTTCACTGATCAGCAATATGTTCGATACCATGCTTATATTTTGTAATAATATAATCATTATTTTGTTCTTATTGACCTGCATTAGTATATTTTTTAATGTCGTTCATAATAATAGGAAGTTATCACCTAAAATGAAGTTATCAGAAGCTATTTTAATTATTTTATTTTGCTACTACCAATTTTGCAATATTAATAATATAATTCGTCAGTATAGATTAATCATGAAAAATAGAGGTTACTAGATTTTAAATATGTATGAAGCATCTATGCTCCCTTTTACATCCAGATTTGTCACCTAAAGTTGTCTTTATGAGAATATCAAATATTTATTGCATTGCCGGTTTTTCTTGAAAACCAGCAAAAGTTTTTTCAAATTTACCTGTTCTGTAAAGTGTCTGAAGATGACCAGGATCCATATATTGACTGCAGATTTTAATATATATTAAAAATGAATTTATTAATTCTTTGAACTGTCCCGATCGTGATACTAACGGCTTATGAATTTTTGCTTTGAATAATAGATGTCAGTGTCTTAAAAAATAATTAGTTATTAATAAAATTTTATACTTGGTAGGATTTTTATAGTCCTTTTATCTTCTGATTTTTTCGATCTTATTTTAATTCCTTACAGCCATTAAATAAGCTAAATAATGGAAAGGAAGTTTAAACATTTATTACTGCTCGCTGCTAATATAAAATGTAAATTTAAGCTTGCTTGAGTTAAAGCAGAATTTAATAAATTATATCTTTTAAGAAAGTATCTTAGCTTAATGTGTAAATTTCAACACTGAAAACCTTATGTATTAGGTCCCGCATATTTTGTTTACTTGAGAGTTTTACCCAGTAAGTATTGAAAAAGAGAATTTAATTTTTAATTATCTAGAATTAATGAAATATATATTATTTTTGCAATAAACTCTTTTAGAATATTTTCATTTGCTGGTGTTTTTTTTTTCAAAATACCAACAACTTAAAAATCACTTATCTCTATATTTATAAACATACGGCATTATATTATATTACGATGACAATAAAGATTTCGTGTAATATGTTATGGCATTATAAAAAACCAGGTTAATTTAAATAATTAACCTATTTAAATCTAAACTATTATAGTAACAAAATTTCACTAACAGAGAATGTATGCCAAAGGAAATAAAAGTATGGGGTTTCTCGTTCAAGCAAAATTTTATAATATATCTTTATATCTCGTATACATATACAGACTTATTATTCACAGATATATTATATCTATAACTTCAAATAATAATTTGAAAGTAAATTTTTTTTCAATGGCTGACTTTTGTACTTTGATCCATAAAAATAATTTTCATACATGTAAATTTCAATAAAATTAACGTTAGTGATAGATTCCTAAATCAAATTTCATACAATTAATATCTGACGCTATAGTAATTATATGGTATGTTTTAGAGTATATTATCAGCCACGGCATTGTTACCTGATTAGCTTTGCTACGAAATAATATATAATTGGAAGTGCTATATCATACGCTTATTAGATAGATTTATTACTATACATTTAGACTATGTACGTTAATAATCTTACCCATATTATAAATATGAATGTTCTGTTTGAAACAAGATGAGCCAAAATTTAAGAAAACAAACATAAATAAGATCAAGGGCCTGTCTGGTGTTATCGTGTTGTCTTTGCTGTTGTTAAGACGAGGTGATGCTGGCAAGAGCAGGTATGATGTCGCTGAATCTTCAAGGGTATGCAGATGCAGTCGATGTTAGTATATCGATTTTTTTATAAAATAACGTGGCACCCTGCGATTAATTGCGGCATGACGATGGTTATATCAAATTTACCGGGTATATAAATTAGATAACTGTTTGATAGAAAAATGAAATAATATTAAAATTTAGATTGTTTAAATTATAAAATGATAATGATGAGAGTTTGAGGGAATTAATTTAACATTTTATGAAAGTTTAATTGTTCGCATCATAAGAGATTATTTAAAGGTTAATGCTATGTATGTACTACAATATATAAATTTACTGATTAAATTGTGGTTGAAATAAAAACCATAACATAATAAGACCATGCTCGTTTTTCTGTCGGGGGGGCGGGGGTGCTACCCTTGAGCCATTAACACAATTTAATTTTTTATTAAATTTGTTTTCTTCCAATTTTTATTAACATCATAACATAACTACTTGAAAGCAAATTTGAAATATCACGATATACCTCTAAGAGTAGTTATAAAAAACGTCTGACAAACAATCAGTTAAGAAAGAGAAAGGGCACAAACTCAACTACCGGAATAATTTAAAAATATTATAAAATAATACTTTATAATTTATATTGACAGTACTTTTAATGTTTTACATACTTCTTAATTAATACATTCAATTTATAATTACTATAACAGTTGTCAAATCTAAGAAATATAAAAACGTACTTGATAATCAATAGGTGGATTGAAAGAGATTATTTAATCGATAATATTATACTACCTTTATCAAACTAACGATACATAATATCTTTAAGAAGCGCAAGTTTCTTTAGTATATTATTTAAAGCTACGATGAATTAAATTTATGAGTTAACTGAGTAAAGAGAAATGAATATAAATAATGTTTTCTGTGTATAAAAATTAAAATTTATTTAATAAATATTTTCAATATATATATTTGTGTTATGTATATCTGTTTTTTGAAAAAACTAGACATATTTATTATAAAGGTATTTATAGTGACTTTTATATTAGTATGTTGCCCTTAACATATTCCTTTACTATAATTTACAATTTTAATCTTGTTAATAGCTTTAATTATGATAATGACGATAAATCTGTTCTTAACTACTGTTGAATTTAGTTATAAATGATAACTATAACAAATTTTACTTAAATATTAACGTTGACAACAATGATTTAATGCCTTACTAGAAAATCCGAATGATTATTCCGTTTTAATTCACGGTTATTTGTTTTGCAAAGTAGTATAATTATACGACCATAATTCAAATAGATTGAAATCACTAATCGCAGACTATCGACAACTGTTCACGAAATACTGCGATCGAAGTACTGTTGCTATTATAGCTATTATTATTATATTTCTTAAGCTAAACACCTAGATACTGCTTGTTTGTTTATAGCTCATAATCATATCTATATATATATATATATATTTTTTTTTTTTTGGAATAGGAGGGCAAACGAGCGGCGGGTCACAGATGATTAATGATCACCGCCGCCCATGAATTCTTGCAACATCCGAGGATTTACAGGAGCGTTGCCGGCCTTGAAGGTGGGAGTAAACGCCTTTTTTGAAGGTACCCATGTCGTACCGATCTGGAAATACCGCCGAAGGGAGTTCGTTCCACATTCGAGTGGTACGAGGAAAAAATGTACTTGAGAACCGCACAGTGGTGGACCGCCACGAATCCAGGTGGTAGGGATGGTATTGGAGGCGATGGCGCGCTGTGCGGTGATGAAATTCGGCGGTAGGCATCAAATCGAATAGCTCTTCGGAACACTCCCCGTGGTAAATGCGGTAGAAGACGCACAGAGATGCAACGTCTCTACGCAATGCCAAAGAGTCCAGCCGTTCACAGAGTACCGGGTCCCCGACAATCCGAACGGCTCTCCGTTGTACGCGGTCAAATGGTAGAAGCTGATATTGGGGTGATCCGGACCAGAGATGCGCTTTGTAGAGCGCAAGTCTTTGGCCAGGATTGAAGTACTGCCTTGCTCTATTGATCACGCCAAATTTCATCGAGGCAAACTTGGCCTTGCTCTCCAGATGACAACGAAACCGACAGTCACTCGAAATGTCGGGACCCAGTATTCTGATACTTGGCGAGGCAATAAGGGGAGTGCTCTCGAAGAGCGGTGCTACGACAAATGGGGTTTTTTTAGTGGTAAACGCGCAAACCTGTGTCTTCTGGCGATTGAACTGAACGTGGTTCAGTTCCCCCCACTCAGAAACTATCCCTAAGGAAGTCTCTATAGAAGACACAAGTTTCTTTCGGCACTCGTCGACGTTTTCCCAAGAGAGACCTGTACGGCCGGAGTATACCGCATCACCAGTACTGTCATCCGCATAACAATGTATGTTGGAGATATTGATGTGCAGGAGGAATAGAGTTGAGGATAGCACGCAGCCTTGGGGTACACCAGCGTTCACGGGCTTAGGGTCCGAGCAAAAACCGTCGAGAACGACCTGTATGCTCCGCCCAGTGAGGAAGCTGGTGATCCACTTGCATAAACTCTCGGGAAGCCCATAGGAAGGTAGCTTCGAAAGAAGCCCCTTGTGCCATACACGATCGAAGGCTTTCGCCATATCCAGACTAACTGCCAGACCCTCTCCCTTGCTTTCAATAACAGCTGCCCAACGGTGCGTAAGAAGGTAAAGGTAAAGAAGATCACCAGCCGATCGACCATGGCGAAAGCCATATTGCCGGTCATTGACCAACTGGTGATCCTCGAGGAAGGTTAGAAGCTGCTTATTGATGATACTCTCCATTACTTTGGAGAGAAGAGAGGTAATGGCGATAGGTCTGTAGTTAGCTGGGTCCGAGCTATCACCTTTTTTAGGGATCGGATGGACAAGGGCACGCTTCCATGAGACCGGGACTACGCCTTTAAGGTAGGAGTACCGAAATAGACGCGTTAGCACTGGTGTCAATTCAGGGGCACATGTTCGTAGCACAACTGAAGAGATACCATCTGGCCCACTCGACTTATGAACTTCCAAGGAAAGGAGGGCTTTTCGGATGAGTTTTTACCGAAAAACTATTTCCGGCATTAAGCTCGGGCACCGCGGGATGATAGGCGGTGTCTTTGAGTTTGAGGCAAAAAGAGTGCCCAAGAGATCGGCTTTCTCTTTTGCCGTGTAGGCCAGAGAGTTGTTCCCAGTGTGCAATGGCGGTAGGGATGGCTGACAAAAGTTTCCCAGCGTGGCTTTAGACAGCGCCCAGAACTTGCGCGTGCCAGGCGGGTACTTTGCCAGCTGATCCCCAATTTTGACGACATGCTTGAACTTTGCTCTAGCAATTTTCCGTTTGAAGAATCTGGAGGCACGATTATATTTCCTCTTCAGAACTCTAGAGTTCGGATCCTTAGTGACTAACGCATTAGCCCAAGCTTGATAAGCCTGCCGTTTGCCAGCTGCTGCAGCCCTGATAGACGCATCAAACCAAGGCCGCGATCTGCCACCAAGTGGTACCACAGAGCTTGGTACAAATAGTTCCATGCCCTGAAGTATCACATCAGCTACAGCCGCAGCGCAGTCACTAGGATCATTGGAAGAGAAACAAATCGGCCCCCATGGGTAGGATGCAAAAAAAGACCGCATTCCATCCCAATCCGCTGACTTGTAGTGCCAAACGCGTCGAGTCGCAGGTCTTGTGCGAGCTGGGCGTTCAATTGGCACTACACTCCGTACCAAGCAATGATCAGAGGACCCTAAGGGAGCCTCGACAGTGACTTGGTACTTTCCGGGATGTGCAGAAGATCCAACAAAGAGGGCATATGGCTGTCCACGTCCGGTAGACGAGTGTGCGTCTTTACCAGCTGGGACAGACCATTTGCCAGAGCAAAGTCTAACATAGATCTCCCCGCGTAGTCGGTGGCACGTGACCCTAGCCAATCGGCATGGTGCGCATTGAAGTCCCCGAGGACTACGACTTCGGCGGAGGGAATCTGTGAAAGCATATCGTCAATCTTCGCCTGAACATGGCCCAAGAGTTGAACCGTTTCTGCATTACCACTATGGGACCTGTAGAGGCACGCGTAGACTCTGACATGGTCGTCCATGTCCACGCGCAGCCAGAGTACAGACAGGTCCCGACCTTCAAAAACCTGAAGGCGACGGTAGCAGATATCCTCCCTTACGAACACAGATACCCCGGCGTGTGGTATAAAATGGTGTTCTAGTTTATACCCGGGGTATGACAGGTACGCTGTGTCGCTAGGTTGAGATATCTGCGTCTCCGTCAGAAACAACAAGGCCGGCTGCGCCGTCTCTAGGTGATAGTGGACGGCGTTCAAGTTGGAATGAAGTCCCCGGATGTTGCAAAAGTTCACATTTAGAGTGGGTCGGGGTGCCGCTGCGTTGATTCGTCGTTTGCCCTCAAAAAACACAAAAGGCGATACTTTGCCCGCCCCAGATACGACGGGCAGTCCGAGCAAAATCCGAGAATCATTTCCCCGATTTTGCTTGGGGAGGGGGTCCCCGGCTTCATCAAAGCCGGTACCCTCGTGGGGTATTTTTCTTTTCGGCATCGCTTTCATGTTTGGCGGGGGGGGGGGGGGGGGTTGGGCTTCCGGATTCTCTCACTCACCGACGGAACATAACCAAATGAGTTTGATTACTACACGTCGGTCTTCTGTGAGAGGGTGGTCCTTCCCCGGTCGAGCCAGCCCAATACGAGCTGCAGTCAGTTAACTGCAGCTAGGCTCTACCACCTATATAATTATTATTCTTAAGATCTGTTCTGTTAGTATGTGTGCAGAATAACGACAGTACAATATTCGCAACAAACACAAGTAATGAGTGGCATCATTGCTTTAATAAAACAGGCTGTAATAAAAAGGACATGTAATATGTTGATATTGGTCACAAAGCCTGTAGGGTTAACAGTGAGTTCTAACAAAGAGGCAGACTGAAAACTATGAATATTTTTTAAAATGACTTGTGTATGTTACCGAAGTTATGCAGACAACAGAAGGCAAAAGGAAACTTGTTACCAATCTGATCATAATGGGATAAAATAAAAAAATTTAAAAGATAATAAATGTCTTATTAATAAAAAACTACGCGGTAACTAGCTGAAGCTAAATGCTCTATTTTCTTACATAGTTGATCAGATAAATCATCTTTTATTCTTTGTTACAAAGCTTTTCTTGTCCTTCACAATGAATACTTCACTCTACTATTATCAGTTAGTTTTAAACCTTTTTCTATTTCAATTCTTGATCTTTCTTTCTAAGATATATACTATATAGTTATTTTTTTTTATTAGTAACTTTTTGATTTGAGTTTCATAATTATTGAGATCAATTTCTAATACAAGCCGGTATTAAATTTTGGGATAATAATTTATATAAAATTAAGGAGATGGGATTACTGATATTAAATTTATCCCAAATCCTTATTTAATTAGAACGCAGTATTTGAGATTCAACGCTATTGTCTTGTTATACGACATTTAATTTATTTCATGAATAATCTAAATAAGTAATGTCTTTATATTATAGGTTAATTAATTAATTTTGTAGAAATATGTTAGAATTGTATCATATCGTTTTTATTATACATTTGTTTAATGTTAAGAGAAGGTGATATTTTTTTTGTTAATAGTAATAATGTCAAACAATAGATGAGTCTATTTTCTAAAATTCATGAATATAACGTTACATATTAACTAAATGCCTTATAGAAATATTTGATAAATGGTTTCTTTTATTAGGAATATAGAAATGATTTCAAAAGATATAAAATATGTCAAATAGGAAAGAAACTTCTTCAAAATCTTTTTCAAAACACTAATATTCTAGATAACAAATTGGTATCATTGAGAAAAAACAATGCTTACCCTAGAAATAAACATATAATAATCATAGATTTTTTACTAAACAACACCATTTAAATAAAAAATAAAAAATATTATATCATATGAAACATAACTGCAATATTTGCATTACAAAAAAATATCAAAAAATAAAAATCGAATATTACATATGAGAAGTCGCTGTCAAACCTGGTCTAAACATAAACTTCAAAACCATATTCAAGACAATAAAATTAAGACAAGGAATAAAAATAATCAAAATTTAATGGAGTCTCAAAGTTGCACATAATTTTAAGCTTTAGCAGTCATCATGACAAAGAGCTCTTAGGATACTTTTAGGATTTATTTAACTTCACGCCATATCCCTTGCGGGGTAGCCAGAGACGATGGAGTGCCAAACTTTTTACGTGACCATGCTTTTTCCAATATCATAGCTACTGTTTTTTCGAAGGTCACTCGAGGCCTTCCCCTTTCTCTCTTACCGCTTACTTTTCCTTTATAAATATTTTTTACTATTCCTTCATCACTCATTTGGTCCAAACCAAACCACCTGAGGACGTTCTTCTTCATTCTCGCCGTGACATCTTCGCTAGTACCTGCCATTCTGTGGATCTCTTCATTGCGGATTCGATCAGCTAGACTGATTCCGCATATTTTGCGAAGAGATCGCATTTCCACAGCATTCATCTTTCTTACATTCTTCTTCTGTGTTACCCACGTTTGGCTGCCATATAACAGTAACAGTAAACAGTATATAATGTCGTATAATAATTCATGAATTTAAGTGAATTTAGTGTTTACTAGATTTTAAATATGTATGTTGCATATAAAGATCAATAGTTGAGGCCACCTCCGGTTATGCCTCAAAAATAAGCATTGCTTTCAAATTCAACTGTTTTTGGTTAAATCTAAAGACTAACATGATACTATCAGTTGATATATACATACATATACTTGCAAAAACTATATTTCATTTGTGAAATAGTAATGGATTTATACATTGCTTATTATTTCTAAGATTAATTAAAATCATTCCAACTTGCCCTATCGTGACAATTATTGTTTATTAATTATTAAGATTATAAATTAAATTTATAATTTACAGTTTTTTTAAATAAAAAGATTTCAAATTAGATAAAGAATTACAATTAAAAAAAATTATCAATTAGATTGACTCTATTATTTATAATACTCTATTATTTAAAGTTTACATGGGCTATAACCTTTTTACTATGCAACATTTTCTCAATAGTTTACTTTACTTCAGTTTACTTAGTTAAGTCAAGCTTAAGGCTGAAGGCAGTGGCCACAGATGTTGGTTAGTTAAGGTATAATAATTAAGCATCACTCTTCAGAGACACGGACCAGTCAACGTTATATAGATGCAACTTTATATAGATGCAAATTTGCAGTACAATTACACAAAGTTATTTGTACCTAATAGTTCAATCTTTGTAATATTCTGATCTATATTTTCATTTCTTGCCATCCTAAAAGTTGAAAATCTCTATCTTATTATTACTTAAATCTTTTACACCAAATAAGAAAAATCATAGAAAGGAAGTCTGAGCATTTATTATTACTTGCTGCTAATTTAAAATATTTTCTTGTAGCTAAGTTGAAGTTGAACTTTATGCTTTAAGCACTGTATATTTCGTTCTTATGTTATTTAAGTTTTTTTAGCCAGTAATTATTAAACAACACTTTTAGTGCTGTTAAATTTTTAACAACCTATCAAGAATTAATAAAATTTATTTTATTTTTGTAGTAAAATTTATTTGAATATATATATTTTTTACTTTATCATGACGTAATACACTTAAAAATCACCATTCTCTTATATTTATAAACATACAGCACTATTTTATATTACTATGACAAGAAATGTTTCGTGCAATATATTATGTCAATCTCTTGTGCACTCTTTCTACCTCACAAACAACTTTGGACAACCAAGAGAAGACACTGCCATCCATCCTGCAGTGTCAGAGCTCAATAGTGAAAACAGTTTTGCGGCAAAAAACGATCCTGAATCTCTGTTTGTTTGAACGTTCATGAACAGAGTGAGTCGGATCCCCCCCAAGGGTGCCTCGAACATGTGTCCCTGAGTAGATGCCAGTCCTAACGTATATATTTTGGTATTCCTATCTTAAATGCGAAGTCCCAGTCTCTTGAAAGTGTGTCCTTGGCACCAGATAACTACAGACCTATTATACAGATCTCCATTACTTCTCTTTCTATAACTTACCCAATTTAGCATTAATCTTAATGAATAAATATTTTAATTTGAGTATGAAATTTTTGGTATTAATATATTTTTGTTTCTATATTATATTATTGAGCAATATTTTTCCTATTTCTATATCGATACTACAATTTGGAGTCTTTGGAATAAATAAGCAAACGGAATATGCTAACACATACCATATAGTTATCGACAGACACTCTTCAGGGATTGACTCTTAATTATATCGGTAATATTTTTGCAATAATTGCAGAGACAGAAAGATTTACTGTAGTCCTATAAATCGATCACATTGTTCATTTATTAACCTTGAAGAAATTACTTTCAGGAGAATATATTGGAATTAACTTGGGATGTAACAGTATCATTAGTAACTATTTTGATTTGTTATGAAGATATTATTAAAACAAAGTAAAATAATGATAGTTTTTAACGATTGTAAGTGATTGTAGTTAAATCATGTTACAGGTCTATAAAAACTTCTTTTTATGTTAGTCCTATGGCTGAGCTGGTATTACTTCTTTAGTTGCGTTACAATATAATTATTGTAATGCAACTAAAGAAATGTACAGTACTGTTATTAAGACGTGGCTAATGCCAAGCCTAAATAACGTTACTGTACGTATTTATAATTAAGTATAAATATTATTAAACAAATAAAATATTTTATTTTTCTTTGTATATTGGAACCTTTGCAATTTAATCTTCGCAACACCTAATTCCTAAAACAGAACGAAATATCACAGACTATTAAAGTGCTTTGAATTACCTGTCAACAGATAGTAAATTAACCTAATAAAATATGTGACAAGTATTTCAATTACTACAGAAATGAAATTGCTAACAATATTACAATTAATTTATTTTTTAGCTACCAATAAAATCATGGAATTTGTTATTGGATGGATATTCATTTAATTTAATTACTAATTACCATTATTTTCGTAATGTAATAGTTAGAATCTTTTATTGTTATCACCTTGTCACAGAAGAATGACGTGAAGTCTCTATTCTAACTCAGTTTTGCATTGTTATTAAACGAACCGGGTGACCAAATTGTCATTTAATTCTTTTATATTTTGCCTTAATCTATGTTATTGCATTTATATCGACAGATGGAAGGTCTTATTAATTACTCCTGATAATAAAAATCAGTTTAAGATTTATTTTTTGATACAAAATATTACTTTTTGTGTAAAAATACAATAATTTCATACCGCGTTACATAAACTAAAGCTGAGAAATGTGAATCTGTTTGTCGTTACCTATAAAAACAGCGAAATTTTGCATAAAAACAGTTTGAAAGGAAAGTGGATTTCCGAGAGTGCTTCGTCACGATGGCGTCCTCAAAAAATTTGTGTACCGAGCTTCCGTGACAGGATCTTTGAACGTGTGAAAAATTATACATGAAAGAGGTTTCAGTTGCTTTGAGATGAATATAAGACGTTACATATTGCATAAATAATAGTAAAAACACAGATTTCTGACTAAAATAAAGTAAGATAAGAATACATTTCGGTTCATAATTCCCACGGTCATTTTCAAGCTAACTTTTCATCATTATTCATGTATTACATTTTCTATTTTACATTTTTAAATGAATGGTTTATAAACATAAGGTAATATTATAAAATATTTGAATTTTTATGATGTCTACCAAATGTAAAGATAACCTACCGCACAAATGAGGGACATTATATCTATATTTAATATATGTCTTTGTAAACATGTATATGTAGTATTTGGTATCATGGTACGTCAACATGGCTTTCGAATGGATGTACTGACCTTATTGCGTTTTTTCGAAAAAAAAAAAAACGTAGCCAATCACGATGTTTATCTATGTGTTAGAAATAAAATCTTTTAGATATTAGGAACATGCACAATATTTTCTAGGGCAATTTAATTTTATATAATTATCCTTTTATATACAACACAATGCAAGACTTAATGCTTAAAAGTTTTAAAAACTATAAGGTTCTTTAAAATATCAATCTATTGAAACTATTTCTATTTCTACTTCATTTATAAATTATATAAAATTTTATATTCCTACCCGTTATAAGTAACACAATATTCCCTGAATTTATCAATAATATCGTAACATGTAGGTCACATTATAATCCAATAAGCCACATATAATTGCATATTAAATTTGAAACATATTGATTTAGTATGTATTAGAACCTTGTGATAATTTTTAATTACTAATAATTGAGGATTCATTCATAACGCATATTAATTAGTTATAATAATTATATATTTAAATTAAAACTATTACCATACAACACGACTATTGCTTAACATAAATAGGAAAATGTATGTACATAATATTTAAGTACATGTTTAAAATATTTAGGACAGAAATGTTCATACATAAGCAAGAAAAAATATTGCTATGAATAAAAAAAAAATACTATGATGTTTAATTACAATAATTAATTAATTGATTCTAGAAAACTTAACTTTAAGTATTTAGTTATCAGAGGATTAGAACGATCAAAATTATATTTAATCGTCCTTCAATATTATCTCGAAGTTCTATTTAATCACTTAAAGTTTTGATTTCAGTATTAACTTTACGTTATGTTATTTCAAAATTTAGTGAATTTTGAAAGTTTTCCAAAGTATAAAAATCAGTAACGTTATAAATATAAGGTTCCTAGTTACAAAATTACACCATTAATATTAAGAATTAAATCATTAAACCTGTATTTTATATTAAAATAATTTTATCTTGTAAATATAATATTTGTTCATCCAAAATAAGCATTCCTCATTTCTGATAGTTTTAACTAAGGTATTGTAAACAAACTAATGTCGCTCAACTGAGTACTGAATCATCACATTGTATTTATTCAATAATTGTATTTTTTTGTAAATTGAAAATAAAAAGGTTACATAATAAGTTACTATTATTATAAATATATTTTTATTTTCATTCGTTTTTAGATTTTGAACGGTTTGTTTCCAAATACCTGGATGTGTGTTATTCTATTTCGAAGAGTTCAAATACCAGTTATAACTACATTTATTAGTGAAGAATTGTTTATTAATTTCGGAAATAGGTTATAAGTTGAAATTATATTACAAATTTTGATATAAACACAAGGATTTATTTTATCACGGTTGAGATAGAAATTTGCAATAAGCTCTGCAATATACTCCTCATTAAGAGGATGATTTACTCCATAGGAGCAGCATCGTTTTGGGTAACTAACAAATTTTTCATGTTTTTATTAGATAAAGATACTTGCTACTGTTTAATAAACAAAATATAGACTAGTCACCAACAGAAAAATTAATAAAATAATCGATTTTTTAAATAAATACTTATGAATAAATGAGATTACAACTTCGACTTATTTACAAAAAAGATGCTTGTGCCGTAAAACCTTATTTTACATTAAGTACAGAGTACGGTTGACTATACTAATCAAAGTGGACCTTTACTTAAATGGCTATTGTTTTGCTGGCAATATAAATTATGACTCTTAATTTATATTTATTTCTTCGAGTCAATCCAAAACCATTATTTTGTTTAAAAACTTTTCTCCTGTTAGATATAATAACTGGCGCAATTCCTCAATATTCTCTTCGATATACGAAAGGAATATAAAAAGTAACGTTAATTGTTTCATAATCGATCACTCACTATCCATTCCAGCTGTGCCTGCTTTATAAAGTGGACTCGTTGATTTACATGTACTTGTTTATATAATGAAGTTAAGAAGAAAAAATAAATGTGTTTTATAATTTTATCTTCATTAAAATAGTGAGTTAAATAATCATATCTGTAGATAATAAATATTTTATTTTAATATGTAAAACACATTTAAACAAGATACTTTAAAAAATATTAAATTTCACTTTCCACTATAGCTGTAAAAACCTTGAAAAGGCAAGTGTCAAATATTACAAGCCTTGGGCCGTGGATTTGATTCCTACATGGGACAGTATTTCATGTGATCCACAGATTATTGTGTCAAGCTTGGGTGTTTTTAATTTTACGTGGGATAATTATTGAATGCCTCACATGTAAAAGATCATACTTCATTAAATAGATTCATTTAAATTAACAAAATATAACCAGCTTAGAAATTATAATAAATTTATGAAGTTGTGTTGTATCTTTAGAATAAATATAAAGTTTCTGTAAATACCGGACACACACTTCAACAGCTTGACCTATGCCTTTTGGCCTTTGATGACCGAGTTTACATAAAATGCAAAGTCACTAATGAATAGAATTGACATAATCTATGTATTTACATTTTTTTGATAGCATAAGCTTTTTTACAATTCATTAACTAACATTTTAATACCGTTTGCAATAGTTCTGATACATGAGATCTTCATGTTTCATAGATTCGGGATTGGTTTAATTAAATCTATATTTAGTGTTCTAATTGAATATATCTGCATAGAGCTTAAAAAAAAAAATCAAAATTCAAAATATCTTTATTCAAGTAGGCATTTACACGCACCTTTGAATCGTCAATTACTACAATACAAAAACTAAACTAAACTGTAAATTAATTCATAACGAAACAAAGATATATATACTTACACTTACTAGATAAATACTTTTTCAAACTTTTTTATAAAAAATATATCTTTCTTATAATGCTATTATTACGAAGAAGTCAATTAAAAAAAACCCTCTACACATAAAAAAATTAAATTAAAATAACAGTTACTCTCTTATTGCGAGGGTTCCACATAATAACAGACATAGGGTACAATTAGCCTCGGCACAATAATCTGCAAAACGTACAAATTATAATACTAAATGGTCATCGAACAATAGCCTTTGGTTCTGCAGCAATTTTACGAGACCAATAGGTCGGTCGAATATAATTGTTGTTGAATGCTTAATGACTCAGTTGAGTTTATGATCATTTAACAAGATGTCATTATTAGGTATCTAGTTTCTCATTAAATAAATATTTGAGAGAAAGCTAATTAAAAATCCTTATTCTATATAAATAAAAATAAAACAAACTACTATTGTAAATTATTAATATATTTTTTTTGTATTATAAACTTATTAAAAAAGAAAATATGTAAATTCTTAGTTTTAAATCTAAAATGAAAGGTTTATTATTAAATAAATTTTATTATAACATTCAAGACTTTTTAGTTGATTTAAATATGTGGAACTAGTTGTTGATTCATTTGCAGGATTTATATAACAATGTACATCATCAAAGATTGTTATCTTTCTTTTAGATAGAGCAGCTGTTGAGTTTCTGGCCGACTCTTCTCAACAAAGCAGCATTCAGAGCCGGTGGTAGCTTACTCACGGACTGAATACACTGATCTTCTTTTTATTGTAATAATTGACGATTAGAAAGTGCGTGTACATGCCTACTTGAATAAAGATATTTTGAATTTGTATTTGAATTTACCTACATACTTTTTGTTTATTTGTGACTATTTACAATTTACCCAATTTTTTTTTGAAGATGTCACGGTGAGAATGAAGAAGAACGTGCTCAGGTGGTTTGGGCACGTCGAACGAATGAGTGATGAAAGAATGGTAAAAAAGATTTATAAAGGAAAAGTGGGCGGTAAGAGAGAAAGGGGGAGGCCTCGAGTGACCTTCAAAAACTCAGTAGCTACGATACTAGAGGAAGGTCACGTAAAAAGCATGAGGGCATGTATGAAGAGGTTAATGTCTGTGGTCGAGGCGAAAGAGGTATGCAGGGACCGTAGCGTTTGGCGCTCCGCCATCTCTGGCTACCCCGCAAGGGATATGGCGTGCAGTTAAATAAATAAATAAATACAATTTACCCACATACACTTTGTGATTATTTGTTATTATTTTCAATTTACCCACATAAAGTTTGTGATTATTTACAATTTCCCCACACACAGTTTGTAATTATTTGTTATTATATACAATTTACCCACATACAGTTTGTGATTATTTGTAATTATTTTCAATTTACCCACATACAGTTTGTGATTATTTGTTATTATTTTCAATTTACCCATATAAAGTTTGTGAGTATTTATGACTATTTGCATTTTACCGACATAGAGTTTGTGATTATATGATATTATTTTCAATGTACCCAAAACTATTTGTGATTATTTGTTACTATTTTCAATTTACCCCCATACAGTTTGTGATTATTTGTTATTATTTTCAATTTGCCCACATACAGTTAAAATATATAAATATATAAAATAAATATATATGTATACATGATAATTTCATACTTATAATAACTCAATTACCTAAATTATCTATTTAACAGCTCTTGACAATTACGAGCTTAATTATAAAATTTTATTTTACTCGGTGACATAATTTGTAGAATATATAAAAATATTATTTATTTTAAATTAATATTTTGTTTTTTAATGTAAAAGTTTTGTGATGTCTAATTGTTTTAATAGTTTGCGTTTCAGTAATAATAACTAGTAATAATCATTATTCGATTTCTATAATTAAACCAAATTGAAATATAAATTTGAATAATTCATATTTTTCTACACTAAACAAAATTATTAATCATATCGGAAAAAATGTTTTTTGATAATAATTTATTCTTGATGTTTCCCTTTTATAAAAAGCACATTAAAGTAACATTCTATAAAATTTTCTGGGATTAAATTTAGATACGAATAATCTTCGTTCATTGGATCTCAGAAAGCTAGTTTATAGCTCACCATTAATATTCATGGTATTAAACTGTTAAATATTTAATTGCACTAACTGCAACGTTTTATTATTTTATTCTGCTATACTAAAATACTTTTACAATTCTTCTAATAATGACATAGTTAATTTGAATATTAATGAAGTAGAAAATAAATGGCTTAATATTTTTTTCATGATATTAAATAACAATTTGTATTTATATATTTAGGGAAAATGCCTTTAATTTTCATATCTTTATAGTGGAACATTATCTATAAAAATAATATCGCGATGTATTTAAATGGCCTTACAGGTGCTAGGATAAATTGTAGTCACCTGAATGCAGCAGGTAGTTGAAATACTACCACCATCACACAGAACATTGGCGAAAAGTAGGTATTATAGTTACACTTCTTACGGTAGAGAGCTGAGTGCTCAAGCAGACAGACTTTTCCTCATTTTCCTACGTTAATTAATTCCTCTCCACTTCTAAACGGTAGGAAAGCATTTCAAATCTTAATTTTTTGTAATTTTTTTACACGGCAGTAAGTGTGCTTTCAAATATATCAAGGAGAATAATTTTACTAAGTGCAATATATGAATATTCTTATTATATACGATATCTGTATAAATTATTTTTATGTGCTTGTTAGTGTATTAAGAGAATTAAAATACTATATTGCATAATAAAAATAACAAAATAAAAAGTGTTTTGAGAACCTTTAAAATTCTAAGATGAACAGGTAAAAAAGAGTAAAACAAATGGATGACAGACGGGAATGGATCTTTGCACGTTAATTTACATAAGTCATAAAGTACATAAAGTATACATATATATATATAAATATAATAAAATATGTTTATCAACTATGAATATTAAAAGTATTATCATTTGCATTATCCCTTCTGATCTCTTATTCTTAATCATCTTCAAAGGTAGACAACCTTAGTGTATCGCTTTAATCGATAAGACCACCTTTGCACCTTTTGAATTTTTGTTTTTGTTTTATTGTCTATTCTTGTTATTTTTTATGTTATACGGTTACAATAAAGTGTTTAAATAAGTAAATAAGTCTTTTAAATTGAAAACGAAATTGAATCTAAAATAAAAATTAAACTTATCAGAAATACGAAAAGTTTGTTAAAAGCAATAATAAAGTCTATCGTTCGTAATCGTTTATATATGTTAAAATCGAACGCTTTAAAGAATCGGGAAATTAAAAAAATAAGTGGGTGTCGTCAAGATGAAATTGAGGTCAAAAACTTCGCAATTAATTTATAGGTAGTGAATATTTAAATTACCATCAAAGTATCTTTAGCCCATGTTATTTAAAAATTTAAATTAATATGTATGTTTATATTTATAAATAAAATTCAATTTGAATAAAGTGTACCAATTTGATATAATTTTTCAGTCTTTTATCAGCACAAACCATCGTAGATTACAATGAGTTAGTTATCTTTAAACCGAAATCAAATTAATAGACATACAATCATTCAAAGATAAATAAATGAAATGTAGATACAATAGCGAAATTGATACTGTAAATAGTTGTTCATAACAAGAAGCTATTTATAGATAAAAAACTATAGAAATGAGATAAAAGTTATCTCATCAATATATATCGGATTTAGTTTTTTAGTTTCAGTTTGTAAACAAACAGTTTTTACTCTGTATTCCATTTTACTTTCGACATATTATTTAAAGGATTTTTTATTATATTACAAATATATATTATATATAACAAAGGGCGAAAGCAGCCTCGTCATTAGAATAGCGTAGAATTCAAAATAATACGCTGATCGTACGGGCAAACATTTGTATTGCCAAAATGTTGAAACACTTTAAAAACCAATTATTCATTAATAAAATGTACACGGATTACAACGGTAGCAAAATTGGAAACGCAGAGATTTTTGTTCCGTAAGGAATAACCAAAATATTCTGAATCTAATTTATCTGCATTTTCAAACACATGTAGACTATTCATAATGTCCGTTACCAGACGTTCGACTTCCCAAGTAATCTGCTTAAGGCTTAACTAGCTTTTGATACTAGTCAACATATGGTGCTCCGACACGGCCGTACTGACTTCTCACACTTCCTCGTGTGAGTAACCTGCAAAGACAAAGTGTTGCGCACAGCAAAAAGTCCCATTGACTTGGTCACCCTGGCCAGCTAAATTAAAACTCAAATAAAGAAACAGTAATATTTAGTCATTTAATCACTGACAGTTACATTATCTTGAATTATTAGTTTGTTTATTGACACAAAATATTATACTTACCTGACCTGACCTGTTAAGCAACACATTTTGATTTCAAATATTATTAATATCGGGTGCCATCCATTAAATTTGTCATAATACAAAAGATCGTATTGCTCGGCAAGTATCAACAGTCCTAATGATCGAATTCAGACAGGTCAACAATTTTAAAAACGATAATATTACAATTATTATTGCTTAACAAAATGAAATTCACCACAACAATCAAAATAAAAATAGAACGACTCACCTATCACGTAGCAGTTGTGAAGCGTTTGGGTACGCCATCCTTCCGCTGTTATAAAACACATGGCCTGAAGACGCTTCACCCGCGCTACCGTTGCTACTACTACAAATAGTGGCAATATGCCCAATTTCGAAAAAACACTATAATGGAAGTTTATGTGCATTGATGGTTGTCAATCACGTAAAATATTTGCTATATCAAAAACAGGGCGTAAAATATGTGGCGTGGCACAAGAGGTAAAGAAATGATAAAGGGATCTTTAGAGGATCTAAGAGGAGTCTTATGATTGGTGTTCGCATTATAATTATTTGATATTTGACAGAAAATCGTATAGGAAGGCTATACGATTTTCTGTCAAATATCAAATAACCGCAGTTATATTTTTTAACTTCTAATAAGGAAATTTTTATACGATAGCATTAATTTTTATTTGGTAACTTTTTCGAATAAATTTAAGAATAAAATTCCAACTTCATTTTTAACCCTCAAGAATAATTAAAATAACGTTTAAAAGTAAAGTTTTTTCATATGACGATGTTAAATATTTCAATAGCAATTTTGTGAAAGCATTAAAACGGTGATTCACGAACGACAAACTTTATTATTACTTTAAAAGATAACTTTTAACGTTGTTTTATTTTGTTTTGTCTTAAATGCATATTTGTTTTAAGTTCTATGTTATTTAAAATAACATTTTAATACCAAAGTGTTTAATCACAACACTACGCAACAAATTCTAAGAAATACATATTATGATATATTATTTATTTGTCATTGTCTCTTAGAATTCTAAAATAATATATATTAAAGTGTATTATATACGTTCTGTCAGATTCGAATATATAGTATATATACTCGTATAGATACTATATATATATATTGTGAATCCTCGGATGCTGCTAGAGTTTATGGGCGGCGGTGATCACAAACCATCTGTGACCCGCCAGCTGGTTTGACCTCCTCTTAAATAAAAAATAAATAAAAAAAAACAAACAACATTATGTATAAAAATATATCAAATAGTGATTGACTGCCGTTTTATCATAATAATATATCAATAAATATTAACAGTGGAGTCATGATGTTTCTACGGATATATAAATATACAAAAAAAAAATTAACTAATAAAGAAATAAATCAATTTTATACAAATTGAAATAATTATAAAATTGAATACTTTTGCTTACATTTTGATTAGGTCGTACAAGTTTTAAATCAAAGAAAAACTAAGCTATTTTTTTTATACATAAAGGTTTTAATTGACTTCAAAGTTCTATAGGTATCCAATAGATGGCGGTAATATTAATAAAATTTTAAATGATGTAAAATACTTCAAGAAGCAGCAGACAAAGTCGCCTGCAACGGCTAGTAACGTATCCTAGCTAGCCTGTTCAAATTTAACAAAACACTGTAATGAATCTTTAAAATCACACAAGATATTGCTATTTTTTCCAACCACAAAACATTAAATCAATCTAATGGTCAAGCAAAATAAGGTAAGTCGAATTTATGTGGTTTCGACACAAAAAAGGTATTCTTTATTTATGATGCATATATTTGAGTACAGTTTTTATTTTCTATAATTTTTGATAAATGTATAATTCAAATTTCATGAACACGGACGGACAGAATATAATCTGAATATTACAATATTATTAAACGTTTTATTTTCTTTTAAAAGATTTTAAATTGGATGAAGAGTTTTTGAGTAAGTTTCTGATAAAATAATATTAAATCTGTTTAGCAATTTATCCAAATTAGCCTTAAACTTAAGAAATAAACATTATAAGATAATTCCCACAACAATTTCAATGTAGTCTTTGGAATAAACAGACAAACTTAACATGCTGACACAGACAGTTATCGACAGACACTCTTCAGGGATTCCTATTCAGCAATGGAATGAAATGGATAATAGGAGAATAACTGTTCGTTTTCTCTTCAAGGCACGTCCACTTCCAGTTAATGTTATTATCGAGTATTATCTTCGAGTACGTCCTAAGTATTTAAACACATTTATAATTCTTATCGTTAACATTATTAGATAAACAAATTTATAATTAAAGTATATTCCCATAGACGGTTTTACTTCTGTTTAGATATATAAATCTGTATATAATTAAAATAGATTTAATTAAAATAAAGTTTTCATCCATATTTAATAACCGGAAGACAAACTGTCATTTGTACTTATTGATATTATATTTCTAATAAAACTAAAGAAAATATAAAGCAATTAAAATGGGCCGTTTACGAAATTAAAATAAGTTTTCCACATACATTGCAATACGTGAAATACCTTTTACTCAACACTATATTATAACAGATTTAAGAACTTATTTTATAACTATCTTAAATGTAAAATAAAATTTTATAAAAAATTTATATTGAAAGTAAGTTTTATACAAAAAAATTTTTCATTGACAAAGTTATAAAAAAGTCGTCTGTAAAACCAAATGTCTCATTTATATCAGATTAATAATGTATTTCAATAATATCGCTTAACTCAAAAACTTATTCTGCACTGCATTATTAAAGTAATATTAAAAATCCTCTTCCTCCAAGACCGATTAATAAAAAAAAATGAATTGGCTGTCATATGCCACGTTTACACTTCTTATTGATTGATGTCACAACCAGCCAGTCACAACTCTTGAGAGTGGTGTCGGTTTTTAATATCATCAGATAAACGGTCGTAGTGAAAATGGATTAATAACAATACTTTCTTATATAGTTAACTTACTCATAAATAACTCTGTAATATATCACTCTTTCATTCACCCATTGGTGGTGTAATACATTTATTGATTATTTAGCAATAATTGTGGAGATGGAAAGATTGTTTGTAGAAAAGCCTAAAATAATGGTATCAACAGTCATTGGAGGAATACAACAAAGCGGTTCGTTTGTGACTCTACTGTGACAGCCATTTTGTATTCGTGTGGAGTTATTAGTTGAAATTTCAGTTTTCAAATAGAGTTTGATAAATTTTTAGTAGGTCTTATTCAATGATAAAGGAACATATAATAATATAGAATGTAAGCAGTCTTCTTAAACTTCGAAATCCAATCGTCCGACATACGGTAGTATAATTTATTTCTTGAACGCGTGTAACTCACAGATAAGACATATAATTAATAGCACACTATTAATGTCACTAGTATTAAACAGATCGATTGTACTTACTTAACACTGCATAGCAGTAATGTTAATTAATCTGAAGCAGAGCAAGCGATAGATAAGACATTCTGGTTAGGAACAGACTCACCTTTCACGTCTCACCAAGAGATACTATACTGAAATAACAAAGTAATATGCTCACTACCACTATTAATTTTGCTCATAGACATTTGGATTATGTATGAATAAAATATAAAATAAGGCTTACTTGCAGCAATGTAGACAGCTCTTCATTAACTGCTCCTATTGTGTCATACCTCTTCTATTAAACTTATACTTATTTTACAGAGATGATGAGAATATTTATAAAATATAACGGTACAATTTAGAATTTGTATGTCAAATAAATTAGATTAAATGTATTTTAGTATACTTTTTGAAATGGTCACTATTTAGAAATCGTCTTATTTCAATAGAATTTCACTCATTCGAAAGTTATTTGCTATGTTCATCCCGCATACGACTATTTGTCTGTCGTTGTCAACATCAACATACACTACTCACAAACAAGCGTGTTAATACATAACTTTAGTATTATATGTAGTATACACTAGAGATGACTTCAATACCTCCTCGGAGAGTTTCATATTGAACTTCACCTTCACTGAGCATTATCATATTAATAAGGATGAGTTAATTTAGATTATATCGAATTCAATATGATTGAAATGTGTGGAACTTAAGTTATTGACTCACTTGTAGGGTTGATATTATAATGTATGCATCAAACATTGTTATATTTCTTTTGAAAAGAGCAACTGTTCATTTTCTTATCGGCTTTTCTCAACAGAGCAGCATTCCGGTTATAGCTTACCTACTGAAAACATTGATTTTTTTTAATGTAATAATTTGTGTAACCTTCTTGTATAAAGATATTTTCATGTCATGTTGTTAATTTGTTAATAACCCGTTTTATTTTCTTTTGAAAGAATATATTAAAATTAACTCAACTTTTAACAGTGTGTAAAGGTGTTAAGTATTTTTTTGTAATTAAACTTTTTAATATATTTTAAATAAAAAGATTAATTAGATTGTGAGAAACATCTTGCAGAAGTTTTAATAATATAATCATTCATTCAAAAAGTAGAGAGTATATTTAAAGTTTATAGTACACATAAAAACAAGTTAGTTAAAATCTTTACTGTAACTAAAATCATAAATAAATAGTATATTATATAATGTTGATATATATATATTGTTAATAAATGTAATCAAAACCATGCCATTCAGCAAGCAACAACAAGAAAATAATGTAAAAGAATCAATCATGATCAATCAACTTGTAAGTTTGATTTTTTTATAACATTTATATATATAGTTAGAAGTATCTCAAACCATTTCAAGCATCAAAGATGTAATTATTTAATAGTAGATACTCTTGCTATTGCTAGATAAACTTTATAGCAAGAAGCTTACTTAATCAAAATACTTTAAAATGTACTTGGTATATCTTAGTCATAGAAAACCTATATAGTACCGACTGATTCATCATAAATATATTTAGTTTTTGTTAAATTTAAAAAAATATTTTTATTTTATACATACACATATATTGCACCAGCAAAACTTCAGTCTCTAGTTTCATGTCTTCAAAAGCTAATCCTAAACCTTGTTCAGACACTCCATGAATATTTTTCTTCTTATTCATGAATTTTCAATGTTTTATTTTACATTACTGACTTCTGAGTTATCAATTAGCTAGTGTAATTTCTATTTTAATCCATGCACGTGTGACTTCTGTTTAAGTTTACTTAACGTGAAAATATTTCAATATCACTTTACCTAACTAGGTCGCTTTCATCACCACGGTTTTATCAAAATCTATTTGGTATTACCAATGCTACAGTTTAAATATCTTTATTATTACTTATTCATGGATATATATAGATATAGATATAAGATAGAAAACACATACACTCTAGCAGTTTTAATGGCATGGAGTATAATTATTTTCGATTCTTAGCTAAAGCGAAATGCTGTGTATTCTAATAATAACCTCAGCGCACATATGAGGAAAGTTATATATATCTTTAGTATGCGTCTTTGTAGATATGTATATATGGTATTGAATGTCAATCTGTAGTATCATAACTCCTACACGGAAGAACCCATTATAGTACATTCTTCTTTCGATTACAAAAAGTCTAGTCAGTCGAGATGTTAGTGGATCTATTGAATCAATTGCTATTTCTACCTCGTTTGTATTATATATTAAATATAGTTTTATATTTCTATCCATTATAAAAAACACAATTCCCTAAAGTTATCAACAATATTGTAATATATGAGTCAGATTGTAAGATAAGCCATATATAATTACAAGTATGTATTAGAACCATGTGATATTTTTTTATCACTAAACATGTAATATTGTAGTTTATTGTTCCAGAAGCAATGTAAGCTGAAGATCCGTTTACTTTTTGTAAATAAACACCGTACCGTAAAACTTTCCAAAGCCATAGAAATAAACTTCTCTTGCTTATCGCATTAATTTTTCTTTCTGAAATATCTCATACACGTATTGAAATACATAATTTTGCTCATTATTAAGTAATAGTCATGTTGTATGTTAATATTTTTTAAATTGAATATGTTATTATTATTATTTCAAAAGGAATCAAAATTTTGTAAAGTTTGTTAGAAGTAATAATAAAGTTTGTCGTTCGTAACCACTGCTTTAAATAACTTTTCGAACGCTTTTAAAGAATCGGGAAATTGAAAAATAACTGAGCGTCGTCAAGATGAAATTGAGCTCAAAAACTTCTCACGATTAAATGAAATATCGACCCATTGAATTAATTATGTCTGTTTAGAAATAAAAGTTGATTTAGAAAAGGCAGTGAATGAAACACATCTTTGATCAGCATAAAATAATTCGCAGACTACAATTTCATTAGATATATAAATAGTTAGCTTTAAACCAAAATTTAATGAATAATGATTCATTCTTTCAAAGAAAAGTAAGTGAAATACAGATACAATAGCAAAATTGGTAGTGTAAATGGCTGGTAATAACGTAAAGAACATATATATGGATGGAAAATTATAGAAAGATAAAAGTTATCTCATCAATATATATTGGAATAAATTTTTTAGTTTATTGGCTGGGTATATATTTATATATATGTGAAAATTCAACGCACGGGCCGTATACTCAGCAAATACGCAATGAATTTTATAAAGTTGACATGTTTATACAACAATTCAAATTAGAAAATAGGATTCAT
The DNA here is from genome assembly GCA_918358865.1 of Melinaea marsaeus rileyi. Lineage (NCBI taxonomy): Eukaryota > Metazoa > Arthropoda > Insecta > Lepidoptera > Nymphalidae > Melinaea > Melinaea marsaeus. Next base: position 22,303,005 of record OU911089.1, read on the forward strand.
TTAATTCCAGTTTTTGAACTATTATTTTTTATTTACACATAAACCTTGGGCGGTATTTGACTGTATAGTGAAAATTCGCAAAATATAAAGTTAAAATATAGTAGTTCAAGATTAGAATTGGTTTTATTGACTTTGAATATTTTTTTAATCTTAGACATTGACTTTTACTTACTCTGTAACATAAACACGTATTTTTTTCTTTTCTTTCTTCATAGTTTTTATAACTTTTAAGCTACTTCAAAGTTTAATGATAAAATAACTTTATACGCTGAAGTGTAAGGGATGCTATATATATCAATTATTCTGTTATCCGAGGATTTAGACGATCAAATTTATATTTAATCAATAATATTAAAACACTCAAAGTTTTGATGTCAGTATTACATTTACACTTAGTTATTTCACAATTAGTAAATCTTGAAAATCTTCCAAAGTATAAAGGTCAATATAACGTTATAAATATAAGTTTACTAGTTTATATATTAAGTATAATAAATTTACAACACCATTAAACGATTAAACCTATATTTTAATGTTAACATAATTTTATCTCGTAAATATAATATTTGATCAGTCAAAATAAGCATTGCTCATTTCTAGTAATTGTAATTATTGTAAATAAACTAATGTCTGTTAACTGGGTAATGAATAATTTAATTGTATTTAATTCATAAATGTAGTTATTTCGCAGTTTTAAGCAACGTGGAAAATTTATAGATCACGTATTGAATTATTTTTATTATAAATATATATTATTATTTTTATTAGTATTCCGAACTTTGTTAATTTCCAATAATTCATTTCCAAGTACTACAAGTGGATTTCTACATATATTAGTGAATAATTGATGATTAATTTCAAAAATATATTATAAGTTAGATTATATTACCAATTATATATAATGCTAAAAATATAGACATTAGACTTTATTTTATTACGGTTGAGATTTAAGTCAACCATAAGCTTTTGCAATATTTCTCACAATATGAATAAGATTGGTTCCACAGATGCAGCGTGGTTTTGTTTAATAAACTTATTTTTTTCGTATTTTTATTTCATTCAAGTAATATTTTCTATTTCCCTGAATTACTGAATATTTTATCATCATTATTATCGATAATACAACAATTTTCTAATAGACTACATTACGTTGGCTCTAAACGTTTATTATCCGTTTATACTAACGCATCACAAAAGAGAAAGCTAAGGATTGTTTTCTATCTATTATAATCTAATCAACACAATTCATATGATGTTACAAAATTGCAATATGGATAATTTTACCTATTTTTATTAACAAATGAGGTTAAAACTTTGTCATGATGTATCGATAATATCCGATATACTAACTCAGCGCAATCCCTCAATGTACTTTTTGAGATAGGAAAGCAATGTAAAAAAAAACTTAAATGTTTTATAATCAGTCACTCATCATCCATTTCAACTGTATCTCCGTTATAAATATAAAAAACTCTTTGATGAACATGTACTTGTGACTTTAGTAAAGGGTAAAAAGATACACATATGTGTAAATGTAACATATACATAAAAGATGCCCATACATTCTTAAATTACTAGTTTGCATTATTTTTGACCGCTGACTTTTTAAAGAACCGACATAATTTAAAAAAATAATAATTAAAATAATTTGATAGCCTTTTAAGTATAAAGACATAACAACAAAATTTTAAATGAAGGAAATTTTATTAAATAAAAAGATAATTTTAGTTTGAGGGACCTTTCTTAATTATACTGTGTATTCACGATAATAATCAATAACTTCGTTATTGGTAAATATATATAAACAAGATATTAACACTTCAAAAGGACACTAACATCCATATTAAAGAAAAACGTAAAATTTTCTTACTACATCGGTTAAAACGTTGAAAAGGCAAGTGTTGTAAGCACTTTGTCATCGTGCAGAAGATCTTCAGTCTACTGAGTATGCATTACATTTTGTTTACTCATGAAATGATACTCATCATTAGCTTTTATTATCAACGATAAATGTTATCATAGCATATTTTATCAAAGTAAATTTTATATAGAGAATGATTTATTTACTTATTTGACGGCTTTTCGCTGATGAGGCAAGGGTCATGGGTTTGTTTCCCACACGAGACAGTATTTCGTGTGATCCTCGAATTGTTGTTTTAGTTACGGATGTTTTAAGATGTTACATGGATTATAATTAAATGCCTCATATGTAATAGTTCATATTTCATGAATAAATTCACGTGGTTGCATTATAGTTTCCGATTAAATATAAACTTTCTGTATATACCTCGTAATTTTCTTTGTTAGTTATTTCTAAATTTGGCAAGCTGTGCTAGTCACAAACCAGACGCTAAGAAGATTAATGATCTTAGTCTAATTAGGGAAGTTTTCAGGAGCTATTTTATGGGCTCTACTGTAACGAGATGGCATACTGCGACGCACTTCAGCCTGACCGGTGACTTTACACTTTTGATGAACGAGTTTACATAAAGTTTAAAGTCACCAATGTATAGAATTAACATAGTTAATCTATTTACATTTTTTTTTAATACCGTAAGCTTTTTTACAGCTAAGTTTATAATAATGATATTGAATTTGTTACTTAAATGATATTTTAATAATATTTTCAATAGTCCTTAGAAACAAAATCTTCATGTTACACAAATTCAAAGTTGGTGTCTCTATCTATATTTAGCGATTTTGATTGTTGAGCTGATCGTAAGCGAAGCTCTTAACCGTTTGGGAGACCTTTTTTTGTGTTTAGTTGTCTCCAGAATGGGACGAGATAATTAGCTAAAAATTTTCTCATGTATGTTTGAGCCGAAAGCGGATATTATATCGAAAACAGATTGAAAAAATGTTTAGTTATTCAAAAGTTATAAAGAAAAGAAGAAAGGGGAGGGGCTCAGCTGAACACCCGCCGCGCGCGGTTGGCGGATTCTACTTTAATATATCTGAATAGTGTTTGAAATAAACTCTAACAAGTTTAAACTGTAAATAAAATCACAAGAAATCGAATAAACATACTTTCCCAAACATTTTTATTAAAAAAATGTATTTTCTATGATTCTCCCACAACGAAGATGTTAAATAAAAAAAAGGTCCACACATTAAAATGACAATGATTTCCTGTGTTGCAAGTATTCCACATGCACAATTATAACAGATACTTGATACAACCAGATGCGGCACAATAATCTGCAAATCGTACAAATGATAATACTAAATGGGAATCGAAGATCTCCAGTTAGTGTTACAAGACCAATAGATCGGTGGAATATAAAATATTGTGGTTGAATTATTAATTAAGATAGCATAATTAAGCGTTAGATAATGTTCCAGTAAATAAGGATTTGCGAGAAAGCTGATTAGAAGTCTTTATTCTATATATACAAAATTTAAATAAATTATACCACCCATACCATACCCTCTTTAAGATACTATAAAAAAATACTACCATTAAATCATGATTACGAGTATGTTTTCTCGTATTATAATCATATTAAAATAGGAATTACATAACTAAAATATAACAAAGTAGAAATGGAACCAAGTAAATATATGATCCAATTAAAAGTCATTTTTTGTGAAGTCAAGTAATAGCTTTGTAGAAATGAGAGGTAAGTTAAATCGCCAAATACATAGAAAAATAGAACATTAACATTTACTATTAGGTACGAATCGAATAATCGAATCGATTATTAAATCACGTAGTTTCTATATTTTCTTTACTATTATCTTTTTCAGAATACTTTGCAGGTGTTCATTTTGTATTATTTATTAACTGTTTTGTAATATTAAATATGAAATATCTGATTCTTCTGAAAATTCCGGTATAGCCTTGCTTTTTTGAAAATTAAATAAGAGCATGTTTCTAATATATTTCTTAATATTTGACTGGAAGACTCCTTCCTATAAGATTATTGTAGTTTTATATTATACTTTTTGATATATTTTAAAATAAAATGTATCAAAGCAAGAAATATGCTTTTTTGTTTATTAATTATTCTAAATATTTCTTTTTATATTATAGTAACTATAAAAAGATCATCAAAGTAACATTATATAAAATATTCTGGAATTAAACAAGAGACGAATAATCTCCTTTCATTGGATCTCAGAAAGCTAGTTTATAGTTCAACTTAAATATTCATGGTATTAAACTGTTAAATATTTAATTGCACTAACTAGAATGTTTCATTATTTTATTCTGCTTTACTAAAATGCTTCTAGAAGTGCTAATAATGTTATTTTATTTAAATGTCTTTAATTGCCGAGTCTTTTGAGTTGAATGTTAACAATAAAAAAGATACCGTGAAATATTAAAATGGCTTTATAGATACTAGGATTAGTTGTAGTCACCAGACTGTAATTGGTATATGGTCTGGCCTTGTAATATAGTACCACCCTTTCCCAGAACATCGGCGTAATGTAGCTATTATAGCTACGCTCCGTACAGTGGAGGGTACTCAAACAGTCTCCTTATCTCTCGCTTTCCTACCTTAATTAATTTCTCTTTATTTTTAAAGGATTACAGAGCATTTGAAATCTTTATTTCTTGTAGATGTGAAGTGTGTGGTGTAATATGAAGGCATTTACCATGAGATATATTACTGAGAAAAAGTACAATATGATATGTTCATTTATTCATTAATTTCAAAATTTGTAAGTTTTAATGTCCTATCTTTCGCTTGGTTTCTTAAGAGATTAATTTTACGTATACATACAAAATCACAACTCTAGCTACAGTCTTCACTCACTTTAGTAACAAAGTGAGTGAGTGAATCACATGTATATAAATAATAATAAACAATTAAATAATCAAACAGGTTAATACTTTAATGTAAAGAACAAGTTACATTTTTTTACATTTTATATTTATTTGAAATATGTATAATATTTTATATTTGACGTGGGTTACATTTGACTAGGAATTAGAGGGTTTCTGTACTAGAGAAGGTTAATTATATTTGAAATCATAATAACATAAATAGTAGCAGCTACCAGTACATAATAATTTATTAATCTTTCCTTATATTGCTCTTTCTTAAGGGACCTATACTTAAATTATTTTGTTTTAATTATTTTTTATGTCATAATTACTATTTTATGTATGGTTCATATTAATGTTAATTTATTTGTGAGTATTTGAGACCATTTTAAAATTTTATTACGTAAAAATAGATTGGCAATGAATTATCAAATTATAAATCGGCTTACCTAAACATTTCTTAAAACAAATAACAAAAATTTTATGTAATCATTGTTTTATATTATTTTTTGCTTTTTTTAATACAAGTGGTAGCATTACAATACATTAATAACATGAATATAGAATTGTAAATTCATCAAGAATGATAACGTCATAGTATCTCAGTTAGTAGCCGGTGCAGCACCGGAGGCTATATGTCGACGGTTGTAGAATCAAGGCCCGTCTAGAAAATTACTATTGTATATTTATTGAAAATAAAACTAAGGATAACAAGACTGATCTGCTTGCAAATTCAAATATATACTCGTATATTTGGAAAACTCTATCGAAATTGTTGTAAACTTACATAACAAGAAAATAAGTTAAAAATAATATTATTCTTATTATTGTCGACTTTCCATTCTTATCCTAACAATTTTTAAAATCCTACATATAATATAATATAATTTTCAGGGAAATGTGGAAATTTATAAAGGTCTGTAATTATAAAAGGAAATCCATCTTATAATTAGTTAAAAAAAATAATGGCTCCCCGTATGTAAATCAACTTGCAATTTAAAACAATTTATCCAACTTCTTAGTTAATTCTATTAAACTGTTACTTTTTTCCCACTCTAATAGGTATATATACTCGTATGTATATTTTCTATAATAATATACGAACATTTGCATGATTGTTTGTTTAATTTTATTGACATATGTTTTAATAAATATATAATGGCAATTTTTATTTAAAATAAAGTATTACAAACTTACCGTTCCGCCATTGTTTCCTCCTATTTCAATTTGGAATATATTGACATAATATTAGGGATCATATCATAATGGTATGTTTTATATCTTCATTAAAATACTTGATTTATTCAAATTAAGGTAGGTAAACTTTTCCTTTTAGAAAATATTTACCTTTCTTAATTTGAAGAATGTTATAACAATGTTATCGAAGAGAAAGAATAAAGGAACTGTATTCCATATAAATCGTTTTGATTTGTTTATTAAGGTGATAAAAATGGTTATGAATTGCAACATAAAACAAGATTCAGATACGTTAAAATCCTTAGAGGTGAGTAAAGCATGTGTATTACATGTGTAAGATATGAGGCAATGGTTAGTCTTCAATACATAACTATTATTTAAACATTAATTTAAGTCAAAATATAACAAGTTAAATTTTTATTTTATACCGGAATATATTGCTAATTGCTAAGTTTCAGTGTTTGCAACACGTATGTTGCTAGGCTTACTATAAAATATTTACATTTATTGTAACTTAAATATTTCATATTATATCTAAACATCTATGAGTGGATATTTCATAATCGACAAGCTTAACAGGAAATCAGCTTGGTCCTTTGTCGTCTCGTACGATACCACAGAAGAAATTGGTGAAGTTAAGTATGTTAAATCCATTTACAATATAAGATTAGTAGTAAAATTGTGATATTTTTTTATATTTGTATATGTTATGTAATTAAGTAATCCATGTTACTGATACTCAAATTCATAAGCTTTCGATTTGAGTGATGCCTAATACGTTGGATAAATTGATTATAATAGAAATGTTTTACATTCTAAATAAGTATGGTCTATACATTTTGTAAGGGAAACTAGTAACATCCCCTAATATATTAATTAAAAAACAACTGATCACAGAGTTTGCAATACAAGAATGCACACAATCAAAAGTTGTCAGTACTCACAATAAAGTTTGTACTTTTAGTCACTCGAAGACATTCAGAGTCACGTTTTTTGTAGGAACTCAGGTCACTATAACACAACACCTGATAATACCGACATGATAGCTCAGTTTTGAAAGCGACCAAGACGAACTTTCATTAGTAGCCGGTTTAACTCCTAGTTCTTTTGATATTTTTCACGAAGGAAGGCGACCCTTTTGTGCCACCACTGTGACGAGGCACGGCTCGTCACACCTTGATGGAGTGCGCCGCCTGGGACCAGCAGCCTGTTGAGCTGGTAGCAGTGGTTGACGGGGACGGGTAGAGTTTCTGCGAGAAAGTTATTACCCCGATAGAGGGTCAGGGATTTAGCCTCCACCATAGAGTCCCTCCATAGAGGTGGGCTGGCAAGAAGGAGACCAGAGTATGCCTGACGCCACAAAAAAATATTAGTTATATTCATTTAAAAAGTGGACATTTGCCATAAATTACCACGAACAAAAACATTCACGAACAAACAAATTCACCTCGCTGTGATTTCTTCATCTAATTATTATAGCAATATATAAATTCTTAGGTCAATTAAATTTTATTACTTTTTTTCTTTCTCCAAAAACAAAAAGTAAATTAAAAAGTTATGATCCCACATCGGTACTTAGAATACCAGCGAGGTGCCTAACTTTTTAAATATCAATTGCGTACTGTAATTGAACATAAATAATTTAAATTGCCTGAATTTCATCACCATTATGAATCCTGTTACATATTTATTTCTATTTTGTATTCTCTTATAAATTTTAATACAACTTTAATATCTTAGCAATTTAAAATAATGTTAAATTTCTAATAATAATACGTAATATTTTATATAATCCAATATTTAAGTTATTTAATTCATAACTTAGGTAGTTAGGTAGCTATATTTCAGTCTCATTTACTAAGAATCTAAGTCTTTTGTTCAAATAACTTGAAATCCTTTAAGTTGACAGAAGTTGAGTAGCCACATATCTCTCTTAACTTGGGTATAATAAAGCTTTGTGTCTCTCAAGAGACAGACCTGAGAGATGCAGTTCGCTATTACTCCGAGTATTACCCAATGCTTGCACAACTTATTTAATAGTATTAATTATAATGAACTCCAAAGTTGTGACGTGAATAACTACGATAAAGTACTAAGAGACGCAGGTTTTTATTATTTGCAAAACTATTTTTATTTGTTTTAATGATGTTTTAATATCAAACATTCTTTTAAATAAATTATGTTACAATATTTTGTAAGTATTCAGTGGTAGATATGAATTATAATAATAAATAAGTCGAATATCATATTGTTCATTCGATATAATTTTCTATATTGACACGCTATAAAATAATAATTTAAGATGTATAATTAAATAGCTTATCTAAACTTTTGTATTTTCGTTGGCTTATTCAAGTCAAATTCAATGTATGAATACCGGCTTAAGAACTTTAAATACAAAGTAAATATACTTTAGGTTTCTCTCAACGTATAAAATGTATAGAGGCAAAAGTATAATAATATCTAATTTATTGTTATTATTCATCAATAACTACTTTGAAAGATATTGACAGAAAACAAAATGTAATAAATTTTGCAAAACAATAGCAATTCACACACATCAATTTTTTTCTTAACATTCAACGATATGGTTAATAAATTTAAATTTACAACCTTTATTATAGCCAAGCGTCTTTTACACCTTTTCTTATTGAAAAGCTATAAAATTTTATGTCTCTTAAACTTCGGTATGTTAAGAGTCTTTTCTGTTACACCTGTAATTTTATTATTACACCTTTAAATGGTATTTAAGACAATTTTGAATTGACATCTCAATTATATTCTCAACATTGTACCCTATTATTGTAAATTACCATTTTTATTAATTCACTCATTAAGGGGAAACAATTTAAAAGACTATTCTGATTGTTTTTCTTTTTACTGTTTTTTTATTTGTATTAAATCACAAGTTCTGGTTTTTCATATTAAAATAGATTTAAAAACTCACCGAAAGAGATTATTGTGAATGAATATCACAAGATTTTACTATAAAATTACTTTCCAATTGCCATAGTATAAAAAAGTTAACCGATCTTTTAAAATTTATTATAAATAAACCAAGATTTTTACAAAGAGTCACATTCACAATCACAGTCACAGTAACATTTTTTGATATTTAATAATAAATTATATATTTTATTACTCTTTATTATAACTTCATAATTGATTAATTTATTAATGTCGTCATATATATATAGGCACATCAAAACTAAAATAACATGGCAAAAACAGACACGGCAATGGCAAAAATTTAGTATTTTTGGATGAGGCTCGCAACTTTTCTTTGTTAAAATGTTCGTTTTTAGTATTGGAAATAGTCTGTCGAATTCTATGGAACTTTTTGCCTCATGCCGTATGGTATGGTATATAGGATATTTTATGCAATAGGTTTTTATGCGATACCAAATCAAAAGCTTTTTAAAAATCAATGAAAGGCGCAATAGTTAAGATTCTGTAACCTGTATTTATGAGTCTATTATTCTTTTTATGTATGAAATAACGGGCGTATGTGGATATACCACATGCGCCCGTTTATTATTATTTTTAAAATTTCAGGTTTTTTCATAATTTAAAAGTATAAAATATTCAATATTCTTGAACAAAATAGAAATTATATATTTTGCGCTTTATTGGCAGAGACAACTTTTGTTTTAAAATAAAATTAAGTATTATTGTTCTATTAGATTAAAATCTATATTTTTAATTTTTCACCTACTATAATAAAATAAAAGTGGGTGATGAATGAATTCATTTTTAAAAGCTCTTTCTCTGCGTTTGACTATTCTTTGTTTACATTGGAAGGATATAACGTATGTTGTATATTGATGTTTCAATAAATAATATAGCAAAAATAAAATTAAAAACTTTCATAACTGTTCAAATAACCAATCAAATAAGAGTGATTTATGTGAAGTCACAAAAATATATAAAAAAATCGTATGTATTTTATTTCAGTGATCACGTCACCGATAAATGATCATTTAAGTCATATAACTTATAATATTACAATAGTAATAAAATAATTTGCTTTACATAATTACCATTACTTTGAATGCTTAATCCTATTAAGATTTTTTACAAGGTATTTATTTGTTAATGTAAGAGCATCATAGAACTAATATTGGCATTGACAGTTATGGTAGTCTTTATTTGATACCACTCAAATTTAAAGCATCTTGACTAAGTAAGTATTGGAACCATGACATAATTTTTAATCATTAATAAAGCGTATTAATTGAAGATTACTTCATCACACATATTAAATAATTGTGAATATTATTAATTTTAAGTTAAATGTAGTACTGCAGTTTTTTGTTCTAGGACCAAGCAAGCAGAGGGTCTGACTAATTAGTGTTATTAAGCACAATTTTTCTTTCTTATCGTATGAATGCTTATGTCCAAAATATATAATACATATTGCTTAATAGTATCCTATAATATTAAGCAATATGTAATGAATGACTTTATTACTGAATATAAAATAAAAAACAAACGAAACGAAATTTCGTAAAGTTTCTAAGAAGCAAAAATAAAGTTTGTCGTTCGTAATCACCGCTTTAACTGAGTTTTCGAACGCTTTTAAAGAATTGGGAAATTGAAAAATAACTGAGCGTCGTCAAGATGAAATTGAGCTCAGTAAGTTCGCACAATTAAATCGAATTTCAAAGTAATTTTTTTATATTGTGAATATTTAGATATTTATATTTAAACATTTTAGCTGATGTTATTTAAAATTTTAAATTAATACTATTTTTTATAAATGAAATTCAATTTAGATAAGACAGTGAGTGAATCTCAATCGATACGATTGTTCAGTCTTTGATTAGCAAAAAAAAAGTAGATGACAATTCCGTTGGATATACAAAGAGTTATCTTTAAACTAAAATTTTATTATGGATAAAACTTATAATAATGACATAAAAGTTATCTCATCAAAATGTATCGTAAGTAGATTTTAGATGTCAGTTTGTAAACAAACAGTTTTTGTTTGTACTATATAACCTCTATAATATACTATATATCCTCTTCCAGTTACGAAAGTAATATAAAAAAACGTTAATTGTTTAATAATCGATCACTCACCATCCATTCCCGCTGTGCTTACCTACTTTATATAGTGGAATAGTTATTTGCATGTATTTTTAAATATAGCGAATGTTAAAATGAGCTATATACCTAAATACTACATAAATCTTTATAAGTAAAAAATTATAAACAAGATATTAACACTTCAAAGGAATATTAATTTCTACGTGAAAGAGAAACGTAACATTTTTCCACTACAGCTGTTAAAACCTTTAAAAGACGAGTGTTGTGTCCTGAGAGCGCTTTGTCATCATGCAGAAGATCTTCAGTCTACTGAGTATGCATTACACTTTATTTATTCATAAAAGGCTACTACTCACTATTTGCTTTTATTATCAACGCTTAAAGTTTTCTATATTTATTATCTACGTAAATTTTAGAGAGAGATTGACCGATTATTTGACGGCCTTTCGTTGCTGAGCTCTGGGCAGTGAGTGTGGTACCAACACGGGAAGTTAGTTTGAGTGATCCACGGATTGTTGTTACAAGTGTAGGTGTTTTGTGTCCGTTACAATTATATTGTTCTTCATAAAATAGATTTATTAAAATCAACAAAATATAATCAGTCTAGAAATTATAATAAATTTATTAATTTTCTTTTAAGATACAATATCTTCCTAATAAATATAAAATTTCTGTACATACCGCTTAATTTTCTTTGTTAGATATTTCTATATTTGGCAAGTTGTGTTTGTTAGTCACAAATCAGATGCCAAGAAGATTAATGAGCTTAGTCTAATTAGGGAAGTTTCCAAGAGCTATTTTATGGGCTCTGTAACGAGAGAGCATACTGCGACGCACTTCAGCCTGACCGGTGACTTAACACTTTTAAGGACTGTGTTTACATTAAGTGCAAAATCAATAATATGTAGTATTACCATAAATTTATTAAATAACATTTAAATACCGTTTTCTTACCTTAAGAAATAAAAAACATAACTTTAAAAAAAATATTGTATTTCAAATAAGTTGTATCTTTACGCTATACAAACTCATTTGGTTTCATTAAATCTACATTTAAGGTTCTTGGTAGTTTGTTTAATATACCTTGATAGTCTTTTAAATAAATTCTAAAATAAAATTACAAAAAAATAATGGCCTTTTTCTATAAATTTCTATAAAAAAACATCTTTTCAAGATACTTCTCACAAGAAGACGACATACCAGTCACAGCCAAGCCATAATTAGTTTCTCTGCATAACTATCTGCGGATAGCTCAAACGACAATATTAATTAAAGTTTTTAGTATACCAGTCAGGTTGTACATTTTATATTATAGTTGAATATCCAATTACTGAGATTATATCCGTTTAAAAATAATGTGTTTTTTCGTATTATAATTTTATTAAAATGAAAAACATAATTAGAATATAATAGAATTAAAATGGAACCAAATAAATAAAAGATTGGGAAGTCTTTCTTTGTGGAGCAAAAGAATAGCTTTATCGGAATGTGAGATAAGTTATCTCGTCAAATATGTGAAGAAAATATAACATTTACATTCAGCTAGTAATCGCATATTGTTTTTTGTTTTGCTCAGAAACCTTATTCTGTTGCCTATTTTATATATTACTTTACTGTTTTTAACATCGAATATAATGTACTTAATTATGCTGAAAATGCCGATAATGCATTGTTTTTTAAAATGTTAAATAACACAACGTAAAGTGACATGTAATATAAGCAATAATTAAATGCTCAATTCTAACATATTTAATATTATCTGACTGGATAGGCAAGATCCTAAGAAGCCTAAAGATAAGAAGAATTTTGCGAACTAGTTAATTCTTAGTATTTTGAAACAATATAGTTTTATAATATGTTTTTCTGCATGATAAAAAATTAAATTTAAGAATTAATCTATGAAAAATATAAGGCTTTTTAGATGCATATTCCTTTTTTATTCTTCCCTTTTCCCTGTGAATTATACTTAAAAAAATAAATGTAATATTTTGTGTATTGTATACAAAATATTAGATTTAATTTTAATAACTTTTATAATTATAACAAGAACATAATAAGAACCGGTGCTAATATATATTTTTTTTAAAGAGAAAATTGAAATAAACCTAAACAAAAAAAAAATTTTGCATAATCAGAGATTTTGTATAATCAGAGATTTCTTATATACTTAATAATTCGATGGTAAGTACTTTTAAGCTAAGTTCTCATTAATGTATATTTAAATTCCGTGTTTAAAACTAATAACGGATAAAAGTTTAAATAAAGGGGAGTCCAAAAAATATGAAACAGTAGTTTATAAAATAAAAACTTATGACGAACGAAAACAAAACAAAACCATGTTGAAGATAAAACACTTGTCTTGGGTAAAATATAAAACCACTAAGATTGACTTTGCTTATGTTTCTTAAATCTTTGCATCGCTTATTCCTTTCATCTTTATACTAATAAGAAGACCACATTTTTCTTTTGTAAGTTTCTTGTCGTAATACCTTTAATTGAAGTTTTGTTTCGTACTTCTTTGTGTAAAATATAATAACTAAGGAAATGAAGTATAATATTTATTTATATTAAGTTTATTTACTACACTAGTTATAAACACAACTATAAACATACTAAGTACATATATTTATTATTTAATATATGATAATATAATTCTTTAATTCTCTCAATTACTAATTTAGGAGCTTTAGAAAGTTATTTTTGACTTTTTGATATATTTATAGTCCATATAAATATATATATCGTGTGACTCTTTTGATACTTTAAATAACTACATTGTGTTGATGAAAAAGTCTTGTGACATCTTATTGTTTTAATTATCTTTGGGAAATAGATATTATAAAGAAGACGTTTAATTCCATTAATTATTTAAAAAATACATATTCGTAATTTTCTACATAAAACAAAATGGTTAAATTAGCATATTAGTAAAAAAAAATTTTTCTTTGTAATTTATTCCTGATGTTTCTCTCTTTCTTGCTCCATCTATCAAAACGTTATGAAAAAAAACATTGTATAAAGTTATCTGGTATTCAAGTAAAACACCAATAATCATGGCTTCTATTAGATCTCAGAAAGCTAATTTATTGTTAATTAACTTGTTAACTAACTGTTGTGTAATATTTTACTATTTCCTTCTGTTAGACCAAAGTACTTCTACAAATGCCATTAATTAAATAATAATTTGAATCTTAATAAAGTAGAAAATGAACAGCTTGATCTAACTTTATTATTTTGTTTTCACGTTTGTTATATTTCTGTATAATGTATGGTTATTAATTAAATATTTCTTATATTCTTGTTTATTGCAAAATTGTTAAATTACCACTTATTATACTCTCACAAACCGTGGAAACGCTGATTAGACACTGTAGACTTGTATTATGTTAAAATCCCAGAATGTAATATCCGAAACCTTTGTTTGTTATACTTATTTTTCTGCATTATTTTAATTATAATTTCATTTAAGTTTTACATTTTAAGTTGATGAATTTGTATTTTTTGTATTCCTCTGGTTTTGATAGACTTAATTCGACCAACAATTCTATAAATTTTAATAAACATTCAAATAATAAAAAAAGTTATTAAAAAGTATCATATTTCTTTTTATAGTATAAAAATGTATTATTTTATATTTTATTTATAAGAAAAATATAAAATATTCTCTTTATTTGCAATAAAAGATAAAAAAGCTAAAATATTCTGTAATTTGAATGATTCATGGGCCATTACTGTGCGTTATTTAAGAAGAAAAGGTTAGCAACTTGCGAGACAAGGTATATTGCCCAAGTTATAACTACCGTTTCGGGATTATATTTTGCCAGCTTTTACAGCTTTATGCTACTTTGGATATTATCTGATTATTTATAATACATTTATCTCTGATAATTTAATATTTAACAATAAATCTATTCATCTCGTGTTTTCATTCTACATATACTCGTATATGGCAAATGGGTGTGAAATGCGTATGAATTTTTATAAACTTGCTAATTTTGTTAGACGGTTTACTCATCCCTGAAAATAACTCCATGTAAATCAAGTTTTTAGCAAATGTTAGACTTTTTACAGTTTACAAGTGATATCCCAACTGGCCTATTATACTCATCCGTCTTTTGTGTAAATTTTCAATACCGCTATTATTTTGGAATCCTAATATTTAAAATCTTTAATCCGCCAAAACTAAGCGTTTGTCAATTATGAAATTAATGTTATTGTCTTAATAAAACAACATTTAAACTTGTGTAACGCGAACAAATTAAAAATATGACGAGAAACATCACATGCACGAGGATTAATAATCATGATGGTATGAAGGTATCGGTCTTCCAATAGAATTATTAAATTATGACATCATTTTCTAATGATGGTGCTAAGACAATAATTATGATATTTTAGAACTACCCGTTTCATCTAAATTTCAATATTGTACTTACTTTAAACTGTAGTCAACTACTATTTAGAATGATAGAGAAAGAACGCACTAGCACTCAAAAAGAGATTTTGACTGTTTTTAACATTATTAAAATAAGTCAAATTTTTTTCTTTATATTTTTTATGTTTAGACAAATTATCAAAACTTTGAAACAATTTTTAACATAAAGTGTGTAGTTCTAAATATTACACATTCATTCTTGTATCCAATTTATTATCAGGGAAGTGAAAGTTCCTATTTATGTTTAAGTTTCAATTACTTATAAACTTGTCTAAATTATATTCCTAAAATGTTCAAGTTGTACTATAAAGTATATTTATTTTTATATTTGACGAGGGTTCACAATAGGATCAGAGGGCTTTTGTAGTCAAGAGTGGTAATTATATTTCAAATCATTATATTAATAGTAAAGGTAACTTTGTAACCCTTTGTTAGTAAAAGTATTCGGTTGGAGAAGTACCAAATTTGGAACAGAAAGTTAATATTTTTTTCAATAATTCAGTACAATAATAAAAAATAAAATACACACACTACCACGCGTTTCGTAAAAACAAATCAATTAAAAGATTAACTATTATGTAAACGCTATCAATGACAAATAAATAAATTGTCATGACAGATTAATATTAGAACAGATAAATAAATGTATTGATTGCATAAGATAAATAAAAAATAATAAAAACTAAATAATAGTATGTTGAATATTTATTAACACCCAACCAAGTAACCAACAGGTGTTACAATTATTTTTTTTATAATAATTATTATTTTATACATCATATGAAAATTAATTTGTTTGTGGGTCCATATATTTGTAAACGGATCACAATAATAGGACCATTTTAATATTTTATTACGTAAAAATTGATAAGCAATGAATCATCACAATATATCCGCTTACCAAAACGTTTCCTGGCAATAATAAATTGTTTGGATTCAATAACTTTTTTAATAAAAATGTTAGCATTAGAATACGGTACTTAAAAATATAAAAACTAGAATGTAGAATAATAATAATGTGAGCGAATCCTTGCTACAGGCTGTAAAAGTCTCTTTACAGAGATCAGTCAGCCTGTGTGCGAGTAGGAGCAGGCATGTCGCCCTGGTTTGACATTCAATCGGGTGTTAAGCAAAGTTTCGCTATGTCAGCTTGGTTGTTCAATTTGTTTTTGGATAGTTGTCTCCAAGGCGTGAAATACAGTGACATAGGAGTGAAAGTAGGTGACCTTAAGGTCAACTGCTTGCCACATGCAGATGATGCATTGCTCATTGCTTCATCAGAATGCAATTTGCAGGCATTGGTCACCACTCTGAAAGATGGGTGTGAAAATAATGGTCTAAACCTGAAGCCAGATAAGATGAAGGTTCTGATATTTGAAAGAAATGAAGAAAGAACAGAATGTAAGATCAACGTGTATGATAAGATTATAGAACAAGTGAATGAAGTGGTATATTTGGGAAGTATGTTTAGCAGAGACGGAAGATACAAAATGGATTTGGAAAGGCGTATTGCTGCCGGTAACAGAGTCACCGCTGACTTTGGCTGCATTGTTAAGACGGTGAAACGTTAGCATAGCTGCACGTTTGGCTGTACACAATGCAGTTTTGCTACCGACGCTGTTATACGGCAGCCAAACGTGGATAACACAGAAAAAGAATGTAAGAAAGGTGAATGCTGTGGAGACGCGATCTCTGCGCGATGAGAATGAAGAAGAACGTGCTCAGGTGGTTTGGGTACGTCGAACGAATGAGTGATGAAAGAATGGTAAAAAAGATTTATAAAGGAAAAGTGAGCTGTAAGAGCGACGGGAAGGCCTCGAGTGACCTTCAAAAACACAAAATCTATGATACTGGAGGAAGGTCACGTAAAAAGCATGGGGACCCCTCGGAGGGCAAGTATGAAGAAGTTGATGTCTGTGACCGAGGCGAAATAGGTATGACATGACCGTAGCGTTTGGTGCTCCTTCATCTTGGGCTACCCTGCAAGGGATATGGCGTGAAGCTAAATAAATATATAAATAAATAAATATAGAATAATATATAGACGTATAAATTCATCAAAGATGATCACCACACAGTAGCTCAGTCCGTACATCGCCGGAGGCGGTATGCCAGAGGTAGGAGGATCAAGCTTCGTCTAGATAATTTGTATGATTCCAATGATCCTAGTGACTGCGCTGCGGCTGTAGCTGATGTGATACTTCACGGCATGGAACTATTTGTACCAAGCTCTGTGGTACCACTCGGTGGCAGATCGCGGCCTTGGTTTGATGCGTCTGTCAGGGCTGCAGCAGCTGGCAAACGGCAGGCTTATCAAGCTTGGGCTAATACGTTAGTCACTAAGGATCCGAACTCTAGAGTTCTGAAGAGGAAATATAATCGTGCCTCCAGATTCTTCAAACGGAAAATTGCTAGAGCGAAGTTCAAGCATGTCGTCAAAATTGGGGATCAGCTGGCAAAGTACCCACCTGGCACGCGCAAGTTCTGGGCGCTTTCCAAAGCCAGTCTGGGAAACTTCTGTCTGCCGGGGGCACATGTTCTGCCTTCCCTGCCGCCATTGCACACTGGGAACGACTCTCTGGCCCACACGGCAAAAGAGAAAGCCGATCTCTTGGGCACTCTTTTTGCCTCTAACTCGACTTTGGACGACCAGGGGAAGGCACCGCCTATCATCCCGCGGTGTCCGAGCTTAATGCCGGAAATAGTTTTTCGGCAAAAACTCATCCGAAAGGCCCTCCTTTCCTTGGAAGTTCATAAGTCGAGTGGGCCAGATGGTATCTCTCCAGTTGTGCTACGAACATGTGCCCCCGAGTTGACACCAGTGCTAACGCGTCTATTTCGGTACTCCTACTTGAAAGGCGTAGTCCCGGTCTCATGGAAGCGTGCCTTTGTCCATCCGATCCCTAAAAAAGGTGATAGCTCGGACCCAGCTAACTACAGACCTATCGCCATTACCTCTCTGCTCTCCAAAGTAATGGAGAGCATCATCAATAAACAGCTCCTAACCTACCTCGAGGATCACCAGTTGGTCAATGACCGGCAATATGGCTTTCGCCATGGTCGATCGGCTGGTGATCTTCTGTTGTATCTTACACACCGTTGGGCAGCTGTTATTGAAAGCAAGGGAGAGGGTCTGGCAGTTAGTCTGGATATGGCGAAAGCCTTCGATCGTGTATGGCACAAGGGGCTTCTTTCGAAGCTACCTTCCTATGGGCTTCCCGAGAGTTTATGCAAGTGGATCACCAGCTTCCTCACTGGGCGGAGCATACAGGTCGTTCTCGACGGTTTTTGCTCGGACCCCAAGCCCGTGAACGCTGGTGTACCCCAAGGCTGCGTGCTATCCCCAACTCTGTTCCTCCTGCACATCAATGATATGTTGGATATCTCCAACATTTCGAGTGATTGTCAGTTTCGTGGTCATCTGGAGAGCAAGGCCAAGTTGGCCTCGAAGAAATTGGGAGTGATTAATAGAGCGAGGCAGTATTTCAAACCTGGCCAAAGACTTGCGCTCTATAAGGCGCAAGTCCGGCCACACATGGAGTACTGTTCTCATCTCTGGTCCGGATCACCCCAATATCAGCTTCTACTATTTGACCGCGTACAACGGAGAGCCGCTCGGATTGTCGGTGACCCGGTGCTCTGCGAACGGCTGGACTCTTTGGCATTGCGTAGAGACGTTGCTTCTTTGTGCGTCTTCTACCGCATTTACAACGGGGAGTGTTCCGAAGAATTATTCGATCTGATGCCTGCCGCCGAATTTCATCACCGCACAGCGCGCCATCGCCTCCAATACCATCCTTACCACCTGGATGCGTGGCGATCCTCCACTGTGCGGTTCTCAAGGACATTTTTTCCACGTTCCACTCGCTTGTGGAACGAACTCCCTTCGGCGGTATTTCCAGATCGGTACGACATGGGTACCTTCAAAATAGGCGTCTACTCCTACCTACAAGGCCGGCAACACTCTTGTAAATCCTCGGATGTTGCAAGAGTTCATGGGCGGCGGTGATCACAAGTCATCTGTGACCCGCCAGCTCGTTTGCCCTCCTCTTCCATAAAAAAAAATAAAAAAAATAAAAAATTATAAATATTGATAAGAAAATAACCATGAGCCCTATCATGGTTTAACACTTAAAGATTAATTCAAATAAAAAATAAGTTTATGACACTTTTTCAAAAGGGTTATAAACTTACATGATAAAATATATAGTTTAAAATTAAATAAAGAAGAATTAAAAGTCGACAATAGTAAGAATACTATTGTCGACTTTTAATTCTTCTCCTAACTCAACCATCGGATCCTGGATATAAACGACAAAGAACAATTCTTAAAATCCTACATTAAATTTAACTTTCAGGTGACTGAGGAAATTTATAAAAATCTGTAATTATAAAAGGCAATCAATCCAACTTATAATTAGTTAAAAGAAATAATGGTTCTCCGTATTTAAGCCAACTTGCAATTTATTACAATATATTTCACTCTTGAGTTAATTCTATTTAACTCTTTCTTTTGCCCACACTTATATTTTGTATGTAAATTTTTTAGAATAATTAACAAACATTTGTTTGTGTTTAATTTTATTTAAGCAGGTTTTAATTAACATTTCATAAACAATACAGAAGTGGTTGTTATGAAAAGTAAAGGTTTACATTTACTTTACAAACTTTCCGTTCCGTCATTGTTTCATTCTATTACAATATGGCATATATTATAGTATTGTGGACAATATAATAATCGTACGTTTAATAACTTATAAAATCTACATAGACAATATACATACTTAAATTTATTTACATATTTTGATTTGTTTATGAAGGTGATAAATATACTGATTATTGATTGCAAATTAAATAAGTGGTTTAAACACTTTGCAATCTTTTGAGGAACAGATAAAAGTGAGTAAAAGACATGTAAAAAAGGGGAAAATGGTTAGTTTTGCTGCTTTCCTAGCTATTATATACCAGCTGTAGTCAAATTACTTCAGCTTGGCTCTGATAACCAAGATACCAAATAATAAGGGTAATTATCAATACCAAATAATATTTTTATTTAAAAAAGTAATTACAATAATTATATTTTTTAATTTAGTAACTAAAAATCCAGAATATATTGCTAAGTGCTAAGATGCTTCATAAACAGACAACTTCACCTCGCTTACTCTTTCATTACTACAATGAATTAATTCTCAGGGCGTTTTAATTTTTATAATTAAATTTTATTCCTACCAAATTAAAAAATTAATGAAAATATTATGGTTTCATGTCGGGACTTCGAACACCAGCGAGGTGCTTTACTTTTTACACTTCAATTGCGTACAATAATCGCCCATAAATAATTTAAATTCCCAGAATTTTGTCACAATTATATATCTAACATATTTAAGTCTATTTTTATTTTTTGAGAATATTTTAAGATAACTTTTCTGTGAGTTAATTATAACATTTAAAATAGATATAATATGTTTTTATATATTTTATTTGATATTTAAATTATAAATTTCAAAACTACCCAATATTTCAATGGCATTTACTAACAATCTAAGTCTTATTCAAATAACTTGAAATCCTTTCAGTTGTCAAAAGTTGAGTAGCCACATATATCTCTTAACTTGAGTATAATAAAGCTTTGTGTCTCAAGATATATCTTGGTCAAACAGATGCAGTTCGCTATTTCTCCTAGTATTAACCAATGCTTGAACAACTTACTTGATAGTATTAATAATTTTCATTTAATAATACTATTAAGTTGTAAAGTGAAGAACTACGATAAAGTACTAAGAGACGCATGGTTTATTATTTGTGATATATAATATAAGATGTATAATTAAAAACCTTATCTAAACTCATATATTTTCGATTATTCGATTATTCAAGTCGACTTCAGTGCATGAATACCGGCTTGAGAACATTACATATTAAGCAAATATAGTTTACTTTAGGTTTCTCCCAACGATACATATATAAAGGTGAAAGTATGATAATATCAAATTTATTGTTATTAATCATCAAAAAAATAATTTAAAAAATGTTGACAGAAAACAAAATATAATAAATTTTGCAAACAATTGAAATGCTGAAATATAATCCAATAACACCAACTCTCATTCTTAACATTCTACAAAATGGTTAATAAATTTAAATTTACAACCTCTAAAATAGCCTAGCGTCTTTTACACCTTTTCATATTGAATAACTATAAAATTTATATCTCTTAAACTTCTGTATGTTATGATTCTTTTCTGGTAATTTTATTGTTACACTATTAAATTGTATTTAAATGGATTTTGAATTCACATATCAGTTTTATTCTTAACATTATTTTCTATTATTGTAAAGTACCATTTTTATTAATTCACTCGTTAATGGGACCAATTTAAAACATTATTTTGATTGTTTTTTTACTATTTTTATATTTATAAAAAAACACAAATTCTGGTTTTTCATATTTAAATAGCGTAAAAAACGCGACAAAAAAAAAATCGGAATGAATACCACAACACTTCTTTTAAAAACTACTTTCCAATTGACATAGAACAATAAAACTTAATCGATTTCTTATAATTTAATATAAATTAATTATTTTTATTTTTTTTTACACTTTTTTATAAATTCACAATTCATTGGTATAAATATAGGCACATCGATTTTTTTTAAATAACCTGGTAAGAAACAGAGACGGCAGTGGCAAAAAGTTAGTACTTTTGGATGAGGTTTGCAACTTTTCTTTGTTAAAATGTTACTTTTTGGTATTGGAAATAGTCTGTCGAATTCTATCGAATATTTCGTCTCATGCCGTACGGTGTATAGGATATTTTATGCAATAGCTTTTTATGCGATACCAAATCAAAAGCTTTTTAAAAATCTATGAAAGGCGCAATAGTTAAGATTCTATAACCTGTATTTATGAGTCTTTTTATGGATGATAATACCGGCGTATGTGGAAACTTTTATTTTGCACTTTCAGGTTTTCTTAATTTAAAAGTATAAAATATTCAAAAATCTTGGACAAATAGAAATTATTTATATATTTTGCACTTTGGTGGCAGAGACAACTTTTGTTTTTATAATAAAGTTAAGTGTAGTAAAAAAAAATACTTTCAATAATTATTTTTTATCTACTATAATAAATGACATACAGATATGGTGATAGATGAATACAATTTTAATGGCCCTTTCTCTCTCTTTAAATATTTTTAGTTTACATACTTACGTACGTACTACGTGCTTTGAATATGAATGTTACAATAAACTCTATAGCAAAAATTAAATTTAAAACTGTAATAGCTATTCAAATAACGAATTATAATTAGAATATAACGAAGTCAAAATGGACCCAAATAATTCAAGGAAAAGGAAGTCTTTCTTTGTGAAGCAAAAGAATAGCTTTGTCGGAATGTGAGATAAGTTATCTCGTCAAATATGTAAAGAAAATAAAACATTTACATTCAGCTAGTAATCGCATATTGTTTTCTGTTTTCCTTAATATTTCCATGTTCAGAAACCTTATTCTTTTGCCTATTTTATGTGTTTTTTCGTATTGTAACATTGAACATTATGTACTTCATTTAAATCTTTTAAAATGTTAAATAACACAAAACGCAAAGTGACATATGATGTAAACAATAATTAAATGCTCAATAATAACATATTTAATATTAGCTGACTGAGTAGAAAGTATCCTGTGAAACCTCCGAGATTTTATTCATATCATATTGAAACGTTATTAACCAACGCCCAATAAGTTTTCTTATTTACATGCGATAAAAATAAAATTTAAGAATAAATCTGTAAAAATAATACAGTTTTTTAATTCATATTCCTGTTTTATTTTTGTTCGTGGATTATGCTAAAAAGTTAAAAAAAAACTATTTTGTATACAATAATAACTTTTACAATTATAAGTAAAACATAATAAGAACAGGTGCAAATACATTAATTGTTTTAAAGTGTAATACTTAATAATTCGTTGAAAAGTACTTTTTAGCTAAGCATTCATATATATTTAAATTCCGACTCTAAAGCTAATAAGAAAAATATTTTTTTATTCTAACAATGTTGAGCTCTTGATCCGTCGATAGATTGATATTGATTGCAATGTAGATCAATAAACAGATCCGTAAGAAGAAATTGACAATTCTTTCTTTATATATCTACATATACTTACACAAATTAACATAAAGTTTATTATCAGAAAAATTACATATTAATTCTTGTATCGAATTTATTTTAAGCGAAGTGATTATTTCTATTTATATTTGAATTTCAATTACTTATAAACTTGTCGTCGCTCTAAATTATATTCATAAAATATTCTAGAATGTTTAATTCAAGTTGTAATATAAAATATATTTATTTTTATATTTGACGAGGGTTCACAAAAGGATCAGAGGGCTTTTGTAGTCGAGAGTGGTAATTATATTTCAAATCATTATATGTATTAATAGTAAAGGAGAAACTTTGTACCTCTATGTTAGTAAGTATTCGGTTGGAGGTATCAATTTGGAACAGTTATAGTTTATATGGTATATATATATGTTTTTATAAATAATGCATTACATATACTTAAAAAAATATATATACATAAACTACCATTACTTTCATAAGAACAATCAATTTAAAGATTAACTGTTTATATTAATGCTGTCAATGTCAAATTCTAATATTGATTTGACAGAATAATATAAAAAAAATACATGGATTGAATGAAAGCTGTATCTTTTTTGCAATAAAATAAAAAATATTTATTAACTTCCAAACTTTGATTTATAGTTGAATTTCAGCCACTCGGCTATTGCTAGTACTCGTAAGTATTCATTTATTAATACTTTTTATCTAACATTAAGTTACTATTTCTCAAATAACCAATAGGTACTCAATATCAACCATATGAAAATTATTTTATTATGGGTCTATTTACTTTGAAACGGATCAGAATAAACAGACCCTTTTAATATTTTATTACGTAAAATTTATTGGTAATGAATCATCACAATATACGAGTATATCCGCTTACCAAAACATTTCCTAGCAAAAATAAAATTGTTTTCATGTAATAGATGTTTTATATTAATATTGACTTTTTTATATAAATGGTAGCATTGCAAAATATTACTGGAAAATATACTAACAGAATAATATATAGAATGGTAAATTCATCAAGGATGATCACGACACAGTAGCTCAGTCAGTAGAGCGCCAGAGGTGGTATGCAAGAGGTTGGAGGATCAAGCCTCGTCTAGATAATTTGTATTATATAATTATTGGTAAGTAAATAACCATAATAGGGCTCACCTATCATGGTTAATAAATACAAAGTTAAAAATAGTTATTATCCTTTCTATTGTCGACTTTTAATTATTTTCTAACTCCACCATCAAACCCTGGATATAACCGACAAAAAACAATTCTTAAAATCTTACATAAAATATAACTTTCAGGGGACTGTGGAAATTTACAAAGGTCTGTAATTATAAAAGGCAATTCACCTTATAATTAGTTAAAAGGAATAATGGCTCTCCGTATTTAAATCAACTCGCAATTTAATACAATTTATCCAACTTCTGAGTTAAATCTATTTAACTGTTTCTTTTCCCCACACTAATAAATTTTTATGTTAACAACTTTATCTCGCTTACTCTTTTCATTAATATACATTCAGAGTAGTTTAATTTTTATTAATAAATTTTCTGTCTACAAAAACAAAAAGATAATGAAAATATTCGGTACTTAGAACACCAGGGAGGACCTTTACTTTTTACACTCCAATTGCGTGCAATAATTGGCCGTAAATAATTTAAATTCCCAGAATTTTATCATAATGAGTTAACCTGAAACATATTTACTATGACTTTTTCTATTTTTTATTTCTTGGGAATAAAATTTCTATGAGTTAAATATAACGTTCAAGATAGAAATACCTAATATGTTTTTGAATATTTTATATTATATTTAAATGATTCCATTTAGAACTAACTGATATTTTAGTCTTATTTATTAATAGCATAAGTCTTTTGTTCAATTAACTTAAAATCCTTTAAGTTGACAGAAGTTGAGTAGCCACATATCTCTCTTAACTCGGGTATAATAAAGCTTTGTGTCTCTCAAGAGACAGACAAGACAGATGTATTTCGCTATTACTCTTAGTATTAAACAATGCTTGCACAACTTATTAATAGTATTAATTTTAATTATCTCCAAAGTTGTGAAGTGAATAATTACGATAAAGTACTAAGATTTCATTGCTTGTACGCAGGTTTTTATTATTTAAAAAACTATTTTTTTGTTTCAATGACGTTTTAATATCAAACATTCTTTTAAATAAATTATGTAAAAATATTTTGTAAGGATTCAGTGGAAGATTGTAATTATTATAATAAATAAGTGAAACATCATGTTGTTCAATCGATGTAATTTTCTTTATTGTAAGGCTATAATAATAATATTTTAAGATGTATAGTTAAAGTGTTTATCTGAACTTATTTCTTTTCGTTGTCTTATTCAAGTCGACGTTTGTGCATGAATACCAGCCTAAGAACTTTACATATTTAGCAAATATAGTTTACTTTAGGTTTCTCTCAACGTATAAAGTATATAAAGGTAAAAGTATGATAATATCCAATTTATTGTTGTTATTCATCAAAAACTAATTTGAAAGATGTTAACAGAAAAAAATTTAATAAATTTTGCAAACAATTGAAATGCTCCATGAAATCCAATTATTCCAAGTCTCATTCTTAACATTCTACGAAGTGGTTAACAAATTTATTTTATTTACAACCTCTTATATAGCCTAGCGTCTTTTACACCTTTTTGTATTGAAAAGCTATAAAATTTGATGTCTCCTAAACTTTTGTATGTCAAGATTCTTTTCTGGTAACTTTATTGTTACACCTTTAAACGGTATTTAAGAAAAATATATTCTATTATTTTAAATTACCATTTTTATTAATTCACTCGTTAAGAGGAAACAATTTAAAAGACTATTCTGATTGTTTTTATTTTTACATTTTTTTTATATTTGTATAACATCACTAATTCTGTTTTTTTTTATTTAAATTGCTTAAAAATCTCACCAAAAGCATTTCTTCTGTATGAATATCACAAGACTTCTTTATAAAACTACTTTCCAATTATCATATTATTGTGTGGTTCTTCTCAGACCAGGGCGCGTTTGGAATCCTCGTAATCCTATTTTAAGTTGAAGAGTGTCTTTACAGAAGGGCTTATTTTGATACATACGATTTCAAAATAGGCCCTCCTGTCACTTTGACCTACACAAATGATCACTGGTATAAACTCAAAGTGGAAAATAAGTAAATTAATAAATCTTCATATATATATGCATTGAAATTAAAATAACATGGCAAAAAACAGAAACGGCAGTTCCAAAAAGTTAGTAGTACTTTTCGATGAGGTTCGCAACTTTTCTTTATTGAAATGTTTGTTTTTGGTATTGGAAATAGTCTGTCGAATTCTATGGAAGTTTTTGCCTCTGACCCTATCTTATGGTATACAGGTTATTTTATCTAATAGGCTTTTATGCGATACCAAATCAAAAGCTTTTCAAAAACCAATGAAAGGCGCAATAGTTAAGATTCTATAATCTGTATTTATGAGTCTAATATTCTTTTTATGGATGAAATAACTTGGATGGTATTGTTTTTACACTTTCAGGTTTTTTTTTATTTAAAAGTATAAAATATTCAAAATCTTACACAAAATAGAAATTACATTTTCTGCGCTTTACTGGCAGAGACAGCTTTTGTTTTTATAATAAAGTTTTTTTTACCTAAAATTAAAGTGGGTGATGAAATAATAAATTATTATAAGCCATTTCTCTGTGTTTGACTATTGTTTGTTTACATTGATAGGATATAACGTATTTTTTATTGAATAAAATTTTAAACTTTCATAACTGTTCAAATAACCAATCGAATACGAGTGATTTATGTGAAGTCACAAAAAATGAAAATAAAATTGGTATTTATTTTATTTCAGTGATCACATCACTGACAAATGATCATTAAAAATATTATAATATTACAATAGTAATAAAATAATAGCCATTACACAATTACCATTACTTTGAACACTAAAAGCCTTAATCCTATTAAGATTTTTTACAAGGTATTTATTTGTTAATTTAAGAGCATCATCTTCCTGCCCTTATCCCTTCTTGCATTATCCCTTCTTGTCACCCCACACATCCATCTTAACATTCGCATCTCCGTTACATGCAAACGCTTTTCATCCATCACCTTCATCGCCCAGCACTCAGATCCATACATAACGACAGGTCTTATGATGTTTTTATAAATTCTCCCCTTTAGTTTAAGGGGAATTCGGGCATCACATGTCGTCCCAGTGACTTGTCGCCATTTCATCCATCCCGTGTTGATTCTGTGCTTTACGTCACGGTCAATATTGCCATCGCTTTGAATCAGAGAACCAAGATAGCGAAACTCCGAGCAGACTGGTAACGGTACTCCGTCGAACAAAATAGGAACAAAACCGGAGACACTGCCGAAATCGCAGAACATGTGCTCTGTTTTTGTTCTACTTACTTTCAGGCCGACACTCTCCAGCTTTTGTTGCCATTTTACCAGTCTACTCTGCATCTCAATTCCATCCTCGCCGACAAGAACAATGTCATCAGCAAATAGCATGCACCAGGGTGCTTCTTCCTGTATGTCCAATGTCAGAGCATCCATTATCAACAAGAAGAGGTAGGGACTCAGAGCCGACCCTTGATGCAGACCTACTGCCACATTGAACTTGTCGGTGTTTCCAGCGGCCGACCGGACTTGTGTACTAGATCGACTGTACATTGCACGAACCAACTCCACATACTTCCCAGGTATACCGTTCTCTTTCAAAGCCCACCATATCAGATTACGGGGAACGCGGTCGTATGCCTTCTCGAGATCAACGAACACTATGTGCAGTTTCTTATGGGCTCGTCTGTATTTCTCACTCAACTGACGAAGAGCGAATACAGCATCCGTCGTACCCCGACCAGGCATAAAACCGAACTGGTTCTCCATCACTCTCGTCTCGCATTCTTTTCTCTATCACTTTCTCCCACACTTTCATAGTATGTGACATGAGCTTTATACCCCGATAACTGTTGCAGTCTTGTATGTCACCTTTATTTTTATAAATGGGCACTAGGTCACTATTGCACCATTCATCAGGGATCATTTCTTCATGCAACAACTTATTGAAAAATAAAGCCAGCCACTTATACCCATATTCATTTAAAACCTTCAATACTTCCACTGGTATCGCATCCGGCCCTACAGCTTTTCCATTCTTCATACCTTGCAAAGCCGCTTTCACTTCATCATCGGTCACTTCTTTCACTAATCCTTTATTTACCGGCTGGTTTTTCAAAGCTCCACTCCAATCATTTTCTTCATTCATTAATGTTTCTAAATATACCTTCCATCTTTTTTTTATGTCCTCATCTCTCATCAACACCCTTCCAGTATCGTCTTTTATGCATTTTACATGTATGACATCTCTAGCATTCTTCTCCCTACGCTTTGTTATGCGGTAGAGTTCCTTTTGACCTGCAGGAAACTCTAGCGATTTATATAACTCCTCTTGCACTTCAGCTCTAGCAATGGCTACAGCTACTTTCGCTCTCTTCTTACATCTTTTATATAACATTTTCATCTCCTCTTTCATACTTTCATTATCATCCGGTACTTCCTGCCATTGCTTAAACGTATCTTTCTTCTCTTTCAGAATCTTTGGCACATCTCCATTCCACCACCACGTTTCCTTATTTATCACACCTTTTCCTTTCGTTTCACCTAATACATCCTTTGCCACAGTTTTTATGCATCCCGCTATTTCGTTCCAACTATCGTTCAAGGATTTTCCTTCTATACTACTCATATTTATAATTTTATCTGTCACTCTTTTTTAAAATTTACTCGCACATTCTTTCATTCTCTAACAAATACCATTTTATTTTAGGTGGGGGTCGTTTCTTGTACATATTTGTACGCACTACATGTTTAATTTCCATGATGAGGAGCCTATGCTGTGAGACTACACTTTCGCCCGGCAGTACCTTGCAGTTTTTGACGCAATTGATTTTCTTTCTTCTTATTAAGAAATAATCAATCTGCGTCTTATGGCGGCCACTTTTGTATGTAATTAGGTGTTCTTCCCTCTTTTTGAACCAAGTGTTGGATATAGCCAAATCGAAGGCTAGCGCGGCCTCCAGCAAGGCCTCACCCTCGTCATTACGGTGACCGAAACCCCAACCACCATGTACTCTTTCATAGCCATCATTCATACATCCCACATGCCCATTAAAATCACCTATCTCATTGTCCGGAACATCCATCATCACAGAATCAAAATCGTCCCAAAACTTCTCTTTCATCCTATCATCACATCCGGTTTGAGGAGCATACACACTTAATACATTAATGATTAAACCTTCAAAAATAATTTTTACAGCAATGATTCTATCACTCACCCTGTTCACCCCCGTCACACACTCTTTTAATTTCTCATCTAGCGTAATTCCAACACCATTCCTTTTCCATCATTCCCGCAATAATAAAACTTGTATCCCTCACCGATCTCTCTCGCTTTTGATCCCTTCCATTTCGTTTCCTGTAAACATGCTACATTTATTCGTCTTCTTTTAAACACATCCGCAATTTCTCTTCCTCTTCCAGTCATCGTACCAACATTCCAACTTCCAAATCTCAGTTTTACATCCCTTTGTTCCCGGGCTAGCTTCTCGCCTAACACCGGTATTACCATACTGCTTTAAAGATTTGGCTTAGTTTTACGGCCGGCCGCCTGCCTGACGCCAACCCTCATTGGGAAAAGTAATTAAATTAAATTACAAAAAAATATACAACATAAATAACATAACAATTACAAAAAATTAAATAACATTTGTTAATTTAAGAGCATCATGCTAATATTGGCATGGATAGTTATTCTAGTCGTCCTTTGATACCACACAAATTTGAAGCATCTTGACTGAGTAAGTATTGAAATCATGTCATAATATAGCGCATTCATTGATAATTGCTTCATAACACACATTATAGAATTTTTAATATTATGATATTTCAATTAAATGTAGTACTATAGTTTATTGTTCTAGAACCAAGCAAGCAGAGAGTCTGAGTAACTAGTGTAATTAAACACAATTTCTCTTCCTAATCGTATGAAGGCTCATGTCCAAAAAATATTATTCTACATTATTAAGCATATGTAAATAAAGACTTTATTTATATAACAAGATTTTCAAATAGAAAACGAAAGTGAATATAAGATAAAAAACAAACGAAACAAAATTTTGATAAGTTTCTAAGAAGCAATAATAAAGTTTGTCGTTCGTAATCACCGCTTTAACTGAGTTTTCGAACGCTTTTAAAGAATTGGGAAATTGAAAAATAACTGAGCGTCGTCAAGATGAAATTGAGCTCAAAAACTTCTTACGATTAAATGGAAAATACATTTCTTATATTCTTCATTAAATAGCTTGTAATTGAATTGAATAGATTTATTAAAATCAACAAAATATAATCAGTCTAGAAATTATAATAAATTTATTAATTTTCTTCTAGGATACAATATCTTCGACATAAATACAAAATTTCTGTACATACCGCTTAATTTTCTTTGTTAGATATTTCTATATTTGTCAAGTTGTGTTTGTTAGTCACAAATCAGATGCCAAGAAGATTAATGATCTTAGTCTAATTAGGGAAGTTTCCAAGAGCTATTTTATGGGCTCTACTGTACTGTATTGTACTGTAACGAGAGAGCATGCTGCGACGCACTTCACCCTGACCGGTGTCTTTACACTTTTTTACAATGACTGAGTTTATATAAAGTGCAAAGTTACCAATGTATACAATGAACGTAAATTACTTGAATAACATTTAAATACTGCTTTCGTACCTTTAAATATAAAAAACATAACTAATAATATTTGTATACTACAATAAATTGGTATCTTCATGTGTCACAAATTCGTTTAGTTTCATTAAAACTACATTTAGCGTTCTCGGTAGTTTGTTTAATATAGTCTTGATAGTCTTTTAAATAAATTTTAAATAAAATTACAACAAAATAATGCAACAAATTTTTCTATAAATGCTTATAAAAAAACATCGCTTCATGATGCTTCCCACAAGAAGACGACATACCAGTCACAGCTAAGCCGTAATTAATTTCTCTGCATTACTCGTACTATCTGCGGATAGCTCAAACGACAATACTGTTAGGAGGCTGTTAAAATTACTAGAACAAAAGGCAGGTCAAACATATTATATTATAGTTCACTGTTCAATTACGGACATTATATCCGTTTAAAACAATGGCATTTTAACGCCCTAGTAAATAAATGTATGATAGAAAGCTAATAAAAAATCCTTATTCTTTATTAAATAAATTACGTTTATTAAACGCCGTAGCATCTAAACGAGTAGTAAAAGAAATACTACAATTCTAAATATTCAGTATGTTTTTGTCGTGTTATAATTTTATTAAAATAAAAAACAAAATTAGAATATAATGAAATAAAAATGGAACCAAATAAATAAAAGAATAAGAAAGTTTTTCTTTGTGGAGCAAAAGAATAGTTTTATCGGAATGAGAGATAAGTTATCTCGTCATATATGTGAAGAAAATATAACATTTACATTCAGTTAGTAATCGTATATTGTTTTTTGTTTTCCTTAATATTTCCTTGTTCAGAAACCTTACTCTATTGTCAATGTTATATATTTTTAATGTATTAAAGTGATATGTAATATAAGCAATAATTAAATGTTCAATTTAATATATGACCAATTTTATATACAACATATTTAATATAGGACTGGGTAGGAAAGATCCTATGAAGCCTAAGGTTAAGAAGATTTTTTGAACTAGATAATTCGTTTCATATTAAAACATTATTGCACAGTACGTTTTTCTATTTACATGCGATAAAAATAAAATTTAAGGATAAATCTATCAAAATAATATAGGGTTTTTGAATAATATGCATTCAATCCTTTTTTAATCTTCTCTTTTCCCTGTGAATAATACTAAAAAAATAATTAAATGTTATATTTTGTGTATTCTATACAAAATATAAAATTTAATGTTAATAGATTTTATAATTTTAACTAGAATATAATAGAAACACGTGCAAATATTTTTTTTTTAAGTGTCAAATGAAATATACCTAAAAAACTAAGGGAAAATTTCGCATCATCAGAGATTTCTTATATACTTAATAATTGGATGGTAAGTACTTTTAACTTTTTCAATATATATTTAAATAACGTCTGTAAAGGTAATAAGAGACCGAAGTTTAAATAAAGGTGAGTTATAAAAATATGAAACAATAGTTTATAAAAACTTGTCATGACGAACGGAAACAAAACAAAACCATGTTGAAGATAAGACACTTGCCTTGGGTAAAATATAAAACCACTAAGATTGACTTTGCTTATGTTTCTTAAATCTTTTGCATCGCTTATTCCTTTCACCTTTCTACTAATAAGAAGACCTCATTTATCTTTTGTGAGTTTCTTCTCGTAATATATTTAATTGAAGTTTTGTTTCGTACTTCTTTGTGTAAATATATTAACTAAGGAAATAAAGTATTTGTTTATTTATATTAAGTAAAATTTTTCTGTATAATGTGTGATTATTAATTAAATATTTTTTATATTCTTGTTTATTGTAAAATTGTTAAATTACCACTTATTATATTCCTACGAACAAAACAAACGCTGATTAGACGCAGGTGCATTGTATCATATTAAAACCCCACAATGTAATATCCGAAATCTTTGTTTGTTATACTTATTTTTTTCATTATTTTAATTATAATTTAATTTAAATTTTACATTGTAAGTTGATAAATTTGTATTTTTTTTAATCCTCTAATTGTGGCTGACTTAATTCGACCAACAATTCTATAAATAATAATAAACAACAACAATAAAATATGTTACTAAAAAGTATCATATTTCTTTTTGTACTATAAAAAATGTCTTATTTTATATTTTATATATAAGAAAAATATAAAATATTCTCTTTATTTGAAATGAGGGATAAAAAGCTAAAATATTCTGTAATTTGAATGATTCATGGGCCATTACTCTGCGTTATTTAAGTAGAAAAGGTTAGCAACTCGCGAGACAAGGTATATTGCCCAAATTATAACTACCGTTTCGGGATTATATTTTCCCAGCTTCTATATTATTTTTGCTACTTTGGATATTATCGTCTTATTTATAATACATTAATCTGTGAGAATATAATATTTACCAATAAACGGATTCATCTAGTGTTCATTCATTTCATTCTGTATATAGTAATGGGCGTTTCAGTATGAATATTTATAATCTTGCTAATTTTGGTAGACGGTTTTTTAACTCTTAAAACAACTCCGTGTAAACCAAGTTTTTTACCAAATATAAGACTTTTTACTGTTTACAAGTGCTATCCAAAGTGGCCTATTATACTCAATTGTCTTTTGTGTAAATTTTTATTATCACTAATATTTCGGAATCCTAACATTATTTAATCCGCCAAAACTAAGCGTATATCATTTATGAAATTAGAGTTAATGTGTTATTAAAATAACATTTAAACCTGTGTTACGTGAATAAATTAAATTAAACACGAGAAACAAAGCATGAGGACCCCCCGAAGGGCATGTATGAAGAGGTTGATGTCTGTGGCCGAGGCGAAAGAGGTATGCAGGGACCATAGCGTTTGACGCTCCGTCGTCTCTGGCTACCCCGCAAGGGATATGGCCAGAAGGTAAGTAAGTAAGTAAGTACGAGAAACATCACATGCACGAGGTATGATGAACATAAATAATATGATGGTATGAAGATATCATCGGTCTTCCACTGGAATTTTTAAGTTTTGACATCATTTTCTAAATATAGTGATATTTTTTAAGTTAACTGTTCTAACTTTTAACTGTAATTAATTATTGTTTCGAAGGAGAGAGAAAGAATGCACAAACAGAGAAGTTTATTAAATAGAAAGTGAACTTTAGCTATTTTTATCATTATTAGTCCTGACAATTATATGAATTGTATTGAGAGCAAGTATTCCCTACATTATATGCTTGGACATTTTTTCGATATTAATTTTATAAAATCATACATTCACTTATGGAAATGGAGTTGAACTTTTTATTAATGAGAACATTTCTTTATTAAAGCTTTTTTATTTCAAACAATCTTTAATTTTTATTTCATCGTTTCCAAACAATATCTATACTTTGATCTATTGTTGAATTTCGTCCACTCGGCGACAACTAGTACATATTAATTTATTAATATTTCTTATCTTACTTTAAGTTGCTATTTCTCACGTCACTAATAAGTATTGTAATTATTTTGTTTCATTATTTTTATGTCTTAATTTTATATATCATATGAAAATTAATTTATTTGTGAGTATATACATTTATAAACGGACCATTTTAATATTTGATTACGTAAAAATTGATTGGCAATGTATCATCACAATATATATCCGCTTACCAAACCATTTCCTAGCAAAAATAAATTGTTTTCGTGTAATCAATGTTTTATATTAAGGTTGGCTTTTGAATGTAGGATGATATCAAGAATGGTAAATTCATCAAGGACGATCATGACAGAGTAACTCAGCTGCTAGAGCGCCGTGGGCGGCATGTCAGAGGTTGGAGGTCCAGCCTCGTCTAGATAATTTATGTTGTATAGTTATTGATAAATGAATATCCATGATAGGACTCAATTTACCTAAATTCGAATAAAAAATATAATTATGACACTTTCTCAAAAGGGTTGTAAAGTTATATAATAAAATATAAAGTTAAAAATAATATTACTCTTACTATTGTCGACTTTTAATTCTTCTCCTAACTCCACCACCAGACCCTGGATACAAACGATAAAGAACAATTCTTAAAATCCTACATAAAATATAACTTTCAGGGGACTGTGGCAATTTACAAATGTCTGTAATTTGTTAAATAGCTCTTAAAAGATTTATCTATTTTCAATATCAGTTCTTTGTTCTCTTTTATTTGTATTTAGTTTAAGTGTACCGCACTGTCTTGAACACTCTGTTTCACACCAAAGGGTAATTGGGAGAGATCTCTAAAAGAGATAAGAAATGCTTTGTGCTACATTGTATTTGTGATTTTTATTGGTACATAAAATAAATTAATAAAATAATATAAATAAAATAAACAAAATCAACAAAATAAACAAACTAAACAAAATAAACAAAATAAATAAAAAAAATAAAAAAAT
This sequence comes from Melinaea marsaeus rileyi, assembly GCA_918358865.1. NCBI lineage: Eukaryota > Metazoa > Arthropoda > Insecta > Lepidoptera > Nymphalidae > Melinaea > Melinaea marsaeus. The sequence goes on from OU911089.1 coordinate 22,338,760, forward strand.
TAAAAAAAATAAAATGAACAAAATGAATAAAGTGAATAAATTGAATAAACTGAATAAACTGAATAAATTGAATAAACTGAATAACATGAATAAAATTAATAAAATGAATAAAATAAATAAAATAATTATAAAAGGCAATCCACCTTATAATTAGTTAAAAGGAATAATGGCTCTCCGTATTTGAATCAACTTGCAATTTAATACAATTTATACAACTTCTGAATTAATTCTATTTAACTGTTTCTTTTTCCCACACTTATATTTTGTATGTAAATTTTCTAGAATAATGAACGAACATTTATTTGTGTTTAATTGTATTTAAGCAGGTTTTAATTAACATACAATAAACAATACAGAAGTGGTTGTTATGAAAAGTAAAGGTTTACATTTACATTACAAACTTTCCATTCCGTCATCGTTTTATTCTATTTCAATATGGCGTATATTATAGTATTATAGACAATATAATAATTTTACATTTAATAACTTATAAAATCTGATATAATTTTATGTAAAATACTTGATTCATTTGAGGGGGAAAGTATACATACTTAAATTTATTTCATACTAGCTAACCCGGCGATCTCTATTCCTCCTTAGAGGCAATAAATAAGCAGAGCTTGGATTTCATTCAATTCAATTTTTTATTACGAAAAATATAAATATAAAATATCGAATATTTTAATGATTCTTTATTGCTCATGTATTTTGGTGCATAGGTTACACTCTTCAGGTAAACTCCTTGTTATATACGACATTTTTTATTTTACTATCAGGCGCAAGTACAGACAATGCAGATGGCCTTCCGACCCTAGAACGTGCCACATATAATTGATCATGTGAAAAACATTGATTTTCCAGATTCAGACCACAAACTTTCAAGGATTGTCCTTGTGATTTGTTAATGGTCATGGCGAATGCTAGACGGTTTCGAAATTGAAGTCTTTTAATCTCAAAAGGCATATGCGGTTCGGATCATCGGGATCCTCGGAAAGAGAACTTCCTCACCTTCTAATTTTCCTTTGGGCACCGTTGCGTAAATCACATTGTTAATCAATTTACTTACCATCAAACGCGTACCGTTGCAAAGTTTTGGTGGGCATAAGCCCACATGAGCCAACATAAGTTTCGAAGCATAATTACTACGGAGCCAACCTTGAGGCGTAAATTGTTCGGTGGTAAGCCAGGAACATCCAAAGAGTTTAAAAATTCAATTGGTTAGTTGGTGGCTTCATTTTCGTTTATTACACAGTCAATTGATTTGAATAAATGCATTGTTCCAATGATATCATTCTGAATGATATAGTTTTAGTCATCTACATCTTTATTCTTAGCCGATAAAATTGCTCTCTCTCACTCAACCATTCATTATTTTTATAGTTAATAATAATGTTTGGGAGTACTTTGTTGATAAGTTCGTCTTTCGATGAGACAAAGTTACAGAAGTTCTGAGAAAAAGAAATAAATCCGCTTGATTTGTCGACCGATACTCGACTGTTACCGATAATAAGCCATTGCTCAGAGAAATCTTCAAAAGATGTATCATTATTTATTTATTTATTTATTTTATTTATTTATATCTTTTCCACTTTGAATTATTATCATTGCTCACTTGTGTACGTCAAAATAAAAGTGTCAGGAGGGCTTATTTCGATACCAAATTTATCGTAATAAGCCCTTCTGTAAAAGCACTTTCCAACTTAATGTTAAAGCTATGAGGGTTCCAAACGCGTCCTGGTCTGAGAAACACCACACAACAAACTCAGCCGAATATATATTTTTTATATTGTGATTACTGTTGCACAAACGTCAATCTTAAAACCTATTTTGGTACAACTAGAACCGTCGGAATAAATCGGAAATGAAGAATTAAGCAATGCAACTCTCATATTTGTTGTTAGCTGAAGTTTCTTCACATGGCACCATAGATTCGATGATTTGAGGCAAGCGTTTATTTCGTCAGCAGCCGTTGATCTTGGAATTACTGGCAGTGTTTGATGGAAATCGCCAGACAGTAAAATCATTGCGCCTCCAAAACATTTCGAGTCATTGTTCAATTCAATGTTTTAATGTTCGGTTAAGTGCTTCTAATGCACGTTTATGCATGTTAGTTCTTTAATAGTTTTAAGATTTAACGGCAACTTTAATGCTGAATGAGCCCTACGGCATCCTTCCGACAATGCAGCTGCTATTCCAGAAGAAACAACTACAAGCGCAATGTTGGATCTCGCACGAACAGTGGCTAAAACTAATGACATCAGGAATGTCTTACCAGTTCCACCAGGGGCATCCAGGAAATATAAGCCACCATTTCCATCATCAATTGCCTTCATTAATGTATTATAAACTTCCATTTGTTGGGGATTCAACAGTGGTATATTCGTTTGAACTACTAAATCTAATTCCTGGTGATCATATTCACGTTCCCGTTCCAATTCTCGATGTAATGCGTCATTCATTTCACGATTCGGCGCTGGCATTCCTAACCTGACTAGAAAACTGCCGTACATAATGTAAAACATGTCCTCGATCACGAGTAAAGCCCTATTATGTATCTCTTCATTCATCTCAAGATCGGAATTTCTGAAACTGACGCAAATTTGATGAAAAATATCTTCTGACATAATATCTTTGTATTTATGCCACATGTTAGATGGGTTCGATGGCACGCATGATATGATAGCAAATAATGTGTGTATCTGACTTGAAATGCAGAGATAATGGCTTCAACGATTGTCGTATCCTAATGGGTATCGTTTTCTAGTAAATCGAGTTCTTCACATGCAGCACAATATGTTTGAAATATTGTACCATTAAGAGTCCTTAGCGACCCAAATGACGTGGGCCCACTCACATTTATCAGCAACAATCGCAGATAGAAAGAAGCATTTATCATTCTTTGGATGTACTGTATACATACGAAAAAGAGTATCAGTAGAAAGCACATCCGGATAACCAGGAACCGTATTGCCTTGCTTTTGTCGTTTAAAATTCTTCGATGAAGCATTCCAAGTATAATAACGTGGCATCTCCGCGTATAGCCAAGTTCTTGCAAAACGGATCGCTTTGGCAGATCGCAAAGAAACTGGTCAATGTTGTCGCTGGAGGTGTTTCAGCACGTTTACCAACATTCGAAGCCGTGAAAAATACTCAGTGACCATTTTCCAGGTGCAGCACCAAATGCACAACAGTAGGATGACGTTCGTGAATAGGAAATGCGAATATATGCCAAATTGCTTCATTGCAGTTCACATAACGACCAACTTGATAGCGCGCAATAATCCACCTTGCCATTCTTGCCAAAACATCAGCGGGTCTGCAACATGTCATATGAACGATGTGTGTCAAATGTTTATTGCAGTTGCCCAGTATCGCGACATGTAAGCACAATATTGCGTGTTTTCAAGTTTTCACTAACAATGGATGGCAACTTCATCTATTGTTGGAGCGTTAAATGTGCGTTCGTATGTTCCAGATGGTCGTTTATCTGCTCTGATAACAACTTTGTAGTCATCATTTGGCATGCGTTCCAAAGAACTCTTGAAAAGCCTGACCAATGCATGATATTCATGAAGCAGTTGCTGCAGATCTTGAAGAGATCTTTTCATTGCTGCAATTATCTCTTGACGTCGATAAACTTATTATTCCATGTTGCCCATGAAGAATATTTGTAAAAATCTATGCTGTGCATCTTCGAGAGGTTGCAAAGATCCGATTTGATGATGAATCTGTCGTTGTATCTACAAAATAAAAAGCAAATTCAGTATTTCTGATATATATAGTTTTTTTTTTGTATAATCAGAAAACATTATACGTCGGAATAAGTATAGTAAGTTATTCATCTACTATATTGTATGTAAGTACAAAAATTTCTCGTTCTTAGATAATGTCTGCCCCAAATGAGGTCACTTGGAAACAGCCATTGTATTTTTGACTTTTTGCAAGAAAATGACGTGATTTTGGTATTTCGCCACAAAGCAATGAATGCAATGGCTCAGGTGGCGGAGTTAATAACGACAATTTCACTTTTCTACTAAGGTAGCATAATCCGGGCTTTTCTCCTGAAAACTTCAATGCCTCAAAATACTCGCAAACAACATCTATTGGCCTAATGCAAATGCTAGTATGCAAGCAATAATCAGTGCTGCAATCGTATCGAAACGCTGTTTGATTCAAAATAGCACTTGATACATTTCTTCTTGGTCGTCAAAAATTATTTACTTCTTCATCTCTGTTAGTCGCTCGACGATTTCGCATTGCAAACCGAACCGTTTCACGGGCTGCCTCGTTTTGATCTTGTGATTGAGAAACATGAAGTCGAGTCATACTAACGCGGCGCTCTTCACGGGCAATTCTTTGTGCTTCGTCAGTCATTTCATTCGCAGTGTTTCTTAATATAAGCTATAATGCAAGAAGGCATTATGGCTTTGTCGGAAAAGATTTGATCGTCTTGGTTGCGGCATTGTTAATGATGATTCAAAGAGAAAACAAATTACTGTTGATATTATCAATTCCGTTTAGCTATCATTTTGATAATAGTCAAATTCTTTTACCATACTTAACCAAAGACAAAATTACGTTTAGCTGTCGATTATGTTTTGTTATTTCACTGTCATTTGTGTTTTGTTATTCCATGTCAAATGCGTTTTTGTTATACCGCGTTTTATAGTGACTTGACGGTACTTGACTTGATGAAAAGTATCCTATGTTCGTCTCCTATCTAATCTAACTCCTATTCTAAGCAACCTCTCCACCAATTTTCAGCCTTTCTTAAATTATTAACAGTGTAACTAACCTAACCACTTTCTTTGGAACGTGGGAAAAAAGTTCTTGTAAACCGCACAGTGGAAGATCGCCACGCATCCAGCTGGTACAGATGGTAAAGGAGACGATGGTGAGCTCTGCGGTGGTGAAATTCGGCGGTAGGCATCAGATTGAATAGTTCTTCGGAACACTCCCCGTTGTAAATGCAGTAGAAGACGCACAGAGAAGCTACGTCTCTACGCAATGCCAAAAAGTTCGCAGAGCACTGGGTCCCCGATAATCCAAATGGCTCTCCGTTGTACGTGGTCAAATGGTAGAAGCTGATATTGGGGTGATCCGGACCAGAGATGAGAACAGTACTCCATGTGAGGCCGGACCTGCGCCTTATAGAGCGCAAGTCTTGGGCCAGGTTTGAAATACTGCCTCGCTCTATTTATCACTCCCAATTTCATCGAGGCCAACTTGGCCTTGCTCTCCAGATGACCACGAAACTGACAATCGCTCGAAATTTTTAGACCCAGTATTAGTATAGTACTTGGCGAGGCAATAAGAGCAGTGCTCTCGAAGAGCGGTGATACTACAAATGGGGTTTTCTTAGTGGGTTTACCACAAAACCGCAAAACGCAAAACCGCAATACCGCGCAAACCTGTGTCTTTAGGGGATTGAACTGATCGTGGTTCAGTTCACCCCACTCAGAGACCATCTCCAGAAAGGTCTCTATTGAAGACACAAGTTTCTTTCGGCACTCGTCGACGTTTTCCCGAGAGAGACCTGCACGACCGGAATATACCGCATCCCCAATGCTGTCATCCGCATAACAATGTATGTTGGGAATATCCAGCATATCATTGATGTGTAGGAGGAACAGAGTTGGGGATAGCACGCAGCCTTGGGGTACACCAGCGTTCACGGGCTTGGGGTCCGAGCAAAAACCGATGAGAACGACCTGTATGCTCCGCCCAGTGAGAAAACTGGTGATCCACTTGCATAAACTCTCGGGAAGTCCATAGGAAGGTAGCTTCAAAAGAAGCCCCTTGTGCCATATACGATCAAAGGCTTTTGCCATATCCAGACTAACTGCCAGACCCTCTCCCTCGCTTTCAATAACCGCTGCCCAACGGTGCGTAAGGTATAGCAGAAGATCACCAGCTTATCGACCATGGCGAAAGCCATACTGCCGGTCGTTGATCAACTGCTGATCCTCGAGGTACGTTAGGAGCTGTCGGTTGATAATAATCTCCATTATTTTGGAGAGAAGGGAGGTAATGGCGATAGGTCTTTAGTTAGCTGGATCCGAGCTATCACCTTTTTTAGGGACCGGATGGACAAGGGCACGCTTCCATGAGACCGGGACTACGCTTTTAAGGTAGGAGTACCAAAATAGATGCGTTACCACTGGAGTCAACTCAGGGGCACACGTTCGTAGCACCAATGGAGAAGTGCCATCCGGCCCACTTGACTTATGAACGTCCAAGGAAAATAGAGACTGCCTGATAGTTTTTTGCCAAAAAACTATTTCCGGCATTGAACTCTGACACCGCGGGATGATAGGCGGTGTCTTCCCTTGGTCGTCCAAAGTCGAGTTGGAGGCGAAAAGAGTGCATTCCATCTCAATCTGCTGACTTGTAGTGCCAAACGCGTCGAGTCGCAGGTCTTGTGCGAACAGGACGTTGAATGGGCACTACACTCCGTTCCAGACAGTGATCAGAGGAACCTTAGGGCGCCTCGACAGTGATCTGGTACTTTTCTGGATGTGTAGTCAGCAGAAGATCCAACAAAGACGGTGTGTGGCTGTCCACGTCCGGTAGACAAGTGTGCGTCTTTACCAGCTGGGACAGACCATTTGCCAGAGCAAAGTCAAACACAGATCTCCCCGCGTAGTCGGTTGCACTTGACCCTAACCATTCGGTATTGTGCGCGTTGAAGTCCCCGAGGACTACGACTTCGGCGGAGGGAGTCTGTGAAAGCAGGTCGTCAATCTTCGCTTGAACGTGGCCCAACAGTTGATCTGTTTCTGCATTACCACTATGGGACCTGTAGAGGCACGCGTAGACTCTGACGTGGTCGTCCATGTCCACGCGCAGCCAGAGCACGGACAGGTCCCGACCTTCAAAAATCTGAAGACGACGGTAGCAGATATCCTCCCTTACGAACACAGATACCCCGACGTGTGGTATAAAATGATGTTCTTGTTTATACCCGCGGTATGATAGGTACGCTGTGTCGAAGGTTGAGATATCTGCGTCTCCGTCAAAAACGACAAGGCCGGCTGCGCCGTCTCAAGGTCGTAGTGAACGGCGTTTAGGTTCGAGTGAAACCCCCGGATGTTGCAAAAGTCCACATCTAGAGTGAAGCGGGGTGCCGCTGTTTGCCGTCGTTTGCCCTCAGAAAACACAAATTGCAAGTGGTTAAAACCCGTTGCAATCTTTGTAGGAACAGATAAAAGCGAGTAAAACACATGTGAAAAAGGGGGAAATGGGTAGTTTTCCTTCTTTTCCATCCATAATATACCAGCTGCAGTCAAATAACGTTAACTTGGCTCTGACAACCAAGATATCAAATAATGAATAACAACATTGATGAATGTCAAATAATGTTTCAGCATCTATTTAATTAAAGTTTATTTACAAGAATTATATATTTTTTATTGAGTCAATAAAAATGCAGAATATATTGATAAGTGCTAAGGTCTTACGCTATTGGTCAGAAACACCATATACGAGCATCCAAGATAATCTACAGAATGTAATTTATATTCACAAACAAACAACATCATCTCGCTTTCTCTTTTCATTACTACAATAAATTCATTCTCAGGGCATTTAAATTTTTATTAATAAATTTTATTTCTACAATAAACGAAAAATTAATGAAAATATTATGATACCACGTCGGTAATTGGAACATTAGCGAGGTGCTTAACTTTTTGCACTTCATTTGTGTATAATAAGTGCCCATAAATGATTTAAATTCCCGAAATATTATCACAATGATTTAACCTGTAACATACTTACTATGAGTACAACATACATAATATGATTCATTTAAATATAACATTTAAGATACAAATAATATGTTTTTATAAATTTTATATAATATTTAAATCAAAACTATCTTATATTTCAGTCTCATTTACTACCAGTCTAAGTCTCTTGTTCAAATAACTTGAAATTCTTTAAGTTGACTAAAGTTGAGTAGCCACATATCTCTCTTATCTTGGATATAATAAAGCTTTGTGTCTCTCAAGAGATAGACCAGATAGATGCAGTTAGCTATTTCACATAGTATTAACCAATGCTTGCACAACTTACTTAATAGTATTAATTTTCAGTTGTAAATGAGGATTTACGATAAAAAAACAAAGAGACGCATGTTCTTATTATTTGCAAAACAATGTTTTTTTTGTTTTAATTACGTCATTTCATTGTCAAACATTCTTTTTAATAAATAAGGTTATAATATTTTGTAAGTATTCAGTGGAAGACATGAATTATTATAATAAATAAGTAAAACATCATATTGTTCATTCAATGTAATTTTCTTTATTAAAACTCTATAACAATAATATTTTAAGATGTATAATTAAAGAGCTTTTCTGAACTTATTTCCTTTCGTTGGTTTATTCAAGTCGACCTCAGTGCATGAATACCACCTTGAGAACTTTACATATTAAATATAGTTTACTTTAGGTTTCTCCCAACGATACATATGTAAAAGTATGATAATATCTAATTTATTGTTGTTATTCGTCAAAAATTTATTTGAAAGATGTTGACAGAAAACAAAATAGATAAAATTTTGCAAAACAATTTAAATGCTGAATTATAATCTAATTACATCAACTGTCATTCTTAACATTCTACGAAGTGGTCAGTAAATTTAAATTTACAACCTCTATAATAGCTTAGCGTCTTTTACACCTTTTTCTTATTGAAAAGCGATAAAATTTTATATCTCTTAAACTTCGGTTTGTTCAGATTCTTCTCTGTTACACCTGTAAATCTATTATTGAGCTGAGCGTAAGTGAAGCTCTTAACCATTTGGGAATCAATTTTATGTCGCCACATCATAAAAAACTACTCAGTCGATCTTCATCAAAATTGGCACTGCTGTAGCTCTTGTTGACAGGTTTCTACAGAAAAACTGATTAATAAAATCTTGATTTGATTAAAAGTTATGGTCGAAAAACTGAATCCCCATAGACTTAAGCTTAACTGTTCTCGCGCGTTTGCCGATCGTCTTTCTCAAAATGAGCTAAGTCGCTTTATAACATGAAAACTACTAGAGCGATTTTAGTCAAATTTGGCACGAATGTAGAACTAATAAATAAGCATCTATAGAAAAAAACCGAATGAAAATAGCTTGATTAAATCAAAAGTTATAAAGAAAAATCCAAGAGACTCTTGATTGTGTCGCTCGTAGTCTAACTTTCATGGCGACAAACTTTTTCAATTAATTGTTTATTATTGTTATTAAATATTTATTTCCTTTTAATGGATTAATGGATTTTTTTTTGCGCTCAGCTCAATTCCCGCCACGCACGATGGGCGGATCCTAGTTACACCTTTAAATCTCAGTTTTATTCTCAACATTTTTTTTTGATTAACATTTTATTAATTTGCTTGTTAAGAGGAAAGATTTTAAAATAGTATTGTGATTGTTTTTTTTACTCTTTCAATCAAGATTTTTACATACAGTATTTGATATTTAAAAATAAATTAATTATTTTTATAACACTTTTTATAACTTCACAATTGATTAATTTATTAAAGTCTTGATATATATAGACAGATCGTAATTCTTTTTAAAATATCATGACAAAAAACAGACACGGTAGTGGCAAAAAGTTAGTACTTTTGGATGAGGTTCGCAACTTTTCTTTGTTAAAATCTTTCTTTTTGGTATTGGAAATAGTCTGTCAAATTCTATCGAATTTTTCGCCGCATACCGTATGGTATGGTATATAGGATATTTTATCCAATAGATTTTTATGCGATACCAAATGCTTTGCTTTTCAAAAATCAATGAAAGATTCAATAGTTAAAATTCTGTAACCTGTATTTATGAGTCTATTATTCTTTTTATGCAAGAAATAAACGGCGTATGTGATATATATATTTTACAATTTCAATTTTTTAAAATTTAAAAATATAAAATATTCAAAATTCTTGGAAAAATAGAAATTATATTTTTGCGCTTTATTGGCAGAGACAACTTTTGTTTTTAAAATAAAGTTAAGTGTATCCTAGTTTTATCTTAGTTATTTAGTATTAGAAAAAAATGTGTACTTTTCATTTTTTTACTATTAATATATTACTACTATAATATATTAATAGTGACTGATGGGTGAATAAATTATTAAAAGCCATTTTTCTGTGTTTGACTATTTTTTGTTTACATTGGTAGGATGTAACGTATTTTTTTATTGAATAAAATTTTTAACTTTCATAACTGTTCAAATAAGCAATCATATACGAGTGATTTATGTGAAGTCACAAAAATATATATAAAAGTATTATTTATTTTATTTCAGTGATCACGTCAATGATAAATGATCATTAAAAACATATGACATAATATTACAATAGTAATAAAATTATAGCCATTACGAAATTACCATTACTTTGAACACTAAAACCCTTAATCCTATTAAGATTTTTACAAGGTATTTATTTGTTAATGTAAGAGCATCATGCAACTAATATTGGCATGGATAGTTATTCTAGTCGTCCTTTGATACGACACAAATTTGAAGCATCTTAACTGAGTAAGTATTGGAATCATGTCATAATGTAGCGCATTAATTGATAATTGCTTCATAACACATATTATAGAATTGTTAATATTATGATATTTAAATTAAATGTAGTACTGTAGTTTATTATTCTAGAACCAAGCAAGCAGAGAGTCTGAGTAACTAGTGTAATTAAACACAATTTCTCTTTCTAATCGTATGAAGGCTCATGTCCAAAAAATATTATTCTATATTATTAAGCAATATGTAAATAATGACTTTATTTATATAACAAGATTTTCAAATAGAAAACGTGAATATAAGATAAAAAACAAATGAAACAAAATTTTGATAAGTTTCTAAGAAGCAATAATAAAGTTTGTCGTTCGTAATCACCGCTTTAACTGAGTTTTCGAACGCTTTTAAAGAATCGGGAAATTGAAAAATAACTGAGCGTCGTCAAGATGAAATTGAGCTCAAAAACTTCGCACGATTAAATGGAATTTCGAACCATTGAAGTAGGATATTATTTAGATTGTGAATATTTAAATTGTATTTAGATATTTTAGCTAATGTTTTTTTTTAATAACTAATATTTATATTTATTAAGAAAAATAGATTTCAATAAAGAAGTGAGTGAATCGCAATTAATATAATTTTCCAGTTTTCGATTGATTTCTAAATAAATTTTAAATAGCTGGATAGCACAAAAATCCTACTTATGTATAAAAACTCTAAAAAATTAGATAAAAGTTATCTCATCAAAATGTATCGGATGTAGATTTTTAGTTTCAGTTTGTAAATAAACAGTTTTTAGTTTGTACTTGATATTACTTAGGAATTATTATTATAGCCTTTGTTTTTTGTCATATTTATATATGAATAACCGATAACTTGAATTGATTGCACCTTACAAAATATACAGGTTAAGAAATGTAGTTCAAGATTAGAATTGGTTTATATTAGAATACACACATATATTTTGAATAAAACACAGAATGTTGAATGTTAGATATTGACTTTACTTATTTGTTACATATACACGTAATTTTTTAATTTCCTTCATCCTAGTTCTTGTGATTTTAAAGCTACTTCATTCGTTAATTATTAAAAAATATATATAAGTATATTATATATTTATAATTTTAATACATGAAAAAATATACATCTAATGTGCAGTTATTAGAGTCTTATAACGATCAAATTTATATTTAGTCTTCCTTCAATATTATCTCAAACTTATATTAAAACACTCGAAGTTTTGATGTCAGTGTCATCTTTACGCTTAGCTATTTCACAATTTAGTGAATCTTGAAAATCGTCCAAAGTATAAAGGTCAATAACATTAAATATATTAGTTTAGTAATTTATATGTTAATAATAATATATTTTAAACACCATTAACACGTTTAATTAAATAATTAAACCTATATTTTCATGTTTAAATAATTTTAACCAGCAAATATATTTGATCATTCAAAATAAGCATTGCTCATTTCTGGTAATTGTAACTATTGTAAACAAGTGAGTACTGAACGATTTCATTGTATTTATTTAATAATTATAATTTTTACGCAGCTGTAAACAACATTAGAAATTTTAATATTACAGAATAAATTACTCTTATTATAAATATATATTATAATTAACATTAGTTTTCAGATTTTAAATCGCTCATTTTCAAGTACTACAAGTAAAAGAATATTTCTTATTCTAGTTTAAAGAGTTCAAATAAGAATTCTCTCAACATTTATTATTAAAAGAATTGTACATTAATGTCTTAAAAATATTAGGTTACAATATATTACAAATTATATATTATGTTTTGGGTGACAAACTCATTCTTATCATGTCTTTATTCATAACAACGATATTACTTGCTGTCTTTTAACTACTAAATATTATAAAACTTCACTTTTACCTTTTAGTACAACAAATTTCAAACCTATCACATTGTATTAGTTTCGAAATGTTTACATAAAGTTTGTATTAATGCGCCGTAAATGGTGGAGGTCATGATTATTATCTATTTAGTATTTTTTTATAAAAAAAATTACATTTCAGGTTACCAATTTGCATTATTAATTAAATAGTAAGTTATAAAAATAATTATTTATTAATTAATGAGATTAAAATATTATCATGATGTGTCAAAGTTATTTTTAAGAAAGAGGTTTATTTATTCCACAATAAGTACTAATTGTGGTTGACTATACTGACAAATGTGGACCGCCTCTGTTTTATTGATTACTTGGAAAGACTAGAAGGTAAATATATTTTTTTATTAATAATGTTATGTTTCTTTATTTTTGTATCACTTTTAACCAATATATATTTATTCAAGTCACTTTATTTTTGTATAACCAATATTTATTTATTCAAGTCAATTCAAACCTATTATTCTGCTTAAAAACTTTTATACGTTATGCTGTTTAGTGTGAGATATAATAACTCATCGCAAATTCTTAATGTCCTCTTTAATAAGAAAGTACTTTAAAAATAAAGCTTAATTTTTTTATAATCACCATCCATCTTAGGTGTGTGTGGAATACAATACTTACAATGTGGAATTTTTGATTTGCATGTACTTTTAAACAAAGCGAAGGTTAAAAAGAGCTATACAGGTAGACCTAAATAGCAGTTTTGTTTTTATTTTGCAGCGAGATTATTATAAAACATAAGTATTTTTTTAAAGAGAGATTACAACAAAATTTCCAAACTAAGAAAATTTAATTAAGTAAAAAGTTAATTTTAGCTTGAAGTACCTTTGTTTAATTATACAGTGTGTACTATAGTCACTAATATAAATTTTACAATTCCATCTTCATTAAAATATTGCGTGAATAAAAAATTATACCTTCCGAATAAATATAAAATTTCTGTACATACTGCGTAATTATCAGTGATAGTTATTTTTGTAATTAGCAAGTTGTGCTAATCACAGATGAGATGCCAAGAAGATTAATGATCTTAATCTAATTAAGGAAGTTTCCAAGAGCTATTTTATGGGCTCTACTGTAACGAGAGGGCATGCTGCGGCGCACTTCAGCCTGACCGGTGACTTAACACTTTTAATGACCGAGTTTACATAAAGTGAAAAGTTATCAGTGTATAGAATTACTAAAAATTATTTAAATAACACTTTAATATCGTTTTCATACCTTTAGATATAAAATACATAATAAAGTTATGTATATACTATTTTTATACTTCAAATAAATGGTATTTTCACGCTATACAAATTCGTTTGGTTTCATTAAATCTACATTAAGCGTTTTTGGTACTTTATTATACATTAAATATCTTGATAGTTTTTAAAATAAATTGTTTAAATAAAATTAAAACAAAATATTTTTTTCTATAAAACAACATTTTTTCATGACGCTTCCCAATTATTAATTTCTCTGCATAACTATCTGCGGATAGCTCAAACGACAATATTGATAGGAGGCTGTTAAAGTTACTACAAAAACAGGCAGGTCAAAGATATTATTATTATTATTACAGTTGAATATGCAATTGCTGAAATTATATTCGTTTAATAATAATTGCTTCAAACGGCAAATCGCTAGAGCAAAGTTCAAGCATGTCGTCAAAATTAGGGATCAGTTGGCAGAGTACCCGCCTGGCACGCCCAAATTCTGGGCGCTTTCAAAGGCCACTCTGGGCAACTTTAGCCAGCCGTCCCTACCGCTGTTGCACATGGGGAATGACTCTCTAGCCCACACGGCAAAAGAGAAAGCCGATCTATTGGGCACTCTTTTCGCCTCTAACTCAACTTTGGACGACCAAGTGAAGACACCGCTTATCATCCCGCGGTGTCAGAACTCAATGCCGGAAATAGTTTTTCGTTCAAAATACTATCAGGTAGACTCTATTTTCCTTGGACGTTCATAAGTCGAGTGGGCCGGATGTCATTTCTCCACTGGTGCTACGAACGTGTGCCCCTGAGTTGACTCCAGTGCTAACGCGTCTATTTCAGCACTCTTACCTTAAAGACTATGCCCGGTCTCATGGAAGTGTGCCCTTGTCCATCAGCTCCCTAAAAAAGGTGATAGCTCGGACCCAGCTAACTACAGACCTGTCGCCATTACCTCCCTCCTCTCCAAAATAATGGAGATTATTATAAACCGACAGGTCCTAACGTACCTCGAGGATCACCAGTTGATCAATGACCGGCAGTATGGCTTTCGCCATGGTCGATCAGCTGGTGATCTTCTGTTATACCTTACTCACCGTTGGGCAACGGTTATTGAAAGCAAGGGAGAGGGTCTGGCAGTTAGTCTGGATATGGCAAAAGTCTTCAAAAGCCTTTCGTGTATGGCACAAGGGGCTTCTTTCGAAGCTGTTTCGAAGTGGATCACCAGCTTTCTCACTGGGCGGAGCAAACAGGTCGTTCTCGACGATTTTTGCTCGGATCCCAAGCCCATGAACGCTGGTGTACCCAAGGCTGCGTGCTATCCCCAACTCTATTCCTCCTGCACATCAATGATATGTTGGATATTTCCAACATACATTGCTATGCGGGGATGCGGTATATTCCGGCCGTGCAGGTCTCTCTCGGGAAAACGTCGACGAGTGCCGAAAGAAACTTGTGTCTTCAATAGAGACCTCCCTGGGGATGGGCTCTGAGTGGGGTGAACTGAACCACGTTCAGTTCAATCCCCTAAAGACACAGGTTTGCGCGTTTACCACAAAGAAAACCCCATTTGTCATATCACCGCTCTTCGAGAGCACTACCCTCATTGCCTCGCCAAGTATCAGAATACTGGGTCTCGATATTTCGAGCGACTGTCAATAGTGTGTGAGTGATCAATAGAGCGAGGCAGTATTTCAAACCTGGCCAAAGACTTGCGCTCTATAAGGCGCAGATCCGTCCACACATGGAGTCCTGTTCTCATCTCTGGTCCGGATCACCCTAATATCAGCTTCTACCATTTGACCTCGAAAAAAATAAAATAAAAAAATAAATAAAATACTACCATTCTGAATTATCATTGTTATTTTCGTATTATAATCTTATTAGAATGAAAAGACATATAGTTAAAATAAAATAAAATTAAAATGGAACCAAATAAATCAAGGAAAGGAAAGTCTTCCTTTGTGGAGCAAAAGAATAGCTTTGTCGGAATGTGAGATAAGTTATCTAGTCAAATATGTGAAGAAAATATAACATTTACATTCAGCTAGTAATCGCATATTGTTTTTTGTTTTCCATAATATTTTCTTGTTTTGTTGTCTATTTTATATATTTTTTACTGTAATGTTACATTAAATAAAATATATTTAATTATGCTGAAAATGCCAATATTGCATTGTCTTTTAAAATGTTAAGTAACAATTAACGGAAATTTACTAATGTATAATACTAACATATTTAATATTATCTGACTGGATATGAAAGATTCCAAGATGCTTCCGTGTTTTTGTGAAGTAGGTAATTCACATCATATTGAAACAATATTGCACAATATGTTTTTATATTTACATTTGATAAAAATTATTTAATATATATAAATAAATCTTTCAAAATAATACAGTTTTTTAAATTCATATTCCTGTTTTATTTTTCTCTGTGGATTATGCTAAAAAGTTAAAAAAAAACAATTATTTTGTATACAATAATAACTTTTATAATTATAAGTAGAACATAACAGGAACAGGTGCAAATACTTTAATTGTTTTTAAGTGTAAAACGAAGTATCTCTGTAAAACAAAGGGTACATTTAGCATAATCAGAGATTTCTTACACATTTACTTAAAATTCGATAGTAAGTACTTTTAAGCTAAATACTCATTAATATATATTTAAATTACGTCTGTAAAGCTAATAAGAAACCGAAGTTTAAATAAAGGTTAGTTAAAAAAATATGAAACAATGGTTTATAAGACTTGTCGTGACGTACTGAAACAAAACAAAACCATGTTGAAGATAAGACACTTGCCTTGGGTAAAATATAAAACCACTAAGATTGACTTTGCTTATGTTTCTTAAATCTTTGCATCGCTTATTCCTTTCATCTTCATACTAATAAGAAGACCACATTTTTCTTTTGTAAGCTTCTTGTCGTAATACCTTTAATTGAAGTTTTGTTTCGTACTTCTTTGTGTAAATATAATAACTAAGGAAATAAAGAATAATATTTATTTATGTTGAGTTTAATTACTACACTAGTTTTTATATATACAAACACAAACATACATATTTATTGTATTAGGATACATGGTAATATAATTCTTATGACAAGTCAATTACCAATTTGAAAATTATTTTTGATTTTTTGGTATATATTTAGTACATATAAACATATATATCGTTTGACTCTTTTGATACTTTAAATAACTATAATGTGTTAATAAAAACGTCTTGCGATATTTAATTGTTTTATTGTCTTTGTGAAATCACTAACAAAACTTATAATATTTAAGAAACGATTAGCGTTTAAAAAGATTTTAAATTTCTTTATAAAAATTAAATTTTCTTCATAATTTTCTACGTTAAACAAAATGATTAAATTAGCATAATAGCAAAAATATTTTTTTTTCTTTCTAATTTATTCTCGATATTTCTTTTGTTTATTGCAGCATCTATCAAAACCTCATGACAATAACATTGTATAAGGTTGTTTGGTATACAATTTACACACAAGTAATCTTAGCGTCCATCACAGAAAGCTGATTTATAATTTAAGATAAATATTCATGGTACTAAGATGTTACATATTTTATAGCGCTAACTGTAATATTTTACTATTTTATTCTGTTAGAATAAAGTACTTCTACAGATGCGTTTAATGAAGTATGCCATTTGAATGTTAATAAAGTAGAAAATAAACAGCTTTATCAAACTTTATTATTTTGTTTTCAAGTCTGTTATATTCTTATATAGTGTATTATCATTTATTATTTTTTTCTTATATTCCTATTTATTATAAAATTTTAAATTACCATTTATATTCTCGCGAACCGAAGAAACGCTGATTAGACGCAAGTGCATTGTAACATATTAAAACCCAGAATGTAATATTTGAATACTTTGTTTGTTCTACTTATTTGTGTGCATTCTTTTAATTATAAAGTACTTCTACAGATGCCATTAATTAAATATTAATTTGAATGTTAATAAAATAGAAAATAAACAGCTTGATCTAACTTTATTATTTTGTTTTCACGTCTGTTATATTTCTGTATAATGTGTGATTATTAATTAAATATTTCTTATATTCTTTTGTATTGTAAAATTGTTAAATTAGCATTTATTTTTGTCCCACGAACCGAAGAAACGCTGATTAGACGTTAGGTTAGTTTCATTGTATCATATTAAAACACCAGAATGTAAAATCCGAAACCTTTGTTTGTTATTTTAATATCTTTATTCTTCAATTTAGAGTAAGGAACGCGTAGCTTGTAAATTACATATAAGTATTAAATTTAAGTTAATAAATTTGTATTCTTTTGGATTCTTCGTTTGTGATCGATGTAATTCTTCCAACAATTCTATAAATAATAATAAACAATTAAATAATAAAATATGTTACCAAAAATATCATATTTCTTTTATATATTTATTTATTTATTTATTTACCTTCACGCCATATCCCTTGCGGGGTAGCCAGAGACGACGGAGCGCCAAACGCTACGGTCTCTGCATACCTCTTTCGCCTCGGCCACAGACATCAACTTCTTCATACATGCCCTCCGGGGGGTCCTCATGCTTTTTACGTGACCTTCCTCCAGTATCGTAGCTACTGTGTTTTCGAAGGTCACTCGAGGCCTCCCCCTGTCTCTCTTACCGCTCACTTTTCCCATATAAATCTTTTTTACCATTCTTTCATCACTCATTCGTTCAACATGCCCAAACCACCTGAGCACGTTCTTCTTCATTCTCATAGTATAAAATATGTATTATTTAATATTTTATTTATAAGAAAAATATAAAATATATAAAGATAAAAAAGCTAAAATATTCTGTAATTTGAATGATTCATGGGCCATTACTGTGCGTTATTTAAGAAGAAAAGGTTAGCAACTCGCGAGACAAGGTATATTGCCCAAGTTATAACTACCGTTCCGGGATTATATTTTCCACGTATTTTTTGCTATTTTTGATATTATCTGTCTATTTATAACACTTTTATCTGTGAGAATATAATATTTAACAATAAATCCAATCATCTCATGTTTTCATTCTTCCATTTTAGAAACATTTTAAATCTGTATATTACGAACAATTTTATTTCAAGGCGAGAAACATCACATACATATCACAAACATATGAAAAAGATAAATTATCTATAATAGTATGAAGGTGTCGGTTTTCTACTGGATTCCAAGTGCTGACATCATTTTCTAAAGATGGTGCTTAGACAATGTTTATTATATTTTGGAACTACCAAATTCATATAGTTTTCAATAACTGCTGCTAACTTTTAACTGTAATCAACCACTGTTTAGGACGGTTGAGAAATAATGCACAGACAAAGAAGATAATAAATTGCATTGAGACCATGCTATTATTTTTATTATAGTATACTTGGGTGTTTATTCAATATCAATTTAATAAAATCGTACATTCACTTATAGAAATAGAGTTAGACTTTTTAAGACGTTAATAAGAACATTGCTTTATTAAAGCTCTTTTATTTCAACCAATCTTTAATTCTTATTCCATCGGTATTTTATATTAATAAATATAAGTACATTAATGAAATCTAAATAAAATCAATAAAATAACTCGTCAATCCGAAGAGTAAGCGGTGTATCATCAGAGCGTTTTGTGTTGTAATCTCTCTAACCTATTGAATAGCAAATGCTAGAAATTGTAAGATACCTATCACTTGAATGAAATGTTTTGTTTACATTGTATTTCTTTTCTTTACATTTCTATATATACTTATACAAATTAATCAAACTTTGATACAACTTTTAACAGATAATTTGTAATCATAAAAATTACAAATTAAGTACTGTATGTACAATACATATGTTTTTTTTGTAACCAATTTATTATAAGCGAAGTTGTTATTCCTATTTATATTTAAGTTTCAATTACTTATAAACTTGTCAGAGCTCTTAATTACTCGTATATTCCTAAAATGTTTCATTCAAGTTGTAGTATAAAGTAAATTTATTTTTATATTTGACGAGGGTTCACAATAGGATCAGAGGGCTTTGGCGAGAGTGGTAATTATATTTCAAATCATTATATTAATAGTAAAGGAGAAACTTTGTACCCCTTTGTTAGTAAAAGTTAGATTAGTATCAAATTTGGAACAGTTATAAATTATATAGAGAAATGTAGAAAGTTAATATTTTTGTAAATAGTACATTACATATACGTTTAAATAATAATAAAAAAAATAGGCACACTACCATTCCTTTTATACAAACAAATCAATTTCAAAATTCACTGTTTATGTTAATGCTGTCAATGTCAAATAAAAGTATTGATATGACTGAATAATATTTCAAAAAATATACATTGATTGAATGAGAGCTGTATCTTTTATCAATCAAAAAATATAGATGATAGTATGTTTAAATATTTATTATCTTCCAAACTTTACTCTATGGTTAAATTCGGCCACTCGGCTACTAATAGTACATATAAATTTATAAATAGTTCTTATCTTACTTTAAGTTGCTATTTATCAAGTAACTAACAGGAGTTGAAATTATTTTGTTTTAATATTTTTTTTATAAAATAATGACTATTTTATATATCATATGAAAATTAATTTGTTAAAAAAATTTGTGAGTATATACATTTATAAGAAAAATATTTTTTTTGTGAGTATATACTCACTATTTATAAACGGATCACAATAATCAGTCTATTTTAATATTTTATAACGTAAAAATCATCACAATATAAATCCGCTTACCAAAACGTTTCCTAGCAGAAATAAATTGTTTTCATGTAATAAATGTTTTATATTAATATTGACTTTATAATACAAATGGAAGCATAAAAATATATTACTAAAAATATAAAACATAAATGTAGAATGATATATAGAATGGTAAATTCATCATGATGATCACGACACGGTAGCTCAGCTGATAGAACCCCGGAGGCGATATGCCATAGGTTGGAGAAACAAGCTTCGCCTAGATAATTTGTATTGCATAATTTTTGATATATAATTATTATAGGGCTCACCTGTAGATAAATTCAAAGAAAATATGTTTATGACGCGTTTTCAAAAGGGTCGTAAACTTTTATATTAAAATATAAAGTAAAAAATAAAATTATTCTTACTATTGTGGACTTTAAATTTTTCTCCTAACTCCACTGTGAGACCCTGGATATAACTGACAAAGAACAATTCTTAAAATCCTACAGAAAATATAACCTTCAGGGGACTGTAGAAATTTACAAAGGTCTGTAATTATAAAAGGCAATCCACCTTATAATTAGTTAAAAGGAATAATGGCTCTCCGTATTTAAATCAACTTGCAATTTAATACAATTTATCCAACTTCTTACTTAATTCTATTTAACTGTTTCTTTTTCCCACACTTATATTTTGTATGTAAATTTTCTAGAGTAATGTACGAACATTTGCTTATGTTTAATTGTATTTAAGCAGGTTTTAATTAACATATAATAAACAATACAGAAGTGGTTGTTATGAAAAGTAAAGGTTTACATTTACATTACAAACTTTCCATTCCGTCATTGTTTCATTCTATTTCAAAATGGCGTATATTATAGCATTATAGACAATGTAATGATCGTACATTTAATAACTTATAAAATCTGATATAATTTTATGTAGAATACCAGATACCTTCAAAGAACACTGCCAAATTTTGTTTTCGACAACAATTCTAACAAGAATGCTATCAAGAGGAAAATTTAAAAGGGAAAGAATACATGAGCTTTAGTTCAAATACATATTTTTAGTTATTTATGAGGGTGGTAAATATTATGGTGTTGGTATTATATATGGTGGTGGTTATGGATTACAAAATAAAAAGTGGTTAAAACGCTTTGGAATCTTTGGAGGAACAGATGAAATTTAGTTAAAAACTTGTAAAAAAAGTGGAAATTGCTAGTCTTCTGGCTTCCTCATCCATTATATAAGAGCTGCAGTCAAATTAATTCAGCTTTGCTCTGGACAATCAAGATACCAAATAATGAGTAAGGGTATTTCTCAATACCAAATGATGTTTAAACAACTAGTGGTTTAAAAATTAACTACAAGAATTATGTTTTTTATTGAGTCAATTAAAATGCAGAACATATTGGTAAGTGCTAAGGTCTTACGCTATTGGTCAGAAACACCTTACACGAGCATCCAAGATAACCATTTACAAAATCTAATTTATATTCACAAACAAACAACATTATCTCGCTTTCTCTTTTCATTATTACAATTAATACATTCTCAAGACAGTATAATTCTAATTAATATATTTTATTCCTACAAAAACAAAAAGTTAATGAAAATATTATGGTCCCACATCGGCACTTAGAACACCAGTGAGGTACTTAACTTTTTACATTTCAATTGCGTATAATAATTGCCCATAAATTATTTAAACTCCCAGAATTTTATCACAATGAAAAATATTTACGTCTATTTTAAATTTTTTGAGAACATTTTAAGATAAAATATCAGTGAGTTATATAACACTTAAGAAAGATATAAGATGTTTTTGTATATTTTATATAATATATAATTTATTTATTTTACAACTACCTAATACTTGAGTCTATTTACTAATAATCTAAATCTCTTGTTCAAATAACTTGAAATCCGTTGACTAAAGTTGAGTAGCCACATATCTCTCTTAACTTTGGTATAATAAAGCTTTGTGTCTCTTAAGAGACAGACCAGACAGATGCAGTTCGCTATTACTCCGAGTATTACCCAATGCTTGCACAACTTACTTAGCAGTATTAATTTTTATTTACTTGAAAGTTGTAAAGTAAGGAATTACGATAAAGAAATACATGTTTTTATTATTTGTAAAACAATTTCAATGACGTCATTTTAAAATTGTTACAATGTTTTGTAAGTATTCAGTGGAATATTTGAATTATAATAATAAATAAGTCAAATAAATATTAAAAAGTATAGATTAATATTAAATATTATTATCACGTAAAAAGCTTGAGGACCCCCCGGAGTGTATGTATGAAGAGGTTGATGTCTGTGGCCGAGGCGAAAGAGAATTATCATATTGTTCATTTGATATAATTTTCTATATTGAAACGCTATAATAATAATATTTTAAGATTTGTAATAAGGAGCTTATCTAAACTTATTTCTTTTCGTTGGATTATTCAAGTCGACTTCAATGCATGAATACCAGCTTGAAAACTTTACATTTTAAGCAAATATTATTATTTTAGTTTTTTCCCAACGATACACATATAAAAGTAAAAGTATAATATCTAATTTATTGTTGTTTTTATCTAAAACTAATTTGAATGATGTTGGCAGAAAACAAAATGTAATAAATTTTGCAAACAATTGAAATTCTGAAATATAATCCAATTACACCAAATCTTATTCTTAACATTCTACAAAGTGTTAATAAATTTAAGTTTACAACCTCTAAAATAGCCGAGCGTCTTTTACACCTTTTCGTATTGAAAAGATATAAAATTTAATTTCTCTTAAACTTCGGTATGTTAAGATTCTTTTCTGGAATTTTATTGCTGCACCTTTAAATGTTATTTAAATGGATTTTGAATTCTCATCTTAATTTTATTCTCAAAATGATTACCTATTATTTTAAATTACAAAATTAATTTATGAAGGGGACCAGTTATTAAACTATTAAATTTTATATTTTTACACACTAACAAATTCTAGGTTTTAATATTTTAATATTACTCACGGAATCAATTTCTTCTTTATAAATATCACCTTTATAAATAACCAATTGTTAATAAATATATTGAATCGATCTTTTGTAATTTCATATTATTAGCAAAGATTTACACATACAACATATTATTATCATTATAGAAATTATATATTTTGAATTTTAATGGCAGAGATGACTTTCATTTTTTGTTTTAAATGATTTCATTTAATTTAATGTTCTAGTATTTTTCGTACAGTTTGAAAAAAGTGTATCAAATGTATCTAATTGATTATATTATTTTATGAAAACCCATTACTCTTTATTTGACTATTGACGTTTTTTATTATAGTCATATTATACAAAATAATAGTAGTTAAGTATATCACAGGTTTTTATTCTAGTCTTCTTTTGGTAGCACATTTTATTTAATAATTTGTTCTATATAGTCAATTGACTCGATATTTAATACAATAAAAAAACATATGATAATCTATTAATCCAGGGATATTCAGTTCTTTTCGATGGATTTAATCTTAACCTTAACTTCTGGAACCGTCAAACTAAAAAATTACTTCTCATAAGCATTGAAATAAACAATTGGAATTCAGAGTTTTTTCCTTTTCGGTAAATTTGATTAATGGATACAACATACAAAGGGGAACAAAGATAAAAGTAATATTATTTTACTTGATAAAGCAATGCAATGTAATTAAAACAAACCTTTGTTAATATTAACTTTTAATAGTAATGAAAGTGCCCGGAGCGATGGCTTCATTAGCAGGATATGATGTTATTTCTGTTATTATAATAAAGGAAAGTGAATTGTATTACATAATAATGGTGAAATGTATTTATTGTTATTTATATAAAATGTTATGAAATTATTCTTTGATATTGAATTCTACCATAAATCGGGAATATATAAAACTTTTACATTAAAATGTAAAACAATAAATTTATTGGTATTGTAATATAGACTTTAATCATATAATTATTAATAAAAATACGATTTATTCTGCACAACATATACATATGTAATCTTTATTAATATTATCTAGAGAAATAGTTTTATTATATGTTTGTATGTCATGGATATATTTGTAATTTCAAAAGCCACTGGACTTATTTTATAAGTTCGTTCTTCTGTCGGAAGCTACAGTATGGCGAATACTATAATAGGCTACTTTTAATCCCTATAATATACTGGATTAGAACCTCAGTGGGTAAAGTTATTGTCCGTAGAAAAGAAAACGATCGCATAAATTAATGAAATAAATACATTATAAATAATATCCTAAACTATCAAGAAAGATCAAAAATATAAATCATGTTCATCTACCAGCGAAGTGGGCATATAAAAAGGAATATTTTTGTTGGAAAAATTACCTTGCGTATTATCAAAGCCAGCTGTAATTCGATGTGGAATCAGAATGACCGATATATTTTCATTATAATTCCCAAACTGGCGTTATCTTTCGGCTACTAAAATCCACTATATATCATGGCATTTGAATGCATTTGCACCATTGCTAGCGTCATTATATTCTCTAATGTTATAGAGTGGTCTTTGAACCGAATTGATAAGAATAATAAGAATTTATATCATTACTATTACACATGCGGCATTTAGAAAGATAAAAGTAAGAAACAAAAGCTAATAAATATATACTGTATATCCATAATAACGGTTTGTTTCTGTTTCATTGCGCAAATATCTAGAGTACGGGTAAGATTTGAAAGATTTTTGTGAATTGTACAAAAATATTGTTGCGTATAACGATTTAGTAGTAAAAAAGTCTATAAAATCATATAATGACTTCATACAAGCGGATACAACACAATTTATTACTATTCTAGTCATTTTGAATATATAATTTCATTGGATTAATAAATATTATTGTTTTTGGTTTGTTCAAAGTAAATTGAAAGATTTAAAAGATTTGATTTTAATTATTGATGTGAATGTTTGCTCCGAGCTCATGATTAACGACACTAAATGGTTCTAAAACTAGCAAAGCAAATACTAACAAATATCCTGACTTCAACCATTTGAACATAATAGTTATCATAAATAATGAACGTTGAAACATAAAAAGTATACAAGTATATATAAGAAAGTAGTACAAAATATATTCCATAAAATGTAAGGATATCAATACACGTCACAAGAAAGATGTTCCCTGTTCCCAAACAACAACGCTTCACTCCCATATTTTAAACTTCACATAAGGGTAATGGATAAAAAGGTTCCATATTTCAAAGCTACCAAATTACCACGATATCACGTGAGACAGTGCCCCTTGACGTATGACGTCATATCTCACAAATATACTTAAGTGGGGGGAGGATTAAGAGACGTTCAAACGGCTGACGTATAGCGCAGTGTTATCGTTGATTCATGCTTCGCGTTTTCGCAAAATTCCCTTACTATTTGTCTCCCGAATAATATATTTTTTTATCCTTCTATTATATGTAGCATATAAAGAATTTTTTAAATTTTTTCGTCTTTAAGGCTTCTGAAGTTAATAATTCCGTACCAATAATTAAATATCTGTTAATATTTTAATCTAAATAAATGATAACAAAGTAATTAAACAACAACAAAAAGATAAATACCAACAATGTACTCGTATAATATTTTATATTAATTAATTTAATTGAAACCGATGGTAGGAGTCATCGCTGTTTTATGAGGTAACTTGTCATCTTTGAGAGCGCTATTTTTCGAATGTTTCACATCGTTTAGCCGATATCTGTTCCTTTGATAGTATCCACACAAAGCAATGAATAAATATTTCGTATTTGTAAGAAATTTCCTTCATTTCCCCATCGTTATTCAATTTTTGAAGTAGAGATACGAGCAAAGAATTGTTTTTTTATGGTTTCTCTCAATTTAACCTTAAATAATACTAACACAATACATATGAACGTAATATTATAATATGTAAAGTATTATCTAAAAAGATTAAATATTCGAGTTACATGTTTATTTTGGATATAAGGGATTATTGTAAATATAATTTGTCTTATATTATCCCTATTCTTGTTATAAGCTTTGTGTTAACAAAAACAGGATTTCCTCCATGTTATCCCCAATATGATTTGTTTGCAAGTTATTCTTACAATTATATTTTATATAAATCTCAAATATATATTTTCTTTGATCATAAGTAATAGGAAGAAAATAAATTATGATAATATTAATTACATAGAGAAAAATATTATTTTATCAGAATATAAAAAGCTGAACACGATGTTTTACAATTTGTAACATTTAGAAATAATGAAAATGGCGCGAAATCCCAACAGTAATCAAAGTGCGGATGAACCAAGTTCGAGAAAGGATTGTGGTTACTTTTAGCTTTTACTTGGTAGATTTATGTACCGCTGTAAAACGGACCCCCCGTGACGGTGGCGGAACCATCCGAGGATCAGACTTCAATGGTTAACCTGTTCCTACACTTGTAGCTAAGCTATAGAAACTTTTTAAAAATATTTTATGTTAAGGCTACTGTCAACATTTAAAAAATTTTGTTATTATGTATAAAAATAGAATGAGTGAAACCACTCCAAGGGTATGTGAAAACAATTAGAAATTATACGAGAAAACAAAAAAAAATAGATAATATAACTAGTAAAAGACGTTTATTTTGATTTAATACTGTATTTAGTGACTTTATTTAATATACTTCATATCTACATAAGTAAAAAAAAAGATTATATGTTTGTAAATAAAAAAAATTATAACAAAAAAATAAAACATTTATTTATGTACAATAGACAAAAAACTATTAGAATTGTACAGCTTCGCTTTCACAATTTGGGGGCAGTGAGGCTTACAATGGCGTGACGAATTGTTCATAAAACTTAGTTCTCACAGGAGTTGGAGGAAAAATATATGTTAATAGTACTTGGGACTACTTAAACTGTTGTTCGGGATCGCATTATGGCCGACTATAACCAAAGCGTTTTGCTCGTTGAATACGTTTAGTTGACATTAGGAGTTTAGTTGTTGGTCTCCAACTGTGTTTAATGTATATTTACATTATGTTTATTTTATACTATAATAAAAGTTATAAAATAGTTGTATAAAATTAGGCAATGTTTAAACCATTCTTTACTTAAAAGGTAGCTAAAATAAAATTAAAGTAACCGATAAATTTAATTAATAAATTTGTAATACTTCAATTAAATTTCGATAAAAAAGACATGGTATACAGATATGATATATAAAAATATGGTATATATTCGCATCTCGAAATGAGGCTCATCCTTTTCGGTCAATTGCCTTTCCTTCCCTGTCCGATGCCGTCATGCGTAATTTGTTTGGGAACTGTTTGGTTTTGTTTGTTTGGGTTATGTTATCTTTTTTAATGATTATAAAGTCAAGAACACAGTTTCTAACAGTTTGTATCCTTATTTCCCTTGACAGTTTACATCGACAACATTTTTAGCTCAACTCTAGGGACTGAATGAGTGACAACGATGAATGTTTTAAAAGAAACTGAAAGTCTAGCTATTCAGTATATTCAGTATAACAATTTTATCAGTAACTTACTCGTTATCATATTTTGGAATAAAACAGGTTACTAAAATGTATATTTAAAAATATTAAGACAGAAGTTGAAAGTCGCATTACCTTACAAAATTATTCCCAAAAATTCAAACACCAAAGTGCTTTTATATCTGCATCGCGATTCACTGCGCTGTTACTTTTAGGTTTTGTTCAAAAACCTTGCTACATTCATTTGGTGTATTCAAAGTGACCTGCTTTTGGTTAGTTCATTTACAGGTATATTGTACCTATGTATTTACAAACGAAATTTACATACTGAGAAGGATATTATTATTATTTAAAATTATATTTTACTTTTATTATTTAATTTTGATTCACAATAATGATAAAAAAATAATCAATATAGATATTATTACTTATATCAATTTCTTATTACTAGATTTTATAAAATCAGTGTCAGCAGATATTAAATGAATAATTGTCAAAAATTTACAATATATACTCGTATATAGGTACACTTGTAAGAATTTTGTGTAAAAAACATGTTAATTGTAATTTATATGTAAAATTAATAAAATAAATAATCGGAATCTTTTTATGGAATTTATGATATATAAAAAAATGTAATAATTTTCTTATTTAAATTGTATTATTTGATCATGTCTCCTTACCTACTTAGTGTCAACATAACCTCATTCCATGTTTACAGTTAACAAACATAATTAAAATAATATTATTTTATATTACAAATAAAGAATATTCTTTATATTACAAATTTTATGTCATATATGCTTTTATGATTACGACCTAAATCGTCCTCATATTTACACATTACTTATCACCAAAGCTACTTTTAAAAAGCTTTTACGAGTCAAAGAAACATGCATTTATTTTGCGGATTATATGTATTATTTTACTTTATAATGTATGACCTGATATGATAAGTTATCCTACCTTAAGATAGATTTTATAATCAAAAAAAGGACATAGAAGTTGAATACTATATATTGTACAGGACACAATAGTTACCTTTCTTAAATAAAAAATAATAATAAAATACATTGTCTAAAAACATTTAAAGCTTATTTAAATAAAATATATCACAAGAAAAATACTAACTGTTTATATAAAAGCACTTATAGTTTTATTTCGTTTTATTTTAAAGCAATATAGAGAAGTTTTCACTAAGAACTTAAGTAACAATGATAGTGTCATACAAAATTCGGAAACAATGAAGTGCTTATGCATTCACTAGATATCTAATCTTAGTTTCATTCTATTCACTCAATGTAGTGATTATTATAAACAAGGTAGTATTATAAATACACTTATTACCAACGTTGATTATAATTTAAAATTACTACATATAATGTAAAAAAGTCGCTTACTAGCTTAATGAAAATATAATGTTATCATAAACAGATTTAATCTCTTTTACTACAAAGTACACTCGGGGAGAGCTGTTTACTCTGGACCGAGTGTAAAGCACCGAGCTCAGTCATAAGTGTATTTTATAAGTGGCTGAACTAATCCAAAAATGTAGAGAGCAAATTCACGGCATGTTTTTAGTTTAGCCTTTACTTTGTATTTAAAAATTATTCTTTATTATTATTTAAAACACATTTCAAAATCAAAATTTTGGATTAATTTCAATCTATCTGTTAGTTTAAATTATATAGTGTTATAAAGTAAATGCATTATACATTTAATTCATTATCTTCATAGAAACAAAGCGAATTAAAAGTTCTAAATGCAGTGAGTGGAAAGTAAAAATGACGCGCTTGGTATAAAATGAAGTTGTAGTACAAAAACAAACGCGGCGAGGTAACGCTGCAGTCAGCTAATGCGGTTATCTCAATGCTTTTTGTTGTGTTGTAATTTATTTGTATCACAAACAGAACTGTTTTACAAATGACTCCGAATATTCTTAACTTATTTTTCTGTGTGTATGGAACTAAATTTGTATTTTAATAGACTATCTGGAATGGAGCTGTACATAAGACACGAATTATGGATTATTTTACTATTAAATAACATACTATAAGTGTAGTAAGACAATTAAATCTTCTCCTTTTTTATATTATGGTAATATTATCAGTGTCCACTTAAAAGGTTACCTTACCTTACCTTAAGTTATATTTTTTTATAAGTACATTATCTAAATCAACACAAAATATGAAACCATCCGATAATTAAGTCTTAAAGATGAACGGTGCCCGGGTGACATTTTAAAATGTCAAAGATAATGTCAAACCTATTAGTATCACGGAAACACATACTACAATACAGAAAAGACATATTATTACAGAAAATTGTTATGTACACTAGTATAGAATAAAAAATTCAGGAGTAATTATTTAAAATTAGTGTAGGTAAAGATATTAGTAAAATTGTAACTTATTATTTCATCTATTTTGAAATGGATTTCAAAAAAAATAAATATCTTCTATATAGGTTTTGTAATATAATATATTTCAGGAGATAAAACAAAAGAAAGTAAAATGAAATTTAAACCGATTGAGACACGGAAGAGGTATATTGTCTTACACGGAAAACATTTTGACTGTATAAATTAATATAAATTTATTTCGAATTATATAAATATTTTTCGCAATTACGACGAAGAAAACAATATATTCCGTAATTCAATATACGTAGCTGTAGTATATTTTTGTCATACTGAAGCTCTCAGAGGGAATTTGTCGCTGTTCTTATTGCAATGATCCAAGTTACAAGAGGTCAAAGATCTTCATAAAATGTGATATATTTTTAGATTATTTCTATTATGATAAATTACTTCACAGAGAGCATTAGTTAAGTGATCTTTTGGTATGAAAAATTTTTAAACTATGTGTTAATAAAAAACAAACATTCATACCTATGTCATGAATGAAATGAGTATGTTCTAATAACAAAAAACATTTTGTATTAAATAATATTATGATAAATATATATTTAGAACATTAATTTATTACCTCTAAAGGTAAAAATTGAGATAAAAAAGTACACAAGATACTTATAGATATCTACATTTGTCTTGCTCGTCTATACGTGTCTTTTGAAATCTTATCCCTAGCGAGTGGATTATAGAAGAGCCTTAAACAGAGGTAATACAAACGACAAGTGCATCACAACTGATTAATCCTTATACAACGGTTTATCGAATTCAAAATAATTTCAAATTCAACGGCTACTTTAACGGCTAGAGTGTTTAAACGAAGAATGAAATTATTCTTCAGTTTTATAATTATATGGATGATGTAAAGACGTATTAAAAATAAAATGTAAAAAAATTAAATAATTGCGTTTTTTTTATTGTCTCTGCGCGTTTGTCTCTTGAGTCTTATATAAAGCCGTCAGAGGCAAGCGCTGACTTAAATAATAACTCCTCTCTAGTTTACTCTTAGAGGAAATAGTGTCACTATGCGAATAATGCCGACCTTAGTCTGGCTTTACTTGACTTTATATGTTAGTGCTGAGCCTTCGTAATATTATTAGTGATCATAAGTGTCCTTTTTGCTTTATCCGACTTTCGGGAGAAGTATTTGATTATACGCATTATCATATATAAGGGATCTATGTTTTTTATTGTGTATACTCAATTTGAATTTTGGTCAGCAGATAAATCACCAGGGCTCCTCAAACCTCTCATCACGATCTAAACCAATTCTATAAGATACTGTTCAAACGCTTATTTCTAAATCCAATACATAATCAATAATTATAAAACCAATGATGATTACGTGTAAAATGTATTTTATTATGTGTGTATAAATTGCATTTAATATAATTAATTAACTTTCTCCTGTTTTAGTGATATCGTGACCTTTTTTAGATACTTTTTTATACCTTTAGTCTACATTAGTAGTAATTGTGAGAGAATTATATAAACAAAAAATAAAATTACGTAGAAGTTTCAAGAAACATAAACAATATAGCGACTAAGTTTTCTAATATTTTCACTTTAATTAATGTTATGTTCAATAATTCATAAGTCATTTCGTGCACAAACACTGCCTTTTTATATAATTTTACTTGCAAATTTATATCAGATAGTGCTTATTTGTTTTTAAGTGCCGTATAAAAATTATAAGTGGACAAAAATATTTCTAATCTATACTTATAATAAATCTGTAGAGAGGTCAATTCTGTACATGAAATATATTTACAAAATAAGTAGCAGGGGGTGATTAGTGTTCGATACTGATGCCAAAAATGCAGTTAAAAAAATTTTTGTCTGTCTGTCTGTCTGTCTGTCTGTTTGTATGTTATTTATAGAAAAAAAAACTACTCGACGGATTTTAACGAAACTTAGTACAATTATTCTTTATACGCCTGGGCAGGTAATAGTATACTTTTCATCACACTACAATGAATAGGAGCAGAGCAGTGAAAGGAAATGTTGAGAAAATGGGAGAAGTTGCTTGATTTTTTAAGTTTCCGTCGCGTGTGCAGCCTTAATGGTTAGAGCTACATAGAAACTATGTATAACGGAAATATTCTACATAAAAATACACGAAAAATATTCCAAGACAGCATATATCTACCTTTTATAGTTAACTCACAATAACACGCATAACTCTCGATAGCTTAGCAGTTCGGAGATTTCTTATTATATTTGTTTACTTTTACGTTTATAAAACCAATAATGCTCACCATCATTCCTAATTTAAAAAAAAATAAACATTAGCACCAATTCAATAAAAAAAGAATCATTGAAATCGGTATAGAAACACCAAACTTATACTTACTTACATGAAATACGCCAACAAGACATCGCGCGTGAATAGTGAATCAAGCTATAAGGATTATTTTTGCGTAACGGTTGCCGCGCTCGACGGGGCTCGCGGCGGCAGAGTATAAAAGGGGCGGGAGGCGAGCGCAAGCGTCATTCAATATTTGGCTGTTGATGCGTTCAGAGTGTTGAACTTTATTGACAGACAATAATTGTTATTTTATAAACCGTGCTTATCAGCGCGACTTTTTGTCTTTAAATAGTTTATTTTAATTTCTTTTGTTGTTATTTTCTAAATTAGTTTTAGTTTTGTTTAAATTCTTAACTATTTATAGTTCCTATTTTATTTCTTTTTAAGTAGATTTAGATTCGATTTTTAGATTAGATAATAGATAGATAGATTAGATTATTTATTTAACATTTATTTATTTAACATTTATGTACACACAAAATATATAAAAAAACAGAGTTATTTAAAGATTCGTACAAAGGCACTGCTTATTTCAAAATGAAATCTCTTCCAGCAGACCTGTGAAAGGAGAGTAGAAAATGAAAGGCAGTAAAAGTGCGCACCGCATACAAAATATTATTGTTAGATTTTTAGTTACTGATAGGTTAGTTTTGGGCATTTTATGTTTAGTTTTTTTTGTATTGAGTAGATAAAAGCGTAGGTAGGTACTTTTATTAATTATAGTATTCATAGGTATTTTTTATTTATTTTTAAGTGAAGTAGGTATAGGTAGATATTGCCTACTATCTACCTATACTGCACACGTGTTTTAGCTTTATTTTCATTTCTTTTTTTTTTGTACCTAAGTTGTAGGTAGGTAGGTACATATTTCTTAGTTTAATTCTATTAGAATATTAGGTATTTAAGTTTAAATAGGCACTTAGATTTATATTTTTTTATTATATAGCAGCTGTACTTAGAACATCTAAGGTTTTTTTTGTATTAGCATAGGTACTTTAATTAATTACAGTAGTTGTAGGTATTTCTTATTATTCATTTTTAAGTGAAGTAGGTAAGTGTAGATAGTATTGCACACGCATTAAGTATAGCTTTATTTTCATTTTTTATTCTTTTGTAATTTGTAGGTACCTACGTACATATTTATAATTCGATTAGAATATTATTTTAGTTTTAATAGGCACTTAGATTTATATTCTATTTATTATATACTTAGCTATAGTTAGGACCTCTGACGTAAGTTTTTTGTTGGGTAACTAAATAGAATTTAAGTTACCGTCGATTAAAAATAAAATAAACGATGCCACCTAAAAAACGACCATCTTTATCTCGAACTTCGAGTCAAGCTAGGAGAATGAGAATGACGCGTTCTCAAGAATCGGAAGAGGAAAGAGCACATCGGTTAAACTCTATGAGAGTTAGTGCCTCAACATCTCGAGCTAATGAAAGCTCTCCAGAAAGAGAGATGCGATTAGCAGCTGAAAGAGCGAGACGAGCTACAACACGGGCTTCTCAAAGCTCTTCTCAACGAGAGCTAAGGCGTTCCATTGACCGGGAACAACATGCGTTATCCCGAGAAGCTGAAACTACTTTACAACGAGAATTGCGACTCACAGCTGACCGCGAACGGCATACATTATCTCGCGAGTCTGAAACCTTCACTGAGAGGGAATTACGGCTTACAGCTGACCGCGAACGTCATATTTTATCTCGCGAGTCCGAAACCTTCACTGAGAGGGAATTACGGCTTACAGCTGACCACGAACGTCATATTTTATCTCGCGAGTCCGAAACCTTCACTGAGAGGGAATTACGGCTTACAGCTGATCGCGAACGTCATATTTTGTCTCGAGAATCTGAAACTTTTACTCAATATCAAGACCGTTTGACAAATGATAGGGCGCACCATAACATGATTCGATCTCTTGAAGATGAACATGAGCATGAACAACGACTAGAGTCGGGACGCGATTATTACAATTCTTTGAGACAAGAACAATTGATTACTTTATCTAATGAAAGATTAAGAATTGAAAATATTCGGTCGCTTGAAACAGAAGACAGCGAGAGGCCCGTCTTACTGCAGATAGATTTCGACATGGTCTTAATGACTTAGATATACACGTGGTAGATCAATCTACAAATTCGGTGGCGTGGTCCGATAAATATAAAAGTGGGTTTGCTTATAACCTCACAATTGATTACAGATCATCTTCTGAAATAGGCGATATGAACGTAGTATGTTCCTTTTGTAATGCTTCGAAGTGGAGGAAGGAGTCTGCTGGTTTCTGTTGTTCTGGAGGTAAAATAAATTTGCCTTCGTTCGAAGACCCACCGGAACCTTTAAAATCACTACTTTTAGGGGAACATTTGCAATCCAAACAGTTTTTAGATAATATTCGCACTTATAATAGTGCATTCCAAATGACATCCTTTGGTGCTAAACAAATCTCAGAAGGCCCTTTCATGCCTACTTTTAAGGTACAAGGTCAGGTTTACCATTTGATAGGGTCCCTTTTGCCTGAAGAACAACCTAAATTTCTTCAAATATATTTTGTATCCGATTACAACGAACAGTCGAATATAAGAAATCAATATTTTCCGAATTTAAATACTGAACTCATTTCACAACTTCAGAACATGTTACATCAGGTTAATTCGTACGTATGCAGTTTTAAATCGGCATTAGAAGCCCTTTCTCAAGATGGTAATAACAATTATAAAATTGTTATAAATGCCGATAAGCGTCCAACTCAGGAACACCCTGGGCGTCATAACGTTCCATCCACGAATGAAGTTGCTGTAGTACTGGTCGACCAGGAATGTGATAGGCGTGATATCGTTATACGTTCCAGAGACAATCGTTTGCAACGTATTTTCGAAACCCACAGGGCTTACGACAGTTTGCAATATCCTATGATATACTGTCGAGGGGAAGATGGTTATAATTTCGCTGTATACCAAACCGATCCGCGCACAGGCGCACCTAATTATAATAAAAAGGTGTCATGCCTTCAATTTTATTGTTACCACCTGCAAGTGAGACGGAATAGATTGGTATACTTTCAACGTTTTCGTGGCTTATTTAATCAGTTTATTGTTGACATGTACGCAAAAATTGAAACCGAAAGATTAGTTTATATACGATCTAATCAAAGGCAGCTGCGCGCTGAAGAATACGTGCACCTTCGCGATGCCATGCAGCAAGATAACGATACTGTGAATATGGGTCGTTTAGTTATTTTACCCTCTTCTTTTACTGGTGGTCCACGCTACATGCATGAACGTACTCAAGACGCTTTTTGTTACGTAAGAAAATATGGACGTCCCGACTTATTTGTTACTGTAACTACCAATCCCAAGTGGGATGAAATCACTCGGGAGCTTCTTGAGGGTCAGGCACCGCATGACCGCCATGATATTATTGCAAGAGTGTTTCATTTAAAATTAAAATCAATGATAGATCTTCTTACCAAAGATAACATTTTTGGAGAAGTATTGTGTTATATGTATAGTGTTGAGTGGCAAAAACGCGGCTTACCTCACGCACATATCTTGCTTTGGTTAAAAGATAAGGTTCGACCTAATGATGTAGACAGATTAATCAGTGCTGAAATTCCAGATCCGACTGCAGATCCCCTGTTATACGACATTGTTAAAACTCATATGATACATGGTCCATGTGGTGCATTTAACGCAAATGCTCCTTGCATGCAAGACGGTCGTTGCACTAAAAGGTATCCAAAAGCATTAGTGGATGAAACTGTAACAGGACATGATGGATACCCATTATATCGTCGCCGTTCAAGAGACAATGGTGGTTTTACTGTTGAAAAGCGAATGTCTGGACAACAGGTTACTTTAGATAATAGGTGGGTCGTTCCGTATTCGCCTGTATTGTCCAGAGCATTTCAAGCTCACATAAATGTAGAAATGTGTAATAGTGTAGAGTCAATTAAATATATTTGTAAGTACATTAACAAGGGCAGTGACCAAGCTACGTTTGCGTTAAGAAATGAACATGATGAAGTTACTAGATTTCAGTCAGGCAGATATATCAGCTCTTCAGAAGCTGTGTGGCGGATCTTAAGTTTTAATATTCACGAAAGATATCCACCTGTGACCCATCTGGATGTTCATCTGGAAGGCGGTCAACGTATATATTTTAACGCCGAAAGTGTTACAGAACGATTAGAGAACCCTAGACAAACAACTTTATTGGCATTCTTTCGACTTTGCCAAACTGATAATTTCGCAAAGTCTCTTTTGTATGAAGAAGTTCCATCGTATTATACCTACGATAAACAACGAGGTGTCTTTAACCGTAGACGCCGAGGCAGGCCTGTAGATGGCGAGACAGGTATTTTCAAAGAACATGTTCTTGAGTGTATACTGTTCATCCTAACAACGCAGAGTGTTTTTATTTGAGATTATTATTACATACAGTGCGAGGACCAACATCATTTATAGATTTGAGAAAAGTAGACGATGTTGTTTATCCAACTTATCATGCAGCTTGCCAAGCGCGTCATTTGCTTGAAAATGATCAACATTTGGATGACGCTTTAGCAGAATCCTGTGTTAGTGATAATCCACGACGGTTACGCCATTTATTTGTAACATTACTCACATTTTGTAATTTATCTGATCCTGTCCAATTATGGGAAAAATATAAAGAAAAATTTGCAGAAGACTTTCTTCGGAATTTATCTCACAATAATGAAGGCGCAACTAATGATAATTTTCGAGATCTGGCTATAAATCAGTGCTTATTAGCTCTTCAGGAAGACTTAACAGCAGTAGGCGGTAAATCACTTTGTGAATATGGTTTGCCAACGCCAACCTCAGTCGGAGAGGTTACCAATAGGGAATATTCCGCAGAGATTGGTTACAACCCAATGGAACTGCTGGTAACATTAGAAAACGGTGTCCCAATGATGACTGCAGAACAACGCTTAGTCTATGATCGCGTGTGCGAGAGTGTGCAGAATAATTTAGGAACAATATGGTTTTTAGATGCACCTGGAGGAATTGGGAAAACTTTTTTGACTAAATTAATATTAGCTTATGTTCGAAATCAGCGTAAAATCGCTCTTGCCGTGGCTTCATCAGGTATAGCTGCAACATTGCTACCAGGAGGTAAGACTGCTCACACTATGTTTAAAATACCAATTAATTTAGATCGCACGGAAAGTCCAACCTGTAGTATTTCAAGAAATAGCGACAAAGCTAAGGTATTGCGTGAGTGTAATTTAATCGTATGGGATGAATGTACGATGGCCCATCGAAAAGGAGTAGAAGCAGTAGACAGAACTCTAAGGGACATAAGACAAAATGATCGACCAATGGGCGGTATTACGGTTTTATTTTGTGGTGATTTCCGACAAACCTTACCGGTAATACCACGGGGAACCCGAGCTGATGAGATTAGGGCTTGCCTGAAAAGCTCTTATTTGTGGCGTGATATACAATCGGTGCATTTGACTATAAATATGCGAGTGAGAACTGGAGACAACGCAGATAATCGTGAATTTTCTGATACATTATTGAAGATTGGTGAAGGTACCTATCCACAACTACACCAAGGAAAACTTATTCTGACACCTGAGTTATGTTGTATAGTGCAATCCCAACAACATCTTATATCTTCGGTTTACGGTGACATAACAATTATATTAAATAGGGACAATTCTTGGCTTTGCGAAAGGTCCATTTTGACTCCTCGCAATGACCAGGCATCTGAAATTAATAATAAAATACTGTCTAATATACAGGGAGAAAGCAAAGTTTATAGTTCAATAAATAGAATGGTTGATGAACAAGAAGCCACTAATTACCCGATAGAATTTTTAAATTCTTTAAGTATGCCTGGACTACCTTCTCATATAATTTGTTTAAAAATTGGCATACCGATAATTCTGCTCCGAAATTTAAGACCACCTCAACTTTGCAATGGAACTCGGCTAAAAGTAACCCAGTTGCAACAAAATGTAATCGAGGCTCAAATTTTAACAGGTTGCGGTGCAGGAGAAACTGTCTTTATTCCCAGAATTCCCATAATACCAAATAATTTTCCATTCCAATTTAAAAGAACGCAATTCCCAGTATCGGTGTGCTATGCCATGACTATCAATAAAGCTCAAGGGCAGACTTTTCGTGTTGCTGGAGTAGATCTCGGTGTTAGCTGTTTCTCGCATGGTCAATTATACGTCGCTCTTTCCCGGGTTAGCAATTCTAGGAATCTTTACGTTCACGTGCCGGACGGGTCGACTCTTAACATAGTCTACCCAGAAGCTTTGCGCTGAAACATTTTAATTTGATCTAAAAATATTAGCAATATATTATCTTAATAAAAAACAAGGAGTTACACGCTGACCGAGTCGTGGGTATAGCGTGGGTATATTATAATATTCTGCGGTTACTTATATTTTTCAACAGTTTTGTGGATTGGCATATTATATTACTATTGCCCTTCTAAAATACGAAAGTGAATCTGCCTGTTACGTCAAAACTATGAGGGAGGACATCTGCTAATTTTTTTTCGAAAAACGACGGAAACGCGGACGAAGTCGCGGGCAAAAGCTAGTTCTAAATAAATTTATTGTTATTTACACATAATTTTGTTTAATGTAATAAACATCAAGGAAGGAAGGGATTCCTCGAAGTTAAGGACTTAATGTAATATTAATGAACTTAAAACTTTATTCTGAAGGAATCTTCAAAAGTTTATATAATATTGATTTTAAGGCTTAAAATAATTACAATCCGTTATTTTAGAACCTTATTTCATTACAAATTTTATAAAACGTCAGTAAAGTCTTCAAGTCTAACAGACTGCAAATATATATATATATACTAGCAGACCCGGCCACGCGTTGCTGTAACTATGGCTTTTGATATATTGTATTGTATTAAACTATTTAAGGGGTAACGGTAAGAGAACATCTGTTATGGGAACAACCGTGTTTTCTTACAGTCGATATTAAACATAACATTTAATTTTTTTTTATGTTTTTTCAAGTTTGCAACAAATAAGTACATTACAAAATTTTTAGTAAATAACATGAAACACTTAATCCTTCCTTTAATAAGGAAGGTAGAGCAGATTTTTTACATTAATATTAATTACTTTGAATCTTAAATACTTATGATATCAATTTAATTTAGCACTAATCGATAAACAATATTTTTGATATAACAGTCTTAAGGTAACACAAATATAAGATAAAATAATAATAATATTATATTTGGATAATAAACAAATAATTAACAATTTTTTTAAAAACGAATTGAGATGAAAACTATCCAATCTTTTAAGTTAGATCAAACTGCACGTGGTGTGTAAATTTATTAAAATTGGTTAAGTAGTTTAGGAGTCCATCGCGGACAAACAATGACACGTGATTTATATATATTATGATATATATATATATATATATATATATATATATATATATATATATATATATATATATATATATATATATCCCATAAGGTTGACAAACGCGTACAAAGAGAACTCATTTCACACATTTCAATGCCCCAGTCCATCAAACCCGATGGGATTAAATACTAAATTAATCAAACAAAGCAGAGCATTTGTCTTAGAAGATTTATGTACACGTGTACCTACAATTAGCGAAATCCAACAAATGAATGAATTGAGTGATGAGGCAACATTCCTTGATTTATAGATCCTAATTCTACTCCCTTTATTGTTAGGCGGTTTCTTTTAGTGGAATAATTATTGAAATATATTAACAATATATAATATACTATATGATTTTATATAAAATCTATATTTTATATTATCATCGTGCAGGTTGTATGGCGTAGGAAGATATTTTCATTTTCATTACATAACAACCTTTTGCGTTTTCTTTGTGCTTAAAACTTTGAATGCAACGATTGTAAAATTAAATAACTTGTGTAGTATTCCTTTGAGTATCTTTGTCTATAATTGTATGGTTCTGTGAAATAAGAAGGTCTGAATTATACTGTTATGAACAATAGTGCATTACGAGAGTCCATTTGATTTAATTGTATAGATTGAATCGTTCTAAGTGGTGTTTGAGCTCCTGTTTAGTTCTGGGTCTTCCATTTTGTGTATTGTGTATTGTTTATATTTTATTAAGACTTTGGTCTCTATCTATAAAATAAATGGGAAATAAGTGAAATTATAATTTGCTCTTTTATTAGTTTAAGTATGTTATCAGCTGCCTTTGTTTATTATCTTCCATGTTCCTGTGTTCACCATCTCAGTATAGACAAGCCATCCATGTTCTTCGATCAGCTTTTCTACATATAACAATCTACGATTTGACAAACTAATAATTATGTGAAGTAAATATTTCCTATCGCCGGTTCTACTTTCAAACTAACTCTTACGTACTTTTATTGTACTTTACCACTTTATCTTGAATTCTTCATTACAACAGTAAGCAAAGAAAGACAAAGAACAAAAATAAGAATTTGAAACTGTGACCTCTGGCCTCTGGGAATGTTATATAGTCTGTTATATACTCTAAATGTTATATATATTAAATATTTATTAGTCTATGTACAACTTCTTATTTTCAAAACAAAGGATCAAATAACTTGAACATTTTGAATCAATATATATTAGAAGGTTAATAGAAAATATTGTTTCCTACTAATCCGATCGACCCCATTGCATCAAAACAATATAACATACATAGATAAATTTAAAGTGGACGATAATAGTCATAATTTGTATGCGATTAGGTTATATTATCGCGTATCTGATATATTGGTATAATGCGGTAGTAATAGACGCGATGGAGGCAATATTTCATTCAGCGCCCTCGGGAATGTATCGACGTGAATGCTTAGTTTATTCGCAATACCGATAGAATATTCGATATTGAGCGTATACATCAATATTTTTACTTGTTTTAGGTAAAAATAAAACATTAAATAAATCTTTAATACGTCAAACGGATAGAATTGTTGTAATAGATTTCTGAAAAGAAAATCAATCAGTTATCAACATTTTTCTTTAGTTTTCTTATGATAACAGATTTTTAATAATAAATTTTATATGAAGATATATATATTTTTTTACAAATTACTTTTCACTCTGAAATCGCAGTGTTGATTGGTTTTCAAATAAAACTTTTAATCCAGTCAAAGTCAAATTATTGTCATAGACATTATGATTTTGTTAATTTCATAAATAAATATACTGCATTATTTATAAAAAAAGAGTATAAAATAACATTGCAATATATTGTATATACTCTCATTTATTAATTGTAAACAATATTATTATGCTGAAATATATTTCAACTTAAAATAACACGGGTCTTATATATATACTTAGCTTATTCCCTCCCGCTTCGCTAGGCACACTATTAATTTGGATGTGAATTTAGGTTTCTATGGTATCTTATGTC
Organism: Melinaea marsaeus rileyi; assembly: GCA_918358865.1. Taxonomy (NCBI): domain Eukaryota; kingdom Metazoa; phylum Arthropoda; class Insecta; order Lepidoptera; family Nymphalidae; genus Melinaea; species Melinaea marsaeus. The sequence continues at coordinate 22,380,719 of OU911089.1, forward strand.
TTATTATCCGTTGTCAACGTAACCGGTGCCATGGCAACCGTTGCTATAGTAACTCTTACCCCAGCATTAAGTTTATAGCTCCTACAGGTTTAAAACTTGACGAAATGTGAAAAATGTAAATCCGTTGGGATAGGAATTCGAAAATTCATTTTTAATGGACGTCTTCGTCACAAATAAAGTAACAATGTAAAATTTTAAGTTAATCGGACAGATAGTTTCGGAGTGTTTGTGATGAGTCAGTGAGTGATAAATCGCTTATATATATAAGATAAGTAAAATAAAACAAGATGTTGTCATTATATGATTTATTTGTTGTAAACAGTCTTATAATCGAGCGATGAGTTTACTTTAAACAACTTCAATTTGGCGAATCTAAGCAAAACTTGGTTACAGGAGCAACAGTTACAGACAACAGACCCTAACAAGTATACACTGGAAACATTGTATTGCTCAATTAATTACCAAGTTTCAATTAAATTAAATACTCATCATTATTACATTTTAAATATTCTATTTAATCCGCAAAATAATTATTTTATTTACATTAAATAATATAGCGTTATGGGATACATTTATACCGAGAGCACACTAATGTATGTACGGTGTCTCAACTAGGCCTTACTCGACTCACATTCACAGATATATGTAATAAGTAAAAACCAAATAAAAAAAAGCCTTAAAATATCTGAATGTGAACGAGTTTGTAATCACAGTATTGTATCATACAACAAATATATATATTTACAATAATTAAACGCGAACATTTAATCGAATTATTTTTAAAGCATTAATGTAATGTACGTGTGCGTGTACGTCACCAGTGCGTACACCACACACACACATACGAGGAATCTTCCATCATATTGCAATCTGTTCTCGGAGTTCCCTTTGGCGGCTTCAGTGAGACCTGTGTGATATTAAATAATAATAAAATATTTTCAAATAAAATTTTACTTAAAATTAAATAATATTGACTGTTTTGTCGACCACGACGACTTTGTTTGCGAATGTTTTTAAAATAAATGTAGCTTAAGTTATTCTTTATAACATTACCTATCCGCTAAGTCCCTTTAAAATTGGTTCAGGCTTTTCAGAGATTAGCCGAGACATACAGAGAGGCAGACAGACATTTTTTTTATGTAAGTACCATATTTACTTTCATATGCATTTAGTTTAGTAAAAAGCTGTTAATTTGTTGTTACAAAAAGACACTTCATTTGTATTTATATGTATACATACATCTTAGGAGAATATTAGAGTCTATATACACATTCACAACGGATTATAGAAATCAATAATAATAATTTATCAATTTTGGACCGTTATTTGTATAAAGATTAAAACAGTGAAATAAAGGTATTTAATTGATTTTTACATAATTCATATAAATAATAGAGCACCTTCAGTCTGTCTATACATAATATATTTGTGCAAGTCTGAAACTTTATAGATCTGCAACTAATTTGGTATTCATTGCGTTTCTCATTCACACGAGTAGGGGACAAATCGTAATAAGAATTTTATTTTATTTTATACATTTATATTTATAACTATTTCAAGTGTCAATTATAATTCGTGATGGTCATTTTGTTGTTTTATTCTTAATGTCTTACCTCCAGCGACGCTTATCTGATTGCTGAAATCTTCTGAGTATGAATTCAATTTAATTTCTGTAAATAAATAAAGTAATTTTAATATAAATCATATAAAAATGCATTGTACGAATATCAGTCGAACCTGGTACTTTCAGTATAATCTGAGTATGTACCAATCATGCCTAGCCTCCTCAATAACTTTTTTTTTGTTAAAAATATCTTTATTCAAATAGACATTTACTTGCACTTTTGAATCGTCAATTATTTCAGTGTAGTCAGTCAAAGTAAACTACCACCGGAATGCTACTCTGCTGAGATGAGCCGGCCAGAAACAAAACATTATTTTTTAAATAAAATGTAACATTATTAAATGTATACATTATAGTATAAACTCAGCTATTAATTTGAAATAGCAATATTTATAATAAAAGTATTACAAGGAAGAGCTCAAACAATATATAGAAAGACTTTGTCTGTAATAAGCTTGAAATGTCAAGTATGGTACGAGTATGTTTGTTCTGCGCAAAGCCGGTACAGGCGTGGAGGCGAATGCAAAGCAGCGAGGCAATACTACTTTATTTCGGAATAGCTTCTTATGCACGCTCGCTCATATTTTATTTAGTGCGGAGAAAGAAGAAAAGTGTATTTCAAAATATAGTGTGATATTGTGACTTTCTCTACACATTTAAAGGAAAAAGAAAACATGTTTTATTATATATATATATATATATATATATATATATATATATATATAAGTTACCGTAAAGCCGCAGGGTCCCTTCGCTCTTGCCCAGTGAGTTGGTGCTGACGCAGTTGTAGGTGCCGATGTCGCTCTTGGAGAACTGCCGTATGGTCAGCCACATCGACACCTTGTACGACGACTTCTCTTCACGTATCGCGTACTTTGGCCTTAGAACATACATACATACATACATACATACAAGTAACAAATAAACGATCTTATTATACATATATTTCTTGTTTAAAACTGACGATTGTTATAATTATTTGATCCCTTGATTAGATTGAAATCTCCTGAACTTCATATGCAATGCTGCTGATTTTATATATATATATATATATATATATATATATATATTATGTATAGTAATTTAAAAATTTTTACTAAAGGAAATATGACGATTTAAACCAAATTAAATTGATACAATAAAATAAATTGAAAGCTTAATATTTTAAATACACAAATTAAGGATTTATATTTAATTCCGTACATTTTATTATAATTAAAATTAATTGAAAAAGAAAATATTAATAACGTATTTCTGATAATATTTAATAAAAAATGCAATTTAATATATCTATATATTTGTTAAGAACAAATATAATATAAAATGTATATAAAAGTTGGTAATTTTTTAATCAATGCTACATTTGACGCATACAGCGAGAACAAATGGTCAATAAAATGTACTTTAAGGAGGAATCGTCTCCTTCAATATCCTCGGCACTCGTAGCACGTATCTTATATTGTTTCTTTATTTTATTATAGGCACTAAACTTAATTCTACATATAAAACGTACTTTATTTACACCCGTATCCTTAAATAAGAGACTGAAACATTTACGTCAATAGATATATAGGAAATAAATAAACTATTACTACTAATATTTACTATAAATTATATTATATATATAATAAAGTAAAGTAAAGTCGACTAAATTTTAAATTCTCTCAAAGACAGCAAGGATTGAAGATACGACCTTTAATTCAATTTTCTGTCGGTCGGAAGAGACCAGAGAAATTCCGTTCAAGTTGAAAATTGTTACAATGTGTTATAACTATAAAGTTGTTCACTTACTTTACTTGTTATTTTTAATAAACATTAATATATCTTAAAAATAAATAGAATCGGTTAACGTACAAACATAAATACTCGGGAACCAAATAAAGGTAACCCTCTAGTGGCCATTAAATTCTCATATAAACTAAGCTCCAAATAAAACAATAATAAAAGTAAAGAAACATCCCGTGGATACGTTGATTACTTTGAAGATACTACTTCCGGCCTGCGGTTTTGCTTTTATTTTTTTCATATGTCAAAGAATTAATAGCAATAAATATATTTATACATACCTACAAGATAACATTAATAATATATTTAAAGTCACCCGTCAAGAAGCATCTCTCCTCTGTTCTTAATCCAGTAGTTAATGGTATTGGGGTACGCCTCCACGTAGCACTTGAGCTTAACGTCCGTCCCCAGAGGGGCGCCCAGCAATTGATTTGGCACTTTCACCGTCGGGGCAACTGTGAGACATAATTAATAAAGAACAGGAATAACTTATATATATATAGATACAATTACATATTTGTATATGTATCATTATCATAAATTTAGTCGGCTTATTACAAAATAACCATACATTCACCTAATCTACCGCAAACTGTTGCTAATTAATTAATTATGTCATGAATTTCATTACATTACATATAACATATTAACATAATCATTATTAATATGTTACGTAAATACCAAAAATGTTATATTTAATTGATATTAAAGGCTTCCCGTTTTCGATAGTGCGGAAAATGATTTCTAAACTACACTTAAAATGCAGGTAAGAATTTCACTCCAATATAATATGTCTGCAAAGTGCATCTGGAGGTTTCTATCCCCTGACAGATGAGAGCTGGCAGCGCGCCAGACCCGCTCCCGCAGTATAAACGACAATAACGGACGATTTGATGAAAATACTAAAATACACAACTATTTTGAGGGTAATTGAATTATTTTTTAAACGTCCAATGACAGCTTTTTAATGCTAGTTGTGTTTTAAATGTCTATATCTATAAACATTTTGTTAGTGTTTACACTAAATATTAACGTTATTTAAACGTTATAATTAACGTTATTTAAACGTTTTACTGTAGGACGTTTATAAAGTTTATTAGTCCTGAATGTCTTCCATATGAATGTTTTTATAATAAGGATAGCTTATTATAATATTGGATATACAAAGCGTCTTCAAATATGATATCATAAACATATCACTTAATGTCTTATAATTAATTTACTTTGATCTCGATATTTGATATTTAATATATTCGTGTTAGAATCAACTTGTTACTATACTAAGGTTAACAGCTCGTTGAGATGTAACATTATTAATATATAGGTAAAATATTTGCTCAATATCATATGTGTATTTAAAACATAATATGAGAGTGTATTGTTTTTGTTATATGATAATATCAAGTAAAATTCAAATAATGTTATTGATATACAATAATTCAGAATCAAATTATATTTAATATGTTAATGTTTGCTTTATGATAACAAGGTTTATAAATTTCTTTTTACGTGTTTTTTTAAGTTCCAATTATTACATGATAATACCGTTTATAGCCAAGTAATGTTGATTTTTTTTTCACCAAAGGTTTTGCAAGTACATTTAATTCCTAATATATAAATTGATATTAATATTTATATCCTAAATAATATAATATCTGAAACTATATTACTTTAAACTTTGTGTAACAGCAATTATAAATATGATAAGTTACAATACGGTTACAGTGTGGTGGTAGTTACAGTTAACATTGAGGGTGATCCTCTTGCTGACGGCGGGCGGCACGTCGTTGGAGGCGATGCACAGGAACGCGCCCATCTGACGGCGGTCCACGCGCCACAGCGGCATGGAGCTGCCCACGTAGCTCTCCACTGCACGTTTATTAACAATAATATTAAATTATTGCATATTATATTTAAAACACACACAAAAATAAATATATATTTATATTAATATTTATTATATTTTTGTCAGTGTAATCGAATTTTAAACTTTTTATAAGATTTATTTTATAAGATTATACACACACACACACATATATATATATATATTACACGTACATTGTTACATAACATATGTATAGTTATTTAATGATGCATATTGTTATAGAAACCGAAATCTAAATTAAGATTTCGATTACATTTAAATGAAAAAAAAATGTAATCTAATAGGATCAGATTACAGATTAGATTAGATAAATGTATGATTCGTTAAAATCAAAGTATTTAAACCATCTCTCTCATATTTATAGAATATAACATGAAAAAGTAATTGTATTTGATATTTTGATCCTTTGTTTAAATATATTTACATTTTATTGAAAATGTCTCTACTGTATTGTCAGTTAACAAAATTTATAACGAACAAATAGCTCCAACGGCGCCGCTGCATCATTCACATTGAAATTCGTTCGAAAATACTTTATCAACTTAATGAAGTTATGTTTTTATCAAAAAATATGATTTTTAACTATAATTAAATTTCTATGTAATATTTTTTATCAACATTGACGTGTTTCATTACGATATAAAATTATTGAACACATTAAAATTTTATTTAAATATAAATTGTAGTTCAAAAATACTAACTATATTTTAAGATCGAAACTCATCAATTTCCTTGACATGAAAGTTCAATTTCAGCGCCAGTCGAAGCGAATGATTAAGTCTGAGATTTCCTTTATTTTCAATCCAGACTCAGGTTATATCTGATGATATCCTTTTTTTGTCGCATTTGTGATTGCTCAGAGCTATTAGCGATCGAGTGAAATAAGAATCGCCATCGCTGAATATTCTATAGGGAATATTTATTTTCTGAAATGCATTATTACGTCATTTATTCAATCAAATATATATTTTTTATCAAGACTAAGGCTTTAAATAAAAGGAACGTGGGGTTTTAGCGTATTACTTTACGCAAAACGAAACACGTTTAATAAATGCGACGCGAACGCCATCTTTGTCGGAGCGGAAAATAGAAATAAGAGCAAGAAGCACGCTCCAATCTTCCCAGCAATTTGCGAACACACCTGTGACTTGCTTAGCTCTACATGTAAGGCTTATAACACATCATTGATTTTATTAATATTTATACTTATTAAAGTTCATATTATATATATTTATAAGAACTATTTTAAATAATATATTTTTTATATTAAAACCGCGAGGTTTTATACATTTTTTCTTCAGATTACTTGATTTATCTCCGATCTATATGTATATATAACTCACCGCTGGCTATTCACCACAAATATTTGGGAGAAATGGTTACTGAAATATATTTCGTTACCAAATTTTCAGTAGTAGTAAAGCTTCAGGTTTACCTTGGTTTAGAAGGTTTACCTTGAACTATGATTTTTAGATCTTTATTGTTTATCTGTTATCTGTGCGATTGGACGCGCTAATACCTAGAACGACTATGATTCGAATTCGCTTTTCACAAATGTAATCAAAATCAAAATGTTAAAAAGTGGTATCAAATTACATTTAAAAATAAAAACTATTTTTACTTTGTTTTGCGGTCCATTAAAATATAAAAATAAACTATTTCGTTGAATAGTCTGAAACTAGCAATTCTATAGCTTTTCGGAAAAATTAAGTCCGCGATTACTCGTTTACACGTATGGACACTACTAATAATCTTAAAAATGGGTAATCATTTGAATGGCTTATCCGATTTTAATGGGATTCTCTCTAAAGTAAATGGAAATCTCGAGTAATAAGTTGCATTTTAAGTTAAAACAAAAGAACTTCATACAAAAGCCAAAAATTTGCATATATACTATATACCACTTTAGATGTGAAAAATATATTATTATTATTGAAATTAATTTGATGACGCATCCTTCACAGATTGTTAAATATTTACCATTTTTTACCTTCACAGCGCGGGTGAAGCGATAAAACATGACTATTTATATTCAAACTAATTAAATATTCAAACTGTCGTATTTTATTTGGACGACGGATCAGTTAATTAGTTTACTCAAACACTTTACAATACTAATATAATAAAACTGTAGAATATATTTATATTCCGTTTATTTGTTTTATACAATATTTTATAGCACAATTTCCAGGAAAAGGTTTTAAGCTTTAAATACCACTACCACCTTTGGAACCTGTATTAGAAAATTTACTTTAAAAATGTGTATAACCTTGTTCCTGGGATTCATTAATGTAGTTATTTTCAGAGAGAATATATTTATATATGTTACTTCTGAATCAATCATATAAACATATAACGAATAGTTGGGAATAAAGCGGACGGAGTAGCGGTAAAGAGCTATACAACTTAAAGCTTATTTCAGGGTTTTATTAAGTGTTATAATTTAAATATAACACGGATTTTATATCCTTATATCTACTTCAAAAAACTGACGTATCCTACTATATACTCAATGCCTTTATTGTTCATATATATTTTAATATTATAAATAATTTACACTAAATATATATATATTTGTATAAAATAACCAACCACCGAGGTATAACTAAACGCTCGACTAACACGAAACATGATTTTGCAAAGTAATCGCGCATGACACGCCAGGTCGCCATTTTGATACAAGTTTGAACTATGATTTATTTCAGGTAAACTTTGATAAATACGATATTTTGCTTTCAAAATTTTACAAGATGCAAATTATGTCAGTCACAGTCGGTGGATAAAAGAAAAGAGATAAGTAGGCTAAAATGTAATACTTATATTTAATTTACAAACTAAGTGTTCCTTGTTTAAAGTTGGAGATAATAATGAATATAATAAAATGAAATTATAATTAAAGATAACAGAAAAATAAGTGCAATAAACAAAGATTTCGGATATTACATTCTGGGATTTTAATATGACAATGCATCTGCATCTAAATAGCGTTTATCCCGTTCGTGAATATAATTAATGATAATTTTATTTTATATAAAATAAGAATATAACAAAAATTATATAACATATAATACCTTTTTCAAAGTCCCTGGATGAAGGTTTCTTCAGTAGGATAGGTTCATGGTCTTCTCTTCTCCAAGTTATCTTGGGTGTAGGATGCCCAGTAGCCTTGCAGGTAAGGGTTGCGTTCTCCAACTCCTGGACAGACACGTCCCCTGACGTATCATCGCTGACTATGTCTGGTGGCACTGGTGAAAACAAAAAATATATTAAATTAATATTAATTTATCTAAAATATTAAATAAAAAAATATATACGTATCAGATTCGATTACAATTATTTATTAATGAAAAAAAAGCAAAAAAATATAAAACAATTTTTAAAACCCTCAATTACAATTTTACCTTTTATTTAAAATGGAATTTCTCTCAAATTTTAATTATTTTGTATCTGAAATACAATAAGCTTTCAGGGCTTTTGAATATAATAGAAGGGTTCGCTGTAAACGGAATCTTTTAGATATTAATTACTGGTCATTTATTACTTTTTTATTTTTAACGGTAAAGTTCAAAAGATTTTATGAAGCACATAAAAAAATAACGTTTCAAATTCAATTAAAATAGGGTTCTATATAAAAATTAGTTATAATATTATAATGTAAATATCAAATGTGAAACACAAATTATCCAATAACCGTATCATTTATATTTCTGCCAGTGCATTTGGGTAGGCTCCAACGTTTATTGAAATACATGATACGAAATAAAAAGCCAAACATAGCAATGAATGCAAATGTGCTTTGAAAATAATACTATTGCTTCACGAATTTCATTTTCTGACAGGGCGTGATGAATTAAAATGGACTGAAACGTATATATCAAAGAATTTATTATCAAACCCTACCTAACTCGCTTGGAGTTGAGCTCATTGTTTATTCATTTTTATTTTGCCAAATTTTATTTTACATTTGAAAAACTTTAGATACAATTAAACTATTTTTCTGGTCGAAAGTTAAAGATTACTTATTTGGTAAATTCCACAAAGGTTCTAGATGAATAATATATAAGAGTATATGTTATCGGAATAACCATTTGATGAGTTTCAACTCGAGGGTACGCTAAGTAACATTTACCTACTCTTCCAATTCTTTACTTCTCAGAATAGCTCCTCCACCTGTGTTTCCTAAAACCAATTTGTTTTACTTCTCAATTCCCGGGGAAGGTTTGAAAACATTAATCTCTTGCTATGACACATTTTCCCATTTCAAACATGGGATCATTGGGGTCGCTTTTTATAACCATTTGAATTAATATTCGCTTTTAGAAACATTCAAATAAAGGTCATAAATTTGAAATAATTTATATCTATATTTAAAACTGAAACATAAAAAAACCCCTCCATAACTATAATTTGTTTAACTTTTCTAAGTAAAAGAAATACTGCTTAATATTTCTTAACCTTTTACCTTTACAAACTATTATTAGTTTATATTACTTAAGAGCATCCTAATGGGAGTAGTAGACGTAGAGTTCACTCATTAGAACCATTCGCACACACATACAAATATATAATTTGTCTAAGATATATCAAAGCGCTTGTAACTTTACATCCCAACAAATTTGTTGGTGCGTGTAAAACAAACTTAATAGAATCCTAAAGGGAGTCGTATGAACCGAGTTTATTAGCTAACCTCTGTTCATAAACTTACATGGGCTTGTAGCAATTAAGAACCATTACTACTAATACAACCATTACAGAGAAAAACTACTTAGTAGATACTAAACTACAAGTATTACGTCTGTATGAGTGTTGTTAGGAGAAGTGTATCATTTACAACTTTATTTTTTATGTATACAATGGCAGTAGAATATATAAAAAACTCTGTTCTACAAAGCTGTATGTAACATTGAAGTTCGTGTGATCCGTAAACTTTTTTCATCGCCGCTTTTGCCAACCACAAAAAGTTTTTGCGTTAAAAATAGTCCTTTTAGCCCACCCTAAACCCGAGTCCATATTTATGTTCTTTCCCCTTTCATTTCTCTCAGACATTTTTTGTTTTTTTCCAGTCCGTAATTATACACGTTTTCTTATGAAAGGTTGAAAAAATTTTATAACTCATATTTCCTTTCGTTATAAATTACTTGGAAACTCTTCTTAACAAGAAATTGCTGAATAAAATAAAATAAAATGAATTTAAAGCTAGTGTTACACCTCAACTATTAATACTTAATTAAATCATAAAATTGCTTCATTAATACCAGTACTTATAATAAATTTTAAAAACATTTTTAGTACATACTAAATTTCCGATATACGTTCCAACTCATATGCATCTTGGCAACGTCAATCATATTAATCCTATTGACCAATGATCCGTGGGGTTTTATTTATATCGACAAATCAATCATGATGGATTTACACGAGGAAGAAATTAAGCCATTGACAGTTTTGAGGTACGACGCTTAGGAACGTGATACTTTGGTATATCCTATTTTGAAAGCGTTTATCGGAATATCGTCTGAATATTTGAAATACGATGATCTAGGCTTTAAAGGATTTGTTTCTTTTTATTGAAAAGGTATCAGGCGTATATAAATTTATTTCATAAACGTTACACAGTGGAATGTTAAAATTAAAATAAAAAAAAGTAATATCGGAACTGTATTAATAACTTCAAGACTTAAAAGAAATCCAGTTACTGTACGAACTAGAAATAAGAAAGGAAACGATAAACTTACATTGCACAGATTCCAAGGAAAATTTCCATTCTACACCAACTGGCCAAAGAAAAATGACTGTAAAAAACTAATCGAGTCACAAAGTCAGGTCGCGTTCGGATATGGAACAAGTTTGAAATTGGAAAAGGAATCGGCAGTTCCTACCATGCAAATCGCGGGCGCAAATAAAAGTAAATTGCTAAACTTTGAATATTTTGAGGCAACCAAAATACATTCATTTTCGAACTGTCCGATGTGTATTGGGATAATGTGAGGGTATTTCTTGCAACAAATTTTAACGTGCAATTTATGAGGTTACCGAACGAAACAAACAACAATTTTTTTTTTTAATATTGTGAAGCTGTATGTGGTTGTCGAAATATGTATTTCAATATTTACCTTTGATGAAGCTAATAATAAAAAATATGGCTTACTATTTTTAAATGTTTAAATTTAATAAGGTCCTGTCATACTAATCCTGATAGTACAGTCACACTTATAATATTTGAATAATATTTTTATGAATATAATCCGTAGTCGTCTTACCCCAAAAATGGTCGTGGGTAATATACATTTTATAATCGATTTTTTTTCTAAAATCTGGTTAATAAAGATCAAAGTCTTTATTAAATTTAGTCATAACAGCGACCATTTTTAGGTAATTTATATCTGATGACGATAATCGCCAACATATAGTAACATACTTTCTCGATAGAAGTATTATTAAGCTGTCACCTTTTTCATAATATTCGGATATAATATTTTATAAAGAAACGTTTGGTATGAAAATAATATCGAATAAGAACGTGAAACAATATATGTTCGTTCGAAATTGAATTTTAATAATCAGTACAAGATGTGGGATTGGAGTTATATTGAAAATCGTTAAGAGTATAACCGCGTGATATAAAAGATACGCGAGTCTCAACTCGCCGAAGAATGTGTAATGTTTTATTTTCTTCACTGAGACTTTTAAAAATGTTCATTTCAGTGGTGTACATGTTTTTGTTACGGATTTTCTTCCACGATGTTATGAAATATTTTGTTTTGTTATGGAATGCACTGAATGTAATAGTAGTTAAATAATATAAATTTAAAAACTTATTTCATGTCGATGAATGTTCTATTTTCATTTCGTTTTTTATTATGTTAATAATTATATATAAAAAAATTCTTGTGATTATTTTTCTGAGTCAATTTATTACGTACCTACTTTAGGATGATGTAAAATTTTTTTTACATATTTTTATGCATAAATCATTCAGATCAGAATCACCAAATATATTTTATAAGAAAATAGACAATCACTTTTATATAACAAAAAGAAAAACGTATAACAAAAATAATCTCACCAATATCTTTATCTCGTGTTGAGAACTATTTCGCCATTACTCGAGTTGTCAGTCGGGTGACATCGGGTCCAATAAAGTAGGTAACAAGTTTGAATTAAAGAAGAAATTCTGTTCATGCAAATACAATATTAAAACATTCAAAGCAAAAGTTTGTGTATGGTCCTGAATAATAATTTAATATCAACTTGACAACTACAATGAATGTAAGTTTTATGGCTAAGGAGTATTCAATATTATTGATAAAAATATAAAATATGTGTGTGTGTGTGTGTGTGTGTGTTTATTTTCTATCAATTTTGTCTTTCACATTTCGTGGTTTGATAAAAATATTAGTAGTATTGCTTGTTAAGAATATTGAAAATGGCGTGTATATATTTCTGTTTCATTTTTTGTCTCTTTCTCTCTCATTCTTATGCTTTACTTTACAGTTACTGTCATGACGTTTTGTAGTACGTACAAAGTAATATCAGCTATTATTAATTCAGGAAACCATTCCAGGAAATATGATATGTAATGAAAAAAGAGTAAAGAAGCTAGAGAACAAATCTTATAAATAAATGATTAATTAACAATTAATTTATTAAAGTCTAATTAAACTGACAAGTAATAAAAGTGATCTCAAAAAGCGCAGATGTAAATAATGTAGCTAATTATAAAATTTTCTTTTCATTTATTCAGTGTCTTCCGTGATTATAAAATGGCGTTCATATTTTATGACGAGTTATTTTAATGAGTTTATTTTAAGGATTTTTAATTCCCTAAGTTAAAATAGATAAAAAAAGATAAATAGAAACAATATAGAACCCTTTTTATATCATTTATTACTTTTTTAAACGTCGTAATTAAATTAGGCCTTTAAATGTTGAAACCATGTTTATAATGATAAATGTCCATATTTTTTTTAAACACTTAAAAATTGGATATTTAAAATACTAGAATATTGTTGTAATGAGTAATAATATCCCCATTAGTAAGATAAGCATTATTTTTAACTCTAAAATAATAATAAAGCTTATTCAGCTTAAAATTATATAATAAGTTTATTAGTGTTAGTTTAAAACCATTCTGTGCCAATGGCCGACATCTTGTTATGCCATAGAAACCGATCGATGAGAAATGGCGGGCGTACTTACTCATTTATTTAAATACTTTAACCGCCCTTAGCCTTTCCTAATCCGTTTACTCGTCTATCGTGACACGGGTGATGAAAATGTATTTGAACTAACAGACATAATGTGTCATGAATGCGATTAATCGTATCATGTCTGTAGAAAGGATTTCTAGTGATCGGCCAGATATTGGCTATTTCCCTGTCTGTGGATACACCGGAGAGCGGATATTAGTGTCTATTCTTAGAATAAAATATATACATAACCATGACTATAACCTATAATTATAATAATAACTGTGGAAAAAATTTGTTACTTTCAATTGAAGACGTTTTTTTTTGTAATTATGAATAACAAATTACATAATATATTTGTATAATTTTCTACACTAAAATGGAAAAAGTAAAAATGTCAAACAAAAAAAGAAAAATAATCTAATAAAAAAATAGATTAATGAAGTCTATATGGATGTGAATCACTAACCCATAAAGATCGGCAGAACGCACGTTGAAATATCTTAGAAGTTATAGGTACAATTGTACCTAAATATATTCACTTTCACTTATTTAATATTATAATTCACTACAACAACCACAAAGTAACTTTCACAATTAAATTTGTAACAATCCCGTAAAATGTTAAATTTTCAACTTTCAATATGGCCGCCGTCATCAATAATGCAAAAGTTAGATCGTTATATAATGTTATTTCCTAATTACAAATAAATAACTTTTATAGTTTTATGAATACACATTATCAGTATAAATTTGTGTAAAAATGTGTCAAACCTTTCACTCAGTCGTTTTCTTTCACACGGCACGGAATTTCTTCTGTCCAATTAGTATCTTTACGGTTATGGCAAATAAAACTCGGTCTACATAAATAATAATACCAATAATATAAACTAATCACTAAATACACAAATTCGCGGAATAAATTAAATTAACAAATACACATATAACCTCCGAGGGACCTTCGCGGCGACTAATAAATTGGGCATTGGCGGGACTAGGGATGGAGATCTAAGATCGATTAACCGAGAAATAGATTTTTAAGGCAAAAAAACATTTTCTTTCGATTGTTTTAATAGATTGAACGAGTAAATCGACCTTAAGAACTAAAAATTTACGTTTTATTTTTTATATTTTTATTTCGATAGGAATAGGAATGTGACTATACCGTAAATATTATTTATATTTATCAACTGCAGTTGACGTGTGCATAGTTCCTAATATGGGACATATCAGTTTTTGAATCATTAAAAACCTCGTTTTATTTTTTATTTTATAAGTTAATAAACAAATTAAACTATAATATTAAACAATTATTTCTTGATTTAATACTAAGTCTTATGTATGAACTTTATAACGGCTAAGATTTTTATAACTTCGTAGCTAGAGATTAAAATGACATAATATTGGGGTTTTAACAAGTCGTAGAAAAAAACCGAAATATCCATATTTTTGACGATATTTTTAAAAAGACACCCATCAATAATTAATGGCGAAATACAAAGACTGACCCTGACTGACTGACCCTTCAGGGGGCGGAGTCAAGCAGTGACGCTCTTTCAAATCCTTTATACTAAACCGCCACAAAGATAATAAATACAAATATTAGAGTTAATATAATCGCAATATTATTTTGACATGCTTTAATATATTACTTTTTTGTTATTATATTTATATGCACAAATCAGTGAACAGAATATTATTATTATTATTTAATTGTTGGTTAAAAATTAAATTCACATTCAATTATAAACTATTTTATTAAAACACCATTAATGATCGTATATTAATATATACGATCTATATATATATATATACATATACGATCTATATATAAAGTCTTATTGACCATAATTCCATTTATTGAAATACAAAACTATTAGAAGTAGTAATAATAGTCAGTTTTGCAGTGATAAACATTTTAGTAGACAATAAATAATACTAAAATAAAGTATGTATAAGATAGTTATTGTCAATAGTGGTCCAACTCTATTCGTTAACTTATTATTACGCGGATACAACAAGAAATCAAAATAGAATAAAGAAACCTATTCTTATCTCTTTTACGCTTATTACATTTTACGTTGAAGTGATTGCATAAAAGAGGAGTATCATGCGTTAATTGTTATTAGAAAAAAATATTTAGCCAAGGTCGACTAAGAGCCGGAACAATTTTTTTTAATAAATAATAATTGATTATGTATTTATTTAATTTAAATATTTTTATGTATGCAATTGTCAAATCAGAGCACAATAAAAACTCTTTAAAGTTTTTATTAAGGTAAGTGGTATGATTTTGTTTGTAGGTATTTTTAATGAATATGACAATATACCTAAACTGTAATCGTAAAACTATAAGTGATGTTTCTGGGAACATAATTAATTTTAAAACTTTTCATTTAACACTAGAAATAAATAAATTATGAAGGGATGTAATTAAGTAAAATTAATAAACAATATTAATAGATTTGCGATATTAATTAAACAGCCTATAGAATTTGAAGATAATGAGAAGTGGATTAACCCATATATATTGAACGAGAATCTTATCATTTTATTCCATTGTATATCAACATTCCCTTATTTACCCCTATACTAATGTTCAAGGGGGTGGCCTTATTTATGAGGGCTGCAGACACGCTTCCATCTGCCTCGCCCCCGCCATATAAATTACCAGACTAAAAGTATTTTTTATTTTTAACTGTTAATAAATAACGACTTAAAGTATTTTTTTGTAAAGTTAATTTTCTTCAAACACGCTTGGATTATTCTTAAGCTTAATCGGATTTAATATTATATTACCAAATATTTAAGCAATCATTGTTTAAGTGTGCACTATATCAACTTTTTCCAAATTTCTATGATTCCAATGTATATTACCATGCTAACCACGATTCGCCCCTCACCAAGCTATAACGGGAAACCAGAAAACAGAAATCATTACTAAACTTGATATTCGTATCCAGTTTCCTTGCCATAACTGTTTCTGATACAATATTAACCTCATATACCATAACCGGAAATCGAATACGGGACTTATTGCAATATTACGATGTTACTTGTCGTGTTTTGTATTCAATTGTTATTTAATATGCAAATAGAATATAACAAGTTATCATTAAGGTGATATTAAGTAACAAAGAGGTTGGGGGTGATTGGGGGTTGATGATTAATTGATAAGACAATATAGGTAATTATTGTAAGGACAATTTTAATTTAGGGTGTCCTTATAGTGGGAATTATCAGCTGTTTATTTATATCGTATTAAAAATTACTTATATTACCATTTAACTAAAATGATAAGAAAACTAGTTAATGACAATATTAAGTTATGGAATACCCTGTAATTTATAATAATGTTAGAGATATTAAGTGTTATTAGAAAAAAGATTCTTTTAAGCGTTTACAAAAATCAAAATATATGATCAGATATCCAAAATATATCTTCAGATTTCTTTCAAAGACGGTCATAGGTAATATAAGTTTTGTTGTTTATTTCATATATACAGTTTTTATATCCTTTAATATTCTATAAATTTGACCAGTTATCTTTAAACTATTATCACTATTGCAACTATCAAAGGAGCAAGTTCTCGATAAGATCCCTGGAACTTAGTTTACCTTATTATAATACTTCAACAATTCTAGAGATTTCCGAACACATTTAGTTATATTAATACAAGTTGTTAATTTAGTAATAGACATTCAAAATTACATTAAATTAAATTTATATTAATATAAAAACATTTGAAATAGCTGTAATAATTATGTTAGGAACACAACACAGGAAATTTGAAAATTTTGTGTAACATCTTTAAAATAATTTTATTTTAATAGTAAACTTACCAAAAACATCAATGCATCCAATCTGCCAAGTCATAGTTGGCTGTGTATTTATCTGGCACATGTAACAGCCTCTGTCTTCAGCTCGCAGCGGGCGGATGCGGAGCTGCCAGGTGCGTGGGGCGTCCAGACTGACAGCGTACCTGGAGCCGAGGACGGCTCGTTCGTGCATGGTCAAAACTGTCTGATCCTCTGCACGAAGCCATCCCACCTTGAAGATTATTAGTTGTTAGTTATCATCATATAGATGTAAAAAGTTTTAATAACATTTATATATTTTATACCTTTTTAATTTTATATTTTTATGAAAAACTAGATCTCAATACTCAATATTTTCAAAATTTTAAGTAATCATAAACGAAGTCCCGAACAATGTAAATTATTTAAATTTTCAATTTTATCAACTCAAAATTTTTTATTTAAGCAAATATTATTTCTGATAATTATGTACTTGTGCATCTAATGAGGAAATTCACAGTCAAAATGTATATTTTCTAATCTGTGTAGGATAAAGTATATGCTATCGTATATTCGGACTGGTTGAAAAATATTCAATATTTTAAATATAGATATATGTACCTATAGCCTATGAGATATAACCGATCCGGTCGGTCATAATGGAACTGTCAAAAATATATTTTACCTGTTCTAATGAAACAGGCAAATAAAACCAACGAGAGATAGAATGGAACGTTGTGGAAAAAAAAAGCAAAAGTTGTGAAATTTTTAAATTTCTAACACATGAACACGCCTTTTTATTAAAATGTTAGATGGCGATTATGAATAATAAATGTTATGTTAACAATATATTATTATTAGAGTCTCAATTCGACTAAAATGTAATTAAAAAGGACAATAATAGTGAAAGCTACATAGCTGGCTAGCGATTAACATCTATTACACGTCGTTGTGAAACAGCGTGTTGGCGGGATGCCTAGAGCATAACAATGCACAAAAATCAGCTGCACCTCTCCACTCTACAGAACGCTTCGTGAATTTTAATACAGACCTTTAGAGAACCACAGATTAGGTAAAACTAGAGAAAATCTATATTCAAATATTGGAATGACTGAATTTGTGTGGTATTTTTGTCGTGGAAAATCACTTAACTACAGTTTAAATATGACCTGACTTAACCGGAATAATACCACTCTCACAGAAGAAGTATTTCTTAGCGGTATTTCATACGTTGAGTGAAACAATTAGATGCTCAAACCCTCTTCTTCCTTTCGATGTGTCAGAATCTCTTCAATGTCTCCCCATTCATTTTAAGTGAAAAATCATCATTTCCAAATTTTTTACAATGTTCAAGGGCGAAGAAACTACTTAGCAGTATGACCATCAGTTTGTTTGCTTGCTAAACTAATGCCTTTTTACTACTATTACTACTATAACTTGTACTACTACTACTGCTACTACTAGAACAACAAGATTTAGAGAAAAAGTGAACTTGTATTTCGTAGTTATTCAAATTAAATGGGGATGACACGAATTTATTGATTGTAATTCTATCGATTCTATAGAAATCAAACATTACATTGATATTTGATGAAAACATAGTACCATTAATAGCATCGGTTATAGTAAGCTTTGATTAACTTCAATGGTCTAACACATTTAAATGAACATATTTAGTTTTATTACAAATATATCACTAATTAATGCAGTATTACTAAATGTAATATCAGTTATAACTAATATTGTTAACTGTATGATATCATATACCTAATACTTTATATCAAAATATTCTCTATACATTTTTATATTGTTTTAGTTACATTTAGGTCTCCAATGTGACATAACTTTTGATATCCTCTATTCTATTAAAGCTAAGCACGTGTTTGGCTAGCATTGAATATTGTTACTTAGGATTAATTTTAATGAATATTGCCTATTGGCTGCAATGCTAATCTGTTTTAATGATCAATCATTAATGGTGGAATATAGATTTAGTAGTTTTCGTCTGTTCAAAGCATTGTTAAGATTGCATAATTAATGAAAACTATCTCTACAATAGATTATTATTACTACAAAATATAAAACGCTCTGAACTGATCAATACTCCTCAATATGTTATATATTATAACCTACGTCAGTAAATGTAATTTTTAAATTACAAATATTAGCAAACAGAAAATATATAAAAAACAAACTAGATTTTTAACAGTATAGATAAAGAAAAACAATCAAAATAAAGTTTTTTTTTTCATAAAACTAATAAATTCAAAATGATAGTGATTAAAATTGAAAACTGTAAAATCGAGGAAATACTCAATTGACCTATTTATTTCTAATCTGTGCGGAGTTGCGAGGCTTTCTTTGTTACCTTTCCGGTGGTGATTTCTTTTGTTTTTTTCTCAGATTAGTCACTATTGTTGTGCTGTCTTATTGTTTATTATGGACCCTAATTCAACGCCGTGATTGAGGTCTGTGACAATGACCGGGTTACATTGTTTTTGCTTAATTAACTTTGGGATTGTCTTTATAATTGATTTCTGGTTGGATAGGATTTAGGGATAATGTCTTTAACTTCTATCACAATTATTCATTTCATATATCCTTCATAAGGTAACTTAGTTTACAGTCCGTTAATATATTTTTAGTACATAGAAATTTGAATGTAATATTATCCTTAGTTAATATTACTATAGATATATATATAAATGGAAGGGAGATTGGGTACAATGTTTGTCCTCAAGTACAACTGTTTACAGCACTAGTGGTCATACTTCAAACTTCGGGTGCGAACTGTTTGGTTTGTAAGTTGGGTGTAATGTAATTACTACGCCTGTTATGTTGTCGATGTCCCTAATGGTAATTAAATTTTAAACATAACAAAACGTGTTATTTGTTTTCAGTATAATTAATATAACTTTGAAAATGAATATTATATATATGTAAACTTATATCATATACTTATTAGGTAGAAGGACTAGTCTCAAAATAGATATTTTATATATGGTTTTTCATCGCTTAGAACTAAACCATTAGCGTTTTGATAATTAAAATACAATGTTAAAAATTAAAAACTTTTATAATCGTTAATTTGTTTCTGAAGTGAAATATGTTGTAAATGTAATACATATATCAAATAAAATGGCTGTCTGCGAACAAAGTGGAAAGTTTATTGAGTTTGACAGCGCCGTAATTACTTTCTGTATGAATTAATTATATAATCCTCGTGCGTTTACTTTTGAATAAATAATTGTTTTGAAAACTAAACAAGAATTTAAGTAACGGATTTGAATCATAAATTCTAAAAACAAGAATAATAATACAATTTAAATTATATTAAAACTGAACCAAGAAAATGAGAATATAAAAAATATTGTTACAAGTGCTATGGTAAAGTAACATAATTTTAAAGTAAATTTTTGTTGGTGTTCATATTTATTATTAATTAATTAATTGAATTATTTTAAATTACCGTTAAAATAATAAATCATGTATACTGAGATGATGTCTTTGATCATCTCTCAATTCCCCAAGATCCTGGTTGAGGACGTCACGTGTAAGTGACACGTAAATTCTGAATGGGCAATTCGGTTCAGCGTGCACTAACATGCTCCGAACATGTAATATCGCTTGTCATGTATCTACTATTGGTGCTGGTATGTTCTTGAATATTTATGAAAGATTTGTCTGACAAATATACTTGTTGTGCCAAAAATAACAAATAAACTTTATGTCATTTTCCTTAATTCACTTTTTTGAGTCGTAGGTATCTAAAATAGCCTACTCCTCATAACATCATCTTTCCGAAATACTGTTAAAAACGATCCACTTGTTTCAGAAATTAGTCGGAAGAAACAGATAGATAAAAAAATATATATAAATACCGTATAAACTTCACTTGTGAAAATCTGTTAATTGCAAACAGGTACTTTAGTTTTATTTATATATATAGAAGTATAGATTTTCAACTCAATATCTAAAGATAGAGCACAAAATCGAAGCATTCCTTGTAGTCATGTGAAGGTAACTAACATGTAAATTCTAACTATACTCTATTCGCTTCGTGCACTCACGTTCGGAGCACGTTACTACCAATATTTGTCTTGTTCAAACGTGTTGTTGTTTATTGGCGGACAGGGTCATATGTTCTATCGTACTTTGTCTATATATTTACATTGCTAAAAGATCTAATTGATATTTTTTAAACAAATCTAATAAGAGAAGTGCTGAAACGATCTTTTCACGTTTTATTCCCATTCAGAAGCTGGAATGAGAAGTCATTATAAATTTCCCAAAAAGAGGACAACAAAATACTGTGAATATTTAAAAAATAACAATTCGCGAACTGTTGGTACCTTTTGATAAATCCAAGTTAACTTAGTTATTATAATAGGCTTTAAATATTTATATATATATTGTTTTATTATATTGAAATCCTTGAAAATATTTAAATAATAATTAACGTTTATCTATAAAGTATACTATTAAAAAGATCGTAACGATAAAAGATGTGCATTTAAATAAATAAATAGTAAAAATCAAACATTATTGAATGCAGTTCGCTCGTTAGTACACCGTCATCTTAAATCTGAGTAATGGTTAAACTCGCAGTTGACTTCGCTAATGGCCGGCATTAAATCAATCTTGACCATTATATTTTATAACGAGGCCAAGTTCTTTGAGCAAGAAACGAAACCAAACACTACTCTATATAACAGTAATTACAAATATCAAATATTTTACACTCTTAACCATACAAGAATGTTTATAGTAAGAGGACGAATAAGCAAGAAATGATTCGACACTAAAAGCTTGTCAAATATTTGATGTAATCACAACTGATGAAATTTGATTATCATTTTATTTATTTTAAGCAAAAAGAATTTATAATTCAGATAGGTTAATATTAAATGAAGCCTCGATCCAAGCCTTCGGATTGGTTGTACATGATTTATCACATGGTGTCTTCATTAAGACAATTATCTTTCGTTATGTGAAGCTCGGATTCATTTTAAATGTATACATAAATGATTTCAAATGAATAAATTAATATGGAAGAATCTTATATTAACAGATTATTTTATTCACGAACATAACTCATATAATGTAACATGTTGCTTTCAAAATGATATTTCAATTATACGTTATATACAAAGTAATAAATTTAACTCATGTTTAGGAAATTTGACATTAAATTTCTCGTATTTAATTGAATATTAATAATATTAAAATAGAAAAAAAATAAATTCAGTTGTAAATTTAAAATATTAGTGTCAAAATAATTTCATAATAAAACTGTTTTCAAATCAAAATTAAATTCTGCCTAATATTTAAATATCCGTGTTCATTAATATTTATATTACATATACCATAGAGTCGTAAGAAATATAACAGATATAAATTAAAAATATATCAAATTACCTCATCCTAATAGCGTTTAATTGTAATAAAACAAGCAGGGATCAAGATAAAATAATAAAATAAAAATAAACCTTTTACCTCATCATCAGGTAAGGTTCTAATAATAAAAAATCGATTTCCTTTATTTTTAAAATTATTAACTGTACTACAAATATACTATACTAATTTACTTGACTACATTTTAAATTAGAAATAAAATCAGTGCTAGATGTCATTTCAATATTCCCGTTTTATTATATTCTATTTTGATACAATAAGTGTCACTTCGATAATATATAATAAACTAATAATGTCACCGAAAACTGGTATTGATTATTTATTTCGGATGAAGCTTGAATATCATAAATATAATATACATTTTATCATCAAAATTGTTTAAGTATTACACAAAATGCAATATATTTTCTACTCTGATTACGAAAAGACCAACGAATCTATTTTAAAAATATACAATTAATCAGCACATTAATTAGTTGTTCTTATTTAAAACTATTTTAACTACGAATGCTTCGAATTAATCGAAGTCACATTGACATCAAAGACAAATATACAAAGATAGAATCGGATGTAAATTTATTGACAGTCTGGTCGATTGTATGATTAATTGAAGAACCAACAAGCTTTCAAGCTACAATCAGGTTTAATTTATTTAAATTAATGTTACGTTAACGATAGAATTTGTATGTAGGGTCTTAATCAATGCATTAAAGATTTGATGATTTTCTTCAATGACTAACTAAACGTTCAATGAAATACACATATGACAAATGAAAATTTATATAGAATATTAATTTCAATTTTGTATATAATATATATTAATATGTTGGTATGTGAAAAAATACATATATACTTATAAAGATCGTTTAATAGTAATTTAAAAAAGCAAAATTTATCGGTTTTTATTTAGAAATCTTCTCTTTGGACATTTCTATTAGAATTTGACATTTTATAAGTACAATGTATAACTATTTGATATAAAAAACCGTTATAAAAAACTTATAAATAAATAAATATTTTAATAAAATAACAAATTTACTACCAATAAGTATACCTATCAAATAAAAAATATTAATAAAAATTCTTACTGCTTACTTCTTATAGAAGGAGAGTAAATAGATTGTAAGATATAAAGATTTTTCATTAGTATTAGTAAATGTACTAACTTTATGCTTCCCGAGGTTTGTCACGGCGCAGCCGAGGACTGCTTCTCTGCCTAAGAAAAATGTGTGGTTCCCAATCGGTCGCTCAAAAGCTGGTTCTTCGGATATTTTTTTGGTTGTTTGTGAATCTGAAACAGATTTATAATTAGGATAACCATTTTATATCAACACGACGATCATTAATAAAGGAGAATTATTTATAGAAGAGTAATATTATACGAAGGCATTAAAATTAAATATTCAAACTCAATTCAAGGTACTGAATGCTAGACCTCAGACCGCGTTTTAACTGGGCGTTTAGAGTACTTTAATTTTCTTGGTTGATGTTAGTCTGGGAGGCCTTTCTTGAAAATTAATATTTCACGCATAATTCCCCGCGGCCTACAGGTCATTTTAAAATTAAATGAAAATATTATGTTTGTTCAAAATTTTGCTCAAGTCGCTGCTCATGAAATTATACACGTGAAATTAAAAAATATAATTTCTGTCTGGTTTATAATTTTTGTACAAAATTGTTTAATATAAAAACGTCACAAAAATACTTGGTTATCATTTATTATGAAGCGCTATTAGAAACTTAAAAAGAATTAATATGAAAAATACTTTAAATAAATATCTATGTTCGAAAATATATTCATACCATATATTTATTTAGATCCTATCAAGTCCATACCAATTTAAAGAATATAACCTTCTATATATATGTGGGTGTGTTTGTGTATGTGGGTATGTGTCTGTGTATATACAGAATACTCTGAGATGTAACATGTTGAAACATTCTTTGTTCTATACTATCTGGTTAACTTCCTTTTATTGCTCGCATTCCTCTAAATACAAAATTCCTTAAAACTAGGGTATAAAATGTATATTGTAAGGGATTTGATTCTTATTATATTAAATCTTTCGATCGATAATGAACTTTATAAACTAAGTACTAAGAGTTAATATTGTATCAGGAACTTTGATGCCCGTATAACTTACTTTGTTCTATCCCCTTTGTCATTACTGCCACTAAGTTTTAAAGTCAATGTTGTATTTTATACTTGTACACTGCAATATCTTCATTATTACAAACTTGTGAAGTATTGGAATATTTAAAGCCATCTCGTCTTAAAACTTGAACCAAACATTGCATATAATATTATATTACTATATTGAATACACTTACATTAAAAAAGTTTTCGATTTAAATGTAATGGTATATTTTTTATTCAAAAAATACGGAAGTGGCTTCAATAAAATCAAAACACAATACGATTAATATCATAGCAATTTGACAAATTAATTTCCTAAAATTTTCTATTATAAAATACAAACAAAAAGCCGACAAATGAAAGAGCTTTTATTGTAACAGAATTGTCACACGAAGGCAGCGGCGACTGTTAGCACCTGTCACCGAATGCTAATGCGTTCTGGCCCTCGACTAGATCAATAACCCCAATCCTTTATTTTTATATTTATAACCATTTTTTAAATATGATTAAGAATTTTTTGATTGAATCAAATATTCCTATTTCTTTTATCCAAAATCAATTACTGTGACTAAGTATTTAAAAATGAATCTTTTAAAATCATTTCGTTTTATCTAGCGTTTCTCAGTCCACTTTTATTCGGAATATTCTTGATATAATTTTACGTTTGATTCTATATTTCCAATAAATGAAAGTTATGAAATGAATGAATTTAATTAAATATTTGAAATTAGCATATCATATGTAAAAATAGTTCATATATCAAATATATGGCCACATAACGTCAGTTATTGACAATATCCAGCTGAGTTGTTAGTCTCAATAATCCTTTTAACTATTATTATTAATAATTGAGCTGGAAAGTTTGTTAACCGCTACTCCGATATGAATAATGATAGCTAGACTTGAATTTGTAACAAAAACCTGTGACTAGTGAAATGGAATAGTCAAGATATTACTTGATTCAATTTATCGTTCTGTCTCAATAAGCATTAAACTATATCTCTTGATGGCTTTGATCTATTTATACTAAATATCTTTAATACTTTGAGGATATCAATTTTCAAGGTCCTCTTTAGAATATATTATTCAATTAAAACCCAGGATTTGTTCGGGAATTTCAAATATAAATTCAATGATTGTTGTGTAAATAATTCACAAATTTATATTCCAAAATAAAAGGATTTGACAAATATGATTTATATAAAATATTGTATAACATTTCATGAAATATAAAACTGGAATTTTGTTTAAAATTTGATTTAACGTTTCACCTGCGACCGTATTAATGCAAGTTTTGAAATCCGAGGACAACTTGGACGGAGAGAATTAAGCTTTCAGGTTCAGTTTTGTAGAAAATGTAATTTATAACTAAAAAGTATATCTATTTATTTAATCGATCAAACTATATTATATTATATATATATATTCTTAACCTGCAATTATAATACAAACAAAATTTTTGAATTGTTTGTTAACAAATGAAGTGTACTTAGTTTTAATTGTTTTTAATATATACTATAGAGTTATATTAATATAGAATCGAAATAACAGAACTTAAGATTCAATATTGAAAAATAGAAAGCAAGACGAAAAATGCAGAAATATAAAAGTTAACAGATTTTCAAAACAGAAAAGTAAAATATCTTAGCGGGATATTGCGATATTTTCCTTGGCGTCCCGAATGTGCCATTTCATAGGTGAGTAATATGAAACGTGTGACCAATGCGGAATAGTTCCGATCATTTATAATATGAACGTCATTTGTCTGAACCCGAACAGCGGGTACTACCTGCGACGTGCCAACGTGCCAGCGCACTATTAGCGAAGCTCCGGCAGACTATTAGCGAATGGGTGTAATTGTAAGTACGTATTATGAGATGTTATTTATAACATGTTTTTTTAATTACAACATTTGCCATTTAAATTATTGTTAACCCAAAAATGGTTTAATAATTTTAATTTACAGAACGAGTAAAAGATTTAATTGAATATGAAAATTGAAATAACTATTGGTTATTTGGTTTTGCCATCTGTCGTCAGTAATATAGGCGTGAAAATAATAAGAATTTGAATTGTAAATTTTCATTGAATACTTTACAATTTCAATTTTTAAAACTTAATTATATTTTTTGAGGACGGATACCAAATTTCGTAGGAACATTTATTAAATCTATTTGAGCTTTCGAAAATTTAAGTATTAACGGGTATCATATTCTTTGGAGTGAATATTATCGAACATCTGGCACCCAAGTATGCAATTTGTTCTAGGTCACCGGTTTCCAGATTCTCTTGCTGCCAACAATACTTTTGTTTTTGAAAATCGTGATATTCCCTACATACTTCACGATACAAGTATGGTTTATTCGGATTGTCTTTTTCAATTTGTTGTTTTTATTTCAGTCAATATATTATTTCTATTACTATTGAGTTTGGTGAGAGATTACTCTGAAACACCTGAATAAATAATATACACCAATAAAGAACTACATTATTAATAAATGACAAAAGTTTTTTCAACAAGCTCAACCGTAGGATTGCGCTAGTTTAAATTATTTTATATATTATGTACTTTTATATCCTTTCATAAAGTGTCTTTGCACTTTATATATTGTAACTCCGAAATTCTGAGCTCGGCAGCGAAGTGCCGTAAATCACGTGATATAGAATACATTTACGGTCGTTACTCATTCACATCGAATACCAAACATTTCGTATTTCGTGTGAAATGTCTTTTATATTATATTTGTATACATTATTTACATTAACACTTAGCAAGACAAAGAATGATTTACTCTTACTTGCTTTAAGAACTGTAAGACGAGGATAAAAGATAGGAAATAAAAAAAAGTGGATCAATATTTGATATTGAATATTTAGAAAAATCACAAAAAAATTAAATGTTTCTAATATTTCAAAGATATTTTGTTAATGATAAGAAATATTTAATAAAACGTTATATTAGTGTTTCATTATATATTAGTAACTAATCATAATTTTACTATACTTGTATATGTATAAGGATTAATTCGGTATCCATTTATTGTAATGATGAATGATGAATAATTAATTATACAATAGTGTATAATATATATTAATAATGTACATTTTAATTAAGTATTAATGTGTATTAATATTGTTTAGAACATTAAGCTTCAATTATTGAAATATCACCTAATAAATAAAGTAATTTAAATGATTGAAAAAATTGTGAATATAGTTTTTTCAACTATTGATATAATATAGAAATGATATGAACGTAACATTACTGACTTAATATATAAAGGAAGGGTAAGAAGTTTAAAAGTCCTTATGTCATGAAAGTAAACTTTTAGTAAGCAATCAGATTCGGGAATCAAACTTATGACCCATCAATTCAGATACAAGCTTTGATACTGCTATACCAAAGTAAATTATTATAAAATTTCACTTTTCACTTGAGGAATTATGAAATGAAAAATTATTTTATTAACAGCAAACCAATCATAAAGCATGGGTTTAAATTCAATATTTACTTAGGATGGGCTAACTTTTGGAGTTCAATTTACACTGGTTTCAAGGTAAGAGGAAGTGAAGATTAAAGTACACAAAACTAAAATGGTTAAATTAAATAGTTCCAATTGGATTAAATTTGAATAATATTTTGCAAAGCATTAATTAATTTATATACGTGATTTCATATATCATGTAATTGAATTAAATTGTAAAGTCAATATTCTTTCACCGCTTATCAGCGACCAAAAACGTAAAATGTAGCTTTATAATTTAATGAATTAAGCTCTCGATATTACGCGCCCTCGCATTCGTTCTTAGAAATATAAAATAAATACTCTATATTTCTTTTCTTAT
This sequence comes from Melinaea marsaeus rileyi, assembly GCA_918358865.1. NCBI lineage: Eukaryota > Metazoa > Arthropoda > Insecta > Lepidoptera > Nymphalidae > Melinaea > Melinaea marsaeus. The sequence goes on from OU911089.1 coordinate 22,409,398, forward strand.
TTTGAGATATAATTTATATTTTGATAAATGTGTATTCCAGTTTATTGTTGTATTTATGCACCAATTATTGATAAAATCTTAAATTAGTGACAATGTAAAAACCGTTTTGGAGCATATGTAACATTAGAAATAAGACATTCAAAACTTGTACAAGTCATGATTTATTTATAACCTTTGGAACAAAGCCAACAAGGAGTTACCTTTAAAAGCCATTGTGGGCAATAAAGCCAGAGCCTGCAGCATGGACCAGAAACAAGATCTCTCGCTCCTCATTCCGTCCACATCAACTATTCACACATCACCCGAAACAGTACATTTTCCGTCCGCGAGCACTCGCGCATTCATTTATAACTCGGAATGGTTCATTTATTTTTTCTCTACCTTCATTTATTTTACGTAAACTATTCTGATTGGTACACTGTAACGTAATTAAGGTGACTAATGAGTGTGTTCCGATTACATGTAAAATATTTTGTGAAAAATTATTTATTGGGACACAATTTCTACCTGTATTATGTATATATATAATTACAATAAAATTAATAACATTTATACATATGTTATATTTATTATATACAGTTTAATAAAAGCTTCATTGTAATACGTTTGTAATAAAACATAAAGTTATCAAAAAAAGGAAACAAAGCGAATATCATTGAATCATTTCATTTCGTTCATTGTTTCGATTCCAACGGATTGATTGTAGCCAATTAGTTTGTTGGCGTTCTTTTTAAAAACCATTCCATTGTTCGGTACAAAATATATTATTCGATATTTTAAATCTGTTGAATGTGAAAACTGACAATTAAATAATATATTAACACAGTTATATAAAACTTATACAGTTTGCTTATTCTTGATTTTAAACGAATTCAAATAGTTTTATAAATACACATTAATATATTAAATATATGTTTAGAAAATAATATAATTTCGTTAAATGATTACAATAAAATATGTCGGAACCGAGATGTTGGTTCCAAGAGACCAAAATATGTCAGTATCGAATCCTACACATTACATTTACCACAGAAATAATCCACTCAAAACATTTCATTTATTCACTAACATCGCAACAAGTCACGACTTGTACCGACCGCTACGGGCGTCCGAACCGTACCGAGTCCCGTAGCACACTGAACACCGCGTAGCACACAGCTACGTTACCGCTACGTACCGGCTACGTAACACCGCATGAAAAGGTTACCGCTCAAACGTTTAAACCTTGCGCCTTTGCATGAATAGGAATACGAATGTGTTTTGTTTCCTTTTCCCGGTGTTCTATTTTCGAAAACAAAGAGTGTTTGGATTTCCTTATGTAAAGGCTATTTTTTTTAAATATGCCGCAGGGACTGACTTTTGTCTGACATAAGACGTCTTGAGCTTTTGTCAGTTGCTTTGTTGACGATTAAAAAAAAGTTATGTTTGTTGAAAATTGTGTTGGTGCATTTTGTATCGAGCAAAGCTATTATTTACATTGTACATATTACAAACTCTTTACTTTGTGTCCCTTCTGTTTGTATATCCTCATACAAGTACATGCTTGAATATATAATAAGTTATTTCATTTAAATCAATAAGGGAACTACATTTCATACATATAGTGTTAATTATTGCAAAGCACTTTATCGATTATACCAAGATTAGTGTCAAGGAAGCCCTTGGGTCACAAGTGTCACCTACTTAAGACAATGTTTTGAATGTCTATGAAAGGTTTCCTTGAGAAAGTTAATTTAAAAGTATATACATATATAAGAGATTTATAATAATTTGTATTTTTTTACTAGCGTCAATGACCCTTTGATAAGGTCTAATATATGTGCTCATTAAAACAATTAATGATAAAAAACAAAAAAATATATAAAAATATATTATTTTTGAACTTCAAATAATTATTGTTTTCATAAAATATTTATTTTAATAGTTTAAAATTTTCAGTATCAATTACATAATGCATAGCTTTAATTTCAATAACAATGAAAAAACTTTTAAATGAAGTATGAAATGTTATAAACACCAAAATTTATAAATTTAAATAGTAATTATTATAATATTTTAACCAATTGAACTTAAAATTTAGTTTTATCATTTACAGTATATAAGTAAATAAACAAAAAATACTATTTTACTGGTTCTTTTAAACTAAGAAAGGTACTATTTACTTTATATTTTATAACTTTTATGTCATATAACCCACGAACTCACTGTAAAGCGGCGTGGCGTACTAGCATAGCTTTTATAATAATTGGAAAGGAGTTACCCAGTAGTGGGATAAGTATGGATTAATTTAAGTAAATAGCGTGCCTCAAGTCGATTTAATCGATATTAATAAAATATCTCAAGTAACTGATTTAATAATATATATGATGATCTTTATGATACCTTAATTGACTGCAAAAGCAAGTGATTTAAACCCGATATATTTATTATTCCGGATAATAGATACGACCTTTTATCGATAACAAATATTTAATTTATCCGCCAATAAAAACACTATCCATCATAATAACTCGTTGACCTGAAACCGACTGCGATGTGTTGACTTGTGTTATATGCTATGATATAGCATAGAAAAAAATATTATATGAGCACATTATAAAATACAAATTTTATTATGTGTATTATTATTCTATGGGTTATTGTATTTAAAATATCTGTCCTCTTAATGCACATACTAGCTATTGCCAGCGACTTTTGCTCACTTCCCTCCCTACCTTACGTACACGTCTAAAACCCCAAAGTGTGTACAGCCTAACATTTGAAGTGTTATTGTAATTTAGAAAATGTTTTAAATTGAAGTACAGCGCCATCTATTGAATACACAACCTAAAAATAAGATTGAGGAAAGTTATGTAATTCCCGCTGTCCTCTATTCGAAACTTATAGAACTTAGAAATGAATTATAATTGTTTTTTTGTAATAAAATACGTAATAGAAGAATATATATAATCAAGATAAAATTTATCTCATTTTTAAGTTGGACCAAAATCTACAAAATTTATTGAAATTGGTTCAGTTGTTTTGAAGATCATCACAGACGAACATTTGGACACGGGATTTTTATGCATAAAGATATCGTGAACCACGTGTAAAGAGCTGCCTCTTTGGCAGTGCAGCACCGAGAGGAAGGTTTTTTGTCATACAAGTCTTCGTCATAATTACAAATAATCTTTCGGATTAAGGATTCCTAATGGATTCGAAAATATTCAAGCAAATTTCAATTTTATCAACCATATAAATATATATCTTTAGTAATCATAGATTTTGATAGTTTAAATACAGAAAATATAGTAACCACCTCAAAAACAATAAATTGCCTAAATATAATATAATGATATAAGTAAATTTTCTACTGATAATAGCTGATACCTATTAATTTACTAAATATAATAATTTATGAGATGGAGCATAAAGTTTTGGTCCTTCTACATACATATTTTAGATCTTCTAAAAATCTCTCTACCAACAGTATAACAAACAAAAAGATTTTTTTACAATATTTAATTGAAATACAGCATCGTTATAGAGTTTTTAATAGAATTTTAAAAGTAAAAACAATTTTTTTTTCCAAAATCTTCACGTGATACTTACGCAGTTTACACCGTGCCCTCGGGATGAATGGTCCAGATTTACGCTCCTGTATGATAAATGACGGGGTCGGCTCGTTGAATCTCACCTAAGTAGACGTTCCATTTGTAAGTAAGATTAAGAGTACGATATTATTGTTGAGAATTTTATGGCTATTTAGTTAAACCTTGAAGACACTTGTATTTATCGCCATATTTTTTATATAACCTTGTATTATAGAGTTATAAAGAGTTTCTATTAATTTTTACTTCATGATAAATATAAAAAAGACTTAAAGTTTAATCTATATAAAACTTTAAGAAATGCTAAACGTACTAATATGAAATACTATGTGTTTGGGTTTCATATTATGGTATACTAAAGTTATTAAATACATATGTTTAATACCTTTAACACTTTAAAACATCTTAGGGCATAATTAGTAATGATTCCACCCTATGCGACAATATATCTAACATATGTTATAATATATCTACATTTAGTTATATTAAAAAACCAAATAACTCTCCAATTGGGGTCGAGCTAAACCAATTTCTTTCGACAGTCATAATCGAGAAAGTCAAGTGCCATAATAGAATCACGTATCGAACAATATTGTATTATATCTGTTAGGGTAATCACGCATGTATGAAGTTCCCAAACTTTGTCATTAGGAGTGGGCCAATGTATGTGTGTAGAGCCCGTTATATCCACCGAACAGGGCAGGTGGGGTTCAAACATTTTGAAGTGGAAACTTCTAGCGGTCTCAATTTTCATTTAATTTCATAAAATTTTAATACATTATACTTAAAAAGAAAATAAATTAAAAATATCTTCAAAGTTCATACTAGCACTCAATAGTTAAAATGATAAAAAAAATATAGTTGTTAAAAAATCATTAAGGAAGTAATGTAACATACATAATAGGCAAATTTTGATTTTATTATATATTTTAATAAACAATGAAATAATTGTTTTAGTTTGATAATATTTTATAACGCTGTAATCTCTTTAATTAAACCACACACATGTGTAGGTGCGCAAACTACCTAACTTCTTGCTATTATGTCAAAACAAGTTTCATTGGAGCTTTTAGTTACAAGTATTCGCTTTTGGGACTTAGTAAGCTTCATATCATTTCTGAAGCACTTGGTCTAAACAAATTGACACGTTAAAAATATTCATATAACACGATCAATTTATTTTTATTTTTATGTAAATGTCGAACATAATTATATCTTCTATAATGTAAATAGATCCAAATATGTGAAATCAATTATGAAAATTGTGATGCAAACGAAAATTTATTGTATACTCACGTTACTAATACAATATCATGTTTAAAAAAGAACACGAACACTAATAACCGTAAATTTTCCATCAGTAAATTATATTACAGGTTATCTTAAGAAAATATTAAGGCAATTTTTATTTCATCAATTTTCTGTCAGCTCTTTGAGGTAAGGGGCGAAAGGAAGGGATGTGATCTCATTTATACACCCTCAATGCCTACACATCGGTAGGAATTATTGGAATATTAATCTTCCCTCGAGATGAAGAGGGCTTGACACGCGCTGTTCATGTAAGCTCTTTAAGATATTGAAATCATCTCACTTTTAATTATCTTCATACTATTTGTTCTATTTCAAATATTATATCGCTAAGACAATATCTAAATTTATAGAATATTCTTTATAAATCAAATTCAAATCCAGTCAATCCAAATATACAAACGCATCACACTCTAAAAACAATCCAACTCACGCCCCAGATTTAGCACCCTGTCATTCCCAAAGGAAATATAAATACTGTATTGAAATATCGTACCTATAATGTATCGGGATCCCCTTCCCCAGTAACTTATAGCGACCATTTTACCATGAACCTTCGCTCTCTTTTGGTTACAAAACTTACAGCGCATTGGAGGTTAGTGAATACAACTTGAAAGGTCAAATTGTGCTGGGCAAGTTAAACGTTCGATGGCTCTGAAGCTACTTATGACTATGAATATTTATAACGTATTAGCTGAACGCTATCGGTTAAGTCTGTATAGTAAATAAAACTAGTCAAGTGCGATTCAGATTTATGCAGTTTGTGTTAACAATATTATTCTTGTTAAGGTAAAAATATTAATCAATATTTTATCAAAATATTCGTCCTATTTTGATATTAGATAAAATAAATATAATATAAAAGTGTGTTTTAATATCAATTAAATATTAGGTGGAATTTGGACTTTGCATTGCGGAATCCTACTATTATTTCTTAATTTAAAATAACCGTATAGGTTTTTTTTTAATGAAGAAATATTGAATTAAATAATTACGCTCTTGTCTTTTTTTAAAGGACCAAAAGGTACAAAATATTTTTTTTATTTCGTCACAACTCAATTTTCTGAACGCGATTGGGTATCGACTTGATTAGGAGATTAAGATATGAGTCGGTAAGGCGCTTTAAATGTAAATTATAAATGTTTATATAAAGAGTTCAATTTATATTCTAATTCGATGGCTTCCCGCTAGGGGGCGTCGATGAAGACACTTCAACTAAATAGGGTACAAGCTTAAGCTTGCTGAAATCTTGTGCACTATACATAAAATAAATTTAATACCTCACTTGATAAATATAAATTATAATTATTTTTACATAAAATAAAAATAAGACACTGGGCCCAACAAAAATATTTTTATTTTATTTCTGATATGTATGATCACTTTAAAAAATTGTATTTAAAGTTTTTTAAGCTTAAAATCAAATGCAAGTTTAGTTTAAGAAATATTCTCGTTATCGAAAGAATAAATAATATTTGAAGCAATGACGGCCTTGAACAGAAAAGGTAATCTTGACGTAGTAGTTGTAATGAAGCACACTAGATGGCAGTAGTATGAATATAAATGTTTAAAATATTTTTAAGCACTATTATATTCTCGAAACATTCCGTTTTAATTGAATAGCTATCAAACCTTATCTACTCTATAAATATAAAAAAAATATTGTAAAAACAAAAAAAACATGTTATGTTTTAATTGTAATACATATGTTTAAAAACTAAAGTGAAAGTTGCAATATTATATTTTAAATTTGGAGAAAAAAATTGAAATATCTTTATATAACCTTTAATCAGTATATTTACACAATTTTTTTATAACAAATGCAATAAAACTTTCATATTACTTTTCAATGCGTATTCATAAAAGTGATTGAACCCAGTTCTATAGATCATTACGCTGACTCGCTCGCTAACTAATTAAGTATTTGAGCTAAAAAGTAAGGTCCGCATCGATAACGCTAATCCGCCAAGATATTGGCGTCAGCTTTGAGTTTTTATCCAAAAAATAAAATATCCATTATAAATAGGAATCAAATTGTTTTATTCATATTTCTAGTCCTATTAAATCGTATATTATATATAGCATATGAGCATGATCTGGTGATAAGTGATCTCAATACCAAACACACACGAGAGCAGCCATGTTAGGAGCAGTATTTTTGAAGGTTATGTGGTAGGTATGTGTTATCAATCTGAAAACCACGCTGAAGGAATTTTTGTTTCTTGCTTGATAAATCCTTAAGAACCACATGGATAAATATCGCCGTCCATCTAAGTTACAAGAAGTGCAGGCGGAAGCGTGCCAGCTATAATGAATATAAGCGGCAGGGATCAGAATATTATTTCTTATTAATTGATCGAGGTAAAGTAGGATTAAAAAACTTTCATTATTTTCACTCATTTTTGTATTAAAACGGGAATTGCAAGGTATTAAATTTTGAACAAAGTATTATATATATAGTAATAGATAATTATAAATATCTGACTTTGTGGCAGATATTACTTGAAATAACTTCTATTATTGCAAAAACACAGAATTTTCTATAGTTTAGTAAAATACATCCAACATGTTCTTTTTATATTCCACTATAGTAATTGAAAAACTAATAATATTAAATAAATAACTGATTAATGTTAAATGTAATAGATCTTATTAAATTTTTAAAATAGTGAACATCAAGAATGATAAATTGGCCTAATTTTATAAAGTGTCTTCGTCTTAGAAATATTCATGATTTTCTTTGTCCTTTGAGAGTTTAAGACCGGCTAATAATTTAAGTAATTATTTATTCAAGATAAGAATATTTTGTATAAAGTCAGACGTTTATAATAACGCTATTTAAGTAGATTACGGAATTTTTTGATAAAAATGATAACATTTTGAAATAACATACAAGATGTACAAGAATGTATAAGAAATCAACGGATTCTTAACATTTTTTAATGATTTCATAATACAAGTAAAAAATTAACCAGAAGAACACTATAATCAAGAGTTATTACATATTCAAAACAGAAATATATTATGGAATAAAATAATTAATTTGCAAACATATGCAATATGTGACAGTAATAATAATAAATGCCTCCTCGCATTAACACATGGAAACTAAGTTAGTCTAATTCAAATTTAGTCTCGCCTGCGAAATTAAGATAACTATGGAACGATATAATTGCTTGAATGAACCAACTTTGTATAACTGAATCAACAGATATCCAAATGACTCTCCATTCGATTCTTTGGATTAACTGTGTAAACTTATGATTATTTTAGACCCCCATAATAGTACCTTATATTCTTTAGATATGAATAATGAATGTTTTTAAAAAAAATATAGGATTTTATGACTTATTTACTGTTAAAGGTCGATTTATTTATGTGCTGTTTTTATACGTAACAATCAGCGTTAAAGTTTCATTCTAATCAATACGACATGTTTACAACGTGACTCGGATCGCCTCTGACGCGCTCCGCTCTGATTTCCCTCGAGGTTGTGATTGAAAATTTGATTTCATTTTTATATTTTGTTACTTTGACATTTTAATATACATCCGATTGCATCTTAAATATGTTATCATTTTGAAATCAAAAAATAATATTGAAATTCTTTTAATTAATATTACATTATATTTGGTGATTCATATTGGTATATAAGTTATAATATTGTTCTTAATTTTTTATTATATCCTTATATGACAGATAATTTTACACATTTAATGTATTCTTTAATAATGTTTTGCCATAATACGCTTAAATATAACGAAAACTTCTTTAACACGGGCAGCTTAAGCAGTTTAATCTATGTGTATCTTAATTAGTACAGCTACAGGATATTTTCCCAGAGGTTGAAGGTTGTGGTCCAGCCCATGGAATATATTTTTTATTTTGTATTTAATACAAATTTTATATACTCATTAATAATAATATTTCTTTCCTGATAACAACATGACATTTTATTCGTTGTATTTGTTACTTATAAGAATTTCTTCGTTTTTAAAATAAAATAAGCCATATTTTAACAGTTATTATTTAAAATTATTAACTGTTTATAATTATTGGAAGCGTGCCCTTGTCCATCCGATCCCTAAAAAAGGTGATAGCTCGGACCCAGCTAACTACAGACCTATCGCCATTACCTCTCTGCTCTCCAAAGTAATGGAGAGCATTATCAATAAACAGCTCCTAACCTACCTCGAGGATCACCAGATGGTCAATGACCGGCAATATGGCTTTCGCCATGGTCGATCGGCTGGTGATCTTCTGTTGTATCTTACACACCGTTGGGCAGCTGTTATTGAAAGCAAGGGAGAGGGTCTGGCAGTTAGTCTGGATATGGCGAAAGCCTTCGATCGTGTATGGCACAAGGGGATTCTTTCGAAGCTTTCTTCCTATGGGCTTCCCGAGAGTTTATGCAAGTGGATCACCAGCTTCCTCACTGGGCGGAGCATACAGGTCGTTCTCGACGGTTTTTGCTCGGACCCCAAGCCCGTGAACGCTGGTGTACCCCAAGGCTGCGTGCTATCCCCAACTCTGTTCCTCCTGCACATCAATGATATGTTGGATATCTCCAACATACATTGTTATGCGGATGACAGTACTGGGGATGCGGTATATTCCGGCCGTGCAGGTCTCACTCGGGAAAACGTCGACGAGTGCCGAAAGAAACTTGTGTCTTCAATAGAGACCTCCCTGGGGATGGTCTCTGAGTGGGGTGAACTGAACCACGTTCAGTTCAATCCCCTAAAGACACAGGTTTGCGCGTTCACCACTAAGAAAACCCCATTTGTCGTATCACCGCTCTTCGAGAGCACTCCCCTCATTGCCTCGCCAAGTATCAGAATACTGGGTCTCGACATTTCGAGCGACTGTCAGTTTCGTGGTCATCTGGAGAGCAAGGCCAAGTTGGCCTCGATGAAATTGGGAGTGATCAATAGAGCGAGGCAGTACTTCAAACCTGGCCAAAGACTTGCGCTCTATAAGGCGCAGGTCCGGCCACACATGGAGTACTGTTCTCATCTCTGGTCCGGATCACCCCAATATCAGCTTCTACCATTTGACCGCGTACAACGGAGAGCCGTTCGAATTGTCGGGGACCCGGTGTTCTGCGAACGGCTGGACTCTTTGGCATTGCGTAGAGACGTGGCTTCTTTGTGCGTCTTCTACCGCATTTACAACGGGGAGTGTTCCGAAGAACTATTCGATTTGATGCCTGCCGCCGAATTTCATCACCGCACAGTGCGCCATCGCCTCCAATACCATCCTTACCACCTGGATGCGTGGCGATCCTCCACTGTGCGGTTCTCAAGGACATTTTTTCCACGTACCACTCGAATGTGGAACGAACTCCCTTCGGCGGTATTTCCAGATCGGTACGACATGGGTACCTTCAAAAAAGGCGTTTATTACTACCTACAAGGCCGGCAACACTCTTGTAAATCCTCGGATGTTGCAAGAGTTCATGGGCGGCGGTGATCACGTCCATCCGTGACCCGCCAGCTCGTTTGCCCTCCTCTTACATAAAAAAAAAAAAAAAAAAAAAAAAAAAAATATTAATTGCTTATAATTATGGTTTATCACTTAAGAAGATTTACAATAGAGATTCCTAATTATAAACAAACATAATCAATTACTTTTCTATTGCAACACAATTATATTTGTATCACCAAAATACAGTAATCTTACGAATAAATAAAAAAAAATATGAAGCAATGATAAAATATATCATATCTGTACTTGATATGTTGATATGATAAAACGCAAAGATAAACGAAATGTTATCATGGATATACCATCATTAGTTCGATATTTTCTATAGCATAAGTTGTGTCGGTATCACTTTATCAAAATGAATTCGAGTGCATTAAAATATCATTGTAATAGAACATTAGCGTGGATGATGGATAATAAAATAATAGTGTTACTTGGATTGCTGAGCTTTAGTTTGATGGTTTCAACGTGGGCCCTATCTAATCAGAGGTACAGATTAAGAAATGAAGTAAAAGAGTTAAAAGAGATGTTGAGTTCAACAACTACAACAGAGGCGCCTTCGAAAACAACGACAACAACAGTAAAGCCACCAGAGGAAATAAAAGACTCTACAAATGTGGATACAACCACAAAAGCAACGGAACCGCCCTTGGAAGTCACAAGCACCACAACTTCCGATACACCAACAAAAACAGAGGAGACTTCTTCGGGCACATCAAATAGTGGAAGTTCCGATACGACAATAACAACAGAGGACCCTTCTTCGGGTACATCAAATAGTGGAAGTTCCGGTACGACAATAACAACAGAGGACCCTTCTTCGGGTACATCAAATAGTGAAAGCACCGATACCCCAACAACAACAACAACAGTGAAACCAGGCAATGAAAATGAAAATAATTCAAATGATAAAAATATTGAGCCAGAAAATAATAATAACAGAAGAGAGCGATACCAGAATAGATTTACTAGATAGCCGTTGCTAATGAAGAGTGTTGTTAATAAACAAGTACCATCTTTTAAACAAATTTATGTTCAATATTGTAATTATTTAAGTTATATGTAAGATTATAATAAAATATGAAGAAATAAATTTGTTTTTGATTTAAATATTAAAGTGCTAAAAGTGTTATTCCGCACTATTTATTTATCTATAATCATGATTTCATCGAGATCGAATGGATTGCTTGAGTTTAAATTAACAATTATTTTAAAAACAAAAATTGCTTACACAAAAAATTGACATTAAAATAGATTTTAGCAGATAAATCGTTCTTACAAAATACAATCAATAAACCTTGTTTACTTTTAAATTTACATATAAACATGCAGATTTTAGTAACGGTGATTGATTTTTTATTAAAAATTCTAATTTTACAACAGACGTACCTAGTCGTACGATAAGTATTGAAATAATACTTACGTGTATATTTGTAGGACATATTAGGAATACACATTAAAATGTCAAACAAGATATGAATTAATTTTATCTATCACTATCTCGAAGGAAATCGACTGGAGCGCGTCAGAGGCGAACTGAGTCACGTTGTATGCACCTATAAGGCCGGGTAATAATAATCAATAGATATCAATAGATTAGAACGGTATGCTATAAAAACAGAAGGTACATGTTTTTAATCGAGTTCATAACCATTGTTCATATTTATAAGTTTAAAGAATATAGCGTAATATTATGGGAGTGTAAAATAATCATAAGTTTACACAGCTAACCCAAAGAATTGAATGGAGAGTCATTTGGATATCTGTTGATTCAGTTATACGAAGTTGGTTCATTCAAGCAATTATATCGTTCCATAGTTATCTTAATTTCGCAGGCGAGACCAAATTTGAATTAGACTAACTTAGTTTCCATGTGTTAATGCGAGGAGTCGTTTATTATTATTAGTAATACAGATTTATAATAATATTATTATTTTAGATTTATAATTTAGATTTATAATTTTATTATTATATAAATTTTTGATTATAATGCTCGCTAATAGATTTTTTAACGTATATTATATAAATATTAAAGTAACATTAAGATACTGTTGATTTCTTCTACATATTCTTTGTTATGATATCTTGAACATTTCTTTCAACTGTTATCATTTTTATCAGAAACTCCGTAATCTACTTAAATAGCAACATAAATTTATTTATTATACACGTCTGACTTCATACAAAATATTCTTATCTTGAATAAATAATTACTTAAATTATTATCCGGTCGTAAAGTCGTAAAAACTTAAATCTTAAATAACTAAGATACCTTTTGTATATATTTCTATTGGTGTTTTATTCATAACACAATTTTCAACAACATTATCTCAAGTAGTCTTATCAGTTATAGAAGTAATAACCGAATCTAATCTGATTATAAGGGTTCATTGAGTATCTTCATGTAGTATTATAACCTAATATATTTATAAACTTCACTAAAAATAAATAAGTTAGCAAATTAGTGTACTATTAAATGTTGCATGTTATTTATTACGTTTCGCGCTTGAATCATTCCTCTGCATTGTAATTTTTTTACCTAAAAAGGATTTTAATGAATCACCATCATCGTCATAAGTCTGTCCGAACTTGAGGGAAATGTTTCGTATTTTTTAAATTATGTCGCATTACGAGATTGTATCTGGCAGAGCGCAGACTGAATATTAATATTTTAACACGGTATTAATATCAAGGTTAACATTAATTACTATATATGCCAATTCCATCAAATTATCACAAAAATAGTATTTTCTTTAAAGATACAACTCCTGTTGTAAACGAGTGTATATATGTCTACTATATATATATATATTTGGCAGGCATTGCATTCTCTTATTTCATTCATTCATTCATTTATTTATTTTCTCTAAATGTTTGAGTGTTGTTTGTCTATTGACCTAATCATCATTATCGTTTAATGTCAAACCGATTTGATAGAAGTGAAATGGTCTTTACTTTAGGTTAATTATAGTAATTAGCTTTCATGTAGTGCAGGTGCGAATTGTATTAATCGAAATTAATGGACATTCGAATGCAAGACAGAATGGAAGATATAAGAATAAAGTAAAAGGATGGCTGATTAAGGGTCCGACAGGTATATATATTTATATATTTATTATATATACTTTCTCCATTCTTAAAATATTAAAATAAAAGAACGGCATTAAGTTTCTCGTTGATCTATTACTACTAGAAAAATAATATATTTTGTATTTATATTTACAAATACATATATACAAATTATTAATTTTTGGATATGTAGAACTAATGCTTCATTTCTGCACATTAAGTAGTATGGTTGAAACTGTTTCCATTAATCAAAACCGTAAACAACTTTTAAGAAAATCATAACGCATTTTATAATTTATAATTTTTTAAGCATTTTAATTTAATTTAAAACGAACAAATGTTTATGTTTTTATAAATTATAAAAGTACCCAAGTAAGTAGGATAATGAAATCTAGTCGATACGCTATCAACTTTGCATTTTAATACTTTTTAAGATTGTTAATAAACCTCAAACGCAAAAACCAACACAAAAAACTTACATAATTACTAATTATATTTTCCCATATCACATTGTCTCTTGAACAATAAAACTAATTAAATCGGCTAAAATCTCCAATGCGCTTAAACTAGTAAAATAATGTACTAGTTTTATTCCCAAAAATGGAATGCTGTTTGCCACAAAAATTTGTAAATTAAAAATGTATGAATGTTATCACTTTATTTTAATTCACAAATTATTCCAAACCAGCTGTTACCAAAGACTCCCTCTCTCTCCTATCCATAAATTATAACCGGTCTGTCATATTATCCTGCAAATACGTTCATTTCATAACTTGAGAGTGTAAAAATAGAAAACTTGAAATATCATATCATGTCCACATCCTTAAAGTGTCATGTCCACATCCTTAAAGGTATGTGAGCTTGTTGTGGCTTTAATAATTGCTAGAGACATGCATGTGCTATTTATGTTGATGAATAAAATATAAGTAAATATTTTGTTAAAAGTGGCTCCGGTTTCCATTATCTAGCATGTATTAATTACTTTTCTTAAAAGAATTATTGATGGCTTGGTCTGGTTAGAGTTTGATTACATACAAATATTACGTACATTGAGGGTTAAAAACAAAAGATATCATGTAAAAATTAGAAAACAATGACTATGGCTATAGGGAGTCTTATCATGAATAACACCGTTTACAAGCATTAGATTAAATTCAGAAGCGCATCGAATAAACTTTACAGTTTATCCGATGTACTTTGGAATTCAAACCTGCTTTGTGAGATAAATCGATTTCTAAAACATTAGGAAAGTAAAGCTCTGTTTAATTGGGGTTTAACTCCTAACGAGTAAAAGTAGTAACATTATTTGTTGTTACTATCTCTTTATTTTTCTCATATGTTACATCTTACACTAAGGATAAAAATCTTTTTAATATATAAATATGAACCATATTATGCAAACTTTTGTAACTATTAATACTTGATATTTTAGATATTATAATTAATGAGTTTATACAATTGATTTGCAATCTGCAAACTTTGGCTTTATATAATTAACTTAATTTTTTTGTTATTCATACATAAATATATGTTTATGTCCTACTTTTTAACTATTCTATTTGACACAATACACAAATTGTGTTTAAATTTTGTACCACTTATTATTTGACTTAAATATATCTTCAATAGTCATGTCAAATGTGTTTTTTATTTAAAGACGTAAAACAATCTCGGGGAAGCGTGCCCTTGTCTATCCTACCCCTAAAAAAGGTGATAACTCGGGCCCAGCTAACTACAGACCGATTTCTATTACCTCTCGTCTCTCTAAAAAATGGGAGAGTATCATTAACTAACAGCTCCTATCCTACCTTGCAAGATGATGTTGCAAGAGTTTGTGGGCGTAGATGACCACTTGAGATCAACATAATATTAAAATATGAATTTCAACTGTGACTTAGTAATATAAAATTGTCACTTGCTATAAAATGTATGTATGATATTTAAGATTCAAACATATTGGGATGGTTGGACATAAGGATATAATATTTAACAACCGACCAATAAATCCATCCATAACCAACAATATCCTGTAAGCTGTAAATAATGTGAATCGCTGCACAGAGATGGATAATTCAACCTTATTTAGTCACATAACATACAATATACATTATATATAAATATGGTATATAACAGATGCGATTATTACATTATAGTTTTGATGATTGAAGTCTTAAATTGGTAATTCCAAATATAAGCTTAGATTATAATTATAATTCTACAAACGACAATAAAAAGCCTAGGTAAGTGCAGAACAGATTCAAAGATCAATGTTAAACAATATGAATTATTATTCTTTTACTGCCAATAATAAAAGTCTATATAACGCCTTATTTTACATATATATTTTCCCAACAGACTAATTTAACCTTAGAATAAAAATGTAATATAATAAAAGATTAACAATTGTATTTTATATTTTTTCGAACCTTGTAAAATTTATTCTTATTATTATATAAAATAGGAAATTTGACTAACAATTTAAATGCATGCAAATAAAATCAAATTATCGTCCTCTTCTGGCATCTCTATATGAGAATAGTCTGAAATTAATGTCTTAACATATATAGCATACTTTTATATAGTACTTTAGTCTCTGCTTGTTGTGTTAAAACATACAATAAAAACATAGTGAAAGCACTAGTAAGTTTCATTTATTGGACCAGCATAGAAAATTAAATGACGTTTAACATCGCAAATAAAGAAATATCTTATTTATTGTATCTTACGTATTAATTATATATATTTATCCTATAATAAGTTGTAATATGAAAATCGACCTAGTAATTTTTTAGAAGTTTCAAATTAATTATAATTTGAGTTAAAATATTCCATCACTTAAAATACTATTTAAACATTTAAAGTTACCTTTACCTTTCAATATTTAAATACTGAGAACTCTTTAAGTATTCTATTAAGACAAAGAATACGGAGAGTAATTTTAACATTCTATTTCATTGAATCGAATACTATTGTATATTAATTTGATTGCAATTAAAACTAACTGAGCAATAAATGTAGTTTATATAACAAATATAAATCTGAATTATAAGACTTTTATTATTTGTAATATATCTTCATCTTGTTTTATAAATACATTTAGTTCAATTTTAATTAATATGACTTTTATGGGCCTAGAATTAACTTGTGTATGTGATTGTATAAAACTTTGTTTGTTTGTCCACGCTGTAATTTAGAAACTTGAAAATACATTATACTAAGAAATATCCCTGAAATACAAAGTCTTTGTTGTTGTCGACATTTTTGAGTTATAATTATAAAATATTTTGTTTGATCATTATTTTAACTTTGATAATTGCAATCGCCTTATTTTTATACATTTTTAAGAGGATAAAAAGTAGTATTGTTCTTCAAAATGCATAATAGGTTTTGTAAGATAAACGAAACATCTGTAAAAGTCATATAATATAATGTTATAATAATTGTCACAAAATTTTCTATAACTAAAATATTCTGTTATTTTGACATTAACAATCTTATTCATCATATTACCTTTCAAAATAATACTCATACTGACCATCGAAGTCATAATAACCTGTGTAATCTGCAACTAATTATACAGCGGCAGTTAATCTAGTTAATGGGTCTGTCAGATATTCGGCACACAGCGTTTTTACCCTTTTTACTTCAGTTTAATTAAAGACATTATATATTTTGTAAAACGCTCGAGGAATGTTAAAGTCTCATGTTATTTGTTGTGTTTCTAAAAATACGCTTTGACATAAATATAATGTAGTTAAATTAATTTTTCAATTTAATCTTAAATGTTATTTTCCTTGTATTACTTCAGTACTAATCATTTCTATAAATCATATCTTACATGGGTCTTTTATAATCCTACATCACTCATTAAAGTGACTTTCAAGTTTATACCCGGGGTATAGGTGAGCAGTGTCACTAGGTTGAGACGTCTGCATCTCCGTCAAAAACAACAAGGCCATCTGCGCTGTTTTTCAGTGATAATGAATGTCTTTTAGATTAGAGAAAAGTCCCAGTATGTTGCAAAAGTTTACAATTACTATGCAGTGGGATGGCGCTGCGTTGTCTTATCATTTGCCCTCAGTTAACACAAGACACGATATATTATCTACCGGCTATCAAAACCAAAGGGTAGCCCAAGTAAAGTCCAAGAATAATTTCCCCGATTTTTCTCGGTGAAGGGTTCTCCGACTACATCAAAGCGTATTGGCTTTATTTAATAAAAAAAAATGAGGTATCGTTTTAAAGTTTATTGGAAGAGAAAGATTGACTCCCAAACTCTCATTCACCGATGGAACATAACCCAATGTCACGTTATTATTACTATTAATTTAAAGACGACACCCACGGTACATATAAAAATAATACATAAATAAAAGAGTTATATAAAATATATTTATGTAATCTCGTTAATAGCCTTAAAAATTTATATTCAAATAATATGTAACTAAGTGAACACCTATAACTTTCCACTTCATCTAACAGTAGTATCGTTGTTAAACACTTCGTCCTCATTAAACTAAGTTGTATTGAACTTTACAAAGGAATATTAATGCTTTATATTACTTTAATGTTATTACATATTTTATTTAACTTCATTAGTATTGTAAATACAAAATATTTATTTGAAATTATTTACTTTAACTAACTTGACAGTATTTTACTTTTGTATATATTTAATATTTAAATAAGCATGACATTACTATAACATGTTAATAGACAATTTTAGACATTATTTAGATTGGAGCTCCTCTTTTGTGATATATACTGCAAAGTAAAATCGTTGATAACAGTTTCAGAAATAAGTCTAATAGATGGCGCCTCAGTCCTGATAATAATGTATAGAATACTGTTTCTCAAAACAGAGAGCAACACGTAGATTGATAGAGTGACAGAACGGTTTCCAGAGGTCAAAAGTTTTAATAAAGCTTATATCGATAACTTTTGCATTCGTGTTAATATACGATTTGAAATATTTTTTCGGGCTTTCAATGTTGATTGTAACTGTAGTTACCGATATCGGTTTCGGTTTCTGAAAAACGCCTAATCGGTTTTACAAACCCCTTACCAAGATAAAGATAGAATAATGTCCTATCTTATTTTTTGATATTTTAGCTTTCGATAGGTTAAAGCATTTTTAAAATCGGTCCAGTAGGTTTTGAGGCTACCTAATATATACAAACATACAATCAAACCTTTTCTTCACAATATACATAGAAAGTTAAATTCACCGATTCGGTTTTATCTTGCTAGTATATTCGAAGGCGCTGTATCGAGATTATTATGAAGAGATATATTAAAACAACATAACATAAATCAATACATAATTATAAATTGTGGTTACAGGATGTGTGGCGGTTCTGACATATGAAAATTTTGTATTCGAAGTAATAATAATAGGAATATTTTACGAGTATATTTGTATTTAAAATGTTTTGTTATTTAATAAAATTAATTTAATCTCTGAAACAAATAATAATAAAACGTATTTATTAATAAGTTTAACGTTACTTGAGTACTGCTAAAGGGAGACAAACATTTTAACTAATAATGGAATAAAAAGTCTCATGGCTAAAACAATATATATTTCTAATCTGAGGCCTATTAAAAAAACTTTCGTGGTCATAAATTACAGTTGAAACTGTGGAAATAGTTTGACACTCGTATCTCTCACAAAATTATTATTATGAAATAATAGTTTGATTTGTTTTATTTTATTTAAGTTTCTGTGTATATTCCTGTGTCTGTATATTTTTCTTACAATATATATATATATATATATATATATATATATTATGATGAAGAAACATTAATATCAAATTTTTTATAAATATCAACAATTAACTAAAGAAAAACAACAAATATTGTCAAATTAGTTTTATTTAGCTTTAATTAATTCCGATTTTTACTGTCAAAAATTTATATCACAATTTTTAAGTTAAGTTCTCCTCAGCAAAAAACAGCAAGCCGCAAAAGAAATTTATCTGATGCTGTAAAACTAAGGATCCTTAGCACTAATTTACAAATTACACTAACTTTATGAAGTACAACATATACAAATATGTTATAAATACATTTAATAATCTCATGCCTCATTAGGTTATACTTTTAACTTATTATACAGTACACAATTCTTTATAATATATTTTTAGAGTTACATTCAGACAGTAGATCACGTTTTATTGGCTACTTAAGTAATTTTAAAAAAGTTCTTGATAAATTCTCATGTTCAGAATGAACATAAACAAGATCTAAACTGATTAATAAATTTGATAAAGTAGTAGACCCCTATCAGACATCAATGCCCTGTAGTAATACTTCTATAGCTTCTTAAGGCAATAAGTAACCATTAAATCTACAATAAGTCTTCTCAATGTAACAAAACCCTTTCTCTAAACCAATAAATAAATAAACTTCAAAGTTGAATAACTCACGTTAGATATCTTAGAATAATATAACAATATAATATTGTATTATAAAGAATTAAGTATATACAAAAGTCTAAGTTAAGTATTAAGAGATAAATTATGGCTTCTTTAAAAAAAAAACCTACTTATAAGAATCTACTCAAGGTTTAAATATTACTATTTACACTTTTATATTTTTCATATAAGCGTCACCTCAAAGGTTTATTAATATAGAATTTTCTAATTAAGATTAGCTCAAATAATTATAATTTATACGCGCCGTAGTAGTAATAACAGTATTAGACTTACTTTTTTAAGACTTTTTGCGACATTTTAAAGTATAATATTATTTATTTTTACTAAAACTGTGCATTTTTGGTAAACTTAGTCATTTGTCTATATAATTTTAATTCATCTCTAAATAAATTTCATATGCTTATAGCAACTAAAATTATAATGTCGACTGTCTTATACGAGCACTGTAAAACTGCTAGGAATGAAATAATAAAAAATATGACAACTGAAATATTTGCTGACATCATAAAGTAGATGTATGGTACTTACGATACAAGCCGCAGTGAAATGGTGGCCGGTCGGTGAGAGTAGAATCGTTAACAATCCGACAATAAAATACCAAAACTACCCTTTATTGGGACAAGGCAGTAAATTATGAGAATCGCTGCACAGACGGACAATACAATTTACAGCTTCGATATCAAGCTGGTGTAATCTAGTTTATACGATATATCTATACGTATATATTTATATAACATTTTAACTATGATATGAAGTAGACTTTTAATTGTGTTTTAAGTGTTTTGTTTGTTATAAATCTATTTTACTTTTTAAACTATTGACTTTTTCATATAATTTGTTAATTTTCTTTTACAGAGCACTTACGACACTTTTCAAGATATTTAAAGTATAATTTTATTTATTTTCGTGGCCACACTTGTAATACTGTAAATTTTTAGTTAACTTAGTTGTCTATAAAATTTTATTTGTTCTCTATAGATCAAATTTAGTGAAAACTTGTGATTATCGATAAAATAATTGACACTAATATGCATTGTACAATAGTTTGTGATATAAATATAGACTTACTTACTTACTACTTAGTCTCTAGTAAGGAATTCAAAAATGGCAAAATATGAAATTTAGAACTCTAATTTTAGAATGCTTTCATTTTTTAAACATAATAACGTTAGCCACTAGAATAACATCATTCCCAGCGAAGGCATCAGATCATATGCAGTGGTACCTCGACATACAAGTTTAATTCGTTCCGCAACCTTGCTCGTATCTTGAATTACTCATATCTCGAAACAAATTTCCCCAAACTACAAAACAATTGAACTACCATTAATCCGTTCCAACCCCCAAAATGTCACCAAAGTTATTTTTGTTACGTGGTTTTCAATAGTAAAAACGTATTTATAAAGGACAAATATTTATTGCACAAAACCAAAAAAGAGAAAAGAAGAAGATTAAAGAAGTAAATTGGATATCCTCACTGTTCTTTGCCTTTTTTGCTACATTTTTCTCGTTTTCACTTGTACCCTTTAAAAAAACATGTCCAATGAGTTTTGTTTCTTCCTCCCTCTCAGCATGTTCCAGAAATGAGTTAGGCGAGTGTCATTCAAAAGATCAGATGTACGACCTGCTGCAACTTTTTCTGGGTGTTCCTTTTCTACGAACTGCGAAACTCTCTCCCATATTCCTAAGATCTTCATTATCTCATTTGTAGAAATAACCTCCTTCTCCTCTAACTCCACGAAACCAATTTCTTGCATAACCTCCGTAAGCTGCTGTGACTGCTACTCTTGTATCTCTTCAGTCGTCAGTCGTCCTGGGTGTGCTAAACCGAACTCGTATCTCGAATTTCGCTCGTAACTCAAAGCCAAAAAAAATTCGCTCGCCGGCTCGTATCTCGAAAAACTCTTATGTTGAGGCACTCGAGGTACCACTGTATATATATTTTTTTTAAATAGATACTTACAACCACTATTAAAACTGGTGTAAGTGTACTCAATGCCATTCACAGGAAAGTTGAAATGTGTGATCAAGAAGTCTCATTGCCTGAAGTTTATACATGCGGCTTCCATTATTTTAAAATTTGTATTTGAGAGAGTAGGCTGAAGACAAATATCAGAAAAGTTAGCCTCTTATATTATCAACTTTGTATTTTTATATCCCTATAAAAATACATGTTGCATATTTAATAATACATTAAACATTTAAACATCTTAGGTCACCAAAGATATTTTAGATACTAGGAATAATACTGGATCTCAAATTTAAATTTCCTAGTAATGCTGTTTTGCAAGACAAAATTCAGCAACGTGTTAACTGTTACAATAAGAAAATTAAATTTAGTAACATGCGTACTATACTAAAAAGATAAAACAAAGCGAAAATTAAACTAAAGTTATGTGGCGTGTTGTTAAAAATGAATCAGGAAAAAGTAATATAGCTAGGCAACAATACAGGAACATGGTCAAAAAGGAAAACAATCAAAGATTTTATATAAAATTAGCTAAAAATATAACTAGTTTTAAACTATTGTCATACACAATTTATAAGTGGTTCCGTATCATGTCGATCTCTTAATACTGAACATGGATTAGCAGGGAAAGCTGTAAAGAAATTCACTGTTAAATATAAGGTTTTCATTGTTTCTAAACGATATATATGAAAATATCCCTCTATATATGAAAATATTGATGTGTTTTTTACGTAAATGACGTAGTTGCTGTTACTGTCAAGAGACCCTTGAATAATATAATTATTATAAAAATATTAATAAAATAATCTACATGATACACAAAAAAAAAATCACACCCTATCAATGAGGTCTATAACAAATGTGTTTGCTTTGTTTAATATACCATGATAATTATTGCAACATATTAAAAAAAAAAATACTGATACAATGATAAAACATATAAGAAATATTTATTCTATTTCTATTCCAACTTGTAATCGATACTTTGTTCTTTGGATAAGCGCTCAAAGCTGAATCTCTTGACAGATTAGCGTTATCGATGGGGACCGTACTTGTTGGCTCAAATACTTAATTAGTTAGCGAGCGAGTCAGCGTAATGATCTATAGAACTGGTTTCAATCACTTTTATGAATAGGCATTTGAAAAGTAATATGAAAGTTTCATTCTATATTATAGAAATGTAATACATCGTAAACGAACCATGAAAATATATACAAACGTAATATTTAAGTCAATTTTTAATATTTATTTAATTTATTTATTAGTGCTTTAGGATGTTTTTAATAAACATTTAAGTCACAAATTACATTTTCGAACACGTTGTTTACATTTTCATAAAAATATTATTTTGACGAAACGCGAAAATAAAACATAAATGCGAAAACAAACCTGCGAAATGAAAAGTATTTTTAAAATTTATAGAACACATCCACTCTACAAAACAATTGAAAATTCTATCCGGTTTTAAATTGTCTGTAACATTTTTCAATTCTATAAAAAATGCGTACGCGTGACACGTGAATGTCACTGACGCCTAAATTTATTATTTGTATTAATAACTACAACAAAAAATACAAAATAAAAAATTTTTACAAAAATCACTAGCAATGACACTATGTGAAGTTACGGTTATCCGTTTATTTAGACTAGACAATGATACCAAAACTCAAGTAAAGTGGGCATCTGAATAACTAAGATATCTTTTGTATACGTCTTACATTGGTTTTTTTAATTATAATAAAATTCTCAGTTATACTATCTAAAGTATTTTTTTCAGGTAGAGAAGTAATAACCGAATCTAATCTTTTAATAAGGATTCATTGAGTATATTATATCTTAGTGACAAATGTGATAACAATCATCAAATAGATTGTTGAAATGTTTTCATTAGCGTCAATAAAAAAATGTATATTACGGTTAGTAATTAAGAGCATTTATATTATTTTTTTAAACATATTTGGTGCCGTGAATTATTGCTATGCATTATGCAGTTTTTTCTCAAAATAGCTTTTAATAAATTACCATCATCTTAAAAAGTTTGTCCGTTCTTTAGTCTGTCCGGTTCATAAATGTATAAAAATTTTTGTCGCATTACCAGATTGTATCTGTCAGAGCGTAGCTTGAATATTAATATTTATAACACGATATTAAAATCAAGGTTAACATTAATTGCGATATATACTCAATCCATCAAGTCATCACATATAATTAGACAGACAAATCCAGTCGTAAATGAGTGTATGTATATATCTTGTTCATTTTTAGAATATCATAATAAAATGATTTGAATAGCATTTCAAGTTGGTTGTTGACTGGACTATTGTCATTTGTAATAGAAAATTATTGATTAAAAAAATTTGTATGCTTATGTATAATGCATGTATATAAAAGTTTTTTATTTTATAATATCGCAACGCTTAACTCTGTTACACTGTATTTATATTTTTTTGATTCTAAATGTTATGGTTAGTATTTATATATCATAAATAACTGAGACAGTTACTTTATATTTACACCGCAACTTTCAATTACAATAAGCTACAACCTCAAAAGCTCTTAGTAGCACTCCGAAGGTATTAGAGCGATTCAATAGCAATGGCAATGGTAATGAAATACTTAATAGGCGAATAACATCGCATACCCTTCCCTTCCCGTCTACAGTCAGTCTTTAAACGAGTCAACTGTATTTGCCACAACTAAGTAAGCCAGTAACGATGTACGAATAATGGATATCGGAATAGAGTTCTTCTTTCACAATAACAAATATTCAAACTTTGAGGGAAGCAATAATTGGAAAAAGAACTTTGATAAGATTTTTGTAATACGTTCATGATATATAGCTTTTTAAATGACTACGTAAAAATAACTTTTCACTAAATTATTAATAAATTGCAGCCAGCTTTTTAACATGTCATTATTTAATAGCACTTTATTCTATTCTTCACCGCTCTATTCAAATGCATTAAACGAAATTCATACTATCTTTGTGGTGTAACTATATTAAGTAAGTTTTATATAAGTTTTGTGGTGGTGCCCAGTGTAGTAGAAATATGGAACGTTTGGAACTGTTAAAATATTTTTATAAAAAGTGTCATGTTTTTAATATGTATATTGATGTTTTTCTAGGTTCATACATTTGGCTGTTCAAGGTTTAACGTTAGTTTTAATTTTTTTTTTTAACTTTGTATTTGATAAGAAAAAGGGAAAAAAAGTGATCAATTGAAATTTTCTAGTTTTTTTACAAAAGTAGATAAAATTTATATTCCTTAGAACGAACCAAACAAAGTTAGTATACTAAAGAGAGAACAGATGGCGTTACAAACATTTGAAATTATGTAAAACAATTATATAAAACTAGCATAAATCAAATCAATTTTCTATAATACCTCTGCGAATCATCCATCTCATAGTACTTAATGCTGATTGCCTTCCCGGGAGATTACCGCACCTAATTTAACCGGATTTAGCCTGTAATACCTTTTTATATAAAATAATTGTAGGTAATTTTCTACACTAATTATAAAGGTTTGCAAGTTATGGATTTTTTGGGATCTTAACATATGATTTTATAAATATTACATTTTAATGATTTTATGCTTGTTATTTTTTTCACATATATCGTTGTCTGTCGCCGCTGAAATGATTTTCTGCGAGTTTCACGCCTTAGTAAACGAAATACTATATTTGAATCAAATAAGGTATTTGATACAAGTATTATTATTACTGTTTATAATGGACCGCAAGAGTTTTTTACATTTTGTACTAAATAGTAATTTTCCTTTTTGGTACTAGTTAATAGACTTTCTTGAAAATTTGTTTTATTGCAGAATAACGTAATCATTCTTACTTAACCAAAAATGAGTCGGTTGGTACCGAAGTTAATGCCTGAAATTTCGATGTACACATATAATAGATTCTCAGCCTATTATCTTAAGACATTTTATTAAGTAAGTTAGTTATTTACTGTTAATTTGAATAAATTGTATAATAGGTTTTGTAAGATAAATAAAACACCTGTACCAAAAGTCAAATAATATAATGTTAAAATAATGTTCACTCATTTTCTATAACTGAAGAATTCTGTCATTTGACACTCGGACTGACCATCGAAGTCATAAAAGCCTGTGTAATCTGCAACTAATTATACAGCGGCAGTTAATCTAGTTAATGGGTCTGTCAGATATTCGGCACACAGCGTTTTTACCCTTTTTACTTCACTTTAATTAAAGACAATATATATTTTGTAAAACGCTCGAGGAATGTTAATGTCTTATAATATTCTTTGTGTCTAAAAATACGCTCTGACATAAAGCTAATGTAGTTAAATATATTTTAAAATTTAATCTTAACTGTTATTTTCTATGTTTTATACATTACTAATCATTTTTATAAATCCTTTCTTACGTGGGTCTTTTACAACCCTACATCGCTCATTAAAGTGATTTTTAAGTTTATATCCGGGGTATGCTAGATAAAGGGTGTCGCTAGGTTGGGATGTCTGCATCTCTTTCAAAAAAAACAAGGCCGTCTGCGCTATTTCTAGGTGATAATAAGTGTCGTTTAGATTAGAGACAAGTCGCAGGTTGTTGCAAAAGTCTACATTTAGAGTGGAGTGGGATGGCGTTTGCGTTGTCTTATCGTTTGCCCTCAATTAACACAAAACATGATATATTGTCCACTGACTATCAAAAACGGCGGGCAGCCCGAGTAAAAACCAAGAATCATTCCCCCGATTTTTCTCGGCGAGGGGTTCTCCGACTACATCTAAGCCAGTATTCTCATGGAGTATGTTATTTTCAGACATCGTTTTCACGTTCAGCAGAAGAGAGGGGGGGGGGGGGGGGAGATTGGCTCCCAAACTCTCACTAACCGATGAAACATAACCCAATTTCACGTTATTATTACTAAAAATTTAAAGACGACACCCAGGGTACATATAAAAAACTATATAAATAAAAGTGTTATATAAAATAATTTTATGTAATCTCGTTAATAGCCTTAAAAATTGATAAACAAATAATATGTAAATAAGTAAACATTTATTTAAATATAACTTTCCATTTCATCGAATTTTAGTATTGTTTACCCTCATTAAACCAATTTTATACCATGTAAATAGACAATCTTAGAAATTATTTATTATAGATTGGAACTTCTCTTTAATCTTAAAATATACTGCAAAGTAAAATCGTTGATCGTTATCAACGATTTCAGTTTCAGAAATAAGTCTAACAGATGGCGCCGCAGTCCTGATAAACAAGAATAAAATGTATAGAATGCTATGTCTCTCGAAGCAGACAGCAACTCATAGATTGATAGAGTGACAGAACGATTTAGAGAGGTCACAAGTATAAATAATGTTCATATCGATAAATTTTGCATTTGTGTTTATAAACTATTTGAAACATATTATCGGTCTTTCAATGTTATTCGCAACTGTAATTACAAATATCGGTTAGAATTTCTAAAAACGTCTAAAAACGTCTAACAAACCAACACAACATAAATCAATATATAATAAAAAATTGCAGTTTCAGAATGTGTGTCGGTTCTGACATATGAAAATTTAGTATTCGAAGTAATATGATTGGAAAATTTGAAATTTGTATTTAAAATGTTTTGTTATTTAATAAAAATAATTTAACATCTGAAACCACAATAATAAAACGTAGTCATTAATAAGTTTAATGTTATTTGAGGATTGATAAAAGGAAACAAACATTTTAACTAATAATGAAATAAAAAATCTCATCGCTAAAAACAATAGCGGTAACAAGTGGTTGCTTTGTTTAACATACCATGATAATTATTGCAACATATTAAAAAAATATATTACTGATACAATGATAAAACATATAAGAGATACTTATTCTATTTCGATTCCAACTTATAATCGATACTTTATTTATTGGATAAGCGCTTAAAGCAGACGCCAGTCTCTTGACGGCTTAGCGTTATCGATGCGGACCGTACTTGTTGGCTTAAATACTTAATTAGTTAGCGAGCGAGTCAGCGTAATGATCTATAGAACTGTGTTACAAAACTGTGTGAACAAAAATATAAAATATAAAAATTGTACCAAAATGCTTTTGGAGTAGACAACGATACAAAAACTCAAGTAAAGTTGCAATCTTTATAACTAAGATATCTTTTGTATACGTCTTATATTGGTTTTTTATTCATTATACAATTCCCAGTATCTATCTGAAGTAATTTTATCAGGTAGATAAGCTATAACCGAATCTAATGTTTTTATAAAGATCCATTAAGTATGTGTATATTATTAAAAATTTTATCAACATTTTATTATATCTTAGTGATAAATATGTGATAACAATCTTAATATATATAAATTACGTGTCACGTTGTTTGTCCGCGATGGACACCTAAACTACGTAACCGATTTAAATGAAATTTACACAAAACATGTAACTTGATGTAACTTAAAAGAAAGAATAGTTTTCATCTCAATTCATACTCGAAATATTATTGTTGGAAGAAACGCAGACGTGCGCAGCGCCTGTAATAAATCATTAGCAATGACGCATTCATGCATACTTGAGCGTCAAGATATATAATTACTCACTTCTACGTTTGATAATTTGTGTCAAAGTTGTAATTGTTAATTAAATTAAAATAAACAGTTTTGAATAGTTAAAAGTCTTGATCATTATTTATTTCGTCAACTATTTATTGTAATTTATTTTGCAGTCACAATTTTCAGTTAGCTCCAAACGATTCTAACAGAAGACGGTACCTGTTGACAGGTTTCAGTAATTATTCCTTTAATGGTGCTATGTTAAACGTACTGTGGGGGTTGTTGCTACAATAAATGCGTATTCACAGGTACCATATACATCACTTTATTTATTAATGTTAATTGCAATTTGCAATTACAAGTCAGTAAAATTAGGTAATTCTGTAATAAAAAATATTTTTATTCAATCAGTCAACAACAAGCAAATGCAAGCAATTTCAGTCATATATACAAAAAGTAAAAGATTACAAAGGTAACTTTTACATTAAAGGCGAAGGAATATAAACACATATACAAATCGTGAGTTTTTTCATAATTAACCCTTTAACTGGCAATACTCTTATAATACGGGTACATTCAATTAATTGTAAATATAGTTTTATGGTTTGTATTAAACAAATCGAATGTCGATTAATGGCTCACAAACATTCACTCGAAGCATTGGATAGAACTATGGAAGATTTAAACCACAATGATAAACTTTTCGGGGGTATTATCTTCCTTTTCTGCCTGGTCTGGTGATTTCCGACAGACTTTACTGATCATACCTCGGTCTACTTTTACGGACGAGATAAATGCATGTTTAAAACAATCATTCTTATGGCGAAGTGTTGCAACACTTCCATTAACTATAAACGTGCGTACAATTGCAAAATCATCCAGCAGCACAAATATATTACGAACAATTACTAGATATTGGAAACGGTAAAATATAACTGCAAAACAAATACGCAATACTACATACGAACAGACAATTTCTGCACTGGTTTTCACGTAAAGATGAATAAATACCTAGCATTTACCCGGATATACGAAATAATTACTTGGACCATAACTGGCTATGATCAGTGATCGGGCTCTTTTGGCAGCCAAAAATGTTGATGTTGACGTAATTAACTTCCAGATACAACAGTTGTTACCAGGTGATCCGATGTCTTTTAAATCAATCGATAGTGTTGTTGAAGAGGATCAAAGTCTGAATTTTCCAGTTGGATTCTTAAATTCACTCTAAACACTCTTTGAATCCACCTCGATTATGCAACGATACGAGTTAGGTAATCAGAAAAATAACTGGAAATGTTCTTGAAGCTATTGCATTTTAACTGGAAAGTTTAAAGGAAAAGCGGTCCTGTTGCCGAGTATTCCAATGATACCGTTCGACTATACGATAACTTTCTAAAGGCTACAGTTACCAATTCGTTTAGCTTTCGCCATGTCTATAAATAAGTCTCAAGGCTCATGGGCAACTTTATGTTGCACGTTCTACTAGTACTAAATTAAATTGAAATTATAAGTATTTAAAATTTAAAATAAACATTTGAAACTATCTGCCCAACCTACCGCATTTAAAAGTTTAAGTGCTCCATGTTGTTTACTAAAAACTTTGTAATATACTTATAGTACAAAGTTTTCAGATTTTGATGAAATTTAAACCATGGATGTTCTCATAACAGATGTTTTCTTAACGTTACCCCTCAAATAGCTTACTATAATGTAATATAACAAAAAACATAGTCACAGCAACGTGTGGCCGGGTCTGCTAGTAATCAAATAGATTATTTAAAAGTTATCATTAGCGTCAATGAAAATTTATGTTATAGTTAATAATTTAGGGTATTATATTTATGTATACATATTTGGTGCCCTGAATTATTGCTATGCATTTTATACTTTCTTAAAAAAATATTTTAATAAATTAGCATCATCGTAAAAAGATTGTTCGTTCTTAAATCTGTTTGGTTCATAAATGTTTATAAAACGGAAATTATGTCGAATTATGAGATTGTATTCCGCAGTATCCTGAATATTAATATATTTAACACGGTATTAATATCAAGGTTAACATTAATTTCGATAAATGCAAAATCCATCAAGTCATCAAAGATACATACAATAGACATACAAATCCAGTCATAAGCGAGCGTATGTATATATATCTTCTTAATTTTTAGAATATAACAATAAAATGATCTCAATAGCATTTCAAGTCAGAAAATTATTGGTTAAAATTATTTAGTATAATACTTTTATAATCAACATCCATTAAAGTTTG
Organism: Melinaea marsaeus rileyi; assembly: GCA_918358865.1. Lineage (NCBI taxonomy): Eukaryota > Metazoa > Arthropoda > Insecta > Lepidoptera > Nymphalidae > Melinaea > Melinaea marsaeus. Next base: position 22,440,071 of record OU911089.1, read on the forward strand.
ATATTTTATAATATCGCAACACTAAACTGTATTTACATTTTTTAGATTCTAAATCTTATGGTTAGTATTCATATATTATAAAGAAAATAAACTTGAACCTCAAATGCTCTTAATAACACTCCGAAGGTATTACAGCGATTCAATAGCCAATAGCAATGGCAATGAAATACTTAATAAGCGAATACCATCGCATCCGCTTTCCGTCTATAACCAGTCTTTAAACAGGTCAACTGTATTTGCGTCATTTAAGTAAGCAAGTAATGATAAACGAATAAATATTGATTTTATAATGGATATCGTTTATATTCTTAGAAAAAATTATAAAAAGTATTCAATCGAAATTCTTTACTTTATTTTATAAAAATAGATAAAAAATATATTCCTTAGAAAGTAACAAACAAAGTTTATAGGTGCATTAAATAGAGAACAGATCGCGTGGCAAACACTTGAAATTATGTAATGGAAAAGCAAATTCTAACCTTGCGTTTATTACAGCTTGCAAATAAAATTCAGAAACGTCTTTGGAAATAAATTATATAAAATATAGCATAAATCAAATCAATTTTCTTTGCAAGTTATGGATTTTTATGGATCTTAAAATATTATTTAATGAATATTAATGTTTATGGAAATTGAATAAGATTTTAATAACAAGATTTTTAAATCCAACTATTGTAGTATATTATAGTACAATAAAATACAGTACAGTCAGTACAGTCCAGCACAGCACAGAAGAGCACAGCACAGAACAGTACAGTACAGTACAGTACTATCTTTCTTGTAAATTAATTGGAAATTTATGATATAGATTAACAAAGGAATCCTTATTTTTATTTTTTTATTAATATTTCTACCACCCAAAGTGACAAGTGATCTATGCTTGTTATATTTTTCGAATATGTCATCTCTGTCGCCGCTAAAATAATTTTCTCTGAGCTTTACGCCTCAAATTATAAACGAAATACTATATTTGTATTAAATAACGAAATTAAGACCAGTATTAGTATGACGTAATTAAGTAGAAATGACAATGTACGATATAACTTCAGATATGAGAATAGAATTCATACAGATAAATGAAGTCTGGCAAAATCTTTAATACACATCATGGGACCAGAAATATTTAACAAGCTACCATTAGATATTCTCAATGCTTGTGATATTTATATATTCAAAAGTTTTTTAAACGATTGTTGATCGAGCAGTTCTTCTATGGTCAAAATTAAATATTTGAATATAAATATAATTTAAAACTATGACATTAAAATCAAAATAATTGATATTTATTTTGTTGACATATAATTACGATTACGATTACAATTAGGATTACGATTATATAGACGTGGTCATCACCGCGGCCCTGTGGTCACCCTGTTGTGTTTCTAATCACCACAACACTTAATTAGGAGAAATTCCTACATTATCAATGAGTAAGTAACAAAGAGATCTTAAATAACAATATATATATATACATATATTTATATATATAAAAAAAAAAAAAAAAAGAAACCTTGGACAAGAAAGAAAAGAATATATATAATGATTATGATGATCAAACTGAATATTTTATTACTGATCTGTTTATCACTAACCGAAGTTATTAGTATCAGTACTTGTTGATATGAATAAAATTATAAACTGTAAAAAACAACTTTCTTATAACGTTTTTTCATATTGTGAATGTTACAAGAAGATAAGCTTTATGATAAATGCAGAATAAAAATTTAAAAATATATAAATAAAAATTTAAAGAATTTATTACTTTACTTTATTATATGTATATATTTATGTAAATAATTTAAAATATTAATATTTTTGTATTTTGTATTTAAAATTTTGTATTTAGAATTAAAACTATAATTGAATGTTGAAATAAAATGTATATTTATAATATGTAATATACTATGAACAAATGCGGCGTTGGGAACCGCCAACCAACACGCCATGTTCCGAACGGCGGAAGGTGGAGGACGGAGCTACAAATAGCTACGTGGAATGTAAGAGGAGGAATGGAACAGAAGATGAATGAATTATTAGATGTGATGGATGACAAAGATCTGGATGTTATTTGTGTGTCTGAGACCAAGCGAAAAGGCAATGATACGACCGATTTGCCTGGCAACCGGGTCGCTTTCTGGGCTGGGGTTCCAGAGGGTGAGCGAGGTTGCCATGGTGTAGGCGTATTATTGTCCTCTCGAATGGTTAATGCAATGGTAGAATACAAGGCGATTAACCCGAGGCTTCTTTGGATTCGCTTTAAGCTGGGGATAACAAGAGTATTCTTGTTAGCCATGTATGCGCCAGTATCCTCAGCTCAAATGAGCGAGCTCGAGGAGTTTTGGGAGAATGTCAGGGATGTTCTAAGTAGTGTCAGAGATAATGAAAAGTTGATAGTATGTGGAGATATGAATGGATGGGTTGGAACCGCGCGAAGCGGTTACGAAAGCGTGCTAGGCAAATATGGTGATAAGAGGGTAAATGAGGCTGGAAAGCTTATTTTGGAATTTTGTAAGGAGAAAAATTTGTTTGTGGCAAACACGATGTTTGATCACAAACAAATTCACATGTACACATGGGAGCGAGCGGAAGAAAGAAGTATGATTGATTTATTCCTAGTGGACCAGCGTATTCGAAGTCAAGTTATGGACACGCGAGTGTTCAGAGGTGCTGATCTGGGAACGGACCACTATCTAGTCGTTGCTAGAATAAGAGGTTTGTTCGCAGGTTGGCGCAGCCGCACGACGTGTCCAAGCTTGGCGTCGAATTATCGCATAAGAAGCTGGAAGCTTCAGGATCCACCGATCAGAGAGGAATATCAAGAGAGGGTTTCCAAGAAGCTTGCAAGCTATGATTCTGGAAATGAAAGTGTTGAACTATGCTGGCAGAACCTTAGGAATGGTATGGTGAAAGTAGCGACAGAAGTATGTGGTAAAAGGAAAAGAGGTTTTAGTAAAAAGCGCGATGAATGGTGGGATGATGAAGTGAAAGACGCTGTAGAGTTAAAGAAGAAAGCATGGCTGGATTATAAAGCCTCTGGTAAGGATAAAAGTATGAGAGAGATAAGAAAAAGAGCGTACAAGCTGCAAAAGCACAAAACGAAAGCACTTATAAAGATGAAGCGTGAAAATTCTGAGAGAGAAAGGGAAGAAAGGTTGACGAACAACTTCCGGGAAAACACGAAGCTTTTCTGGCGAGAAGTTAGTGGTTCCCGGGGTTGTTCGGTAACCTGTAGAATGAAAGGGGTGCTTTCGAAAAGCGGTGAAATTTTAACTGAGCAAGCACACGTTTTGCAGCGGTGGGCGGAATTCTATAAGGAGATGTATGAACGTGAGGACGCCTCGGTCTTGACTACCAGCGTAATGCTGAGTCAAGATGTAGCCGATGGTGAAATCAGTTTAGAAGAAGTAGAGAACGTGATTCGAAGTCTGAAATGTGGTAAGGCTGCGGGAGCAGATGAAGTTACTGCCGAGATGATCAAATATGGTGGGCCACGCGTCTGGGACTTTTTCTGGTTTTTATGCAATTTATGCTGGAAATCTGGGGAGGTCCCAGACGATTGGCGAAGTGCAGTCATCGTACCTTTGTATAAAGGCAAAGGTTCACAGATAGACTGTGCAAGCTATAGGTTTTCTGTGCTTTTGTGGATTTGGAAAAGGCGTTTGACAGGGTTGTGAGAAAGAAGTTATGGGAGATACTGCCCCGGTTGATACTGTACTGGTTGGCGGTTCCCAACGCCGCAATGTGAACGGACCCTTGCTACAGGCTGTAAGGTCTCTTTACCGAGATCACTCAGCCTGTGTGCGAGTAGGAGCTGGCATGTCGCCCTGGTTTGACATCCAATCGGGTGTTAAGCAAGGTTGCGCTATGTCAGCTTGGTTGTTCAATTTGTATTTGGATAGTTGTCTCCAAGGAGTGAAAGATAGTGACATGGGAGTGAAAGTAGGTGACCTTAAGGTCAATTGCTTACTATATGCAGATGATGCAGTGCTCATTGCATCATCAGAATGCAATTTGCAGGCAATGGTCACCACTCTGAAAGATGGGTGTGAAATTAATGGTCTTAACCTGAATGTAGATAAGACGAAGGTTCTGATATTTGAAAGAAATGAAGAAAGAACAGAATGTAAGATCAACGTGAATGATAAGATAATAGAACAAGTGAATGAAGTGATATATTTGGGAAGTATGTTTAGCAGAGACGGAAGATACGAAATGGATGTGGAAAGGCGTATTGCTGCTGGTAACAGAGTCAATGGTGCTTTGACTGCATTGTTGAGACGGCAAAACGTCAGTATAGCTGCACGTTTGGCTGTACACAATGCAGTTTTGCTACCGACACTGTTATACGGCAGCCAAACGTGGGTAACACAGAAGAAGAATGTAAGAAAGATGAATGCTGTGGAGATGCGATCTCTTCGCAGAATATGCGGAGTCAGTCTAGCTGATCGAATCCGCAATGAAGAGATCCACAGAATGGCAGGTACTAGCGAAGATGTCACGGTGAGAATGAAGAAGAACGTGCTCAGGTGGTTTGGGCACGTTGAACGAATGAGTGATGAAAGAATGGTAAAAAAGATTTATATGGGAAAAGTGAGCGGTAAGAGAGACAGGGGGAGGCCTCGAGTGACCTTCGAAAATACAGTAGCTACGATACTGGAGGAAGGTCACGTAAAAAGCATGAGGACCCCCCGGAGGGCATGTATGAAGAAGTTGATGTCTGTGGCCGAGGCGAAAGAGGTATGCAGAGACCGTAGCGTTTGGCGCTCCGTCGTCTCTGGCTACCCCGCAAGGGATACGGCGTGAAGGTGAAAAAAAAAAAAAAAAAAAATATATATATATATATATATTGTTATTTAAGATCAAATATTCTTAAGATATGTATATATATATATATATATATATATATATCTTACGAATATTTGAACTAAGTATAGAAAACTAAACAAAACAATGCATAAGTAGCACCGTGAACTATAAATTATTTGATTTTCCTATATTGAATTAAAATATTTGTTTACATCGAAAAGGTCAGCGATAAATTCCAGGTTAGAGAATAGGAAATGTTTTAGTTCAGGATTTGTTTATTAAGATAAATAAAATTCATAAAAATTGTAATAAATTAAATAGTATAGTAATGTTATAATGAAAAACAAACAGAAGCTAAAACTAATAACATTCATCGATTCAACAATTATTAAATGATATGAACAAAAAATCAGCCCACATTGCTATTATAAATAGACCACGTTAACGGCCATTATGATAAATATAATAAAATATGTGATATATACTACTTTTTATTTACCGTGGTTTTGACGGTAATTCTGAACAACCCGTGATGTTTTACATACGTCGTGTGTGGAATTTGAAAAAAAAAAATATTTTAACGACAATTTGAATGACCTCTTAGAATGTTACTGATATAAAAAAACAAGCACCAGATAATATTAACTTTTTTTTCTAATTAAAAAGTATAATAAAAATATTCTTATAAAATACTGCTCTAGGAGTACTTGAAACGTGAATTTGAACTAATAAACTTGGTTCCAAATCTAAATACCTTTTAGTTTTAACTTATTGCAACTTAATATTAGTACTTTTTTACTTTCACTACCGAAGTATTTTTTTAATAAAACGAATCGTATTTGTAAATAAAAATAAAACAGTTTATTTATTATAAACGTTACAAAACCTTTTTTAAGATATTCATTTTATCAAACTATTAATTTTGAATAATTAATAAATAGTTAAGCACTGAATGTTATTATTAAAATCTTCGTTTAATTGAATTTAGTGTTTTATTCCTTAGTCGGAGTTTAAGAAATACATTTATTTATGATGTTTTCATCACATTTGTGGAACCACAAACATATTTATTGGAATAACTCCTTAGTTTGTCTCTAACGGCGCTTGAAGACACTTGAAAATAATAACTATTTTCCAGCAAAGTGCAGACCAAATTAGTTTTTAGTTTGGAAAATGTACTTGACTATGTTAATGCCTTAATATAATAATAATAACCTTAATATGATAATATAACTGTTATAAAAATATTTATAAAATCATCTTCATGATAAACAAAAAAAAAAATCATACCGCATCAATGAGGTCTTAAAAATGTGGTTTTGCTTTGTTTGACATACCATGATAATTATTGCAACATATTAAAAAAAATGTTACTGATATAATGATAAAAAATATACGAAATACTTATTCTATTTCTATTCCAACTTATAATCGATACTTTGTTCTTTGGATAAGCGCTCAAAGCTGACGCCCAATCTCTTGACAGATTAGCGTTATCGATGCGGACCGTACTTGTTGGCTCAAATACTTAATTAGTTAGCGAGCGATTCAGCGTAATGATCTATAGAACTGGGTTCAATCACTTTTATGAATACGCATTTGAAAAGTAATATGAAAGTTTCATTTTATATTATAGAAATGTAACATCGTAAACGAACCATGAAAATATATACGAACGTAATATTTAAGTAAATTTTTTATATTTCTTTTATTTATTTATTAGTGCTATAAGAGCTTTTTAATAAATATTTAAGTCACAAATTCCATTTTCGAACACGTTGTTTACATTTTCATAAAAATATTATTTTGACGGAATGAGAAAATAAAACTTAAATATGAAAACAAACCTGCGAAATGAAAAGTATTTTTAAAATTTATAGAACACATCCACTCTACAAAACAATTGAAAATTCTATCCAGTTTTAAATTGTCTGTAACATTTTTCAATTCTATAAAAAATGCGTACGCGTGACACGTGAATGTCACTGTCGCCTAAATTTATTATTTGTGTTAATAACTACAACAAAGAATACTAAATAAAGAAACTTTACCAAAATCACTAGCAATGACACTATGTGAAGTTACGGTTATCCGTTTATTTAGTCTAGACAACGATACCAAAACTAAAGCAAGGTTGCCATCTTAATAACTAAGACATCTTTTGTATACGTCTTATATTGGTTTTTTATTCATTCATATCATCATTCATATCTAAATTAATTTTATCAGGTACGTAAGTTATAACCGAATCTTATGTTTTGATAAGGATCCATCAAGTATGTATAAACATTTTACTGTATCTTAGTGATAAATATGATAACATTATAATGAAATCAATCAGATTGCTTAAAAGTTTTCATTAGCGGCAATAAAAATGTATATTACAGTTGGTAATTTAGGGCATTGATATTATTTATTTAAACATATTTGGTGCCGTGAATTATTGCTATGCATTATACAGTTTTTTCTCAAAATGGCTTTTAATAAATTACCATCATTGTAAAAAGTTTGTCGTTCTCAAGTCTGTCCGGTTCATAAATGCATGTAAAACCAAAATTATGTCCCATTACGAGATTGTATCTGTCAGAGCGTAGCTTGAATATTAATATTTATAACACGATATTAAAATCAAGGTTAACATTAATTGCGATATATACTCAATCCATCAAGTCATCACATATAATTAGACAGACAAATCCAGTCGTAAATGAGTGTATGTATATATCTTGTTCATTTTTAGAATATCATAATAAAATGATTTGAATAGCATTTCAAGTTGGTTGTTGACTGGACTATTGTCATTTGTAATAGAAAATTATTGATTAAAAAAAATTGTATGCTTATGTATAATGTATATAAAAGTTTTTTTATTTTATAATATCGCAACGCTTAACTCTGTTACACTGTATTTATATTTTTTGATTCTAAATGTTATGGTTAGTATTTATATATCATAAATAACTGAGACAGTTACTTTATATTTACACCGCAACTTTCAATTACAATAAGCTACAACCTCAAAAGCTCTTAGTAGCACTTCGAAGGTATTAGAGCGATTCAATAGCAATGGCAATGAAATACTTAATAGGCGAATACCATCGCATCCCCTTCCCTTCCCGTCTACAGTCAGTCTTTAAACGAGTCAACTGTATTTGCCACAACTAAGTAAGCCAGTAACGATGTACGAATAATGGATATCGGAATAGAGTTCTTCTTTCACAATAACAAATATTCAAACTTTGAGGGAAGCAATAATTGGAAAAAGAACTTTGATAAGATTTTTGTAATACGTTCATGATATATAGCTTTTTAAATGACTACGTAAAAATAACTTTTCACTAAATTATTAATAAATTGCAGCCAGCTTTTTAACATGTCATTATTTAATAGCACTTTATTCTATTCTTCACCGCTCTATTCAAATGCATTAAACGAAATTCATACTATCTTTGTGGTGTAACTATATTAAGTAAGTTTTATATAAGTATTGTGGTGGTGCCCAGTGTAGTAGAAATATGGAACGTTTGGAACTGTTAAAATATTTTTATAAAAAGTGTCATGTTTTTAATATGTATATTGATGTTTTTCTAGGTTCATACATTTGGCTGTTCAAGGTTTAACGTTAGTTTTAATTTTTTTTTTTAACTTTGTATTTGATAAGAAAAAGGGAAAAAAAGTGATCAATTGAAATTTTCTAGTTTTTTTACAAAAGTAGATAAAATTTATATTCCTTAGAACGAACCAAACAAAGTTAGTATACTAAAGAGAGAACAGATGGCGTTACAAACATTTGAAATTATGTAAAACAATTATATAAAACTAGCATAAATCAAATCAATTTTCTATAATACCTCTGCGAATCATCCATCTCATAGTACTTAATGCTGATTGCCTTCCCGGGAGATTACCGCACCTAATTTAACCGGATTTAGCCTGTAATACCTTTTTATATAAAATAATTGTAGGTAATTTTCTACACTAATTATAAAGGTTTGCAAGTTATGGATTTTTTGGGATCTTAACATATGATTTTATAAATATTACATTTTAATGATTTTATGCTTGTTATTTTTTTCACATATATCGTTGTCTGTCGCCGCTGAAATGATTTTCTGCGAGTTTCACGCCTTAGTAAACGAAATACTATATTTGAATCAAATAACGTATTTGATACAAGTATTATTATTACTGTTTATAATGGACCGCAAGAGTTTTTTACATTTTGTACTAAATAGTAATTTTCCTTTTTGGTACTAGTTAATAGACTTTCTTGAAAATTTGTTTTATTGCAGAATAACGTAATCATTCTTACTTAACCAAAAATGAGTCGGTTGGTACCGAAGTTAATGCCTGAAATTTCGATGTACACATATAATAGATTCTCAGCCTATTATCTTAAGACATTTTATTAAGTAAGTTAGTTATTTACTGTTAATTTGAATAAATTGTATAATAGGTTTTGTAAGATAAATAAAACACCTGTACCAAAAGTCAAATAATATAATGTTAAAATAATGTTCACTCATTTTCTATAACTGAAGAATTCTGTCATTTGACACTCGGACTGACCATCGAAGTCATAAAAGCCTGTGTAATCTGCAACTAATTATACAGCGGCAGTTAATCTAGTTAATGGGTCTGTCAGATATTCGGCACACAGCGTTTTTACCCTTTTTACTTCACTTTAATTAAAGACAATATATATTTTGTAAAACGCTCGAGGAATGTTAATGTCTTATAATATTCTTTGTGTCTAAAAATACGCTCTGACATAAAGCTAATGTAGTTAAATATATTTTAAAATTTAATCTTAACTGTTATTTTCTATGTTTTATACATTACTAATCATTTTTATAAATCCTTTCTTACGTGGGTCTTTTACAACCCTACATCGCTCATTAAAGTGATTTTTAAGTTTATATCCGGGGTATGCTAGGTAAAGGGTGTCGCTAGGTTGGGATGTCTGCATCTCTTTCAAAAAAAACAAGGCCGTCTGCGCTATTTCTAGGTGATAATAAGTGTCGTTTAGATTAGAGACAAGTCGCAGGTTGGTGCAAAAGTCTACATTTAGAGTGGAGTGGGATGGCGTTTGCGTTGTCTTATCGTTTGCCCTCAATTAACACAAAACATGATATATTGTCCACTGACTATCAAAAACGGCGGGCAGCCCGAGTAAAAACCAAGAATCATTCCCCCGATTTTTCTCGGCGAGGGGTTCTCCGACTACATCTAAGCCAGTATTCTCATGGAGTATTATGTTATTTTCAGACATCGTTTTCACGTTCAGCAGAAGAGAGGGGGGGGGGAGATTGGCTCCCAAACTCTCACTAACCGATGAAACATAACCCAATTTCACGTTATTATTACTAAAAATTTAAAGACGACACCCAGGGTACATATAAAAAACTATATAAATAAAAGTGTTATATAAAATAATTTTATGTAATCTCGTTAATAGCCTTAAAAATTGATAAACAAATAATATGTAAATAAGTAAACATTTATTTAAATATAACTTTCCATTTCATCGAATTTTAGTATTGTTTACCCTCATTAAACCAATTTTATACCATGTAAATAGACAATCTTAGAAATTATTTATTATAGATTGGAACTTCTCTTTAATCTTAAAATATACTGCAAAGTAAAATCGTTGATCGTTATCAACGATTTCAGTTTCAGAAATAAGTCTAACAGATGGCGCCGCAGTCCTGATAAACAAGAATAAAATGTATAGAATGCTATGTCTCTCGAAGCAGACAGCAACTCATAGATTGATAGAGTGACAGAACGATTTAGAGAGGTCACAAGTATAAATAATGTTCATATCGATAACTTTTGCATTTGTGCTTATAAACTATTTGAAACATATTATCGGTCTTTCAATGTTATTCGCAACTGTAATTACAGATATCGGTTAGAATTTGTAAAAAACGTCTAATCGGTTTTGATTTCAATTATTAAGATAAAAATAAGATAATATCCTATCCTAGTTTTTGAAATTTAAGCTTTGAAAGCTTAAATCATTTTTAAAATCGGTCCAGTAGATTTTGAGACTACCCAATATATACAAACATACAATCAAACCTTTTCTCTTTATAATATACATAGAATGTTAAATTCAACCAATGCGGTTTTATCTTGCTAGTATATTGGAAGGCGCTGTATCAAGATTATTACAAAGAAATATTTCAAACCAACACAACATAAATCAATATATAATTAAAAATTGCAGTTTCAGAATGTGTGTCGGTTCTGACATATGAAAATTTAGTATTCGAAGTAATATGATTGGAAAATTTGAAATTTGTATTTAAAATGGTTTGTTATTTAATAAAAATAATTTAACATCTGAAACCACAATAATAAAACGTAGTCATTAATAAGTTTAATGTTATTTGAGGATTGATAAAAGGAAACAAACATTTTAACTAATAATGAAATAAAAAATCTCATCGCTAAAAACAATAGCGGTAACAAGTGGTTGCTTTGTTTAACATACCATGATAATTATTGCAACATATTTAAAAAAAAATATTACTGATACAATGATAAAACATATAATAGATACTTATTCTATTTCGATTCCAACTTATAATCGATACTTTATTTATTGGATAAGCGCTTAAAGCAGACGCCAGTCTCTTGACGGCTTAGCGTTATCGATGCGGACCGTACTTGTTGGCTTAAATACTTAATTAGTTAGCGAGCGAGTCAGCGTAATGATCTATAGAACTGTGTTACAAAACTGTGTGAACAAAAATATAAAATATAAAAATTGTACCAAAATGCTTTTGGAGTAGACAACGATACAAAAACTCAAGTAAAGTTGCAATCTTTATAACTAAGATATCTTTTGTATACGTCTTATATTGGTTTTTTATTCATTATACAATTCCCAGTATCTATCTGAAGTAATTTTATCAGGTAGATAAGCTATAACCGAATCTAATGTTTTTATAAAGATCCATTAAGTATGTGTATATTATTAAAAATTTTATCAACATTTTATTATATCTTAGTGATAAATATGTGATAACAATCTTAATATATATAAATTACGTGTCACGTTGTTTGTCCGCGATGGACACCTAAACTACGTAACCGATTTAAATGAAATTTACACAAAACATGTAACTTGATGTAACTTAAAAGAAAGAATAGTTTTCATCTCAATTCATACTCGAAATATTATTGTTGGAAGAAACGCAGACGTGCGCAGCGCCTGTAATAAATCATTAGCAATGACGCATTCATGCATACTTGAGCGTCAAGATATATAATTACTCACTTCTACGTTTGATAATTTGTGTCAAAGTTGTAATTGTTAATTAAGTTAAAATAAACAGTTTTGAATAGTTAAAAGTCTTGATCATTATTTATTTCATCAACTATTTATTGTAATTTATTTTGCAGTCACAATTTTCAGTTAGCTCCAAACGATTCTAACAGAAGACGGTACCCGTTGACAGGTTTCAGTAATTATTCCTTTAATGGTGCTATGTTAAACGTACTGTGGGGGTTGTTGCTACAATAAATGCGTATTCACAGGTACCATATACATCACTTTATTTATTAATGTTAATTGCAATTTGCAATTACAAGTCAGTAAAATTAGGTAATTCTGTAATAAAAAATATTTTTATTCAATCAGTCAACAACAAGCAAATGCAAGCAATTTCAGTCATATATACAAAAAGTAAAAGATTACAAAGGTAACTTTTACATTAAAGGCGAAGGAATATAAACACATATACAAATCGTGAGTTTTTTCATAATTAACCCTTTAACTGGCAATACTCTTATAATACGGGTACATTCAATTAATTGTAAATATAGTTTTATGGTTTGTATTAAACAAATCGAATGTCGATTAATGGCTCACAAACATTCACTCGAAGCATTGGATAGAACTATGGAAGATTTAAACCACAATGATAAACTTTTCGGGGGTATTATCTTCCTTTTCTGCCTGGTCTGGTGATTTCCGACAGACTTTACTGATCATACCTCGGTCTACTCTTACGGACGAGATAAATGCATGTTTAAAACAATCATTCTTATGGCGAAGTGTTGCAACACTTCCATTAACTATAAACGTGCGTACAATTGCAAAATCATCCAGCAGCACAAATATATTACGAACAATTACTAGATATTGGAAACGGTAAAATATAACTGCAAAACAAATACGCAATACTACATACGAACAGACAATTTCTGCACTGGTTTTCACGTAAAGATGAATAAATACCTAGCATTTACCCGGATATACGAAATAATTACTTGGACCATAACTGGCTATGATCAGTGATCGGGCTCTTTTGGCAGCCAAAAATGTTGATGTTGACGTAATTAACTTCCAGATACAACAGTTGTTACCAGGTGATCCGATGTCTTTTAAATCAATCGATAGTGTTGTTGAAGAGGATCAAAGTCTGAATTTTCCAGTTGGATTCTTAAATTCACTCTAAACACTCTTTGAATCCACCTCGATTATGCAACGATACGAGTTAGGTAATCAGAAAAATAACTGGAAATGTTCTTGAAGCTATTGCATTTTAACTGGAAAGTTTAAAGGAAAAGCGGTCCTGTTGCCGAGTATTCCAATGATACCGTTCGACTATACGATAACTTTCTAAAGGCTACAGTTACCAATTCGTTTAGCTTTCGCCATGTCTATAAATAAGTCTCAAGGCTCATGGGCAACTATATGTTGCACGTTCTACTAGTACTAAATTAAATTGAAATTATAAGTATTTAAAATTTAAAATAAACATTTGAAACTATCTGCCCAACCTACCGCATTTAAAAGTTTAAGTGCTCCATGTTGTTTACTAAAAACTTTGTAATATACTTATAGTACAAAGTTTTCAGATTTTGATGAAATTTAAACCATGGATGTTCTCATAACAGATGTTTTCTTAACGTTACCCCTCAAATAGCTTACTATAATGTAATATAACAAAAACCATAGTCACAGCAACGTGTGGCCGGGTCTGCTAGTAATCAAATAGATTATTTAAAAGTTATCATTAGCGTCAATGAAAATTTATGTTATAGTTAATAATTTAGGGTATTATATTTATGTATACATATTTGATGCCCTGAATTATTGCTATGCATTTTATACTTTCTTAAAAAAATATTTTAATAAATTAGCATCATCGTAAAAAGATTGTTCGTTCTTAAATCAGTTTGGTTCATAAATGTTTATAAAACGGAAATTATGTCGAATTATGAGATTGTATTCCGCAGTATCCTGAATATTAATATATTTAACACGGTATTAATATCAAGGTTAACATTAATTTCGATAAATGCAAAATCCATCAAGTCATCAAAGATACATACAATAGACATACAAATCCAGTCATAAGCGAGCGTATGTATATATATCTTCTTAATTTTTAGAATATAACAATAAAATGATCTCAATAGCATTTCAAGTCAGAAAATTATTGGTTAAAATTATTTAGTATAATACTTTTATAATCAACATCCATTAAAGTTTGATATTTTATAATATCGCAACACTAAACTGTATTTACATTTTTTAGATTCTAAATCTTATGGTTAGTATTCATATATTATAAAGAAAATAAACTTGAACCTCAAATGCTCTTAGTAACACTCCGAAGGTATTACAGCGATTCAATAGCCAATAGCAATGGCAATGAAATACTTAATAAGCGAATACCATCGCATCCGCTTTCCGTCTACAACCAGTCTTTAAACAGGTCAACTGTATTTGCGTCATTTAAGTAAGCAAGTAATGATAAACGAATAAATATTGATTTTATAATGGATATCGTTTATATTCTTAGAAAAAATTATAAAAAGTATTCAATCGAAATTCTTTACTTTATTTTATAAAAATAGATAAAAAATATATTCCTTAGAAAGTAACAAACAAAGTTTATTAGTGCATTAAATAGAGAACAGATCGCGCGGCAAACACTTGAAATTATGTAATGGAAAAGCAAATTCTAACCTTGCGTTTATTAAAGCTTGCAAATAAAATTCAGAAACGTCTTTGGAAATAAATTATATAAAATATAGCATAAATCAAATCAATTTTCTTTGCAAGTTATGGATTTTTATGGATCTTAAAATATTATTTAATGAATATTAATGTTTATGGAAATAAAATAAGATTTTAATAACAAGATTTTTAAATCCAACTATTGTAGTATATTATAGTACAATAAAATACAGTACAGTCAGTACAGTCCAGCACAGCACAGAAGAGCACAGCACAGAACAGTACAGTACAGTACAGTACTATCTTTCTTGTAAATTAATTGGAAATTTATGATATAGATTAACAAAGGAATCCTTATTTTTATTTTTTTATTAATATTTCTACCACCCAAAGTGACAAGTGATCTATGCTTGTTATATTTTTCGAATATGTCATCTCTGTCGCCGCTAAAATAATTTTCTCTGAGCTTTACGCCTCAAATTATAAACGAAATACTATATTTGTATTAAATAACGAAATTAAGACCAGTATTAGTATGACGTAATTAAGTAGAAATGACAATGTACGATATAACTTCAGATATGAGAATAGAATTCATACAGATAAATGAAGTCTGGCAAAATCTTTAATACACATCATGGGACCAGAAATATTTAACAAGCTACCATTAGATATTCGGAATGCTTGTGATATTTATATATTTTAAAGTTATTTAAAACGATTGTTGATCGAGCAGTCCTTCTATGGTCAAAAATAAATATTTGAATATAAATATAATTTAAAACTATGACATTAAAATCAAAATAATTTATATTTATTTTGTTGACATATAATTACGATTACGATTACAATTAGGATTACGATTATGTAGACTTGGTCGTCACCGCAGACCTGTGGTCACCCTGTTGTGTTTCTAATTACCACAACACTTAATTAGGAGAAATTCCTACATTATCAATGAGTAAGTAACAAAAAGCTCTTAAAAAACAATATATATATATATATATATCTTACGAATATTTGAACTACGTATAGAAAACTAAACAAAACAATGCAGTAAGTAGCACCATGAACTATAAATTATTTTATTTTCCTATATTGCATTAAAATATTTGTTTACGTCGAAAAGGTCGGCCATAAATTCCAGTTTAGACAATAGTAACTGGTTTAAATATTTACAATAAATTAAATAACTAGTATAGTAATGTTATAATTAAAAACCAACAGAAGCTATTATAAATAGACCACGTTAACGGACATTATGATAAATATCATAAAATATGTGATATATAGTCACTTTTTATTTACCATTGTTTTGACGGTAATTCTTAACAACCCGTGACGTTTTACATACGTCGTGTGTGGAATTTGAAAAAAACAATATTTTAACGACAATTTTAATGACCTCTTAGAATGTTACTGATATAAAAAAACAAGCACCAGATAATATTAACTTTTTTTTCTAATTAAAAAGTATAATAAAAATATTCTTATAAAATACTGCTCTATTAGTACACGAAACGTGAATTTTAACTAATAAACTTGGTTCCAAATTTAAATACATTTTAGTTTTAACTTATTGCAACTTAATATTAGTACTTTTGTACTTTCACTACCGAAGTATTTTTTATATAAAACGAATCGTATTTGTAAATAATAATAAAACAGTTTATTTATTATAAACGTTACAAAACCTTTTATAACCTATTTTAAAAGGCCTCTGGCCGTTAACATATTAGTTAAAAACTATCAACCGTTATTTATAGATATTTATTTTATCAAACTATTAATTTTGAATAATTAATAAATAGTTAAGCACTGAATGTTATTATTAAAATCTTCGTTTAATTGAATTTGGTGTTTCATTCCTTAGTCGGAGTTTAAGAAATACATTTATTTATGATGTTTTCATTACATTTGTGGAACCACAAACATATTAATTCAAATAACTTTTTAGTTTGTCTCTAACGGCGCTTGAAGACACTTGAAAATAATATAATAACTATTTTCCAGCAAATGACAGACCAAATTAGTTTTAAGTTTGTAAAATGTACTTGACTATGTTAATGCCTTAATATAATAATAATAACCTTAATATGATAATATAATTGTTATAAAAATATTTATAAAATCATCTTCATGATAAACAAAAAAAAATCACAACATATCAATGAGGTCTTAAAAAATGTGGTTTTGCTTTGTTCCACATACCATGATAATTATTGCAACATATTAAAAAAAATGTTACGGATGTAATGATAAAAAATATACGAAATACTTATTCTATTTCTATTCCAACTTATAATCGATACTTTGTTCTTTGGATAAGCGCTCAAAGCTGACGCCCAATCTCTTGACAGATTAGCGTTATCGATGCGGACCGTACTTGTTGGCTCAAATACTTAATTAGTTAGTGAGCGAGTCAGCGGAATGATCTATAGAACTGGGTTCAATCACTTTTATGAATACGCATTTGAAAAGTAATATGAAAGTTTCATTCTATATTATAGAAATGTAACATCGACATTACGAGATTGTATCTGGCAGAGCGAAGCCTGAATGTAAATATTTTTAACACGGTATTAATATCAAGATTAACTTTAATTACGACAAATCCATCAAGTCATTAGAGATACATATAATTAGACTTACAAATCGAGTCGTAAAAGAGCGTATGATAATTTTGTTCATTTTTAGAATATCACAATAAAATTATTTAAATAGCATTTCAAGTTAGAAAATTGTTGATTAAAATAATTTTGTATAATACGTTTTATGATCAACATCCATAAAAGTTTTATATTTTATATTGCTGCAACCTTAAACTGTTACATTTGTATTTATATTTTTTAGATTTGAAATCTTATGGTTAGTATTTAAATATTATAAACAATTTGGATAGTTACTTTATATTTAAACCGCAGTTTTCGAAATTAAATAAGCTTCAAGCTTTCAAAATTAAAACAATCAATCGAAATTCTTTAGTTTTTTATAAAACTTGATAAAAAATCCGTGCCCGCAGGGGGACACGTGTGGGTAGACCGTGTGTGTAACTCGTTTAAAATATAACTCACTACCTAAGAATAACACATGATGCAATTGTTCACATCAAAAATTTTCAAGCAAAAAGCGGTTTTTATTTTTTTTCTCGGAAAAGTATATTTTTTGGAAATCTTTTGGTACTTAAATTTAGAGTAAAAAATAACCTTTCTATTAAAAATATTTGCGAGGAGGGAATGTTTACCAGAAAAAAGTTGCCGTGGTTTTACCTACCTTAAATTTTCAAGCTAAAAATGGTTTTTATTTTTTTTGCTCGGAAACGGTACCTTTTACGGAAAAACTTTTAGTACCTAAATTTAGAGTAAAAAATAATCTTTCTATTAAAAATACTTGTGATATAAGAATGTTTACCAGAAAAAAGTTATGAATTTTTTTCCAAAAATTTTCGTTTTTTTTTACCCCCACCCCTAAGTTATTGAAGTTAGGTTTTCGGTTTATGTACATTAGTTATAGGTATTCATCAAAGACATCATATGATATGAACGCGATTGATCTTTGTTTTTATAGATAAAAAGTTATGGTCGAAAAACTGAAATCAGAAAAAATGAGGTCCTAGCGCCCCCTGTGGCCGGATTTCTCTGGTTAACGAACTTGACCTTCATTTATGGATGGTTGATTTTTGTGCAAAGTTTGAAAGCGATCCGAGCGAAACTGCGGCCGCTATCGTGCTGACAATGGTCGAATCTGGACGCACGCACGCATATATATATATAAACTTTTTGACCAATGCTCATTTCGGACTCAGGGGGTCATAAGAAGACCTCCTGTGAAGAAATTTTTTCAAAATTCGAAAGTCTGGTACAAATGAATGGGTAGACCGAATTCTTCGAGGTCTACCCAAAAATATTTTCCTTAGAAAGCACCAAACAAATTTTATTAGTGTATCAAAGGGAGAACACATGGCGTTGAAAACACTTGAAATTATGTAATAGCAAAGCAAATTCTAACCTTGCGTTTATTAAAGCTTGCAAATAAAATTCAGAATCCTCTTCGGAAAAAAAATATAAAACTAGCATAAATCAAATCAATTTTCTATAATCACTCTGCGAATGTTCCCTCTCATAGTACTTAATGCTGATTGCCTTCCCGGGAGATTACCGCACCTAATTTAACTGGATATAGCCTGTATTACCTTTTTATATAAAATAATTGGTAGGTAATTTTCACATTTCCTATACTAATTATAAAGGTTTGCTAGCTATGGATTGTTTTAGATCTTAATATATTATTTTATTAATATTACAGTTTATGGATATTGAATTAGATTTTAATGACAAGATTTTAAAATCCAAATGGTATAGCATACTATAGTACAGTTCATTACAGTACACTGCAGTGCAGTGCAGTACAGTACAGTACGGTACGGTACAGTACGTTACGGTCTAGTACGGTACAGTACGGTACGGCACGGCATGACACAGCGCAGTACAGTATAGTGTAGAATAGAAGAGTTTTGTTTTTATTGACCTTTCTTTATTTATTAATACCTTTATCACCCAAAGCGACAAGTAACCTATACTTGTTATATTTTTTCATGTTATATGTCGTTATCTGTCGCCGCTGAAATAATTTCCTCCGAGTTTCACGCCTCAACTAATAAACGAAATACTACAGTTGAATCAAATAACATATTTGATACTAGTACTTTTATTATTATTTATAATTTTAAAGTTAGGAAAGTGTAAATATTCTGTTTTTATTTAAATAAATACATGTTTCTTAACCAGGTGTTACCAACGACTATATTAGTTTTTTATTACTAAAAAGTAATAAAAAGCTAATGTGAAATATATTTGTTAAATTATATATCAATAGGTATAACAGGTACATTATACATCAATAAATATAATATTTACCTCTGTGTTAATACCTTCCTGAAAGATTTATTCTTTGACCAAGGCTAGGAAGAACAACAATTGCCTTTTTACAGAAAAAAAAAATGATTTTTTCCACGTTTTATTT
The DNA here is from genome assembly GCA_918358865.1 of Melinaea marsaeus rileyi. NCBI lineage: Eukaryota > Metazoa > Arthropoda > Insecta > Lepidoptera > Nymphalidae > Melinaea > Melinaea marsaeus. The sequence continues at coordinate 22,459,884 of OU911089.1, forward strand.
ATGTTACTATAAATTTAATTAATTTTGTTTGTATTAAGTGGTTTCGGTTACCTTTATCTAACATTTAACAATTTTTATTTGCTGAAAGTATTTAAGATAGATTTGAGTTAGTTTGTTTATATACAAAGAAGGTTAAGAATAAAAGATAATATATCAAAATTAGAGCGCTATAGGGCTATAGGCGATCTTATCATAATTTCTAAACATCGCTTACTTACTGATAATTTATCCAATGTATTGTAGTATTCATGCCTTATTTGTGAAACTATTTGATCTCAAAAACATTGGGTGACTAAAGCTCGTAGTAATTGGGGTTCAATTCCTAACGAGTAAATTAGTTGTATTTTTAGTTACTTATTGTTTTATTTTCGTTTTATTTTACATTTCACACGAGGAAAAAATCTTTTTAATACTCAAAAATAAAATATATACACACTCTATAAATCCATCACTTCTTTAACATAAATATCTTGTACTTTTGTTGTTATAATTAATGAATTTACACAGTAGACCTGCACCCTGCAGGCTTCGTCTTTATATACCTAACTTTATATTTATTGTATTCATAAATAAATCTGTACTTTTATGTCCATATCATTTTTTAACTACTCTATTTGACACAATACACAAGTATTTACATGTAATCCTTATGCTACTTAGTGTATATAACTATAATATATGTACTCATATATTAAATAGTCATATTAATTGTAGAAAAAAAATAAATTATTATAAAGATATACCAGGAATATTATTCAACAGAATATTATTCATTCATTTAGTCACTATTATGAGCAATATTTATTGAAATTAATGTGTAACAAATATAAACAAAGTTGTCAATGTGTGCGTTATAATTATGTTATATCTTACAACAGTACAAATTGAATTATGAGAGTGATTAGATTAAGAATCACTTTTTTCTTTTTGATATCTCACTTCACTTTCAAGAACAATGTCAATAAATCTTATTACACCTATATACAAATATAATATGATATTTCCGTTCCTGAATAATTGAAGATTTAAGACAAAATATATTTTTTGATATGGACATCTCTATATTTTTGCTTCTTGTTGGTTAGTTTTTACGTTATGATTTTATTAGAAATAGATTCTATTGTTTCGTTTCAAATCCTTTTTATATTAATATTGTGACACTTTAAAATATCATGTTTTTCTCTATTGATATTAATGCTTCTATTGTAGAGTAATAATATTATATAAGAGGATATTATACATATTATATCACTATGGTATATAACGTTATCACTGACTATGAAATGTATGATATTTACGATCGAAACATAATTGAATGGTTGGACAAAGGGATGCAATTGTTAACAACCGACCATATCCAACAATATCCTTCAGGCTGTAAATTATGTAAATCGCTGCACAGAGATGGATAATGAAATTTACAGTTACATAACATACATTATGTACAAACACATAACAGATGTGATTATTAGAGGCGAGATTTCATGATTGAAGTCTTAATTGGTAATGCCAAATATAAGCCTACATTAAAATAATATTATATTCTCAAAACGACACGAAAAAAGTGCGGTCCAGATTCAAAAAAATATATTAAATAGTATTTAATTACTATTCTATTTACTGTCAATAAGGAACGTTCAACTATATAGCACCAGATTTTAACTTTTTCTAACTATATAGCAACTATATAGCACCAGATGTTACATATTTTCGTTTCCTAACTAAATGAACTCATGAATAAGTTATATGATGAATGATTAAATTTAAAGAAAAATCAATTATTTAATTTTTTTATATAGCGCTTCTCGTTTTTAAGATGTATATTAGCTACTTCTATTAATAATTTAAAAGGTCAAGAAATTAAAATCAAAAATTTCGACACTCATCTGACATCTTATAGTAGAATAATAAAAGCATAGTATTTTAAACTTCTTGCTATACAGCTATAAGCACATTGTTCGAAGGTAATCGCGTGAAAGCACTAGCACTAATAAATTTCTTTTATGGCAACTACCCTGTTCCGATGCACGAATTTCTGTTTAGCATAAAAATATTTAATGATATCCATAAAATGGTTTGGTTATATCTTAATTATTATATTTACATAACATTATATGTAAATATATACCTAGATTATTCTATAAATGTTAATAATAAAAACAACCTCAGTTGTTCCCTTAACGACGGTACTTCTAAATCAAATATTGATTATGTTAGAATTTTCCACCACAAAGAATACGGAGAGAAATATTTGTTTAGAATTTTTTATATTTTATTGAATTTAATAAGATATAGTATATTAATTTGATTGCAAGTACTAATTAAGCAATAAATATAGTTTATAGTGGTATAACAAATATAAGTCGTCATAATAAGGGTTTTATGTCTTCTTTCTATATAAATAGTGCATTTGGTTTAATTTTAAATAATACTCCATGTAGGTGTAGGCTTAAATTTCATTTGAACGTGTAATTCTATAAAATTATGTTGATTTGTCCACACTTATATACTCGTATGCATTATATTAAGGAATTTCTATCGAATAATGTTTCTAAGGCCTTTATCAATACATGGATTGTAAAATCCAAGAAATTCCGTATATATCCTTTCTGGTAAATCAGAGTTTAGCAAATGCCACTTCAGCTTAATGAAAAAACAAAGCTTCATCTTTAACAACATTTTTCAATTACAATTATATAATATTATTGTAGTGATCTTAATATTCTTTAACAACTTTTGCTTTGGCGTTAATTGGATGTTTTCAACCGTGTAACTAACTTAAAGTGAATCTTAACTGGGGTTGGTAGCATAAGTTTTTTGTTAGTTTTTTCTTCAACACCATGTTATGTTTTGTTATCTAGACACGGACAAACTCATTCATCATACTAACCATCGAACTCTTACACATACTAATGATCGTTGTCGTACAGTTAACAATTCTACTTTGAATTCAAGAATTTCTTGGCCTGTGATACATGATACATAATTTTAAAAATGCACTTTCGAAGCATCAATTATTACAATAAAAAGGTCAGTATAGTCAGTCCGTGATTAAGCTACCACCGGTTTGGAATATTGCTCTGCGTCCTAAATGTTCTTAAGAAGCGTGGCTTCGGCATCAATTATTGATTTTTATCCTTAAAACCATGTTGTTCACTGAGGATTATTTTATTGCTATATACAAATTCGTACGTACTTAAGGTCGGTAAAATCTATAATTTCCGGGTTCAATTCTATCGCCACTCTTAACCAAAGGAACAACTTTAGTGTTTTTCATAAAATCTGGGAATTTACAGGTTACATTACATTTGCTGAAAATTAAGAATAATTGTGTAGAAATATCATTTATAATAAAACAGGCTTAAAAGCAAAACATTTATTACTGGCTCTGAAGTTATTAGTCAATTCAGCGATTGCATCACTTGATGAAGAATTTGAATTACGCTTGACTGTTATTGGAATGTACGGAAAGTCTCGAAGATAGCTGTCACATTTGTATCTGTATTTATTTCAATATTATCAATTTTTAACTTTAGAGGTCGAATGGGCAGCCCTATTTTTCCACGTAACACTAGATAAAACATCCCAAGTTGCCTTTATTTTATCTTCTGAACTTAAGATTTTATTTCTTATATAAATCGACTTAGCTTGTACCCAAACGATCCTAAACATTTTAGAGAAATTCCTAACTTTATTCACCATATATGGTAAATAATATAATTTTTCGCTAATTCTATCTATTACTACGGTAGCCAAATAAAAAAATTAAAGGTCTAAGTTTTTTGATTTCAATTTTGGCTTTAAAATATTATTCAATTCATGGAACAAAAAATCGAAAACTTTATTGAATATTTTATTTGGATTTTCATTAGTTAGGTCTCCTTGAAGCACTATTTGCGCAACTTTATTTTTCAAAGTAAGGTTTCTATTATTTGTTATTGATCTGTAAGTAATTTTTGCCTTTTAATTTCATGATTAATTAAGAAGAAAAAAATTACCACAGAAGTCTTAACTTAAATTCAACAATATCCTTTCATCATATACGTTACAGTGACAGAACACATTATCAATACAAGTCGCGGAAATACTAATTATTGTGTTGAGTGTGTTCCGAAAAGATGTTCAACAAGTTATAAGACTATAAAAAAATTACTAAACGTACTTTAGACGAATTTAATTGTGATATATCTATACTAAAGTCATCGCACACTATGATCGACTTGTTTTGTGAAAAAAAAAAATAGTTAAATATCTTCCATTTTATTTTCAAATAGTCACAAAAAGGTGGTGGGTGCCCGCATAAGATAATATACGAGTATTAATTGAGCTCAATGCACGATAGTTCAATAATTCACTCAAGAGAGAGCGCCACTGGGTCTGATCGAGACTTTAAAACGACATCTTTACGAGCTAAAATAAGTGAGCCTCCGCGAATAGCTTTCTCTCTACAGAACGAACTTGATAATCTGTAATTTTCTATATTTATAATATTGTTGCTCTTTGACAACCAGGGTTCTATAATCCACAAGAAACTAATGTTATATTTTCTAACAAACAGTTCCACTCGCGATTCCTTGCGCCTCGTATATTTATGGACAACATTAAACAGCTTTATCTTGTTTAATTTAAAGTGGTGTAATTATTATCTGCCACTACTATATTTTTTTTCATTATACCCTTCAATAAAGGTTATTAAATTAAATGCTACTAAAGTAGCAATTTATCTTTAGTGAAACAGAGGCAGTACAAGGCACTACCAGGCATCAAAGCAATACCTTTTGTTATTCTATAACTATTAATAATAAATTTATTTATATAAAATAAAATAAGACTTCGCTATGACTGTCTGTTAGATTATGCAATGTCAAATCTAGATTGTATATATATATATATATATATATATATATATATATATATATATATATATATATATATATAGATATATATATATATACTATATATATATATATATATATATGTGTGTATATAGTTTTATTTTCCCGAGTCTATGGATGATTAGGGGAATTACAAATTTAGAGTTACATTTGTCATGTAACATTAATAATGTTTCTGTATTTGACCTTGACACGAAATTGCAAATAACACTCACTTTGTGAAGAACAACTAAAACAAATATACTATAAACACATTTAATAAGGTCATCTAGTCGGTCTCATCGTGTTATTCGTGAAACTTAAACAATAAACAAAACATAATTTTTTATTATAAATTTTCAGAATTGTTTTCAGAATTATTAATTTTATGAAAGTTCTTGTTAATATCTCAAGTTTAGAACAAACATAAGGGGAGATCTAATCTGATTAATGGATTTGGTAAAGTAACAGACCCTCATCAGACCTCAAAGCCCTTTACTAATATTATACTTATATAGCTTCTTGAGGCAATAAGTGACCGCTAAATCTATAACAAGTGATCTTACGATAACAAAGACATTTCTGTTAATCAATAAATAAATAAACTCCAAAGTTGAATAACGTTCACGTTAGGTGGATTGTATAAAATCCTATTTTATTTTATAAACCCAAGTTAATTTAATAGTCAATATTAAGTACCGATAGATAATTAAATGATTTTTCATTAACTTAAAAGTGAGATAAATATTAATATTTACACTTTGTTATTTTTAATCTGTTCCTTAAAGGGTCATTAATAAATAATTTCTCATTTTCTTGTAAAATCTCTTGTAAACCTTTGTGATTGGTTATTGGCTAACTAACTTCTCTGGAACTTTAATGTTTTAGTACTTAAGATAATAGACTATATGTTTTAATATATATATTGTAGTGTACTGAATAAGTAACTATAAACCTGCAAGTACCATAATAAGTTTTATATGATTACTTGACTTTACTGTGGTAACAATAATTTATCTAATATAATATTATAATACTGAGTATTCCAAAATTCTATCAATAATAATGACACATTATAAAAAATACTTTGCCACTAAAATGTATTATTCGATAAGCACGAAACTTTATGGAATCCTAGTCAACGTGATTTTTTAAACTCATCGTTCAATGAATCACATCTGCTATGTCCATACATATTTGTGTTTTTATTAATTATATATATATCTCTAGACTAGATTAAACCCGTTTACTATCGAAGCTGTAAATTGTATTGTCCGTCTGTGTGTAGTTTTGGTATTTTATTGGTGGTTTGTTAATGGTCCTACTCTCAACGACCGGTAAACATTTCCTTGCGATTAAAATTGTAAGTACCATATATCTTCTTTATTATGTCGGTAAATATTTCAGTTCCCGTATATATTTTTTTATTTCGATCTTATCATTTTCAATTTATGTTCTGCAATGTTTTGTGAAACTTTATTATTCGAGTGAAGTCTACATTATAACTTTAGTTGCTATATACATTTATTTATTGCAAGAAGAGATAAAATAACATTATATAGATAGGCAAATTTTTCCGTTTTCAAAAATCTACACTACTATTATAGACTTAGCCGTCACGATAATAGTGCTATTCTATGGTGCTCAAGGTCACCATAGTGTTTAATTAAGAGAAATTGCTAGATTATTTTTAAGTAGTTGTTAATAAGAAACAAAGAGCTCTTTAAGTAAATGTATGTCAAACGTACTATGTACTAACACTAAACACATTCAGCTGTATTTTTTAATATTTAAAATCCTGTTTTATTATAAATAACCCAACCATTTTATATTATAAATAACTTAGATAGATACGATATTTATTATCGTCATTTAGTTCTTCTTTCTAATCTAATCTTGAACCAATTATTAGGATGCAAACTTAAACGTTAATTAGAACAAGATTTTTGAAAAGATTTTTGTAAATTGTGGATGATAGCTGTTATAGCTCCTTCAGTGTCTACATAAAATACACTTGAATGAGAACTTTAGTAGATATTAATATTTTATTTTATTCATTTAAGTGAGTTGTCAATGCCCGTCCCTGATAAATGCCGGAACTGGTACAGTATTTTTTTTAATTAAATATTTTTTTTTATATGTAAATAAATATATTTTTTAATAAGCGGTCTACTATTTAAACATCTGATTTATTTATTCATATTCATGAAAGCCAGGAAAACATGAACCTTTATTAGAAAAAAAAGATAAAAATTTATCAATCGAAGTTCTTTTTTTTTATATATAAAAGTAAGTAAAAGATATTCCTTAAAAAATCACCAAAAAAAGTTCAATTTTACTGCCAAAATTATTAAATCGAAATGAAATAATTATTAAAAAGTATTGATTTTTCTTTCACGGTCTCTTTTGAAAATTAATTATAAATTCATGTTCACAATTTATAAAGTAACGCTTTATATTTTTACATTTATTAATAATCATATATTTTTACCTCAAATGACATCTATGCTTGTTATATTTCTCCATCTTGTATGTCATCATCTGTCGCCGCTGAAATGATTTCCCGCGAGTTTCGCGCCTCAAGTAATAAACGAAATATTATACTTTTATAAAATAACGTATGTGACACTAGTGTTACTATCACTATTTTTATTGTAAGATAAGAGTTTTCTGTACTAGATAAAGAATTCCTAAATTAGTATTAAATAGATTTACTTAAAAATTATTATATAAGAGAATAACACAATCAATCCTACATAATCATTTTAAGCTATTTTGTTAAGTAAATTATATTTATGCTGTTAATAGGATTTTTTTTTTAATTTCATGAATTAAGTATTTTGAAGATATATAAGTTCTTTGGTATAAACAAAATGGTGAGACTTATTGATATCAAATTCTGAACATAATTTGTTTTCACTTCATTTCATAGCTTGACAGTGTATAATAGAAAACTTCAAATGTCATATCATGTCTACATCCTTGAAGTCTATAAACTCACACAGAGTTTGTTGTAGCGTAGATCAATACTAGAGATGTGCATATTTAATTTATTTCAAATAATACATGTTACAATTGTTAGCTAGTTAAGCTGCAGTTGTCACCAACGCTTGGTGTTGTCAATGCCATACCCTGCGTGTAAGTTAATCGAGAAGGAAAATTACAATATTATAATAAGAAAGTATAATAATTTTTTACTAACTTTATTTCATGTGATGACTTGAAAATAAAATTATTTTATTCGGTAACTAAATAACCATAGCTCAATACTCACATAGGACTAAACTTGTTGAAAATGTTTTAGTCTCTATTTCCGTAAAGATTTTTTGGTTAAAAGTAGATTATTAGAAAATAAGTAATAAATAAGTTCTTCTTTCATTCATTAAAAAATTATGACAAATATATTTTTTTCTTGTATAACAATTGGCACAATATTTAATGTTTCTCTGCGTCAATGCCTCCCGGAGAGAATTCCCATAATTCTTTGGTTAATGCCAGGAACATAAAACAACCGAATTTTTACAAAAAAAAAAGTATATACATAAGACATAATTTATTCCAAGTTTTATTAGCGTTAATACACAACTAAATATTTTGTTGAAAGTGGGTCCGGTTGCCCTTATCTAACATGTTTGTTACATGCTAGATAAACGAAACCGGATACTTTTCACAGAAAATTTACTGATAGGCATGACCTTGTTAGAGTTTGATTATAAACAAAGATAAAACATCGAAGGTTAAGAACTAAACATGTTATGTGAAACTAGACAACAATTACTACGGTTATACGGAGTCTTATCATGAATGCTAAACACCGATTAAAACCTGATAGTTTACTTATCCAATGTACTTTGGAATTCAAATCTCCTTTGTGAGGATTATTGATTTCGAAAACATTATTCGAATAAAGCTTTGTTTAATTGGAGTCTAACTTCTAACGAGTAAAATAGAAATTAGTAACACCATTTCTTGTTACTAATTGTTTTATTTTTGAATTATAACTCATATGAAGAATAAATCTTTTAATATTTTAATACGAACTGTATGCAACGTAGCAAAACTTATTCAGAGTTATAGCTTTTGTTTTCATGAAAACTCAATATTTCATTCATTACAATTAATGTAAGAAATACTCAAATCAGCTGTAATTTCCAGGTTGCGGCTTTTTATGTTCCTATCATTTGACTATTCCATTTGGCACAATACACAAGTGCTTACATTTAATCCTTGTGTCACTTAATATACATCTAACTTTAATATAAATTCAATAGTGATAATGGATTTAGTTGAAATAAAATTGTGGTAAGTAAGTAAGCTCTAAATATCATTATCCATCTCTGTGCAGCGATTCACACAATTTACTGCCTTCAGGATATTGTTATAAATGGATACATATTTTGGTAGTGATAACTGCAAGTTAACTAACCAACAACTTTGTTTAAATTAAATTTGTATTATTTGGAATAATAAATAATAATAATTAAATATGCACGTCTCTAGTGATGATCTTCGCTACAACAAACTCTGTGTGAGTTTGTAGACTCTAAAAAGTAGACACGATTATGACATTTGAAGTTTTCTGTTATACACTCTCAAGCTATGAAATTAAATTAATTTTAATTATGTTCAGAATAATATATTAATTAGTCTCACCATTTTGTTCATACCAAAGTATACTAATATCTACAGAATAGTTAATTTATACAATAAAAAAGAAAGTTTATTTCTGTCAACAGCATATATATAATGTACTTTAAAAAAATTCTTAAAATAATTATGTACGATTGATTGAGTTATTTTTCAAAAAAAAATAATTTTCAAGCATAAGAGTTTTGTGTACTATATATATATATATATATATATATATATATATACTCTTATCTTACAATAATAATAGTAATAATAACACTAGTCACTGTCACATACGTTATTTTATAAAAGTATAATATTTCGTTTATTACTTGAGGCGCGAAACTCGCGGGAAATCATTTCAGCGGCGACAGATGATGACATATAACATGGAAAAATATAACTTGGAGTAAATATAAACACAGTAATAAAAATAAAAAATAAAAAAGGATTATTTTATAAATTTACTAATAATCTTTAAGGAAGATCGTGAAAGAAAAATAAATTGCATAAATTTACTTAAAAATCTCTCTGTTTCTTATTAACCACTACTCAATAATAATCTAGCAATTTCTCTTAATTAAACACTATGGTGACTATGAGCACCATAAGTTTGCCGTGACTACTACAGCACTGTGGATTTTTGAAAAACGGAATAATTTGCCTATCTATATAATTTTATTTTATCTCTTCTTGAAATAAATAACATGTATACAGCAACTAAACTATAATGTAGACGCTCATACAGTTACTTTATATTTACTTCGCAACTTTCAAATGAAACAAACTTAAACCTCAGAAGCTCTTAGTAGCACTCCGAAGATATTAGAGCGATTCAATAGCAACGGCAATGGCAATGAAATGCTTAATAAGCGAATACAATCACTTCCAGTCCCAGTCTCCATCCAGTCTATAAAAGGGTCGACTGTATTTGCTACAACTAAGTACGTGAGTACGAATAAATAATGCTTTATAATAATGGATACCGTAAGATAGTTTTTTTTCGATTTTAAATAGTCGGGAAGCGATAAGTAGGATCTAAACCAAGAGGGAAAACTTTTATTGAAATAAGAATTTCGAATAGATTTATAGCTTTTTTAGCTACGTAAAATATATTATAATAAGAAATTTAATATATATCAATAGTTTATTTAATTCATTTAAGTCATTTGTCATAAAAGTTCTGTATATTGTACATTTCTAAAATCAACAAGAGCTAGCTACATCCATATTCAGCCATCTCCATTATTAATAAACTGCAGCCAGTTCATAAACATGTCCACGTTGCTTTGTTGTGTTTTATTAAGTTGTTGTATTCAAGTGTATTAAACAAATTCATATTCTCTTTGGTGTAAAAATATTAAGAAATATTCAGTGGCAGTTCTCAGTGCAGTAGATATTCGTCTAAAACTGGTACTACTAGAGGTGTCAAAAAAAGGACAAAATAAATTTTAAAACCTATTTTAAGTATTTAACAATTGAGAATAATATGAATTAACAATTTATATCATTTTGGTTATCAGTTCTGTGTAAAGTCAAATGTTAGATTTATTTATTTATTTTAATAAATAAAAATAACTTTAACTTTATTAAAAATTAATGATAAAAATAATGAATCGAAGTTTTTTTTTTCTTTATAAATGTATATACAAAAATATATTCCTTAGAAATTAAAAAAAACTTAATTCAAATTGAGAACAGATGGCATTGCAATTACTTGAAATTAGGAACTGGTAAAGCAATTTGTTACCTTTCGTTTATTAAGGCTAACAAATAAAATCAGTAACATCTTCGAAGAAAAAAAATAAAAAAGTAGGACAAATGAAATCAATTTTCTAAAATCCCTCTGCGAATCATCTATCTCATAGTACTTAATGCTGATTGCCTTCCCGGGAGATTACTGCACCTAATTTAACTGGATTTACTCTGTATTACCTTTTATATAAAATAATTGGTACGTAATTTCTAATTTATATTTTCTATACTAATTAAATTCTGTCTGCATGTTGAGGATTTTTTAAATAAGGTTAAGAATATTTTATTAATTGTGATGATCTTAAAATATTACTTTATGAATATAGAGTTTATGGAGATTAAATTACATTTTAAATGAAAAGATTAACAAAATGTGCAGTACAGTGCTATACTGTAAAGTACAGTAAGGTACAGTTTATTAAAGTAGAGAGTTATAAAGGAACCCTTTAGACTTTACATATTTATTAATATTTCAAATACCTCAAGTGACAAGTAATGTATGCTTGTTATAGTTTTTCACATATGTCATAACCTGTCACCGCTGAAATGATACGGCAAATTTTACGCCTCAAGTAATAAACAAAATATTATACTTGAATCAAATAACGTATTTGATATAAGTATTATTATTACTACATATTTTGTAAGGCAGCGATTTCCTGTTTCTGTACTAAATAATAATAGTTGATAATTCGTTTTATTTCAGAATAACGAAATCGATCTTACAAAACCAGTAATGAGGTGGTTTGAAACGAAGTTAATGTTTGAAATTTCGGTGTATATAATATACTTAATATTGTCAGCCTGTTATTAGAAGACATTTTATTAAATAAAGTTATTTACTGTGAACATGAATACTTTGTCTACTTTTCATTGAATAAATAACATTCTGAAGATATTCGTTTAATTAGCAACAAAAACAAACAACAAAAGAAATGTATTTTGTCTTTATGATACTGTTTGGACAATTTGAACATAAATACATATTAACATTACAATAAAATTTCATTAGTGTGTTATCTTTACTATGAAATTTAAAAAAATAAAATGATACCTTTGCTCATTTTTACAAAACATTTATAAAAATGTTTGTTTTAAATAAACTTTGATATTAAAGACAGCTCAAATTGGAACCACAGAATTTAGTGTGAGCAAAATGATAAAATAATAGTAAATCTGAATATTTTATTTTTTGCAATATAAATTAATTTTTAAGAACTTAAACATACATACAACAATATGTTTTATTAGAAAATAATATTTTTTACTAGTAAATCTAAATGCGAATTTACTCTATAACAAATATTTTTTGTAGATTTAAAGTGAATGCATTAACTCTGCACATTACGTAATTTAGTTTATTTGACATTCCGATCTTATTAAACAAAGTTGCAAACAACTTTTTAAGAAAATAAATTATAATTTTTTATGCTATTAAAGTTTATTTTCAAACCTAATAAATGTTGCTTTTTACGAATCATAGACCTTCATATAATTGTAGAACAAAGATAAGATAAGAAAGATATCTAGTTATTATACAACCGAATTAAAAAGTTAACACGTTTATACCAATCTAATTAATAACAAACATTTTAATAAATAGAAATACAAAGACACTTACTGTTAAAATACATTATTTCATTTTTTCATATCTTATTGTCTCTGAAACAACAAAACTAATTAAATCCTTACGAAAATCTCTAACGTACTTAAGGGACTAAAATAAATTACTAAGTTTTGTTGAAAAAGGAATTTAAGTTATTTGTAATTGGCCGTTAGCTACAATAGTTTTAAAGATAAAAATGTGTGAATATTCTCCTTTTATTCTAATTTAGAAATTACTCCCAACCAGCTGTCACCAACGACTTCGTCTACTCTCCTGTCCATAAATTACAAACGGTTTTTCATCACAGTGTCCTACTTTTTACGGAAAGTATTTTATGGTCACAGTTTGATTATATACAAAAATAATACAATGAAGGTTAAGAACAAAAGATTGTATATAAAGACTAGAAAACAATTACTAGGGCTATAAAGAGTATTATCATGAATGCTAAACGCCACTTATAGGCAGATAGTTTATCAGATGAACTTTGGAATTCAAACCTTCTTTGTGAGACTAAGTCATTAAAAAAATATTAAGTGGATAAAACTGTGTTTAATTGTGGTTTAACTCCTAACGAGCACAATTTGTAACATCATTTGTTGTTAAAAAATGTTTAATTATTATTAATAAAATATGATTGACAACTATTACATGGCTTAGTACTTTGTGATATAAAATTATCACTGACTATGAAATATATGAAATGTTCGATATAAGGTTGTTATTATTAACAACCAATACATAAATAAGTATGTATATCCAACAATATCCTTTAGGCAGTAAATTATGTGAATCGCTGCACAGAGATGGATAATGCAATTTACAGTTTCGATAGCAAGCGAGCCTTATTCAGTTACATAACATACAATATACATTATATAGAAATACATAACATGCGATTTATAAAGGATAAATTTTATGATGTAAGTCTTGAACTGGTAATATCAAAATAAGCCCCAAATCAGAAACAAGAACCCAGGTAAGTGTAGTTTAATTATCAAGACTAAATATTACTCGTAAACAATAATAATTACATGCCTATTTATTGGCCTTGGGAAAAACTAAATTATATACCACCTTTTTGCATATCTGTCTTATCCAACATACTAATATTAAACTATAATATGCTAAATAATTTAATAAAAATAAATATTATTTCATATTTTCATTCAAACGCTACTAATTTTAAAATCTATTCTTAACATATTAGGTACTTCTATTTACAATTACACTTTAGAACGTCATGAAATCAAAATCAAATTGTCGTTCGGCACTCGTCTGTCATCTTAATAGCGGAGTAGTCTGGATCTAACACTGAGCATATAAAGCATAGTATTTTAATCCTCTTGCTGTTGTGTTAAAGCTCACAATAAGCACATTGTTCGAAGGTAATCGCGTGAAAGCACTCGCAGTAATAAATTTTATTTACTGCGACCGCACTGTTTCGATGCACGAATATCTGTTTAGCATAAAAATATTCATTGACGTTCATAAAATGTTTTTTTTTTTATAACCAGCAAGTAAGCAATATCTAATTATTATATTTCTTACATGTAAATTATATGTACTTATGTTGTATAATAAATTTTAATATAAAAATCTTTGTCATTTCCTCAGTTATGGACGCTAGTTTGATATCAATTTTTAATTATAAAATATTCCACCACTTAAAATACTATTTGAATATTTATAGTTACTATATTTCAATACTAAGAACTCTTTAAGTATTCCATTTATAAAACAGAGAATACGCAGATAAATTTTAACATTGTAATTTATTCAATTGAATACAATGTTGCATTTTTATTATATAGCAAGACCCAATTAAGCAATAAATATAGTTTATAGTAAATAGGTTGATTTTAGATTCTAGATTCATCGAAGCAGATAGTAAGACAGTAGCTTAATTGCTATAGCAACGTAAAGTACCCTATATAAAAATCATCTACAATTTTTCCATTCATTTATAAACAATTTCAAATATTATTTTCAGTCGTGGCATAATTTCAATGTTATTCGGTGCTGAAATTTTAGATATATTGGTTAGGATTTTCGAAAGAATAAGTGTACGTAAGCCTAATAAGTGCGGACCTCCATTCTGAGTCTTATAACTAACTTTTAATAATTGTAATTTTTAAATTAGTTCAGTAGACTTTGAGGTAACCGAAACATACAAACGTTTTTTTATAATATTAATAGAAATTACTATTTATGCTTATATTATAAATATGCTTGATTCAGCAAGGCGGGTTTACTTGTCTCTATATTTGAAGAAGCTGTATCGAGATAACAAAGAAGAAATGTTTTAAAACAACACAACATAAATAAAAAAATAATTATAAGTTATGGTTTCCTGATGTGGCGACGGTACGGAAATATGAAAATTTAATATTCCAAGCAAAAATAGAAAAAAATTACATTCATATATAAAATGATATTTATAAATATTAATATAACCTCTTAAACTAATAACAGTATTATTAAAATAGTATAAACGTAACCATTAATTAAGTTTAACGTTATTTGAGAACAGTTAGAGGAAGACAAATATGTAACTCATTATGGAATAAAAAGATATCAGGTATGCGTCTCTCAAGATCATATAAAAGATAGAGCATAATCCTCTCATATTTCAAAACCTAAGTTTTTATAAAGGAACTTTCTTAGTCATAAATTTCAGTTGAAAATAAAGAAATCCTTTAAAACTTGTATCTTTTACATTAAAACATATTATTCTAAGCCAATGTTTTCACATAATTATTAATATAAAAGAGGGTTGCTTTATAAGGATTTATTAGGTTTGTTTTATTTTATTTCAGTTTGTATGTGAGTATATAGTCCTTATAATATATACATTACAATACATATTATTATCGATGATGAAACGTTGATATTCAATTTTAAAACAATATCTGAATGTGCTATAAAGTAGGTAAATAAAGAAAATCATAAACATTGTTAATTTATTTATATTTACATTTAATTAAATTTGTACCGTTTTATACTTGCGAAAATTTTCATCAAAATTTTCCAAGTTGAGTTTTCCTCACCGAAGTAGTGTAGGCAACAAATTGCATTCATTAGAAGAAGTACAGCTTAAAAAATATGTTATAAACACATTTAATAAACTCGTCTCGTTGCTCTCATCATGTTATTAGTGACACATAACCTTTAAACTACAATAGAATATTACAAATTGTTATTTAAACTATAATAGCATATTGTAAATTGCTAATGTTATTGCAAAACATTGCAGTATAACTATACGAGTAGTTTTTTAGTCACATATTTTCCTGTGTTTTCACGTGATTATTTAAATGTACTATATTTAAATAATGAAGAGTCTTAAACGAAAATCCATACTTAAATACTAATATACAATGTTAAATACTACAAAATACATGACGAACGACAGTTACATTGAATCCAATATTCGTCTTTTTCAGTTACCCTCTTGAGCAATGAATAATATGCACTCATTATTTTATTAATAAATAGTACATATATTTTCATAATTCTTTTTTTGAGTTACATTCAAAAGGTACTTCTCATTTGAGCTATTACTCAAATAATTTTAATTAAGTCCTTGTCAATATCTCAAGTGCAAAGGAGATCTAATCTTATCAACGAATTTGGTAAAGTATCAGAAGCTTATCAGACCTCAATATCCTTTATTAGTAGAAGTAGAAGTATAACACTTCGGTAGCTCCTTGAGGCCATAAGTGGTGGTTAAATCTATAATCTTTAAAATAGGTTTTTCAACCCTCCAGGAACTTTACTGTTTTAGTGTCTAAGTACCTTTGTATGATTAGTTAACTGTACCGTGGTAACAAATTATCTATAGGTATATCTTATTTATATGCTAGAAATATATTATAAAAGCTGAATATTCGAAAATTCCTTTATTAACAATGTCCTATTTGAAAAAATAGGTCGGCACTAACATAAAATGAAACATTGTTTGTTAAAACCGAAACTTGATCGGGTCGTAGTCAATAACAATCCGATTAACTTTAAACGAAACTTTAAATATAAATTAACTTTTATACATCGTCCAATGATTCGTATATGTTATGTCCATACACATATATGTGTATATATATATATATATATATATATATATATATATATATATATATATATATATATATATATATATATATATATCCCATAATTTACTAACGGTTCCCAATAAAGGGTAGTTTTGGTATTTTGTTGGTAGTCTGTTAATGGTTCTACTCTTAACGACCGGCAACCATCTAATTGCGGTTAAAATTGTAATTATCATACATTTATTGCACAATTTTGGTAAATATTTTAGTTGCCATATTTTTTTAAATTTCATTGTTAGTTTTTTAAATATATTTTTATCGTCAGAAGTGGAATTGTATTAAAAAAAAGCACAAATGTCAGGATGAACATAAATTTACTTTAAATTACAACAATTCACTTACAATCTAATCGAAATTAACAATACTCCATTTTACAAATATAAAAAATAATCAGCACAAAAATAATCATTGTGAAAACACCGCAGATTGCAACAGTGACAATCCACAACCTGTCACTACCGAGTCCAACGAGCAAAATGTGTTGCCCATACAAACTCGGCCGCTTTTATAGTCTGTGGCGTGTGACGTTTGCAAAATGCAATGCAGGTTATTCTAACACGGCCTCTCCTGACCGTGTGCCGTCCTCGGCGTACTCTTCAACGTTTTCTGCAGGACGTGCGGATGGTGGACCAGGAAACTGCTCGGTAGAGTCCTCGCCATCACTGTCAGAATCGTCATTCAATAATTTGAGAGTGTCCAGGCCATCACGGCGGGATATAGCAATTCTACCCGTATAACACGATTTTTATACGAAAAGAATCGCCATAAGTTGTTAAAATTCCTGTTCTCTCATTCTTTACACATTCAAGGCCCTCGTTCATGATCAAGAAAAGATTAAATCAACTCTTTCGCTCAAAACTATTTGTCCTACTATGAGTCTGTTACAAACATTCGTCACTCTCCTTGTCAATACGCGCGTGTCATACACACTGACTTTACCTACTTGTGCACAAGATAATTTGCAAACTATTCCCCCACTCGAGTATCACGGCATACAGGCAAGTTAATGCCCGATGCCACTTTGGTACCACTACACTGACGTTTAGTGGAAGTCCGATTATAACGGGACCTCAACAGCGTGTACACTCCTAGACTGCGCCGCCAGTACGGAAAGTATCTTCAAGGGGAGGGCGTTCGCCCGACACCCACACACTTTAAGACCAGCTCACATGACCCACGAACTAGGAGTGCACCGCACGTCCGACAACATACGTATGAACACAAAAACTGTTGCAGCCGGGCTGTATGCCCTCTCGATGTCCATGACCTAAATATGTGACAGAGAGCACAACGTGCCCTTGAAACACGTGGTTCGCTATTGCTTTGCCGTACACACATATACGCGATTATAACGGAACCTCAACAGCGTGTACACTCCTAGACTGCGCCGCCAGTACGAAAAGTATCTTCAAGGGGAGGGCGTTCGCCCGACACCCACATACTTTAAGACCAGCTCACATGACCCACGAACTAGGAGTGCACCGCACGTCCGACACACAAAAACTGCTGCAGCCGGGCTGTATGCCCTCTCGATGTCCATGACCCAAATATGTGACAGAGAGCACAACGTGCCCTTGAAACGCGTGGCTCGCTATTGCCTTACGCGCAAACACATTCACGCGCAGGGATACATAATCAGCAGCCACGGAACTGTAACATACAAAAAAATAAATTAAGTCACGAACTTGCATCTCTCAGGACACCACTCTCCTTTCCATGGGACCATAAAATGTGCCGCCGCCTGCGTGGTCTCTCATCGAGCACCGCTGAGCAATTTCAGCTCTTAGCGGTCTTTGGGCAATACCTTCGTGACACGATATGGACCTCTCATACCCGAATCAAGCTTTCCCGTAGACTGTGAATACTTTATCACAAAAGCTTGGTCACCCACTTGGAAAACTTTGGGAAGGTGTCGCTGACGATTGACGCGGGCATCTTGTTAGACTTGATTCTGTTTTAGCAGACATCTCACACGACTACTGCCAAGCTCCCTCGTTGCCTCAGCGTTGGGGATCGAATTTTCTACGGTGACTTCACGAATCAGCCGCACGGATAGCAGGAGCGGTAGCGTTAGTACTTGTAATATTAGTGCTGCTCTCGACACATTCAAACCACCTGTGTCGCTTAAAACGTCTAGCGGTATCCTCTGTATCACCCCGCAATACTCACATCCTTATTGACTCGACCATCCGACATTTCACCACAGAGATAAACTTTTGTGATACTCTGTAGTGCATCTGCGAGCACTTGAGTTTCTGGCATTGATGTGCTCTCGCTCTGAGATGTGCTGGGACAAGGAGGTGACGAGGAATGCACGCTACCCCTCGAACTCGCCTCAATTGCGTTTAAACGTGAAATTATCGACCCTAACGCTCTCTGGACAGAGTCTTTATGTTTAGGACTACCTGTTACCGGTCTATCAGAGCAAGATCTTTTTCGAGAACGATTACGACGCGAACGCGATCTACGTTTACTGTTGTTGGACTCGGTCCGATAACGATCATTACTGTGAGAGCGCAAACGGTACCTAGTACTATTAGATCTAGTGTGGCTATTGCGCGAACGGCATCTGCGATAATCAATACCAGATCGCGAGTGACTATAATGCGAACGTGAACGAACCCGATAGCCACGACACCATGAACGACACAGATCTATACGAGACCGCGAGTGAAAACTATTCTCACGAGATCGCGAACGAGACCGGTGATTGTGCTGTTGCAATCTGCTACTCTTAGCCTTCCGACGAGGCGAATCAAAAGATTTTTCACGGGACCGTGATGGTCGAGGCATTTTGAACAATAAATAAAATAATCAAAATGATTTACAAGATGGAGGTAGAATGCAAAAAAATAAAATCTTTGAACAAAAAATTAAATACAAAAAAATAAATGATTTGTAAAATGGAGGTAGAATTCAAAATAACAATTTTTGAAACAAATTTAATACTAAAAAACAAATGACTTGTAAAATGGAGGTAGAATAAAAAAATAAAATCTTTGAAAAACAAATTAAATACTAAAAAGCAAATAATTTGTAAAATGGAGGTAGAATACAAAAATAAAATCTTTTAAAAACAAATAAAATACTAAAAAGCAAATAATTTGTAAAATGGAGGTAGAATACGAAAATAAAATCTTTGAAAAACAAATTTAATACTAAAAACAAATGACTTGTAAAATGGAGGTAGAATACAAAAATAAGATTGAAAAAAAACAAAACTAATTAATTTATTTGTGAGCACAGGCGAATCCCACTTCTGATTTTATCGTCAGAAGTGGAATTGTATTAAAAAAAAGCACAAATGTCAGGATGAACATAAATTTACTTTAAATTACAACAATTCACTTACAATCTAATCGAAATTAACAATACTCCATTTTACAAATATAAAAAATAATCAGCACAAAAATAATCATTGTGAAAACACCGCAGATTGCAACAGTGACAATCCACAACCTGTCACTACCGAGTCCAACGAGCAAAATGTGTTGCCCATACAAACTCGGCCGCTTTTATAGTCTGTGGCGTGTGACGTTTGCAAAATGCAATGCAGGTTATTCTAACAATATTATCTGCAAATGTCGAATAAAAAAGTCGACATTATAATTGTATTTGCTATATACTCATGTTGTCTTTTAAAGAAAAAAAAAAGTGTTGGCAAAAATTCCGTTTACCAAAAATCCACCGTATTATAATATACCAGTTACCGCAAAACTGTGGTATTCATAGGCACCATAATGTTTAATTAGGAGAAATTGCTAGATTATCATTGAGTAAGTAGTCCATAAGATACAAAGAGATCTTCAAATATATACAGTGAATTTATAATAATTGTAAAAGAAATCAGTGTCAATATTTACTGTTTATATTTGATTTATTTTATAGAACCCAAAATTTATGTAATATACAATATTATTGAATAGAAAAATGTTAAGTATGACAATTCTTATGTAAATATAATGCAATTATTATACATATCTGAATTACAAAGAGAAAATTAAAGAAAGCAAAGGAGTTGTGTAAAGTTACACGTATCAAGTTAATTAAGAAAAATAAATACTTTTTAACAAAATAAAAAGAGGTAGTAATTAACGTCAAGAATTATAAAATATTTGATTTTCTTTTACGAGTATTATAATAAAAATACTGATTTGAAATATTTGGTTGAGTAATAATGAAAAACCAAATATTCAGTTTAACGTTGACAAAAAAATATTCATCGCTAAAACTAAACAAAAAAATACAAAAAAAATGACAATGACAATGACAATCTCTTGAAGTAGCGGTTACAATATTTCGTCACGGCACGAATTATTTCTATGCATTATAGAATTTTTACTCAAAAACTTTGTTAATGAATTACCATCATCGTAAAAAGTATGTACGTGCTTGAGGGAAACGGTTCGTAAATTTTAATAAAACCGAAATTATGTCGCATTACGAGATCTGTCAGAGCGTAACGCCAATATTAATATTTTAACACGGTATTAAAATCAAGATTAACATTAATTTCATTATAGATAATAATTACTAATTTCCATTAAATTTTAATATTTTATTTTGTTGTAACATTGAACTCTGTACCACTTATAGTTTTATTGTTTTTTTAGAGTTTAAAATCTTATGATTAGTATTTATATATTATAAGTAACTTGTATAGTTAGTTACTTTATATTTACTTTGCAACTTTCAAATAAAATAAACTTGAACCTCATAAGCTCTCAGTAGCACTCTGAAAGTATTAGAACGATTCAATAGCAATAGCAATAGCAATGGCAATGCCAATGAAATACTTATTAAGCGAATAACTTTGCTTCCAGTCCCAGTCTACATCCAGTCCTTAAAAGGGTCGACTGTATTTGCTACAACTAAGTAAGCGAGTACGAATAAATGATGCTTTTTTCTAATGGATACCTGAAGTTAGTTTTTTCTTCGTTTTTACATAGTCAAGAAGCGATAATTAAGATCCAAACCGTGAGGGAAGCGCTAATTGAAGTAAAAATTTTGAATAGATAGCTGTTTTAGCTACGTAAAACATATTGGAATAAGAAATTTAATATATATTTATAATTTATTTAATTCATTAAAGTAATTTGTCGTAAAAATTCTGTATATTCTACATTTCTTAAATCTACGAGAGCCAGCCATATCTCCATTATTAATAAACTGCAGCCAGCTTAATAACATGTCAACATTGTTTTGATGAGCTTTATTAAATTGTTGTATTCAAATGTATTAAACAGAGAGACGAAGCTTCTTAGCATTCCATGGATTCACTGTGCGGATGCCGGGCCCATCGCGTTGCAAAAAGACGAGCGCAAACAATGCCCGGGACTTGCGACCCAGATTTAGGTTTAAGGAACCCCTTTACTATGCACATACACGCTTACCTTCACTGTTCACGCTCCTTTTCCTACCTAACCAAATATCGTAAGAACCTACTAAAGCCGCCTTTGAAATACGTTCTAGTAATAAACTGATAAACGTTCTAGAAAGGTCGAGATCCTTAAATAAGTTATAGAGAGATTTTGCTGTTATACCTCTCGCTCCTACTTCTACACCGTACAAATTAACTTTAAA
This sequence comes from Melinaea marsaeus rileyi, assembly GCA_918358865.1. NCBI lineage: Eukaryota > Metazoa > Arthropoda > Insecta > Lepidoptera > Nymphalidae > Melinaea > Melinaea marsaeus. Next base: position 22,482,443 of record OU911089.1, read on the forward strand.
TTTATTCCTGATCGTTTCGTTACATAGTTCGTAAAACTTGTTAAGCTTAAATGTATGATCTTTGGGTATGTTTGTTTCCCAGGGCACAGTAAGCTCCACCAGTATAACGCGCCTTAGCTGTCTTGAGTACAGGAATAAGTCCGGCCTAGATGACGAAACACAAACATCCCCGGGGATTTTGTATTGCCTTTCATACGTGTCCATCATGAGAGTCCAATCAGGAGACGCGTCTAAGATGGAATAAGGTTTTAGTTTAGATTTTTTTAACGAACCCGCCTTTATGAACTCCACTGATATTTTGGTGGTTGTTATACCCTTCTGCGCTCTTGCTACAGAAAGACTTATCGCTTCTGGTATGATTTTTAATACTTTATCATGGCGACGCGAGTATTTACCTCTATTTAAAAGTACCCTACACACTACTAGCAAGTGTTTCGCAGTTCCTACTGCCTCCCCACAGAGGTTGCAAGATTTTTCGGTGGCTTTGCCCCATCTTACTACTACTACTAAGTTACTTTGATCTGGGAGAGTAATTTGGAATGCATTAAGATAAAATTTTAATAATGCTGGGGACCAATCATGAAACAGGGTGCGCCATCTTAAAGCTAGTGGAATTCAAAAATCTTCTATGGTCACTCAATCATTTTCAATTCTAGGTTCATCGCGTGCAACCGGTAATTATCATTTTTATCTAGCCAAATACAGGATTTTATTATTTCTACGTCTTGTTCATTTCTACTTGATCCTAGCCCTGCTTTATTTGTTTGAGCACCTGTCATAAATTGTTTATGGAATTGAAGTCGTGACTTCAGATCTGCAGCAATTTTATCTTTCGGGAGAGATGTTATAGTATCATCGTTCGATTTTGAGATGATATGTCTTTTGATCACTCTTAGGTGCTTATAGAGTTCCGATGGCTTTTTTAATTTTAACCCCAAATCGGTCTCTAAATAAGGAACAAGAGTCCGCTGGACGCGCTAAGCCGAGCCATGACTTCAATGTCCTTATGATGCTTACATCTAATTTCAACAAAAGGGTCTTAATAATATCATAAACGAGAAAAGCCCAATTTAGACGTGATGTTAAATATTTATCATATATCCCATCCTTTTTGATGTTACTTATTGGTTGATTGTCTTTTTTAGATCATTCAAAAAGCTATCGACTGTTATATCTAACGATGGAGCGCGCCCTTGGTAGTCGTTTTTTTTACCTACGAATTTGAACGGAGCTGCGTCGGTAATCGTGGTAACGCACTTACCGCCTATTATAAGACCCGGATCGTAAGAGGTATATCTGGTGTTCCGCCTACCCAGACATAGACTGTAGCATTTATTTGGTTTTGTCCTCAATCCGTCCGTCCAAGCAAAGAAATCCTCCACCATATTTAAAAGTAGCTGACATTGTTTTGGATTACGTGTCAGTATCGCGAGATCGTTTTCAAATGCTAGTATGGATTTTGTGTATTTATTGTTAAACTTAAACCGATAATCCCATTTCTTTTCGCTTTTAATTAATTTATCTTTTAAAATATTAATGACTATGTTAAAAATAATTGGAGAAATACAACAACCTTGAGATAAACCTATGTTGTAATTTAGTGGTTTGGAATGATTTTCCTTTGTGATTATGAAAAAAAATTAATTTTGAATAATATGATGCAATCATGTCACTAACTAACGTTGGAAAGTTATAACACCTTAGCGCGAACATCATCAGTTCATATCGTGCCGACCCTAAAGCGTTCTCTAAGTCTATCCAACATACCGTTAATTGTCTTTCACTAGTTTTGGTATCTTTAATACTTTCCGATATTAATGTGTTATGTTCCAGGCATCCAGAAATGCCAGGCAAAAACCTTCTCTGATGATTAGACCGAAATATTTATTATTAATCATGAATTGCGTCATTTTTGTTTGTGAAAAAATATTTTTGATGTTGTATTTATTAGAACTATCGGTCTAGTTTCTATAGGATCTGAGACATTGTCGCTTTTAGGAATGAGGATAAAAAGAGCATTTCCGATTGTAACCGATGTTTGTCCTCTTGACCAGATTTTACAGAATATATTCAATAGATGTGATGATGATATAAATCTATGGAAGGACTCTCAGGTTTTCATTCGTTGGGATCTCCATACAGCCTTTAACTTTTAGGCTCTTCATATGTGCTTTTATAGTAGTAAAAAATTTGCTCTTTGGTCAAGAGAAGCTTACCTTTTTCGTCTTTGAAAATGTTTTTAGAGAACTTAAAAGGTTTTTTATCAAAGTATACTTCGTATTTGGCCTAGTCAAAGCTATCACGGTTTTTTGTTATTTGTTGTGATATGCCTTGTATTAATTTAAGAATTGATCTTAATGCCCTAGACAGTTGGTGACTAAGTTGGTTGTCACCCATGGCTTTGGCCCTACGAAGTTCCTTTATGAGGTCACTTTTTTTCCTCCTCATTTTCAATTTAAGACCGTATTCTTTATACTTATGAGCATAACGATTCGAAGGTGGATAGTGATCACTGAAGTCAAAAATAGCATTTTGTAGAGTCTCTACTTGCGCGTCGAGTACCTGGTTTGAGCCCGGATGCTCTAACAGCTCCGCTGTATTAGGTCGTGTATTTTCCATGTCGATTGTTTAATATTGGGAATGCTAAGACGCTTCCGGATGTTCATGGACTCTTGGTGATTAGCATTTAATGTCTCACCGTGAGATATATAAGGGTAAACTCTATCCGAAGTGAAAACTGACGATATTGCCGGCGAATGCCGCGATTGTTTGTTTTAAGTTGTTTAATAAATAAGGCTCGTATTTTGTAAATTTTCACGCACGTAAAGCATTTCAATTCCGCTTTCGCGCCATTTTCACCGTTAATATCAACCAATGGACAGTTCTTCCGCCGCTTCTCTCAGACTGTCCCAGGAGTATTTTTCTTGTTCGGACTTTTAGCTTAAACTAAATTCCCGGGCTTGGCTTACTAGGCCGTCGCCCTCGGCTGTCTTTCCAGCAGTCGTCTGTCTTCCCAGCTGCCAGCTGTCTTTACAGTGTCAGCTGTCTTTCCAGCGTCATCTCATTTCTCCGGGCTGTCAATTAAAATGAGACGAAGCTTCTTAGCATTCCATGGATTCACCGTACCATTGCCGGTCCCATCGCGTTGCAATCTTGCATATCATTGTGTTATGAAATATTCAGTGGCCGTTTCCAGTACAGTAGAAATTCGTCTAGAACTGGTACTTTTAGAGGTAAAACCAAGAATAAAATAAGTTTCAAAACTACTAACTAGTAAGTTTTACCTTTTAACAATAAGGAAAACAAATATATAAAGAAACTGATATTTTTCTGGTTATAAGATAATCTGTTTAAATTTAAATGTTAAATTTATTTATTAAAAAAAAAACAAAAAAAAGTATTTTTAACTTTATTAAAAAATAATTATAAAAATAATCAATCGAAATTTGTTCGCTTTTTGTTTATGTAGATACAAAAATATATTCCTTAGAAATCATTAAAAAAAGTTGATTCAATTTGAGAACAGATGGCGTTGCAATTATTTGAAAGTAGGTAAAACAACTTGTAACCTTTCATTTATTAAAACTCACAAATAAAATTCAGCAACATCTTCGAAGAAAAAAAATACAAAAGTAGGACAAATGAAATCAATTTCCTAGAATCCCTCTGCGAATCATCCATCTCATAGTATTTAATGCTGATTGCTTTCCCGGGAGATTACTGCACCTAATTTAACTGGATTTACTCGGTATTACCTTTTTATATAAAACTATTGGTAGGTAATTTCTAATTTATATTTCAATACTTATTAAAAAGTTTGAATGTTTTGGATTTTTTAAATGGGATTAAGAGTAGCGAATATATTTGTTTTTCTTAAATTTGACTTTATGAATATATAGTTTATAGAGATTCAATTACATTTTAATGACAAGATTATCAAAATGTACAGTAAAGTACAGTACAGTCCAGTACAGTAAAGTAGAGATTTAAAAAAGAACCCTTTACACTTTTATATTTACGAATATCTCAACTACCCCAAGTGACAAGTAATCTATGCTTATTGTATTTTTCATATATGTCTTCATCTGTCGCCGCTGAAATTATTTCCTCAAATATCACGCCTGTAGTAATAAATGAAATATTATACTTGAATCAAATAACGTATTTGATATAAATATTATTATTACTATATATTTTGTAAGGCAGAGATTTCTAGTTTCTCTACTTAATAATAATTTCTGAAAGATTAATAGATTTCTTTGATAATTAGTAAAAAATATTAAATAAAACTATGTTTAATTGTGGTTTAACTCCTAACAAGCACAATTTGTAACAAATTGTTGTTACAAATTGTTTTATTGTTATTATTAAGATATGATTGACAACTGTGACATAGCTTAGAACTATGTTATAAAAAATTATCACTGACTATGAAATATACAATATTTACGATTTAACATAATGTAATTGTTGAATGTAATTATTAACAACCGACCCATAAATAAGTGTCCATATCCAACAATATCCTTAAGGCAGTAAATTATGTGAATCGCTGCACAGAGATGGATAATGCAATTTACAGCTTTGATAGCAAGCGAGCGTTATTTAGTTACATAACATACAATATACCTTATATAGTAATACATAACACATGCGATTAAAAGAATATAAATTTAATGACTAGTTGTGAATGTAATTTACTTTACTTTAACAAATACTCGTCGATTACAATTAACATTATGAAGATTACAAAATTGGAGAATTTAAACAGTTAAGATTAAATCTTAAAATACATTTAATTACATTAATTAATATCAAAGAATCTGTATTTTTAGGAAGACAATAATGGTTTCCGGTTAACATGAGAAATTAAATTTTTTTTGAGTATTTTTCAAAACATTAATTATCTTAATTAAACTTAAGTAAAGAGAATAAAAAATGTTGTGTGCCGAATATCTGAGAGATCTATTAATTAGATTAACTGACGCTGTACAATTAGTTGTAGATAACACAAGCCAAACAATCCTTGAAGTCAAAATAGAAATATTAATTGTATAATTAATTATATATAGGTACTTCGATGTTTAAGTACGAATGTGAGTTTGATAGTTAGTATGATAAATATGATTGTCAGTGTCTAGGTGACAAAACATTCCTATAAATGGTGAACAAAATACTAACTAATAAAAAACCTTACGTTTCTTTCGTATTGCTGTTAAAACGATAAATTTATATAGATTATAATATCGGCTAGTGCTTGTTAAAGTAAAGTAAATCGATTGCATCCACAGCTTGTTAGTCACAATTGTTGTCTCTGCAATAATGTAACTTAAATCATCACAAGGCCTAGACCTAGGTGGGTGTAACTTTATATTAGCTCAACCATCATCCAATAATGTTATTTTTTTTTATAAGTTTGTAAAATTTAATATCAAAGTAAGATGTTATGTAATTTTCTGTAGTTTTTGCTTATAGAGCGACATAGTTGCAATGCGAATCAGTTCTTCAATAAATTTTACAATTTATTAATAATACATGTTTTAATAGTTAAATGGTAACAAATAAAACATGGTTTAAAATTTACAATTACAATACATTACTATTTAGTAATAATGCTTTTGTACAACAGTACATCTTATCTCATTCTTAATTATACATCAACAGAAAACAAACTTCAGATAATATCAATTGAACATGTTCCGTAAATAACACTAAACAATTTATTTATTTTCCTCAATAAACGATACCTAACTTTTTCAAAGAATCCTTTGGGTGTTTTTTTCCGAAATACTTTCATTTTATTAAAATGCATACATTTAAAATAATTTCACAAGTAACTAGGTACTGAATACGATTAATTTAAACGTCGTTAAATTGGATTTTGTGTTTTATTCTTTTGTTGGACCTAAAATAGTTTTTTTTTATTAAATTAGTGGAATCATACTCTGAACTGGAAGGACTCCTTAGTTTGCCTGTAATGTGAAGAGAAGTTTAAAAGTAATAACCAATTTAAAATGTAATATGAAAATTAAAAAATATTTATAAAACCTTATCATGTGTGAATCATACACCAAAATAGACATACCATATCTATTATTGCAACATATATCAAAAATGTTAGACAATATTACTGATACAACGATAAAAATATAAAAGATAATGATTTTACTTTGTTCTTTGGATAATCGCTCGAAGCTGACGCCAATCTCTTGACGGCTTAGCGTTATCGATGCGAACCATACTTGTTGGCTCAAATACTTAATTAGTTAGCGAGCGATTCAGCTTTACCACTTTTATGAATACATTGAAAAGTTAATGCATTGAAAAGTAATATGAAAATTCCATTCTATGGTGTAGAAAATTAAAGCATAAGCACTATTGACACATCGTTAATGAACCGTGAAAAAAATTATAAAAGTAATATTTTAGTCCATTTTTTAAATAATATTTTTTTAAACAGTGCAGTAGGGAGTTTTTAATAGACATTTAAGTCACAAATTCCAGTTTCGAAATGTTTTTTTACATTTTTATAAAAATATTATTTTGACGGAATGCGAAAATAAAACATAAATGCGAAAACAAGGACTGCGAAATGAAATGTATCTTTAAAATTTATAGAACACATCCACTCTACAAAACAATTCAAAATTCTATCCGGTTTTAAATTGCCTGTAACATATTTCAATTCTATAAAAAGTACGTACGCGTGACACGTGAATGTCACTGACGCCTAAATTTATTATTTGTATTAATAACTACAACAACAAATATAAAATATAAAATTTGTACCAAAGTCAGTAGTAAACACACTTTGTGGGGTTGTGATTGTCCGTTTATTTAGTCTAGAAAACGATACCAAAACTCAAGTAAGGTTTCCATCTTAATAACTGAGATATCTTTCGTATACGTCTTCTATTGAATTTTTATTCAAAATACAAGTTTTATTTAAATACTCAGTAATACTATCTAAAGTATTTTTTTCAGGTAGAGAAGTAATAACAGAATCTAATCTTTTAATAAGGATTCATTAAGTATGTGTATTCTTATTATATCTATAAATTCTTATTGACGCTAATGAAAACTTATATGCATGCATTTATATTATTTATTACATATTACATGCAGTGAATTATGCCTACGCATTATAGAATTTCTAATCAAAGAGGCTTTTAATGAATTACCATTATTGTAAAAAGTCTGTCCGTGCTTGAGGGAAACGGTTCGTAAATTTTAATAAAACCGAAATTATGTCGCATTACTTAATTATATCTGGCAAAGCTTAGCCCGAATGTTAATATTTTTAACATGGTTATAAGTTCAAGGTTAACAACAATAACGATATATGCTAAAACTACCAAATTATCACAAAAAAAATCAGACAAAAATCGACTTTTTAACGAATATATTATATATTATTAACGACTCAATTAGTTAGTTTATATTAACATCGCAACTTTCAAATTAAATAAAATTGAACCTCAAAAGCACTTAGTAGCACTCCGAAGGTAATAGAGTGAGTCAATAGCGATAGCAATGGCAATGAAATACTTAATAAGCTAATACCATCGCATCCCCTTCCCGTTTACAGCCAGAGAGTATAAACGGGGCAACTGTATTTGCCACAACTAAGTAAGCGAAGAACGATGTCTGAATAATTAATGATCTTTTTAATGGAGATCTTTTTTTCGATTTTAAGTAATCGAGGTCCAATAATTGGAAAAAGAATTTTTAGAACATTTTTGGTAAACGTGCATGTTATCTGTTAAAGCATTTTTAGTGTCTAGGTAAAACAATTTAATTGAGAAATTAACTAGGTATTGATTTAATATTTTATTCATTTTAGAGATTTGTTATATTAAAATAATTCTATTTTATAGATTTCTTAAATTTAAGAGAACCACAGCTCTATTATAAATAAACTGCAGTCAGCTTATTAACATGTTTAATCAAAGTGTTTTATTCAATTGTTGTATTCAAATATTCCAGTTCCAGTTCACTAGAAAAACGTTTAGAATTGATACTTCTAAGGTAAACAAAACTCAAGGAAAAAATTAAATTACAACAGAATAATTTAACAATTTCAAAGAACATTTTTTTGTTATGACGTTTGTCTAAATATAGTCTTTAAGGTTAAGCGTTTGTTTTATTTATTTTAGTAAAAGCTAAGAACTTTGTTCTTAATTAGATAAAGTAATCAATCGTTCGTTTTTTTTTTTATAAAAGTTGATAAATAAATATATTCCTTAAAAATCAACAAAAAAGTTTAGTTAAAAGAGAGCAGATGGCGTTGTAATCATTTGAAAATCACTGGTAAAGCAATTTGTAACCTTTCGTTTATAAATGCTAACAAATAAAATCCAGAAACATATTTGTAAAAATATATAAAAAATAGGATAAATCAAATCTATTTTGTAAAACCCTGCCATCCTGGGAGATTACGTCACCTAATTAACTTGATGTAACCTGTATTACCATTTTCTTTAAAATTACGGGTCGGTAATTTTCTATACTGATTATAGCGGTTTGTTAGCAAATTATAGATTTTAAAATGAAATACTCTTAATAGTATAGTAGTGAATATTATTTTTTCTTTCTCAGTCATTCGTGTAAATTAATAAGTTAATCTTTATAATTTTTTACTTATTAACATCTCAATGACCCCAAGCGGCCATTGTTACATTTGTATTTGTATGCTTGTTATATTTTTCACATACGTCGTCATCTGTCGTCGATGAAATGATTTCCCGCGAGTTTCACGCCTCAAGTAATAAATGAAATAAACGTATTTGATATAAGTATTATTATTACTATTTATATTGTATGGCAAGTGTTTCTAGTTACAATACTAAATAATGATTTACCTTTCTGGAAATAGTAAATAAATTTCACTGAATTTATTTTTTTTGCAGAATAATGCGGTCAGATTGATTGTACTTTATAATTTTAAGACATTTTATAGCTATATATACTATTAAAATGAATGAGGAAACTAATAAATATTTATTTCTTTTGATAAAACTGAACTGCATATATAGTTGAGTAGGATAATATAATCAGGTCGATTCGACCAAATTTGCATTTTACAACATTTATACCAATCTTATCAAAAGCAAAAAGTAAATGTATCCAACATAAAAATACAAGATTATATTTACATCATTATATTATTTATTGTGATTGTTTTAAGAACAACAAAACTAATTAAGATAAATTATTAAATTTGACTCCCAAAATGAAAAATTATTTGTAATTCTCTGTTTGTAACAAATTTTTTATTGTTAAAAATATGTGAACATTCGTTATTTATTTTAATTTATACCCAACCAGCTGTTACCAACGGCTTCGTCTATTTCTCTGACCACAAAAATTATAATTAATGTATTATTACATTATCCTTACCAAATTCCTTCAATTTCTAGAGAGACTATAAACAAAAACTTTAAAATGTCATAGTCTTAGTCTTAGTCTATAGTCTTAGTCCTTAAAGAATTTTATCCTTATGTGAATTTTTTTATAGCGTAAATCGAAAAATCGACAGTTGTTTGTTAGTTAACTTGCAGTTGTCACAAATGCGTGGTATGCATGTGTATCTTGCCAATATAGCGATTGTCATATTCATGTATTTTGTTTGCTAAAGAATTATCACTAGAATACATTCGAATGACTCTCCTTTGTACGCGGTCAAATGGTGGTAGCTGATATTGGGGTGATCCGGACCACAGGAGGATAGCACGCAGGCTTGGGGTACACCAGCGTTCAAGAACTTGGGGTCCGAGCAAAAACCGTCGAGAACGGCCTGTATGCTCCGCCACGTGGAAAACTGGTAATCCACTTGCTTAAACTCTCGGGAAGCCCATAGGAAGGTAGCTTCGAAAGAAGCCTCTTGTGCCATACGCGATTGAAGGCTTTTGCCATATACAGACTAACTGTCAGACCATCTCCCTTGCTTTCAATAACCGCTGCCCAATGGTGCATAAGGTATAAAAGAAAATCACCAGCTGATTCACCACGGCGAAAGCCATGCTGCCGGTCATTGATCAACTGTTGATCCTCGAGGTACGTTGGGAGCTGTTGGTTGATAATAATCTCCATGATTTTGATGAGAAGAGAGGTAATGGCGATAGGTCTGTAATTAGCTGGGTCCGAGCTATCATCTTTTTTAGGGATCGGATGGACAAGGGCAAACTTTCATGAGCCCGGGACTGCGTCTTTAAGGTAGGAGTGCCGAAATAGCACTGGAGTCAACTCAGGAGCACACGTTCGTGGCACCAATAGAGAAATGCCATCTGGCCCACTCGACTTATGAACATCCAAGGAAAATAGAGACTGTCTGATAGTTTTTTGCCGATTTTTTTTTCTGTGTCTTCCCTTGGTTGTGTGTGCAGTGTCTTCCCTTGGTTGTCCAAAGTCGAGTTGGAGGTAAAAAGAATGCCCAAGAGATCGGCTTTCTCTTTTGCCGTTTGGACCAGAGAGTTTTCCAGAGACATTCCCCATGTGCAATGGCGGTTAACTAAAGATATAATGTAAAAACAAGAAAACAATTACTGTGACCATAGGGAGTCTTATCGTGATACTAAACACCGCTTACAAGCTGATAGTTTATCCGATATACTTTGGTATTCAAATCTGCTTTTGAGACTATTTAATTACAACAATATTAGGAGGATAAAACTGTAACTAATAAAATTAGTAACATTATTTGTCGTTTATTTTTTTTTATTTTTATGTTGTGTTACTTTTTATATTAAGAGACAACCTTTTATTAATTAAGTAGGTACTATAAGCATAGCGTGTAAAAAAATCTATCCAGATTTATCACTTCTGTTATTATATACTTATTTAATATATATATATATTGATCTGCATTGCATGCATCTCTCTCATGCATCATGCATCTAATCTCTGCATGCATCTCGTACCGCTTAGTATGTCAAATTTGTTTTAAAAAACTAGGCAAAGACCTTAACAATTGAAATAACATTCAATATTCATTTACTGACTTGACTGACTTATGACTGTGACTTATGACAAACATTTTATAAGAGTGTATAAATCATTATGTATTATATTAAAAAAGTTGTCAAAGTAAACATTCTAATCATATTATATCTTTAAAAATAATTACAAATTGAATTACGCGACTGATTATACCAATAATTATTTGTTATCTTTTTGATATCTTACTTCCTTTCAAGAACAATAACTTTAAGTCTTTTCATACAAATATAATATTATGTACATTCTCCTAAATAATTGATGATTTAAGATAAAATTGCTGTGTTCGTCTTTTTTATTAATAATAACAAAAAGAATTTAAATATATTCACTTCTTTCTCATTAAATCGTTTAATGTTATATTTTTTTACAAGATAAACAGAATATAATAAATAGATAGTATATTTTCTTTTATTGATATTAAATGGTCTACATTTTATTTATTTATTTATTTCATTCATATTATCATTTCATATATTCATTTTATATTATCCGTATAATTAACAAAATAATAGTATATAGGAGGTTAAAACAAAACTATGAACGATAACTATGACAAAATAAGAGTGATATAAAGTTATCAGTTATAAGTTATATATAAGTGTACGATATTTACGATGTAATCATAATTGAATGATTGGACAAAGTGATGCAATCGTTAACAACCGACCATTTCCAACAATATCCTTTAGGCAGTATATTATGTGAATCGCTGCACAGAGATGGATAATGCAATTTACAGCTTCGATAGCAAGCGAGCGTTATTTGGTTACATAACATACAATATACATTATAAAGAAATACATAACACATGCTATTATTATTTAAATTTTATAATTGAACTCCTAAATCGATATTTAGCATAACCCTACATTATAATTATAATATTTTATTATCCAAACGACACTAAAAGTAAAACAAATTCAAAGACAAATATCAAACAATTACTATTCTATTTACTGTAACTAAGATTAAGTCAACTATATACCGCCTTACTTTGCATATCTGTGTTTCCTAACAGACAAATAATAATAATTATTTAATTAAATTTAATATTCGAGCTTATAAAACATAGTAGTTTAAGGCTCTTATTGTTGTGATAAACCTCACAATATACAAAGATCCGGGGCAAGAATGTCTGTTCAACATTAAAAACATTTATTAACATTAATAAAATAGTTTTATTTTTAACTGGAAAGAAAGCAATACGTTAGGTAAAAATAATAAGTAAATATCTACTTGTATTATAGAATAATTATTAATATAAAAATTCACTTAGTCGTAATTATGTTAAAACATTCCACCTCTTCAAATACTATTTAAACACTAATAGTTACCTTTTAATATTTAAATACTGAGAACTCTTTAAGTGTTCCATTTAGACAAAGAATAGGAAGAGTTGTTTTAACATTCTATTTCATTGAATTAAATACAGTATTGTCCATTAATGTGATTGAAAAACGAATTAAGCAATATAGTTTTAGTTGTATAAGCAATATAAATCTCCATAATAAAGGTTTTATTATTTTTATTACATCTTCATTCTATTTTATTAATAAACTATTTAATAAATTAAATTTTAAATAATACTTTTACAGGCCTAAAATTTATTTGTACATGTGATCTCATATAATTTTATTTTCTCCAAACCTAAATTTAGAAACTTAAATGTGCATTATGTGTGTCTGTCTGAAAGACCAGAGACGTTTAAAACTTTAAGACTAAGAACAGTTTTAATCAAAATCACAAAGTATTATTAAAGTGACCTTGTTTAATTTTAAAAATAAGTTTTGCTTGAACGTGATTTATATTTAGATATTTTCAATGCCTTGTTATCAAAACCGCTTTTCAGTATTATAATGTATTAAAATGTTTAATATATATTTTTTTTAATTTTAAGCACACCTGTTCACAAAATGTTATTTTTTAAATACTGTAAATGTAACTTAGTTCCTTTTGATAATATTAGTGCATGTTATAGCAAAGACAAAAACAGTGACTAACTCTTACAAGTAATCCCGTATGTGTAGAAATATTATGAACTCCAAAAGCTTTTGAAACAAAAGGATTTTATTAAGATAGTGTTTGTTTAACACTTAATAGAAATGTTCTGTTATCTAGACACTAACAATTATATTCATAATACTAATCTTCAAACTCACACTCATACTCGATGGTTATCGAAGTCATATTCGTACAATTAATAATTCTACTTTGACTTCAAAGATTTCTTGGCCTGTGTAATCTGCAACTAATTTTACAGCAGCACTTCAGATTATTAGTTAATTATATTAATTTACTAGATTACTACTTAATGGGTCTGTCAGATATTCGGCACCTAATGTTTTTTATTCTCTTTATTTAAGTTTAATTAAGAGAATAAATACATTGTAAAACGCTTGAGAGATTTAAATATCTAATATTAACCGGAAACCATTGTTGTGCTTCTAATAAAACATACTTTCGATATTAAGCTAATGTGTTTTTTTAATGTTGGTTGTCATTTAAAAATAAGTTTCTAACAATTTCTACTAGTGTCTTTGCCTCTTTTCTTAAGTTTGCCTTTTACAATTTTTCTTTAACATATATTTTCTTATTCCGAACTTTTAAATTAGTGAAAGCTTTATCACTATTAAAAAATTTGTAATATTCAGAATAATAAACAAATATAATAAGCGTTATAAAATTATTAACAATAATTTAAACTAGACAACTACAATACATATAATAAATTATATACATAAATATGAAATATGAAGAAGTTTATATAATATAGTATTCTTTAAAATTGATATTCAAATAATATGTAAATAAGTGAACATTTATTTAAGTGTAACTTTCCACTTCATCTAATAGTAGTATCGTTGTTAACACTTCGTCCTCATTAAACGAAGTTGTATTGAACTTTACACAGGAATATAAATGCTTTATATTACTTTAATGTTATTTAATATTTAATTTATGAGTAATATATTTACTGAATATTTATATATATAAATAATTTTTAATTATTAAAGAACACTATCACTTTAGTAGAGCAATTGTAATTCAATTAAATAATTATTTAACATTTAAATAAGCATGACATATAAATATGTACCCACAATTTCACATATCTATCACATATCTATTCCTACAATTTCATATATATCTTATCCTATACAGCATAGTAAAAACATTGGTTAGGATTTTTGAAATATGCTCAATAGATGTTGCCTTAGTCCCGATAACGACTATTATAATATATAAAATTCTAGCCTTATTGGTAGAGCAAAAGAATGTGTCCCAGAGATGATTATCAAGTTATGCTAATATATTTTTTATTATTATTTACTTAATTTTTTATGAGCCTAACGTGACTAAAACAATTTTATAAATAATTTCAAACTTTTAATTAGTGTTCCTTATAATATAAATTTATTTATGTATTTGACTGCAACGATTTTGATGATATGTAATGGAGTGAGTTGGTAGACACTTTAGAATGTAATTGAAAGCTTATAGTGACCGTTGAGCTGCATACGGATTCTACTCTTTAATAATATCAAAAACTAGAAATAATGTAGAATATTAAGATATCTGACTTGAATACAAAATATCGGCGATACGCCATACGTGGGTATATGCATATCCATTGTATCTGTATATGTATGTTGTTTGTTTGTTTAAATTTCCTTTGTGTAACTAATTAATAACGAATATGTTAGAAGATCAAACTCTGACCTGTTAATCGATAAATAAGACATAACATACTAATGTAATACACTAATTAACACTACTAAATTATGTTTATTATGTTACTAAGTGTTATGTTACTAAGTCCGTTATTGCCTCTATAATGCCTGTAGTACCAGTAGTTTCTATCTCGATTCTAGGTGAGAAACGAGCAACTCTTCATTTAAAAAGAGGCGCAGCGTCAGCATTTAATATTCTGCACTTTTACCGTGAGAAATTGAGTTGTTGCATATTATATAGATTTGTCCTGACTATGTCTGCGTAATAAGTACCTAAATATTGATTAAATTTTTATAGACCTAGTTTATATGTAATAAAAATAATCAGTATTATATACATATAATACAAATATAACGCCTTTTATTTATCTATTTCTTTTTATATTTATAACCCAAAATGTTAAGTTTGAGTTTTTCCACTATAAGACTAGGCCATCGACCGCTGACGCTGAGGGTATATAGAAACTAAATCCGATTTCTTAAATATAATTAGGTTC
Source organism: Melinaea marsaeus rileyi (assembly GCA_918358865.1). NCBI lineage: Eukaryota > Metazoa > Arthropoda > Insecta > Lepidoptera > Nymphalidae > Melinaea > Melinaea marsaeus. Next base: position 22,497,669 of record OU911089.1, read on the forward strand.
CTTTTTTATGGTTTACAATGATTTAAAGTGCTAATATAATATAAAAAAAATAATCTAAAAAAATACAACAATATTGGGGTCTATGTGGATTTAGGTCACTAACCTATGCAGAGCGGCAACAGCGCACGTCAAAATACTTTAGTAGTTATACTGTATACTATACCGTTGTACTAAAACATTTTCACTGATCACTTCCTATTTAATATTATATATTTTCAGTATAATAATCACAAAATAAATTTTACAATTAAATTTATAACAATCCTCTGAAAGGTTTTCAATATGGCTGCCATTGTGAATAATGCAAAAATAAGATTGTTATATAATCTTTTTTCGTAATTACAAACTTTTTTAGTTTTATGATTACACATATTATTTGGTCCTTATAATATTGGTGTCAAACCGGGTGCTAAACATTTCACTTCATCGGCCCAATAGTGTATTTACAGTTGCCAAGAAAACTCATACTAGTACTAAATAAATAATAAAAACTATAAAATTATAAATTTCACATGTTACCAAGCTTTATCGGAAAATAACAATTAGGACTAGAACATCCTCCAATTCCAAATTCAGCACATTACTCTGTGATTCACAAAAATATATTTTTCCGTAAAAGTATCGCATATGTTTCTCAACAATCATACTATCGACCTCTAAACCAACATACTGTTAAATATTAAGTGAGACAGTAACGAAATTGATACGAATACATATTATAAAAATAACACAATTAACTCAAAACATAATTATAAAATGCGGTTCCATTGTGCGAGTGCGGTTCAGAAATATGAATATTTTGTATTCGAAGTAATTAAAAATAGGAAAATTTTACAGTATAATGTGTATATTTAAAACAACAAATATGAAAACTTTATTATAAATTAAGTTGACCGTCGAAAAATGAATATACACGATGAAAAAAAATTAGAAATTCCATTGTGTACATTTAATAATATTCAACTGAAAGACATTTATTATGAACACATTTAATAAACTCAACTTGTCGGTCCCATCGTGTTATTAGTGAGATTTGGAGTATTAATATTATTAGACAATTATTTCAAACCATTTGTGCATCAGACATTCGTGCATCGAAATACGAGTAGTGCAATCGTAATACAATATCCATTTCCAAGATATCTGTTCTGAGATTGAGATATCAAAAGAAAATACAATTTGCTTTGGAGTTCAATGATAATTTTTTCCCAGTTCATGTTAACACTTATCATAATGGACTGGGGCACAAGTAAATTTTTAATTTATTATATATTTGTTTATAACGGATTTTGAAATATATGTTTAAAATTCAAATCGTATTTTCTTTTCTTTAGTGATTTTTTTTTGTCTCGATAACACAGGCACACAAAAAAAAAATGTCATGAACCAGAGGGGAGACCCCATTATTCTTAGGTTTTTGGGATCGCTGAAACCGAATATGACAATAAAAACTAATTTTAAATGCCCGTTTTCCCGCTAGCACCCCCTTACTATCTCTTAAGGGGTGAAAATTGAAATTTTTGTATAAAATCAAGATAGATGTATATTTCTACGTTTTTTGGGATGCTGGAACCAAGAATGATAACTAAAAATAAATTCATGACCACTATCACCCCCTTACCACCCCTTAAAGGGAGTGAAAATTTCAATTTTTCTATAAAATCAAGATAGATGTGTATTTCTACGTTTTTTAGGATGAACCGAACCTGATGATGATGAAAGGAACCGAAAATGATTACTAAAAATAAATTTAAGACCTCTATCACCCATTAACATCCCTCACCAACCCTTACGAGGGGTGAACATTTCAATTTTTATATAAAATCAAGATGGATGTGAATTTCTGTTTTTCAAGATGCTGAGAGAAAAAATGATAATAAAGTATATGGTAACCTTATACCGAAATAGAAGGAACTATTTTCCTGACAATTTAGGAGACTACAGTGAGGAGCAAGGTGAAAGGTTCCATCAGGATCTTAAGACAATAGAACAGCGCTATCAGGGTAAATGGGATGTCAATATGTTAGCAGACTACTGTTGGAATTTAAAAAGAGATTTGCCAGAACAGAAAAGAACCAATAAACGGAAACCACTTAGAAGAACCTTTTACAACAAGAGAGTTCGTTATCGTAGAAACAGGTAGACGCTCAATAGTGCGAGGCAAGGGGACTCACTTTAATCCAGCACCCCAAAAGGGAACAGAAATCTACTACGTCCACGCTGTTGTTCCTGGGTTATGCTAAGAGTAGAATTAAATCATAAATATATATCAGATACTTCTGATCGATAAAGCATTTGAATTTCTAATATAAGAGCTAACACTAACCTCAAACTAGTTTGATAAACATGTCATTTACTGTAAATCGTTAAAATTTCTTCATACATCTTGATTTTATACAAAATTGAAACTACCCCCACCCTCCCGTTAGGGGTGGTATTGAGTAAAACAGGTATCAAATTCACTTTTGGTTGTCATTTTCGGTTTCAGCATCACAAAAAACGTAGAAATACACATCTGTTTTGATTTTATAGAAAAAATTGAAATTTTCACCCCCTGTAAGGGATGGTAGGGGGTGATAGTGGTCATGAGTTTATTTTTAGGTATCATTTTCGGTTTCAGCATCCCAAAAAACATAGAAATAGACATCTATCTTGATTTTATATAAAAAATTTCAATTTTCACCCCTTAAGAGGTAGTAAGGGGGTGCTAGCGAGAAAACGGGCATTTAAAATTAGTTTTTATTATCATATTCGGTTTCAGCGATCCCAAAAACCTAAGAATAATGGGGTCTCCCCTCTGGTTCATGACATTTTTTTTTTTTGTGTGCCTGTGTAATTAAAGAAATATACAAAAACATAGTCCATGTTAACGTCAAACTTAAAGGAGATCTTATTTATGAATTAGGTAAAATGACACACCCTTATCAGACCTTAATAACCTTCAGTAATATTTCAACAGCTTCTTGAGGCAGTAAATCGTCGTTAAATCTGAAAATACTCTTAACATGATAAAACCCTTACTAATACTCAATAAATAAATTGAAACAGATTGATGAACATCGAACGTGATCGAGTCCTAGTCAATGTCAATCGGACTTACTTTTAACCAAGCTTTGTATATAAACTTTATAAACTCATCATCCAAAAATTCGCATCTGCTGTGTCCATACAGATTTGTGTAGATATACATATTTTATATATATACTAGATTATATCTGGTTGATGTCGAAGCTGTAAATTGTATTGTCCGTCTATACAGCGGTCTTCATAATTTACTGGCTTGTCCCAATAAAGGGTAGTTTTGGTATTTTATTGGTAGATTGTTAGCGATACCCTTAAGGGTGGGCAACCATTTTATTGTAGCTTAAATTGTAAGTACTTATTGTATATTTCCTTTATCACCGTAAATATATCTGCAGTCATATTTTTTTTAGGATTAATTTCTAGTTTTGAATTTCAATTTGTTAATATATTGTAATTTATAAAATATTAAAAACAACATTAAAGTAATCGGTATGAAGGCAATTGATTGCATTTCAATTCTGTTAAACAGAATCAATCACACGATGAAATCTACTAAAATACTGTTTATAGAATTTCAGTCTGTATAAATTTCCCGTCCGTCACCGCAAAGCCGTGGTGTTTATAGTCACCGTGGAGTTTGATTAAGAGAAATTGTTGGATTATCAATGATTGTATTTACTCAATGATAATCCATCAGTTTCTCTCCCGTCAATAAGAAAGGAAGAGCTCTTTTAATCAATCGTTAATTTCTATTTATTGTGAACTATCATTCACAATATTATTTATTATTTTATCGTTTAATAGTCATGTCGTCTTATATTTGTCTTTTTTACTTTCCTCAAAACAATTTTCTCATAATGTACTCAACATTATTATACTATATTGGTATATACCTCTACTACGCTAATTATGAAGTACATCTCGAGTTTTCCTATAATATCGAAATACCAAAGTGTGTTATTTAAAATTTTGAACCGTCACAAGATAAATAAAAAAAATGTAAATCAATAGTTTTAAGCTAAATGAAAATAACTCTTCACATCTTAAACAGCACAATAATTTGTTATCTTTATATTGTAGTAATGTAATATTTTTTTTTCGACGGATTCTCAATCTCCAGTTCATAAACGGCGTAGCGCCCCTACTCTGGGGTCTGGGTCTCGTCATCGCATCGATTGCAATAGATAGATTCATCTATGGAATCTACCTAAAAATACAAAACAAGATATGCGCTTGGACATGAAGCTGCAATCTCTGAGATCCCGTATTCATAGATCCATCTGCCAACTGAGCTCTGATGGGGCTTCTGACTGTGAGGTAAGTTTTATTCGTATTAAAATAGTCTTATAATATTTCTTACTAAAGCAGTACAAGAGGAGATTATCACATTCAAGTATATTTTCAAAACATGTGACTAATTTAGTTTCTCTCTCATCAAGCATAATTCCAACACCATTCCTTTCATTCCCGCAATAATAAAACTTGTATCCTTCACCAACTTTTCTCGCATTTGATCCTTTCCATTTCGTCTCCTGTAAACATGCTATATTTATTCGTCTTCTGTTCAACACGTCGGCAATTCCTGGTCCTCTTTTAGTGATCGTACCAACATTTCAATTTCCAAGCCGCAGTCTTACATCCCTTTGTTTCCGTCTATTACCATACTGCTAAAAGATTTGGCTTTGTTTTACGGCCAGCCGTCTGCCTGGCGCTAACTTTCCTTGGGAATGTTGAATTTGTTAAAAGTTTTAATAAAGATTATTATTACTACTACTTTTATAATAATTGTACAGAAATATACATTACAAATTAATATTTATATCCACAGTATTTGATGCAATATAAGTGACAAAGTGTTTAAATTTCCTAATGACTACAGATTTAACATTAGGAAAGAAACATTAGTACATGGCCTATACATGTATACAAGTATTTGACAAAATAACATTTAAATGCTTATTTATAGAACACAATATCAAATGTTAATGACACACATCTAATGTTTAGGAAATTAAAAATCATATTAATGTTTTCCTTAAATCTATTAATTATTACAATTGTAATTTAAATGTTATTGTCTTTTCTAAAATTAATATCTGGACTGTGTTGTTTTATATCTTGCTGCTTGCTATATTTCATACATATTCTTTAATTCCTTCATATTTTATTTCGCTATGAAACTTGTGGTGCTATCTGTGGGCGTTTTTTAGCAATTTTATTGATCGGACTATGGAAGCGTGTTAGGTGTTGTCGCTAATTGCCGATAGATGGCAGATCAATGCGTAATTAAATTTTCAAAGATAGTTAAAACAGCTTCCAATAGATGGCACTCTTCCACATTGCATTTAGAAATGTGATGAATTAACACTTGAGACTTAAGCTTTTGTGATTTAAAGTTATTTATTTATTTATTTTTCATTTAAAAATGATAAATAAATCAGCGACAGGATAATTTCTTCGTACATGCACTTCGTATTATTTAACTACTAACTAATATCTTGTCGTTAGTTACTTCGATGTCTTTGATTTTCTTACTATTTACACTGATTCCTTTATATATTTTTAAAATAGTTTTTATGATGAACATAAATGGTTGTAATTTGGTTGACCTTGGCCTCCGCCTTCGTCTCAGCTGTTATACCAGGAGCAGGTATTATAGACGGTTCCCATGGTTCAGACACATCAAATATCATGTTTAAGCCCTGCCGATGACGCTATAGCGTAGCGTTCACCAGCTGGCCCGATAACAATAACCGACCAATACTCTGTCCAGCATATTGATACTCAATAGCTCTGTGTTTCTGCCACAAAAGTATCATGCCTTGGTTTGGTTAAAAATTCAAATAATGTAGTGCCTGTATTTTTTAAGTTAGTCTTTGAATACCAAATCTTATTTCTAAGTGAAACATCTTAGATTATACAAAAATGGCTCTTGATTTATCTGTTACTGCTTTACTCAAGCAGTGACAACGACTTATATCCTCCAAAGAAAATTCACATTTCACACACAACGTATCTTGAACGTCAGGGAATGTTTGGTTAAAATTTGCGTTAAAAACCGTAAATAAAAAAAAAGTAGCTATATATAACATAATTTGGTTATTTACCATGTATAAAATCTTATTTTATAAATCAAAATTAAGTAATTTAAGACCGAAACTCAACAGTCACAAACGCATAATTTAAAAAAAATTACATCAATTTCAAGTAATTTTGGGTAGACCTCGAAGAATTCGGTCTGCCCATTCATTTGTACCCGACTTGCGAATTTTGGAAAAATTTCTTCACAGGAGGTCTTATTACCCCCTGAGTCCGAAATGACCATTGGTCAAAAAGTTTATATATATATATATATGCGTGCGTGCATCCAGATTCGACTTTTGTCAGCACGATAGCGGCCGCAGTTTCGATCGAATCGCTTTCAAACTTTGCACAAAAATCAACCATCCAAAAATAAAGGTCAAGTTCGTTAACCAGAGAAATCCGGCCACAGGGGGCGCTAGGGCCTCACTTTTTCTGATTTCAGTTTTTCGACCATAACTTTTTCCCTATACAAAGAAGATCAATCGCGTTCATATCATATGATGTCTTTGATGAATACCTATAACTAATGCAGATAAACCGAAAACCTAACTTCAATAACTTTTTGGAAATTTTTGGAAAAAAATTCATAACTTTATTCTGGTAAACATTCTTACATCATAAGTATTTTTAATAGAAAGGTTATTTTTTACTCTAAATTTAAGTATCAAAAGTTTTTCCGTAGAAGGTACCGTTTCCGAGAAAAAAAATAAAAACCACTTTTAGCTTGAACATTTAAGGTAGGTAAAACCACGGCAACTTTTTTCTGGTAAACAGTCCCTCTTCGCAAATATTTTTAATAGAAAGGTTATTTTTTACTCTAAATTTAAGTACCAAAAATATTTCCAAAAAAGATACCTTTTCCGAGAAAAAAAATAAAAACCGCTTTTTGCTTGAAAATTTTTGATGTAAACAACGGCATCATGTGTTATTCTTAGGTAGTGAGTTATATTTTAAACGAGTTACACACGAGGTCTACCCACGCGTGTCCCCCTGCGGGCACGGATTTTTTGTTTATAATGCCTTCATGTAATTTAATTTAACTTTTTTATATCAACATTAAAATGATATTTAAATAATATACAACTCTTAATCGTGTCTTAGTCATAATTCTACTCATTAAATAATCTCGATCATTTGACACTATTTTTTTTAAGTGAAGTAAATATCTTTTCAGAGGAGTCGTTACGCTTTATTTTACTTAAATTAAAATTAATCTTTATATTTAATTTACGTAACCTGTTTTTTATTCGTTTAAGAAATATTTATTTCAAATGTGTTTATCACATGTGTTTATCATTAACTTTAATAATGTATGTTAATTAAATAATGATTATATTATTGTATTATATAAATTAGGAATGGACAAGCTGGAACAAACTATGAAATAAATATATTATCAATTTTATTATTATTTTATCATTACATCATGAATAAATATATTTTTTTAGAATTGAAATATTTAATTTTCTTTCCAAATTATACAGTTAGATAAGATTAGATAAAATATGATATCGGCAATAAGTCATAACGTGGCCATATATATATCCATTGTAATTTACTGTTTAAATTGTCTTTGGGTAACTAATTGATTCCTAATATATTAGAGGATCAAGCTTTGAGCTGTTAATCGGTGCCCATAAGACTTACCATGATCATAAAATACCTTTAGTTATAGTCACAAGAATAGTACCTTAATATTTAATGCCAGAAAGATCGATAGGAATTAATTACCGTTGATTGTTTTTTTTATTTCTGTCATACAAATTATAATTAATAATAATCATTTATTTCTGGGATATATTTCAGTTGAAAACAGAAGAAAACATTTACCCTTACCCTTTGGTTTAATCTTGTATTGATAATGTGTTCTGTCACTGTAATGTTTATGAAGAAGTGATGATGACGAATTTAAGTTTAGAACATTGTGGTCTTTTAATCATGAAATTGAAAGAACCCAAAAAATTATAGCCGACTGATAAAAAAAAAGTAGAATACTTACTTTTCAAAATCATATTGCGCAAAAAGTGCTTAAAGTAGACTTCACTGATAGTCATTCAAATAATATGAATATAACATTTTTCGATATTTGTTACATGAATTTAAAAACATTTTTCATCCAAACAATAACAAAAATAAGAGATAACAAAATACTGACTTATATGTTGAGCGGCAATGGAATCATGATCCTGTTTATTAAGTAAAGTTAGGAATTACAATATTTAAGAACGCTTGTGTACAAGCTAAGTTGATCTATAGTAGAAATAAACTATTAAATTCATAAGATAAAATAAGGTCAACTTTGGATGTTTTATTTAGTGTTACTGAGAAGACAAAAGCCAGGACTAATGGTCTTATAATTAAAAATATATAAATAGATACAGAAGTGGCTATGTTCAGATTTTTTTTTACTGAAAGTGTATGCATATTTAGTAAAGTTCCAAAAGATATTTTAGACTTTCCTTTTCTTATTTTTTAATCTAAAATTAAAGGTATATTATTAAAAAAATCTTATTACAGCATTCAAGAATTTTTAGTTGATCGAAATTTGTAAAACTTAGTTTGCTGACTCATTTGCAGAGGTGATATTATAATGTATGCATCAAACATAGTTAAATGTAATTTAAAGCGAGCAACTGTTGAGTTGGTTTTTCTCAGTAGAGCAGCATTCCCCGCTGGTGGTAATTTACTTACAGACTGATGATACTGTCGTTTTAATGTAATATTTGACGTTTCAAAAGTGCGTATAAATACCTACTTGAATAAAGGTATTTTGAACTTTAATTTGCATTTAATAAATAATATTCTAACGTGCTCTTCTTAAATGATTAATGTTGTGTTTCATGATATAAAAATATATTTGAATTTATTTTCTTTATCTGTTCTGTGTTTGAATATGTAAGTATGTATCGATAATATTTTATAAACAATTAGTGGATAAATAGTTTTTAAACAGTATCTACATCTAGAGAATATAAATATCAAAATGTCTAGAGAATTTAAATATGTCAAATTAATTTTATTTAGCTGTAAAATTTTCCGTTGCTTTTTATATCAGAATATTTCAACGTTATTTTTTCCCAGCAAAGCGATGCAAGTCGGAAAAATAATTAATCCGATGATAAAAAACTAAAGACCGTTAAATGCAAAATATATAAATAATTCTATTGAGTACAAGATGAGAAATGTGTTGTGAAAAATTTAATAAACTTCACTCTTTGATCTTATCGTGTGAGATATTTATTAAAAAAAAAAACAATATAAAATGTAAGATAGTTTAGCATAATCTGTTAAATCTCTTCTGAATCTATATTGAAAGCTAATAGAAGTTTTGGAGGTTTCAAAAACAGTTTAAACAAAGTTATTTTAGAACGACAATTTTTCACATTCCGAGCACCCTTTTTCGAGGCCATTCTTGCCTTTTTTTCAATGTTCTGAAAAAATACCCTCGACTAGGGAAGAACTAAGAAGAAGTGTCAGTAGAAAAGCAATTCGTAAAGTACTACCCTTGGCAAAAAATATAGAAAATGTCAGGACCTGCATCTTTTGGGCAAATACCCAATTTAATTGTTTCAGCGAGGAACCCATTAATATTAAGATTGGCACGGTCGAGATATAGGTCCCAACTATAAAAAATCTATAATAAAATATTACAAGTCTTTGTTTGAACTAGTCTGAACTAGTTTTATTTAATTTTCAGTTTTTTTTATTTAGTTTATATTTATACTTCAGTTTCTTTATTTGAATGATAAAATCGCGTACATATTTGTAAGCTTTTTTATTTTCAATATATTATTGTATACAGAATATATGCATCAAGATATAAATATATAAAAAAATATATATATAATTGTTTCCGTTTAATATAACTACACAGTGTTATAGTAGACTCAGCCGTCGCCGCAAAGCTGTCGTGTTCAAAGTCACCACAGTGTTTAATTAAGAGAAATTGCTGGATTACCAATGAGTGAGTAGTTAATAAGAAACGAAGATCTCTTTGAGTAAATACAATTAATTTGTATTCATTTACGTATAAATATTCATAGTATGATTTTTTTTTGTTTAACCAATCGTGAAATGGTCTTAAATTTGTACATTTATTTTATTTGTTCTATTTGTTTATTATTTTTTTTTTCTGTGCCCATGACTTCGTACTAATGTTCCTAAAATAAATAGTAACTAAATAGTCAAATTACTCCTTCTAACAGAATTTGCCAGTGAAATTCCTTTTAATATCGATCCAGCTGTTTCAGAGAATAGCCGGAACAAACAGACAGACAGGAAAAAAAATTAAAAATAGTTTTCTATATGTAAACCTTATGTACTTTCATATACACTTAGTAAAAAGCTGTTAACTTAGAATTAAAAGGAGACTTCATTTTTATAGACCAGGTTTTGCTCGCGCTTAGTTCGACATTATTTGTTAAGTTATAGATATAGGTACCTGCGTATTTATCGGTATGTGTGTGTGTGTATATCACTTTGCCTGCAATGCGCTCGATAGTCCTGAGCATACCATTACCTTAACACATACCCATATTTATTAATATCACAAAGAGTTATTGAGTTATAGACAGATATACAGACAGATAGACAAATATATAATGATAGATAAGATTGTGGAATTTAAAAAAGTGCAAATATACAAATCAAGCCAATACATTTATATACGATATATTAAAATATAGAAAAAAGTTAAATATTAACATTACATTAATTACATTATCAATTTAACAATTTAAAAATATGTAAGCGATGGTAAGGAGACAAGCTGTTACTAAGTCACAAGGTATATGAAAAAAATGTAAATCCATAGTTTGAAATAGATTATTAAAAGTGAACTATTTAAATGATGAACGGTAAAATATTTGTTACGATTTTATGACAAGAAGCTAGTTCCATCTTAATATGAGGTAAAATAGTAGTAACGGTTTTAATCAGTTTTCTTTATTAAGGATACGTCATGAAACTAACATGAAAACTGTAATAAAAGAAAAAACCTTTACTTAAATATCATTCATATAAATAGACAGAAAAAATTAAATTCAATAAAACTAGCAAGAATCGAACCCGCAAGCTCTGAGATTCTGTACCCGTCGCTTTTTTGACGACAGCGCTTCTAAGCGTTATTAATTTAGCATTGCAAAGTGTAAAGTTATTTGAGCCGACGTGATTGTTTTTTATTTGTGTTTAAAAATAACTTATTTTTAACGTATGTTCTTTAAAGTATATTTAACTAGGGTAAGGCCTGAAAGATGCTGGGTAAAGTAGATTAATTTTATAATTAAAACCTTAAGTGTATACCCCTTATTTTAACTGTAATAAAAAAATCTAACAATTTAATGAAGTTTATAAGTAATAAATATTATAATAATAATTATCTATATTTTTTTTTAATATAGATCATTTAGTAATAAGTAATTTAGTAAAAAATACTATAGAATTCCATAAACGAAAAATCAGCGCGCTATGTTTGTTCCAATAAACCGCCATTAGCCTCTTCGAAAATTGTATATAATGTTTATCAATGAAAAATAGGTAGTGTTTTATTGCAATTCACGAATATACTTTTTTTTTTACTTGAAAATTGATTGTGTATCTTCGTTTTGTAAGTTATACGTCATAAGTACAAAGGTACTTATATTAAATTACAATGTTAATACTGCAATATATATATATAACTTGTAAGAGCTCACTCTTAATTCCCTTCTACAGTATTATTCATGTGAATATTTTGTATTTATAGGTAGGAAAATTTTTGTTATCTGGTTTTATTACGTCAGTCTGATAACTTGATATTCTCAAAGATCGTCAAAGTTTATTATTAATATTCTTTACCACTCCACAACACGACATGTGTACGTCACGGGTTGTGAAAAAAGTGAAGCTACATTTATCGAATTTGTTTTTAGATACTGATTTAAATATAAGCAGTTTGTCTTTGTTTTTTCTTTATTTTTAAAAAATTACAGTAATATACAAATATATTTGTAAGAAATGACAATTTTTATCTAATTTAAAAAAAAAAAGGTTCCTGGTTTACTTGGTAAGTATAAGGTACTGGAGTGTCGTTTAAATTATTTATCTTTCTATTTAATTTAAAGGGAAAGGTTAAAAAACATCGAGCGCTGAATATCCGTCAGATTCATTAACTAGATAAACAGACTTTAAATAATTAATTAAAGATTACAGAGGCGAAGACTCCTTGAAGTTAAAGTGAAATGTATTAATTAATTTAGGTAATGAAAAAGTAAGGATTACTGCATTATTTGTTTGTGATTCAGAACATAATCTAAGCAGAGCTTTGAGGAAGGCAAGTTTATGTTTTAATTCTTACAATTAAAATTCTTATTATTTGTTCCTATTTGGTTGAAAACGTAATCAAAATTAGATACAGGTTATATAAGTTATGTAACCACCTTGGCTATTACGTTGACAAAATGTTTGCCTTTTACATACATCCTACAAACATTTTAATTGAATAATTGTTTCACTATACTTATGTTAAATACAAAAAATACGCTGATGTTCATCTAGATCTTTCGTCAATATTTTCGTTGAGTATCTAAACTCACATATCTAAGATTATCTAACTATACAACAATTCAGTACTCATTATGGTTTCTAGTTGAAGATTAGTTGAAGATAATTATTAATTCAAGTATTTTCAATATTTGACATGACCTTTTTTTCCGAAGTGACTATTCTTATTTTGTATCAGTCTGTAAAAGTGTTGTCTTCATTATTATGTGTGAATATCATCCCTCAGTCTTACATATATCCAAGAGAAGCATAATGATATCCCACAGGAATATATTTAGCATTTAAATATTTTTGTCTTATTACATCATTTAGAACCAAACCCAGAAATCGGTAGTACATAGTTTAATTTATAATAGTTAATTCGTTTTTAAAAAGACTTTAGGCCGAACCTTACAGCAGTGTCGTATTCATATTCTTCAGGCGTCCAAATTGGACTGAAATTCGTGACGTGACGCGATTGAAGCTGGAGCGGTTCCTTGTTGGGTAAAAACTAAAGTGTACATATGGGAGTAAGAGCTGCTTGGTGAGTAAGACTTTTCATCCCAAGGTCCTATAATAATTAAATCTAAATCTTTTTTGAATAAACTCATTTCTAGTTTGTGTTAACCCTAGATAACTAAACTGTTTTCATAGTTACATTATTACTACACCTTCGTCCAACGGACTACGGAATAAAACAATGAAATATAATAAAAAATATTTATTTAAGATACGAACTTGTTTCATCGCACAAAAGTAAGGATTATAATGAACAAATTAAGTACTAATTAATGTTATAATATCAATTTACACACACACATACCAACATTTTGTGGACCACAAACAGCTTTTCTACATCTGGTGCAAAGATGCTTGGTCATTCTCCGGGCCTTTGATGGACATAGGTAGCAAATTTTACGCGCGTTTGACGTAGAAGGAACAGGAGCTTCTATTGTTGAAGATTCGCCCAGAATATCCTCAATCATGACCCTTATATTACGCCCCAAACTCGCGGTCTGTTATCGTTGCCGAAGCCAGGGTTCCATTAGCTGATCTCCTAACTTCATTACAAAATCGCCCCCAGTCATTGGCTTTTTCTTATTTCTTATGTTGTTACAAACATGAATAGCGTAAGAATTAATAGAACATATATTGAGAATGTTATAAAAGTTACACACCGGCAATCTCTTGGTTTCCCGGTTAGAGCTTATATTTGCACACATTTGATCGACAGTGTCCACTTCACCTTTTGTGCTATTATAAAAATGTATTATTTCTGGTTTTCATGTCGTTTCATTAATAATAGGTTGACAATAAAAATACAACTTTGTTGGATTTGGCTTTAAAAGAAACTAATATATTTCTCTTAAATGTCGTCCGTTACCGATGTTCAGCTGTCAGATCTCTCCTTCGATTCGCTTTCCGATGCTGACTCCAGCCAATGACGAATCTGATCCTCTTGATTCCTCAAATCCATCTAAAACAAATATAAAAAAGTGAAAACATCTCTACATTTCTCCGTACCGTGTATCTAAACCGAACCAAAAATTTACTTACTACTAAATTTTGTATTAAACTTTTTATTTAAATCAATCCAATAAATTAAATTAGAAATGTAATAAATACTATTCTACATTTATCGATAAAAAGCAGATCTACAATATGTAAAACAATAAATATAAGAATTTATTAATGTACGTACCGTAACAATAAAGTTGTTGTTATTACTAAACCTTCGTCCAGCGGACGACGAAATGGTCACAGAGCACGTCCTATGACACGCGTGGACCCAATAGTGTCACGGGCTGCACTGTTTACTCAAATTAGGAAGGTAATGAAAGAGTCAAGGTCAGGGGACGGAGCGAAGTAGGTGATTTCGAATTTCGTCAAGTGGCACGTCGTCGCCTCGACGAATGATTAGTTATAAAGGGTTAATTGAGATAAGACTTTGGTCATTAGTACATTATCTAAATGAATATTAAGGTTAAATCGATAATATACCAGTACGTGTGTCTTTTATGTTTCATTTACTTTATCTCTTAACTTCATTCATTATATTTAATATTTATTTTTGAAGTGACCAACTAACCCAATGCTTAATTAGAAGATACAATTCCTGGGATGGTAAAAAATAACAATGGGTATATATAAAGGATATTGAGAAATTCAATATCTTTATGTGTGAAATCAGAAAAATGAATGATATTCCTCAGATCAATGCTCTCAAAATATTGATATCAATCATGTATATACATATTCTCTGAAAAATCAAACCATCAAAATATTTTGTGAGATGTGAAAATGTAACTGGTGTAATATGTATGTTAATATCATTTTTTAATTTCAGGTAATTACACAGCTTTTGTTATAACATTATAAATTAATTTGTTTTATATATACTAAGTAATCCTGAAGATCTTAAATGCGTTTCCGTATCAGAGTTATCCGCTGTTAGCGCTTCGGAAAACACAACGATTAGTTCATCCTCTTCTTCTTTCCTTATTAACATTCTTTCTTCTTTACGTATTTTTAAAATTCGAACACACTTTCCAAATATTTATTTATATATATATTTATTTAGCTTTACGCCATATCCCTTGCGGGGTAGCCAGAGGCGACGGAGCACCAAACGCTACGGTCCCTGCATACCTGCAAGTTTGAAGCGGTGTTTGAGAAAATGGAAGATTTAAAAGTCATCAGAAACGACCTGGAAGTTGGATCCAGATTCAGTTGTGGGTCACGACTTGCAGGGCTTTCAGCAAGACTTACTCATTGGAAATATTTTAGATCTGCGTGTATCCAACTTTATTACTCGCCAATTATTATATATATTTAATATTGTTATTTAATATTTATTATTATTTTTTGCACAGTTGTTTTTATTTGTATTGTTATAAATGTTATTGTATTTATTGAAAAATATTTAATGTGTTGTAAATGTATAATAATTAATTTTAATTGTAATGTAATTGTAATAAATAAAATGAACGAATGCGGCGTTGGGGACCGCCAACCAACACGCCATGTTCCGAACGGCGGGAGGTGGAGGACGGAACTACAAATAGCTGCTTTCCAAATAAACATCACCAATTAGTAACATTGCTTTGATAAATAGTATATTCCATTTCATATTAAGTCTGAGACTTAACTTTTAATTATTTATTTGCGGGTGAATGTTAATGAGCCTTTATTGCAAATATCAGCTTTTCACCTTATACACCTCAACTTTTCCATCGTACATTCGTGCATCGTAATAATGCAGTCCCAATACAATGCTCTTAAACATAGTATCTAGACTTTTTTTTAATATAAGAGGAGGGCAAACGAGCTTGCGGGTCACAGATGATACGTGATCGCCGCCGCCCAAGAACTCTTGCAAAAATCGGGGATTCACAAGAGCGTTGCCGGCCTTGGAGGTGGGAGGGAGTAAACGCCTTTTTTGATAAATACCAAACTTGCTCGATATATTCAATGTCAATCAGGCAAATTTGTAACGAAGCTTTTGCATATAAATTAACTTTTTAACCTCACCGTCCAACGAATGGCATTTGCAGTATCCATACACATTACACGTTTATGTCCATATATATACTCATATATGTATATACTATTGCTATAAAACTTGTAAATTATATTGTCCGTCTGAGAAGCGATTCTCATAATTTATTGCCTTGTCCCCATAAAGGCTAGTTTTGGTATTTTATTGGTGGATTGTTAACTATTCTACTTTCAATGACAGGCAACCATTTTATTTTATAATTGCTTTATGATTTCAGTAAATATTTTAGTTGTCATACAATTTTTTAGAATTTAAATCCTAGTTTCGACTTCAACTTATAAATACATAAAATACAATGTATAAAATATTAGAAAGAACATTAACGTAGTAGGTATAAAGGCAGATGATTCGGTTTCACAGAAATACACAGTAATTTGTAGTCGTAGTATAACTACTACTACTATTTCAATTAATACAGTTAATTTATATTTATTATCATGTATTCACAATATCATTAATTCGTGTAAAAGTACGTCATGTCGTCGTATATTGCTCTAAAATTGGTATATTACTATACTAAATATAGGATTAGATTAAGTATGAAACACATCACAATATTTACGCTATCAAAAAACAAAGGCACCTTTGCTTGTAATGTAATGTTAGTAAAACAAGGCAATCTCAAAAATATAACAGAATAGAAGAATAATAACATAGGCAAGTATTTTTTACAAACTTAAAACGATTTTAATCTTCCTAATGCTGTTAAGCTTATTATTCTCTCCTAGCGCCATTACAGACGAACTGAGGAGTTCTTTCACTAGTTGGTACATTTTGTAATTCCACTAATTTTGACTATAATTCTACATATTAAGTAGTCTCGATTCTTTGACAAACCCTCCTCATGAAACAAAGTTCTAAATAACTTTTCAGAGAAATCGTAATGTAATCTTACTTGAATTAAATTAAATTTTAATTTTAATTTCCGTTCCTTTGTTATTTGTTTACTGCATCTATTTGAAATATAAAAGAACATTATTACTTTAATAATGCAATTGTAAATTAAATTAGGGAAAAATATTTTAATACGATCTATTCTCTTATAATTTTATAGTTTTATCGAAAAAAAATATTTTAATACTTACATGTTATACGAATCTTCTGCACGTGGTAAGATTAAATGAAATATGCTATCACCAATAAGCCGTATATTGAAGCCATAGGCATATCCATTGTAATTGACAGTTCAAATTTCCTTTGTGTAACTAATTGATACCAAATATATTAGAGGATTAAGCTTTGAGCTGTTAATCGGTAAATTGCCTATAAGACTTACCATAATCATATAATACGTATTATATATCTACAGTCACTAGAATATTACCTTAATATTTTATGTAAGAAAAATGAATAGGAATTAAACAGAAAATATGTAATAAATAATAATTGAATTTGTATTCAGCTTTCAATGATTTTTATTTGTGTCATGAAAATATAACTAATAATGTTTGAGTTTGTGTCTATAATATATATACCTGGGTCTAACACCCATTTTATATGAAGTTAAAATATAGGCTAGATTGGTGATGTGAATTTCAAACCTCATTCGTGTATGTATACCTTATCACTTACAGAAAAATGAATAATTAATTAACTTAAATTAATAATTAATTCTTTATTTATTGTAACATCAACCATAATAAAAAAAAATTGTGTGCTAGTTATAAGGCTAAGGAAACATATGATAACACATACAAGTACACATATAATGCTTACATGTATCACATAATCTCTATTTAAGTGATCATGTTTTTTTGTCAACAAATATAATTACTCACTATAAATTTGAGCTCAAATCATTATAGACATTAAAATATAATAAAAAGATTGATTTCCTCTTCGAGTTATAACTTTAACATAAAACTTTCGTTTTGATTAAAATACAAAGACCCCTTCATAATAACATGAGACTCGTAAAACATCTTCCCGTGTGAGAATCAAACCCAAGACTGTATCTCAATTGTTAGTTATATTCTATCGCGCTATAATGACAATGATACCAAAAATATTAAAAACCATAATTATAAATTGTCCTTCCAGTCGACAGTCCGTTCATAAACAAGAAAAAAATATTCAGAGTAATTATAATTACATTTATATATAAGAAAGGTTTAAAAAAATATTATTTTAACCATTTAAAATAACAATTGTGTTAATATAACAAATTAAGTGTTATTTTATTTCAGAGTTACTAAACTTTTAACCGTACAGAATAAAATAGTAGATACGTTTACAATACTATACAAAAACATTATGTACCATGAACCTCTCATATTTTTGAACCCGATTCACTGCAAAGAAACTTCCTCCGTCCTTATATTTTCTTTACACCCTTTTGTTTAACAAATAATATTCTAACCCGGCGCTTTTGTGAAATAATTAAATTGGGATTGTTACATAATGACAGTGAAATATATTAAGGATTTATTATTTTAATTTTTAATTTTATTTCTGTCCTTGTGTTTCAGTGTGTTCCTTATAATAAATATTTTAATCGATAATACAATTTATTTACAATTACTGCATAAATAATTTTATCAAGTATGTCCTCAACTTTATTTTATTTAAATATAATTTAATTTGTGAGGCTTTTTCTTTCGACAAATTATTACACAATTTCACTTAAGTTTTTCTCATCGAAGTAACGTAGGACATAAAATGAATTTATCCGATGCTGAACAACTAAGCTAAGATACTCTGATGCTAAGTTTATAAATAAGTCCAAGAAAAGGCACATGCCTTTTCTTGGACTTATTTAATAACACATGTTATGAACATTTTTAATGACCTCCTTCTCTTTAGGTTCATCATGTTTTAGTGAGATATTCGTAGAAAAAAATTAATGAAAAATTAAAAATAAAATATTAACTACTTACTGCTCCTACTATTCACTTATTTATAAACTGTGTGATTGACTCTTAATAATTCCGTTTAATAATTACAATATAAAAAACGTATATTTTAGGTTGTATAAATAATTTGATTACATAGTTTTGTACGATAATTTAATAAAACTAAATTTAAAAAAGTTAGAATTTTTCCGCGACTAGCTTCATTCAGTGTATTTTTAAAGAGTCTTAATACTACAAGGAGACATACTAAAATGTTATATATATGATGTTAAGACTATAACCACATATGGAGATAACCAGTAATTTGTTTTCGAGTTAAATATTTATTAGTTACTCGCTAATTTATTAATATATAGTACACATTTATTCGTAATACATTTTTAGAATTTTATCTAAAAGGTTGTACTTGTAAAGGTGTTACTGTTTTTGTTCTTTATAATTAAACAAATATACAAATATATTGTCCTGTTTAATACCTTAAAATTACACCATACATATCTAATCTGATTAATGAATATAGCAAAGTATCATCCCTTATCAGACCTCAGTGCCCATAGTAATACTTTTACAGCTTCTTGAGATAGTAACTCTCCGTTAAATCTGTGATAAGTGCTCTTAACATAAAACCTTTTCTATAACTCAATAAATAAATTTCAAAGCTGAATAATGATCAAGTTAAGTAGATTATCTTACAATAATATAGAATCATATTACAACTTATACACCCGAATGTTGTTAGTGTTACAGTTTGAAAAAAAAAAATACTATTTCAATTTCAATATTTCACTATCCGTTAATTATATTACTAGGCTTATTAATATAGATTTTATTTTCAAATCACATGTTAACCAACTTACTGTCAAATCCCATGCGATATAAATTTTCACCTAATTCATTCTTCAAGAGGTGGCCTTTAGTGTCTGAGACAATGTGTATGACTGTATAATATAATATATTACTTGACTAAGTAATATATTATATTATACAGTCATACACATTGTAAGACTTTACGAGTTAACACAAGGCGCTGTTACACTGTATATATATGTTAGTTAATAGCAAGTGAAATTATAGTTCATATAATTAGTTGACTATAATCTATCACCATTTCATCGACGTGTCACATATATATAATAGAAATATATTATAATAATTGTTCATTCAGGAATGACGTTAATAATAATGACGTTAATAATAATGACACATTTGAAAAATACTTTGACACTAAAATTAAATGAAATATTGTTTGATAAACACGAAACAAAAGTACATTAATTCACCAACTGAAGCGGAATATGCTTTATATAAATAAAATTTAAGCCTAAGTTACTCCTTATAATATCAGCTAACCACCAGTGAAAGTCCTGTTGAAATAGGTCCAGCCGTTTCAGAAATTAGCCGGAACAAACAGACAGGCACACGGAGAAAAAAAAAAATGATTTTAATTAAATACCGTATATATTTTGGTATAATTTTAGTGAAAAACTGATAATTTGTATTTCCAAAAGAGACACTTCAGTTTTATTTATATGTATGAACTAGCTTTGCTCGCTTAGTTCGACATTAATTAAGTTCCAATTATATCTACGGCTTTATCTGCATATCTTTTTCTCACTTTGCCTGCAATGCGCTCCATCGCATCGATTTAATATTTATTTTTACATAGTACTATAAAGTTTACTGATCTCTTATATGACCTAAAATTTGCACATCCACATTTTCTTAATATGGGTGATACTGTTCTTCAGTTATATAAAGACATACAGACAGATGGATTTATTTTAATTTATCTTCAGGCCATATCCCTTGCGGGGTAGCCAGAGACGACGGAGCGCCAAACGCTACGGTCCCTGCATACCTCATACAGATGGATAAAATATAATAATAGATAAGAAAATAGTATAAATTAAATTAGTGTATCATAAGGCCATTGTTTATCACAAAATTGTTATTATACAAATGTACAGACTGAATCAATAGATTTATATAAAAATGTTAATTATTAATTATATTGCTAATTTCCCAATTATATAAAAAGCATGGCAATAGTACAAGATACGTTACTGAGTCACAAGTAATATGAAGAAACGTAAAACCATAGTTTAAAATAGAATATGGGTGAATAAGCAACTCCTTGCATCATTAATCTAAAAATATTTTGTTTTCTTTCTATAGCAATAAAGTCACTGATGTATATATTTATTCCGAATTTATGTTAAAAAGCTTCTCAGTCATAAATTCCAGTACAGAAAGTAGGACCGGGTTTAGTTGATTTGTTTATCAAGGATACTTCATGAAGTTTATAAGAAAGATAGAAAATAAAAAAAAATAAAAAAACGAGCAGCATTCGAACCCACAAACCCCGAGATCAAGTATGCGTCGTACTGAATCATGACGGCACTTCTCACCATAATGAATATAGCATAGGAGAACTTTGAGCGTTCACAAATATTTTTATTTTTAAATTTATTTTATAAATATTTTTAAATGTATTTACTGAGGTAATGCAAGAATAACATTTATTATCGTCAACTTAAATGTGACTTGGGCTCCTTCATGCTGGTAAGGCAATTTCTCTTCAAGCGCTGTTGAAGACAAATTAAGAAGTCCTTACAGTAGCACAGTAGTACAGTAGTAGTTTATAATTACACTAATTTTATAAATATATAACACCTCAAATATATATCCAAATTTAACTATAATAATAAAATAAACAATTATTCGATTTAATATTTTTACTAAATTATCAATATTTTTTTTATCTCAATAATTTGTAGAATTAGAATTCTATAAACAAAAATCAGCCTGCATTGGTAATTTCAATAAACCGCCAAAGGTCTTTTTGAATGTATATAATACTTATCAATGAAAAATAGATAAATTATTCATTGTTATTCATCGATTTTTTTTTATGTATGTTCATTTTGATTTATACAACACAAGATATCTTACATATCACATGTTGTAAAAAAAATTAAGTTACAGATATAATTTTTTTTTTAAATATTAATTTAAATATAAGAGAATCAGCACATTCTCTTTGTATTTTACTTTTATTCTTTTAATAAAATACACACATATTTGTAAAAAAATAATATTTTTATTTCATTTAGGGAATAAATTTTATAAACCCAACATATAGTGCCACAAGACATCACTTTATATATAAAAGATGTAAATAGTTAAAAGGAAATAACCAAACGCTTCCTTGTTCCCTAAAAAAAGACAGGAAGGTCTTTTAAAATATTTATTTTCTTAATTAAATTGAAGGGGAAGGTTAAAAAACGGCGAGAGCTGAATATCGGTTCATTAATTAACTAGATAAACAGACTCTGATTAATTAGTAGAAGATTACAGAGGCGAAGACCAAGGAGTCAAGGAGGAGGAGGAGGTAAAGTTAAATGCCTTAATTAATTTGTGTAAAGTGGTGTAATGAAAAAATAAGGATTATTGTGTTACATACTTATGTATGATAATAAATCTGTGAACAGAGATGTGAAGAAGGCAACTTTATATTTTCACTCTGACTTACCAATTTTTACGTTGTTTGATTTTTGATTTACTGATTTTCAAGATCTTTCGCCAATATTTTTGCTCAGTATCTTAGCTCACATATCTACTATCTTATTATACAATTCAGTATTCACCACGCCATGCTTTTCGTTCGACGATGTTAATATCGATTCATGTGTTTTCAATATTTGACCGACCTTGTTACCCGAAGTGACGATCATCATTAAGAAAGATTCCATCCACGCTAACAACAACAATTTTTTATTCACATAACACTTAACGCTGTCGTAGTTTTCGAATATTTAAAAAAATATTCGTTACATTGATAAGACTACCTACTTTGACTACTAACGCCATCTAGTAAATTATACTCGCAATAAACTGCGTAGGTAGCATTTTGTTTCCGTCGTCCTTTTATTTACACGACATGTCGCATTGCAATGTCTTTTATGTTTTTAATTACTTTACGGCTCAACTTCTCTCATTCTGTTTAATTGTATAATATATACTTTATAAGAATATGGAAATGTTATTTCTAAACTAACTTACTAAGTGAATGCTTGAATAAAATGTACAATTCCTGTGATATTAAATAAAATAAACGAGAATATAGTAGGAAAGGATATTATGCCATTCAATACCTAATGTATGAAACCATACAATTTGATGAAGAGTTTTGATGTAGATCTATGCTCCCACAATTTGATATACAAATTCTTTGAAATCAAAAAAAGTAAAACATTTTCGTTTTAAAATTCCTATTTTTATTATGCTTATACATTTACAGAACTACAATGAAAACTGTACTCTGAGTTTTAGGTTAGAAATAAGGACATCAAAATTGTCACTTTAAAATCATAGCGAGTGTATAGATTAACATCATTGTTTAATTCGAGATAGATATTGTTATAGCAATATACATTAGTTTAGTTTACACTAAGTAACCATGGAGATCTTGAATTCATATCCGCATCAGAGTAATCTTTCGTCAACGCTTAGCAAAACTAAACGTCCATCTTCCGCGTTATCTATTTATACAATACGGACTCGCTTCATTGGTTCCTGAGTAACTTACATTGCTTTGATAAATAGTTTAATACATTTCTTATGAAATATGAGTATTATTATTTTTATTATTTACGTCGAATATAAATGATAATGATTTTTTATTAAAGTAATCGAATGAATGCATCCAACATCGGCTCAATGAACCGCGTACACGAGTGAGCTCTGATTAAAAAATAAAAGCCAATCCATACAAATCTCCATAACATCCCGACCTCATTCACAAACGTTCTTAAACAAAAAACAATAAGTAATCATATAACTAATAGTCAAGTCACAGTTATATTACACGTTGACAGCGGTCCATCGTTAATATATGTGTCCATACCGAGAGCTAAATGTTTACTTCAGAGTAAATAATCATATAAATAATCTGATCAAATACTTCAACAATTGAGTAGGCTTTT
This sequence comes from Melinaea marsaeus rileyi, assembly GCA_918358865.1. NCBI lineage: Eukaryota > Metazoa > Arthropoda > Insecta > Lepidoptera > Nymphalidae > Melinaea > Melinaea marsaeus. The sequence goes on from OU911089.1 coordinate 22,521,692, forward strand.
GATGTTGGTATCACCGGTTACAATTTTAAGATAAAGGAAGAGAAATAAAAAAGATAGAATCAGTAATGCTAATTGGCAAATTGAAATTTTGTTCCCGGAAATTCAGATATAAAACGTTTTATTGAGAATAAATTAAAATAAATAAATACTATATTATTAAATTGTAAGAATTTGGGGTATTTAAATGTCAAATGTCTGCTCAAAGTTTCCCTTATTTTTTCCTACACAACCACAATAACATGTAAAATAAAATAATAATATATTTATTAATAGAAGTATTCATTTGTATAAAATTTGTAATATTTATGTCTTCACTGCAATACTGCAAAAGGATTTTTTTTTTCGGAACAAATAACTACTGAACTGATTTTAATAATTCTTTCCCTATTCAAAAGCTAAATAATCAGCGAGTAACGAAGGTAACTTGTTGTAATATTTAAATAGGATTAGGAACTACGTAAACTGTAAATACGGAGTAAGTGGACAAAGTGCACAGAAGAAGTAATAAAATAAACATAAAATAACTCTTTAACACCCAGTCCCAAAAACCACAAAGGATAATTTAATCACGAGTAACAATGGACTTAAGTCCAGCGGACTGGACGCGGGTGAGCTTGTATTCTATATATAGACGAAATTTTTAGCCCCGGGAAGGCTTTGTGATTTCATAAGTTCCTCCAGTGTTTCCTAAAAAATATTTAATTACAAATGAAAAATAATTTATTATTTTCTGCAATTAATTAGCAAAGAAATAAGTAATCCTCAAAAGAAATAAGCGGTTTACAGTTTTTGAAAGGAATGTAATTTAAATATACTTAATTAATGTAAAATAAACCTCGCTCTCAGAAGTTCTTTGCGGCTTCGTTTAATGAGGACGGGTGTCAAACAAACGAAACTACTTAATGTGCGGAGTTAGAGTAAGTAAATGTTTACTTCATGCTCATTATTTAAACATATTATGAAAGTCAAATAAATACTATACAAAATTATAAATTGTTTGTTAAATAAACTTTTTTATTCCTCGCTCTTAGGTTTCTCTTTTAAAATTTGGATTATGTATAAAGCATGCAAAAGATATAAAAATAATAAATACTCGTATGTAAAATGTTCAAAACTGTAGTAGAAGTATCGTTTTGTTATTTTAAAGTTGCGGTTACACTTAAAATATTACAAATAAAAAAAATCATGACAATAAATTAAATAATAATACTCGTATTTTCAATACCGATTCCTTATAATATGCTAAATTTTAAGTAAAAATTATAATTAGTATATATCTAAGAATAGATTCCGTTCAATTGTTTTTAAATATAATATAAGTATTTTTCAGGGAAACACAAAAAGGGTTTCCTGGTTTAACTGAGAGTAGAAATTCCTCGAGCGTTTAATAAAATATTAATCCCATAAATTAGCTGCGCCCATGACTTCGTCGATGCTGAATATGTTTATAAATAAATATTGCCTAACTTAGTCCTTAGAACATCAGTTATCCGTTAACAAAGTCCTGTTAAAATCGGTCCAGTCGTTTCAGATTTTAGGCAGAGAGACAAAAGGCTGAGAAAAAAAAGTTTCTTTATGTATCGTTTATACTTTCATATTCATTTAATGAAAAACTGTTAATTTAAAATAACAAACAGACACTTCAATTTTAATTTTATGTAGATATTAAACTTGGGAAATGATATAAAAACGGTGAGTGCCGAATATCTGACAGATTAATTAAGAAGATAAACTACCGCTGAATAATTAGTTGAAGATAACGGAGCCGGAGAACTCCTTAAAGTACAAGCACAATTAATTAATCGTTACGTTTCTTATTTGTATTAATGTGATTACTTTTTGGTTCTTTGGATTGCGTTGATTATACGGTGTTCGATTGAATGTTATTTTGACTTTAATTTTAGTACTTCAAGTAAGATGATCTTCATATGAAATTGCCTTCTGAAACACGTATTTTTTTATTTTCTAGTTTAGATTGCTTAAATATGAATATGCTCTACGAGTATATTATGGTCAAGATATCGTCTTTGATGCCGATGGTTGTGAGTTTAAAGATTTTTTTTTAGAGAGTATGTTGTTTATTATTATTAAAGTAACACACTAACACGTATTACTTATGTCATAATGAAAAATATTAAATATTATGGAGGTTGATCAGTTGTCTAATTCTCATAGTACAAGCTTTGCGTACTTTGATGCTAGATGGCGTTGTTTTAAATTGTCGTAATATATAATTATTAATAGCTTATCATATTCATTTAACAAGTTTCAAACAAAGGTTTTGAATATTACTTTCATATCGCACGGTTATTGTTAAAAATCTTTAAAATCTTGAATTAATTATAGCAATGATAAAATAATATAATATTATTTCTTGGAATCTTATACATTTGGAAATATTAATTTTCTCGAAGAATCTTTATAAAAATCTGTGTTATTTTTATAAAAAGATGGTAAGAGATTATATGAGGTAACACCCTCATATAATCTGAAGCTATAAAATTTAAAAATCCTGATAACTTAATTCACTTCGTTATTTAAATAGAAAATGAGATCTTTGCTAATCTGATTTAAGTATGAATAACAGAAAAAGTCTATAAGTAAGTAACTAATCTATCTATTCTTATACCTTATCTCCGGTCTCCGGTCTCCGGTCCGGTCCGGTAACAGAGCGGTAACAAGCTATCAGTGCCTATCAAATGATACACTAACATATAATTGTTAGGTGTACATTTTGGCATATATAATATTTACAAATACTGTTATTCTGTTTCAGCACTTACATCAATAATTTAGTTCAATATAAAGAGTTAAATTAATCATGTGACTGTGTTCATTTCTTTTGACGATATTATAATAAAAATAATATGAAATGTCAAAAATCGTTCCTGCTTGTATTTTATTATAATGCAATGTAATCATTATATGAATATTATAGTTCTCGGTGGCCGTAAGCCTTAGAAATATTTAAAGTTAACTCCGAGTTTTCTTTTCCGATGGCATATTTTGAATTCTTTGCTTTGAAGTATTTAAATGTAGGTATAAAATATTAATTGTATTTGAAGTGTTTTTTTTTTTGAGTTTATTATCATTTTCATTATGATAATATACTGTTTGTAAATCTTAAATGCTTTTCCTGATTTGAATGTTTTGGTAAATTGTTTACTGCTCTGAAATGTGACTGAAACAAGGGATAGGAGGATAAATATAGTATAATTTAATTATGTATAATCGAAAATATCACCAGATATTTATATTTAATATATCAAAATCATTAAGCAAATGTTTACCTTGAACCTTATTACAATGAAATAAGGTTTAAAATATAAAAAGTACAAATGTCATGCATTCTGATCTATAAACTGTGATGTGACGTATCACGACTGATTCGTTGACTTTGATTTAAAGGATCATATTTTATAATGTATATTAAACATTATAATTTTCAAGTAAACCGTTTTAATAGAAATCTTATATAAATATACTTATTAATAAATTTAGAAGGAGATTTACTAGTTTTACGATCCTGAAACTTCTTTTCAAAACCGATCTCAATATTCTAACTGAGATTCAAATGATAATCTTATAAATCGATGGTACTTATTGATACCTCGAACTAGGGAAAACATAGAAGCTATCTAATCTCACTAACGAATTGTCCAAGTCAGAGACCCTTATTAGACCCTTAGTGATACTTCTACAGGTTCTTGAGGGCGCAGTTAGTCAAAATTAACCCTCTAATGGGTGTACTTAATATAATAAATCCATTTATGTAATTCACTCTAAAGTTACTCTAGAGTAAGACAAGATACTATGTAACAAATAGCTATTGTAATCCTTAAAAAAGTAGACAACAAAAAGTCCTATTTATCCCTTTCATTTTGATAGAAATGAAATAGATAAACAGGACAAAAATATTTTTTTTTATCATCAAGGCAGACTTAAAAATTATATTTATTTAATGGTATATAATTTGAAATCTCAAACTAAATCTGAGCCGCTTTTTTCATTTATATTATTACGTCAAAGTCTGAAATTCATAAAATATTGATGTTTCTTTAGCTGTAAACATAAAAACATTTTTATATTACATTTTCAAATACTTCTAGTCCTATTATTTTTATGTTATTCATCAGATAATAAACTAATATAAAGAAAAAAACTTAAGTACTGTTATTTTGACAACAACAGATCTGTTTATAAGATTTAAATACTTAGTTAAATCAATTTGAACTTGAGAACTCTTGATATTTTAAGTAAGCTATTTCATATTTAACACGCAAAATAAAAACTACAAATTATAAATTTTACTCAAAATAGATTTTAAAATATGTGCCACTATAATTTTCGTTTAGCTGCCAATTTAGGCGGCGGTTAATAAATCATTCACGCAGTGTCCACGACCGGCGCAGCGCATGGATCCAATTGGCTCAGAATACAGAATTAGATTAACCTGAAATAATATATAATACACCCTATTAATTTAAAATTATGGTATATTATTATGGTACGAGTATATATTGGGTTATATTTTGGGTTTACAAAGTTCTGAAAACTGTATCTAAAAGTATAAATTTTGCCTATAATATCCCAGATCTTTCATTAAAGTATAGGTCTAGGCTATTTAGCCTATTTACCCCAGTTATACCTCTTAAGGAAGATTAAAATGACTTACCTGTTGTAGTCAATGTTAGCAAGATTAGTGATGTTAAATAACTAAGACTGTTTTTACTCTTAGTGGTTGACAGGTTACCTACCTGTATATAATATTATATAATTTAAAAATACCAAATATTTTAAAACAGAAAACTTTTTCAAGCGCTCTTTTAAAACATTTAAAAAATGCTTATCTACATGAAAAATATTAAAACATTTAATATATTACTTGATGGTAATAATATCATGATAATCACTTAGTATGAAATTTATATTTGAAAACAGAAATTCTTAAAAAAATAAAATTAAAAAACAATACGTATGTTACTAGAATTCGTGTTGAAGTTTATATTATATTTTAGTTTTAAATTCTACACTTTAATATTTTTATATCTAAATCGAGTTACAGATTCCTGTTATATTTTCATTTACGCGTGAGTTCTCGATAGCATTTGAAGTAGTCAGGAGCTGTGTAAATGTTTTATAAACTGACGGACAAATTTACAGCGAAATATCGAACAGACGCGTCCAATCCTTTATATATTGAAGGGAAATTTGATATTTATTTGGCATTCGGTTCTGTCTAGTTTTTCGTTTAATAAAAAAAATACAAAACTATTAGCGTTAATAGTTTAAAACAGAATAATCTGCTGAAAACTGACTATGGATGTGAAACTAACAATAACAATCAATGCATTGTTGAAAATATTGTCATATGAGTATATATGTAGTTATTATTTTAACGCGTGTTAAATTTGTAGAGCATTAATGCACGTACATTTTAGTCTTTTATATATTCCGGGACTACTACTATTATTATTATTATGATTGAATCAATTAAAAAACTATATATGAGCAAGATTCAAATAGCTCTTATAACTGAGCTATTTGCCAGTAAATATCATGATAAATTTATCTTGCTTTTAAACCTTTATTCTATCTATAACTTGTATTCATCGATTCAGAGTTAACAAATCACAAATAAATCTGGCCTCTCCATAATTCGTAAGTTAACTTCAACATCACTAAAGTGGTATAAATAATAAAACTTCTTTAATCGGTTGATCAGTGATCTAATATGTAACAAATTCTTATATATTCTGTAAATAAACAAAACCCTCTTACTTACTTAAATCATTTGTAGTAAATTGGGTCAAGTAACATGATTTTCCATTTAACTCGAGCTTTAAACTTAGTTTAAAACGTAAGGGTGGTCTAGTATTGTGTAAATAATTCAACCGTGAAGGAAAGTAGTCGTTCAACGCGGAATTGTGAAGAATCAAGAAGGAATAAAGGAAGAAAAGTATAGATATAATATAACCTATTTCGTAACAGCACCTTATTCGTGTAAACTATCATACAAAATATAAATATTCTCACGAGCTTTAAGTACACCTCTGTAGATATCATATAATTATAATAATACTATTCATATTTCTACAAAGCTTGTATGTTATCGAGATCTTTTCACAAAAGTGATGATTTCTCAAATTTCACGGTATACGTTTATTCAATTTTTACTTTTCTTGTTATGTTTGTACGAATATAACAAAACAATGCGCCATTTTGCATTTTCACTTTCTTTTGATAGAAATAAAGATATAAAGTAGCGATTACTTACGCTAGGGGTTAGGCGTGTTCTGATTGGCTGAATAATTCTTTTCTACATAAGAAATAAAGGGATAAAGTGAGTTATATATTACAAACCGCTTAAGTGTAGCGTATATCCAATCTGTAATCTTTGGTTATTTTTTATTTTCCAAATATTATTTGTGTTTTTGAAATGTTCAATGAAACATATTTTAGTATTTTAATTTAAGTTAAACGGTAATGTTTATATTTTAAAACATGTATTATGAAAACCGATTATAATATAATGTAAATATATACATTATATATATATATATATATATATATATATATATATATATATATATATATATATATATATATATATTTCTTTTAGTTGCTATTTAAAAAAGTTTGTATAAAAATGTACCAGAAATTAAATGTTTTTATTTTTTTTTTCAATAATTTTATAAATGTAAATGTATGCGGAGAAAATGTCAACTTAAAAATTATAAGAAGATTTAACAACTGAAAGTAGGACAGGACTAGTATAAGCTAAATAAAATTAATGACGATATTTTTTTTTTATTGCATTATTTCTATTATATATTATTGATATGAATTGAATTATATTATTAGAACAATCTCTTATAGTTCACATTATTGAAGAGTATTAGGCTTAATGATGAATAAATTCTTAGGTACATTAATAATATGAATCTGATCTAAAAGCTCCTGTGATATGATGGGAAATTTGTTTCTTTCGAAAATTTCTATATAAATGTTTTATCGTAGCAAGGACCTCAAAATGTGAACAGTCAGTCACATTCGACGAATACGCTTAAAAAAGTATAACTGTATTGTTCATTCAATGCATTCATTTTAATCTATGAGATATTCTTACATAGAATATAAAAATAATATTATGAAAACAACATAACCAAGATACTGGTGAAAATTAGAATTTGTATTCGTACAGATGTGGAAGATGTACTAAAACATTTATTACTGACTCTTACATATTTCAGTTTTAAGTATTTTGTTATCGTTTTTCGCTTAAAATATTATGTAATAATGTTTCATGTAACAAAACATCTAAAACATTATCATTTAAATTATTTGCATCAGTCAAGTCTACTTTAGGCACTTTTAGCGCAATATCATTTTTAGAAGTAAGAACTCTACTTTTAGTTATCAGGCTGCAAGTACATTTTTGGAGCCTTTCAATATCATGATTAATTAATATAGACACTTTTTGATTGATCTCACACACAGTGGTCTGAACCTAAATTCGTCATTACCATTGCTTCATAAATGTTACAGTGACAGAACACATTATCAATACAAGTCACGGCCACACTAATAAACCTATCCTATCACTATTCTATCACACTATCCTAATTTTTTAGTTTTCTTTAGCTTCACATTGTACTACTATGTTACTATGTACTTATATTGCCTTCTGAGGATGTGCAATAAAGAATATCATTATTATTATTATTATTGAAGCGAATAGGATTTAAAAAGGCCTTTAATGAGTTATAAGACTTAAACAAGTGTTTGACACTAGTTAAACAATAGACTAAGTTACTTGTAACATAACTAAATTAAGTCACCGCACACTACCACCGGGACTTGTTTTTATGACACAATTTTGTTCAAACATCCTCCATTTTATTTTCAAATTCATCAAAGTCAGAAGAGAGAGGACGGTACACGCATAAAATAATATATTCATTGAGCTCAATGCAGGATAGTTCAATAATTCTCTCGACAGAGAGCGCCACTATATCTGATCGAGACATTTAAATTATATCATTAAGAACTCAGATAAATGAACCACAGTAAATGTACAGCTTTCTCGTTACAGACGAATTGTACATTTATAATATTTTATATTTAAAATATTGTTGTTGAAGAGCAAAGAATAACCAGCGCTTTGTAATGCACAATAAACTAATTATATTTTTTTACAGGGTATTTTTATTTAATTTATGCTTGTAATATAGTGTCAAAAGAATGTTATCATAATGTTTGGGTGTATTATCCAAAAACAATAAACCTTTTTTTGGTACCCGGATATTTGGTTATAGAATGTATACTAAACGTTGTTCAATCCATAATGAACAAATATATTAAATTATATAAATTAAACCTATTGTTATCATTTCGGTTAAAACAATATTTTAATTCCCAAGAATTATCTTTCTGAAAAGTTTTTCATTATTCTAAACAGAAAATAAAATACATTAAAAATTTACTTTTAAAATAGATACTTTTAAATTGAATTCGCATGCTTATTTTATATTTTAAATGGATTTCCAAATATGTGCTTTTAGAATGCTCACTCACTTAGCTGTCAATTTGGGCAGCAGTTAATAAATCATTCACGTAGTGTGCACAACAGGAGCAGCGTATGGTAGTAATTGGGTTACACTACAGAATTACATTATACTGTTAAAATATCGTACAATGTTAGTTTAAAATAGTTATCGGTGATAAACCCAGTTGTAGCCATCGTGAGCCTAGCTAAATCTGGTATCCTAGAGAAGTTTGGAGCGAAGTATCAATTGTAGAAAATTTATGCACGGTTTGTGATATAACATTTACATAATATGTTTCCCTATTATAATGGATAGACAAGAAATATAAAAAATTCTTTATATATTGTAAGCAATGAAATTACGTATTATAAAAGAAAAAAGTATTGAAAGATTCTAATCTATATGAACAAAATCTTAAAATGTAATTTAACAATTTTCTTTTATTTATCGGCTGTTAATAACAATTTTATACTTGTGATAATTATTGAATTCTACAAGTTATTAATTTTAATTATAAACCGTGTTGCGAATTCCTGTTACGTTTCCAAGTGACACAAGTGAGAAACAAATTTACAGCGAGATATCGAATAGAAGCGTCGAGTCCCTTTTATTTTGAGAGGACATTTTAATTTTGTTTTGTGACGGGTTTCATCTAGTTTTGGGTATTTACAAAAAAATATATAAAAGTATTTACATTGCAAGTTTTAAGACTGCAAAATCTGATGAAAACTCACTATGATGGTGAAAATAACAATGGCAATCGTTTGCAATACTGTGTGTATTTTGTTTTCAAAACGCGTTTCGGTATTCGAAGGTGTTGACCAGATATTTTCTATGTATGAGGGTTCTGAATATACTTTTACATTTGAACTACATTTTATACTGAATTTTGGAATACAAATAAATGAAACCTTTGTGTAGTGTCGAGATAATTAAAAGGTTCCTATTTATTTGATCCATTCGCAAAGAATAAATCATAAATTCGTACATTTCGCCACGCCAGAATAAATACAATCGTTTGCAATAATAAGATTTTGTAACATCAGTCGCCTTCCGTCTATTTGTATATTTTCACACTTCGGAATGCTCTAGCTTCGATTGAATTAATTATTTATATACATAATTAAATATTTTTGCAATTAATAAAATGCAAAACATTTATCAACTGCAAAATATTTGGATGTATGTTTGTAAAACACATACAAACATTAAAATTTAGTTACTGAACAAAAAACTTTAATTTTGCTTTAAGTATTCCTTTATACAACGTGTTAATTTTCTATTTATTAAGTATTATAAATAACATTGGCCTAGTCGCTGCAACTAAAATTGTTTGATTGATTATAAGGATCCGATCTCTGGCATTTTACGTTACTATTGAAATAAATTCCAGCGATAGGTTCTTAGGATTTATCCTTTTGTAGGCCTCAAAAGTCTAAGACTTACTGGTCTAGACTTCAAAGAAACACCACAAAATTAAATTAAGACCAGGTAAAATGGGCGGTCTGGCCGGCTAATCCAAATTAACAAAACGAGAGCTTAGATGACCTGGATATACAGCTCCCAGAATATCAGATGTCAGTCGTGTGGAGCAACGGAAACCATCCTTTTGGAACTACATATTTTCCTATCTCACAGTGTCCAGTTGACGCGGGAGAAAGTCGATGAGCCTATTTTCGTAGCTAAGCGTGAACGTAAACACGATACCTCTTCGTTTGTTAAAACTTTTTCTTGCAGGAGCGTATTCACCTAACCACAGAGATGGATTAAAGATTCTCTGTAAAGAACAGCGATTGTCCAATTGGTTGGCACGGCACTTACACAATGTTCCAGGGCCCTTTGCGACACATTTAGTTAAAACCTAAATAGTTTTAGCAGGTTGGCTATTCCGAGACCGACTAGATCTCACAGTATCTCATATTATCTCATACCCTAAACATAGAGCAGCTACATAAGTTATTGTTTTCTTAATGGATGTTGGACGACCGAAAAACTTACATCTAATTCTACTGCCGAATTATTATCCAAAAAAATTTATAACAATTGCTGGATCCTGATGGGTATAGGCGATTTATGTCTTAATGATGACTATTTTTTATAGTATTTGTTAACTTCACAAACGTCAAAGAAGGTATTTTGAATTTGTATACATAAAGTACCAACTGTTACTTATAACATATCAGCCACACAAAGATATCATATTTGCTTCGATTTCACTTTAGAGCGAGAATCACTGTCACGTACGAGTACCTATAAATCAAGTTTGTGAGTAACTTTAGTAGAATACATCTTCCACACGTGTGCGAATACAATTTCTAGTTTTCACCAGTATTTTGGTTATGTTATTTTCATGATATTATTTTTGTATCATGGAAGCAACAATAAAGTTATAAATTTTAAAGCGTATTCGTCGAATCTGACGACTGACTTGATACTACTATCTTCGGGCACATTTTGAGGTTCTTGTTACGATAAAAGATTTATATAGAAATATTTAAGAACACTGTATTCAGTGGAGAATAAAGCAAATTTGCCTTCATAATACAGGAGCTTTTAGATCAGATCACTATTATTAATGTACCTATGAATCTATTAATCACTAAACCTAATACTGGAAACTCTTCAATGATGCATTACGAGTAATAATATATAAAAGAAATAATGCAAAAATAAAAATAAATATTGTCAAATTAATTTCATTTAGCTTATGGTCCTGACCTACTTTCCGTTGGTAAATCTTCTTATAATTTTTAACCTGAATTTTTCTCCGCACAACGACGTCGCGTCGGAGGGTACTTTGTATAACGAATTAAATCCGCTTGAAACAAACTTATGAATCTTGGTATAACATTTCAAAATAATAAAAAAAAAAACATTGAAAACTATTTCTTGTACATTTTTATACAAAGAAACATTTTTATACAATTCTTTCTTTAAATAGCAACTAAGTATAAAATTGGGAAATATATTTTCCTTACAACTTTATATAGATATATTTAATAATATAACAGTTTTTCATAATATATATTGTAAAATTTCCGTTTATCTTCAACTAAATACTAAAATATGTTTTATTAAACATAAAAAACAGTATTAGGAAATTAAAAAATAACCGAAGATTATAAATTGAATTCAAGGTATACTTAAGCAGTTTATAATATACTCGTACAATCCACTTTATCCCTTTATTGCTTATGTAGAAAACAAAATGTTCAGCTAATGAGCACACGCCTAAGAATAAGAGTAAGTAATCGCAACTTTATATCTTTGTTTCTACCAGAAGAAAGTCAAAATGCATAATGGCTCATAATATCAACACCTATCTGGTATGTACCGGACAGGTATTGATATTATGTTTTTTCAACCTGTCTCTCTTACCGCTCACTTTTTCTTCATAAATCTTTTTTACCATTCTTTCATCACTCATTCGTTCGACGTGCCCAAACCACCTGAGCATGTTCTTCTTATGACCCCATCAAACAGATCAAAGTTAAACACTATCCTGCACCTTGGCTAAACGCCGTTATAAAGAGCGAGATGAACAAACGCAATAAAACCAAGTCCCGTTACAAGAAGTTCCCAACTATCGATAATTTTGTTACTTATAAAAAGTTAGGTAATCGTTGCAATAGGTTGTGTACAGACGCCAAACGCCGTTATATTTTCTCTTGTACTAATAAGTCTATTCCTCCACAAATGTGGAGATTTTTTCAGTCATTAGGTGTGGATAAATCTCAGTCTTCTTCAAATAATATTATATATATTTAAATTCTTTTAATAATTATTTTTTGACACCGCCTCTTATCATAGATAATGTGAAAAAAACCTGAGTTCTTACAAAATTAAATAATATCACTCCACCTATCTGCGACAATTTTGCCTTCGATGAAGTTGCGGAGCGTGATGTTAAGACAGCTATAGTTAGTATCAGTTCTAGAGCAGTGAGTGAGGACAACATTAGTCGAGACATGTTAAATTCGCTTTTTGACATTATATTGGTTCACACATTTCAAACTTTTCAGTAACAACCAATTCCTTTCCTTCTCCTTGGAAATTAGCACATATACTTCCTCTGCCTAAAACAATAATCTAAGTTCTCCCTCACACTTTCGTCCCATATCTATACTTCCTTTTTTATCCAAATATTAATCAGATTAATCATAACTTAAATTAAATAAAGGAATGGACTGAGTCTTGTCTTGTCTTTAGGCTTCTTGTGAATTCCAAAAAATTACAGGCCATTATAGTAGGTAGTAGACATTTTAGAAATAAGATTATTATTAATAACCTCAATAATATATTATACGATGAATCAATTATACCATTTTCTGATGAAGTTTAGAATTTAGGATTGACATTTGACAAATTTTTATCGTGGACGGCGCAAGTTATACCAGCAATCGTATTCACATGTCTATTCACACCCTTAAACGTTTGCCAATTTTCTTACTTACTAAAATCCTCCTAGCGCAATCTACTTTATTACCCCTTCTCGACTATGCTGATGTTTGCTATCTGGATGTATCTGAGGAGCTGCTTAATAAATTAGATCGCCTTCAAAACTTGTGTATCCGCTTTATTTTTGGACTTCGCAAGTTCGACCGTCTTCCGACATCTACTTAAGTGGCTCCCAATCCGCCTTCGCCGGAATATGTATGTCCTAACCGCGCTTTATAACCTCTTCTCCAACTCAGCTCCCTCCTATCTACATCAACGGTTCCATATCGCAATTCCTAGTAGTAGTCCTTAACGCTCTTGCGTCTTAGTAAAATCCTTTGACGTTCTCTCTTATAAATTGAACTTTTATTCCAAATCTTTTACTATACAAGCAGCGCGGTTATGGAATTCCTTACCAACCAGTATAACATCTAGCCGTTCTGTCATCATATGTAAACAAAGATTAAAGCACTACTATCTCACACGGAATTAAATTATAATGTACAATATATGTATTTCTATATGTTATTATTATATTTATGTACTTCTTAATTTATGTAGGTAAATGTATATTGTATGTATCATATTTTATATAGTATAATTAATATGTATCTGTATGTTATTAAAAAATATCTATGTACAATTCTTGGCCCTCTTAAACCTCCTGTCCAACTCTTTAAGGGTAGTTGGAAGAGATCTCTTTGAAGGTATAAGTTAATCCTATGCGTATACCTTCATTTTCACCGTGAAAATCTTCAATTTTTTAATTAGATTCAATGATAATAATAATAATCATAGCAGTCCCGGAACATATAAAAGATTAATACAACACAAATTTAACATGCATTAAAATAATAACTACATACATACTCACATGACAATATTTTCAACAGTACAGACGATCGCCATTGTTAGTTTCACCTCCATAGTCAGTTTTCAGCAAATTATTCTGTTTTAAACTATTTCCTAAAATCATATTTCCCTGCAATATATAAAGGATTGGACGCGTTTGTCCTATATTTCGCTGTAAATTTTTACGTTAGTTTATAAAACATTTACTAGCTATCGAGAACTCACGCCTATATAAAAATATAACAAGAATCTGTAATTCTTTAGAGCGAGCGTCGCTGTCACGTACGAGTATGTATAAATCAAGTTTGTGAGTAACTTTAGTAGAATACATCTTCCACACGTGTATGAATACAATTTCTAGTTTTCACCAGTATCTTGGTTATGTTATTTTCATGATATTATTTTGTATTCTATGTAAGAATATCTCATACATTAAAATGAATGCATTGAAAGCAACAATAAAGTTATACATTTTTAAGCATATTCGTTGAATCTGACTAGACTGACTTAATACGATAGTATTAAGACTATAGTCTTCGGGTACATTTTGAGGTCCTTGTTACGCTATTTAGAAATGTTTGAGAATACTGTATACAGTGGGAAAAGCAGCCCATTTCCCATCATAATACAGGAGCTTTTAGATCAGATCAATATTATTAATGTACTTATGAATCTAGTAATCATTAAGCCTAATACCGGAAACTCTTAAATGATGTGAACTTTAACAGATTGTACAAATAATAGTATTGAAATGTTATCAATAATATCTAAAAGAAATAATGCAAAAATAAAAAATAAGTAATGTTAGATTAATTTCATTTATCTTATACTAGTGCTGTCCTACTATCCGTTGGTAAATCTTTTTAAATTTTTTTAACCTGATATTCTCTCCGCACAATGACGTCCGTCAGAGGCTATTTTGTATAACGAATTAATCTGCTTGAGACAAACCTATGCATCATGGCATTACATTTATATAATTATTTAAAAAAATACAAACATTGAAAACTATTTCTGGTACATTTTTATACTAACTTTTTATTTATAATCAACTAAGTATAACAATGAGAAATATATTTTCATCACAACTTTATATATGTTTTATAATTTAAATGTTTCCGTTAAATTTCAACTATAATACAAAAATATGTTTTATTGAACATAAAATAAAATATATATAAAAATAGAAAAGATTACAGATTGGATTTACGGTATACTTAAGCATTTATAATAGACAATTCACTTTATCCCTTTATTTCTGTTGTAGGAAAAAATATTCAGCCAATCAGAATACGCCTAACCCCAGAGAAAGTAATCGCTACTTTATATCTTTATTTCTATCAAAAGAAAGTGAAAACGCAAAATGGCTCATGTCTGAATATGTTTATATCTTCTTTTGTTCGTACGTACATAACAAGAAAAAATTAAAATTGATTATACATGTATCATGAAATTTGAAAATTCTCTTTTTGTCAAAAGATCTCAAAAATATACAATCTTTGTAGAAATATGAATAGTATTATTATAATTATATGTTATCTACAGAAATGTATTAACAGCTCGTAAATATATATATATATATATATATATATAAATATATATATATATATATATATGTATAAAAACTACTTGTACAACTTCCTTCGATAACTAAGAAGCCACTAGAAAATTGAACTTAAACAAAATCATTGCTTGGTGTGTTAATTATATTTGTAATATTTAAAGATTTGTAGAATATGTTATAAGTGGTAATTTAAAGTTTCGATTTTTCACAAATAATTACCACACGAACTTCCGGTTCACGTTTAGACAAGAATAGAAATGTCGGATCGAACATGGCGATATTCGTTGGATTGGTCGCAGACAGTTAACGTTCTTTTTTGGAGTTCTGAAGATCTATATGCTGCATTTGTTGTAAAATACCGGATTGTAGGAAGAAAATTATAATGTGTGGTAATAAACGATTCTTAAGGAATACTGTTGTTTGAACTTTTAGCCATCCCAAAATATATTGCAATAATATAATAGTTCTATAGTCAATTATTTTAATAGTCAATTATTGAGAACATAGGCTTAGCGTATGCATCTTAGAGACCCTCAGTTCTATAAATTATTTAGTGAAATATTATTTATCAAACAAAATATCATAAAATTCTTTACAGGAATAAGCTGCTGTCGAAATAAGTTATATTATATACATATTTCTTCTTCCTTTATTCCTTCTTGTTTCTTCACAATTCCATTTCGAACGGCTACTTTCCTTCACGATTGAATTATCTACTCATTACTTGACTACCTTTACGGTTTGAACGAGTTTTAAGCTCGAGTTAAATGGAATATCTTATTACTTGACCCAATTTACTACAAGTGATTAAAGTAAGTAAGAGGGTTTTGTTTATTTACAGAATACATTAGAATTTGTTACATATTAGATCACTCATCAACCGATTAAAGAAATTTTATTATTCATACCACTTTAGTGATGTTGAAATAAAAATTACGAATTATGGAGAGGCCAAATTTGATTGTTAATTTTGTAAACTCTGAATCGATGAATACAAGTTATAAATAGAATAAAGATTTAAAACCAAACTAAATTTGTCATAATATCTACTGGCAAATAGCTCAGTTATAAGAGCGATTTGAATGTTGCTCATGTATATTTTTAATTAGATCCAATGATCATAATAATAATCATAGTAGTAACGGAACTTTAAAAGGCTAGAATGCATATAGATTAATACAAAACAAATTCAACATGCATTAAAAAAATAATTACATACATACTCACATGGCAATATTTTCAACAGTGCAAGCGATCGCCATTGTTAGTTTCACCTCCATAGTTAGTTTTCAGCAGATTATTCTGTTTTAAACTATTAACGCGAATAGTTTTTATATTTTTTTATTAAACGAAAAACTAGTCAGAACCGAGCGCAAAATAAAAAACAAATTTCCCTTCAATATATAAAGGATTGGACGCGTCTGTTCCATATTTCGCTGTAAATTTGTCCGTCAGTTTATAAAACATTTACATAGCTCCTGACTACTTCAAATGCTATCGAAAACTCACGAGTATATGAAAATATAACAGGAATCTGTAACTCGATTTAGATGTAAAATTATTAAAGTGTACAATTTAAAACTAAAATATAATATAAGCTTAAACACAAATTCTAGTAACATACGTATTGTTTTTTAATATAAAATTTTGTGTATTTCTATTTTTCAAATATATTTACCATAATAAGTTATTATCATGTTATATATTCGTTGAAAGTAATAATCCATAAAAATCAAAAAAATTAACTAAATACTTTTATGTTATTCATGTATCATCGTCACTTTTTAATATTTGAAAATAGCGCTTCCATCTGATTTGACGTAAAAAATCCGTGCCCGCAGGGGGACATTCGTGGGTAGACCTCGTGTGTAACTTGTTTAAAATATAACTCACTACCTAGGAATAACACATGATGCCGTTGCTTACATCAAAAATTTTCAAGCAAAAAGCGGTTTTTATTTTTTTTCTCGGAAAAGGTATCTTTTTTGGAAATACTTTTGAAACTTAATTTAGAGTAAAAAATAACCTTTCTATTAAAAATATTTGCGAGGAGGGAATGTTTACCAGAAAAAAGTTACCGTGGTTTTACCTACCTTAAATTTTCAAGCTAAAAGTAGTTTTTATTTTTTTTCTCGGAAACGGTACCTTTTACGGAAAAACTTTTGGTACCTAAATTTAGAGTAAAAAACAACATTTCTATTAAAAATACTTGTGATGTAAGAATGTTTACCAGAAAAAAGTTATGAATTTTTTTTACCCCCACCCGTAAGTTATTGAAGTTAGGTTTTCGGTTTATCTACATTAGTTATAGGTATTCATCAAAGATATCATATGATATGTAAAAGTTTTGGTCGAAAAACTGAAATCAGAAAAAGTGAGGCCCTAGCGCCCCCTATGGCCGGATGTCTCTGGTTAACGAACTTGATCTTCACTTTTGGATGGTTGATTTTTGTGCAAAGTTTGAAAGCGATCCGAGTGAAACTGCGGCCGCTATCGTGCTGACAAAAGTCGAATCTGGACGCACGCACACATATATATATATAGATATATATAGATATATATATATATATATATATATATATATATATATATATATATATATATATATATGTATATATTTATATATATATATATATATATATATATGTATATATATATATATATATTCAGACCGAATTCTTCGAGGTCTACCCAAAAGTTTTCTATTTTAAAATATTGGATATTTGTTAGACTCAAATTATTTAATATTGTATATGGTATAATTAATAATTACCTATCTGTCAACCGCTAAGAGTAAAAACAGTCTTAAACATTTAATATCACTAATCTTGCTAATATTGTCTACAAAAGGTGCTTGACGTCAATCTTTTTATAACTAGGATAAAGACCCTATTTTACTATTAAAGACTAGTCTAGGATAGCCAGTCTAATTTAATGAAAGATTTGGGATATTATAGGCAAATTCATACTTTATATATAGTAGTTATAGATATAGTTTTAAGAACTTTGTAATGCCAAAATATTACCCAGTATTCATATACCATAACGATATAATATTAATATGTATTATCAATTGCACTATCCCGTCTGATCTCTTATTGTTACTTATCTTCAAAGGTTGTCTGTAAGAGATCGCTTTAAACGATAAGACCGCCTTTGCACGGTTTATATTTTTTTGTCTTGCCTATTCTTGTTGTTATTTTTTTTTATATAATACAGTGCAATAAAGTGTTAAATAAATAAATAAATAAATAAATAATAATTTTAAATTAATAGTGTGTATTATATTATTTCAGGTTAACCTAATTCCGTATTCTGAGCCAATTGGATCCATGCGCTGCGCCGGTCGTGGACACTGCGTGAATGATTTATTAACCGCCGCCTAAATTGGCAGCTAAACGAAAATATAGTGGCACATATTTTGAAATCCATTTTGAATGCAAAACTTATAATTTGTAGGTTTCATTTTGTGTGTGAAATTTTAAATAACTTATTTAAAATATCAATATCCTTACATGTTCAAATTGATTAACTAAGTACTAAATGTTATAAACGGATCTGTTATAGTAAAAATAACGGCACATAAGTTTTGTCTTCTGTAGTTTATTATCTGATGGATAATATAAAAAATAATAAGATGGGAAGTTTATAAAAATCTAATATAATCATGTTTTTATGCTCACAGCTAAAGAAACATCATCATAATTCCAGGATTATTAAAGAACAGTAGTTAATATTTCCGAATACTAAAGTATTTGATTAAAATAATTTTTATATATTGTTATACTCGTAAATAGAAAAACAGGTTCGGATTAGGCTTCTTAAGTAATATACACAATTTAAAAAACTTAAGTTTAAAGTCTGTCTTCATATTAATAATATATATTATGAATTTTAAAAAATGAAATGGTTACTGGCAAATATTTTAAGGATTACAATAGCTATGTTACATAATAATAGAATTATCTGACTTTAGAGTAACTTTAGAGTGAATTACATAAAGGGATTTATTATATTAAGTACACCCATTAGAGGGTTAATTATGACTAACTGCGCCCTCAAGAACCTGTAGAAGTAACACTAAGGGTCTGATAAGGGTCTCTGACTTGGACAATTCATTAGTGAGGTTAGATAGCTTTTATGTATTTGCCTAGTTCGAGATATCAATAAGTACCATCCATTTATAAGTTTATGGTTTCAGTCTCAGTTAGAATATTGAGATCGGTTTTGAACAGAAGTTCCAGGATCGTAATACTTGCCTTCTTAATCTATATATAAGTATACTAATATAAGATTTATATTAAAACGGTTTGCTTGAAAACTATAAGGATTTTAATATAGATTGCTATAAAATAGAATTCTTTAAATAAAAGTCAACGAATCAATCGTGATACGTCAGACATCGCAGTTTAAAAAATAGAATCATGACATCTATACTTATAATATGTTAAACCCTATTTCATTGCAATAAGGTTCAAGTCCTTCACGGCGTCAATATTTTGTTACTTAGTCTTGCTATCGTCCGGTGATACTATTTAGGATTACACTCACTGATAATGTAAATTCTAGTAATCTTCTTGAGATTAATGACTTCAAATACCATTTAAAAATTTGATTGTTACTTTTAAATACTTTAACAGAAAGAATAAAAAATATTTAATTGAAAAGAAAATGCGAAGTTAAGTTGAAATATTCCATTCTCTTTTCACTTAGGGGTATTCACGTTGCCCGGGTTTCCTCTAACGTAAAGTTTTAGTAAAACTTAAGGTATTATTTTACTACTTCAGGCTTTACTTGATTATTCAATTATAACTGGGGACATTGAAATAATTTATTGCTATAATCAGTTTTGATGAATTCACATAATGTAATAACAGTTGTCCTTAATATTAATTAAACTATTAGTTATAAGGCTAGTTTTCAACAATGGCATGATCATCCATTTTGCCAGCATCCCGGTAAAGTGGATTCGGTATAGTCATTATAAAAGAAAAAGAAATATTACTTAAAAATAAAATGAACATTCCAAAAAAAAAATTCTCGGCTGCAATATTAATTATTGCAGTTATAACAAACAAAATTATCACCGTTTTCTAGTGATGAATACTCTTCATGTCACCACCACTGAGTACTTTAACTTTAATACTACTTTGTGTCCAGTTTTCCGGTGACTCATCATCTCCTTCAGTATACATTTCATTAAATGCGCCTAACATCATCAAATCTCCTTAATTACTTCTTCATATTTTGTAGCAGAGATTATTGATTGAGTAGACTTTTCGTTAGTATTCTTTTTACCAGGATTCTTCGAAGCTTCAGTCGAAAAATCATTTTTTACTTTTTAAAATTCTTGTTTCTGATATTCCTTTACTGGAGTGTATATCTTCATTGTTTCCGCTTACATGTTGTTATTGGTTTAACAGGCTGAGGAACAGGTCGTTACAATGAAGGACTATAAGCCATATCTTGTAAATAAGTCACCATTTCATTTTCTTCATCCTCCGTGAATATAGCACGGTATCGACGTGACTCTAAAAGAGCAATTCTATTTTAATGTCGATAAGCTAGCCTGTTTTTATGCCATCCCTTTACATTGCGATTCGCGCCAAACACAAATTTATAGCGACCTGCATGTTTTCTATACTCCAGGGTCCTTGCGTGGTCTTTTTTTATATTTATATACAGCTGAAATGGAAAAAAACGCAATAAAGTACATTATTCCTTAAACTTGTCATGACCGGGCAAAGGGATTACCCACTTTGCCCTTCAGGTACAAAAGTATCCTAAATTACTAAAAAAAAGAATCTAAACTCGTTATCTACGGATAGTTTAAAGCTACATAATGATGCATCCTACTCATAACAAAGAACATGTCCCAAATAGTATTATAGTTGTAAATAAAATATATATGTCCGTAAATGTTTTTTTTTTCCAAAAGCACACTGTACGCTTAATGGCGCCGCGCGACGCGAACTCGTCCCGACGTGTTTGCCGTGCACGGAGCGGCAAACGGCAACCATTGCTGTCACGACTGGGACCGAATCTCAACGTTATACTGGGAATTTAATGCATACTGTATGTTAAAACAAATAAACAATATTTTTCAAATTTTAACGAATCCACCTTCATTATATCAATTTAGTGGGGTATTATTTCAATTTGTTTTATAATAATCTCTTCAGAAGATCTCACAAGGTTAGTTTAATTCTTTAAGTGCAAAACTTGTCGGGTCACTATCTATACATAACAATGTGTCATTTGGTAGGAACAGACACCTTGGTACCTCGACATCTTCGATAGAGACTGGCAATAAAGGACGGATTAGATAATTATAATTAATTAATATGACAGACCTTTTCTCTTATTAATAATGTTACATCAGAAAAGCAAAAATCATATTTATATTTGAGTTATTAAATTTACTATTGTTTTATAATTTCTATGACTGTAGTAAAAACCTAACATAATCACCCTCAACTTCTTTCTATTAAAATAATACAGATTTTCATTATATATATACAATTTTTTATAATATACATATATTATGAAATTAAAAATACTTTCATTGAGCGGAGCGTTCTACTGGAGACTTCTTCACATTCTTTGTCACGAATAGGCTCGAAAACGACTTAACGGAAAAATATGAAATTTTGCAATCAAAAAGACACACATTTGGTATGTGGTTTAAAAAAAATTGAAAAATGTCATGTCGTTGAGGAATAATCGTCAAAAAACTGATATCACATTGAAGTCAATGGGAAACGAAGAGTCATTACACAGGGCTCGCTTCGCTCAATTTGCAAACGGTACCCGAGATTTCACGAGCGCAGTGAGTCGAAATTGAGGGTCTGTTGGCGCCCCTAGTTATTTTACTGTGCGAATCGAAGAAATTATTTTATCTAATTTGATAAGATTGAATGTGTGGAACTTTCATTGGTTTTAAAGGTATTCAAATGTAATAGCGCGATATGAGAGTAATATTCAAAATGTCTGTTTCAAACTTGCTAAAATAGGTGTAGGTATTTAACTAGGGAGTTGTAGATTGAAATAATGCTGCAATAAAAACGTCTTCATTACACGATATACTCTATACTTTTTAATGTATACTTTATTATATATTATGACAATTTAAAACAGTGCCATCTAGCACAAATCTTATATCTATGAATACTATACGCTAGATGGCGTTGTTGTAATTCTCATAGTACAAGCTTTTATTATATACAAGCATCATCAGCTTGTACTATGTGAATGAGATAACTGACAAACCTTATTAATATTTTTCATTAAGACATACGTAACACATATTAGTGTATTAATAAACAACATACACTCTGAAACACAAAGATTTTTCCCAAACATTTTAACTTACAACCATCTGCATCAAAGACGATGTCTTGACCACAGTGCTAAATATTAGTTAAAAAAATGATTTGTAAAATTAATATTCCTATCTAAGCAAATAAAAATTACGTGTTTCAGAAGGCAATTTCATATGAAGATCAACTTATTTGAAGTACTAAAACTAAAGTCGAAAATAACATTCTATCGAACCGTATAATCAACGCAATCCAAAGAACCAAAAAGTAATCACATTAATACAAATAAGAAACGTAACGATTAATTAATTGTACTTGTACTTTAAGGAGTTCTCCGGCTCCGTTATCTTCAACTAATTATTCAGCGGTAGTTTATCTTCTTAATTAATCTGTCAGATATTCCGCACTCACCGTTTTTATATCTTTTCCCAAGTTTAATGTCTACATAAAATTAAAATTTAAATGTCTGTTTGTCATTCCAAGTTAACAGCTTGTCACTAAATGCACATGAAAGTATATACGATACAGATATAATCATTTTTTTTCAGCCATCTGTCAAATTTTTTAAATGACTGGACCGATTTTAATAAAACCTTAACTGGCAGATAGCTAATGATAAGGACTTACTTAAGAAAATTTTATTTATAAACATTCCGCGCCAACAAAGTCATGGGCACAGCTAGTTTATGTGATTAATATATTATTAAACGCTCGAGGAATTTCTATTTCTCAGTTAAACCAGGAAACCCTGTTTGTGTTTCCCTGAAAAAATACTTATATTTAAAAATAATTGAATGAAATTTATTCTTAGATATATACTAAATATAATTTTGGCTACAAATTTTGCATATTATTAGAAACCGGTATTATTTCATTTATTTTTATGATTATTTAATTTTTAATAGTTCAGCATTAAGTGCAATCGCAACTTTAAAAGAGCAAGATGATACCTCTACTACAGTTTTGAACATTTTACATATGAGTATTTATTATTTTTATATATTTTGCATGCTTTATACATAATCCAATTTTTAAAAGAGATACCTAAGAGAGTTATCACAGCATAAGCAGTGATTCCCGCTTACGAGGAAAGCATCAATCTCCTGACTCGACATTTGTCATTGTTTGTAATAAGATTTAATTATAATATTTTAATAATATTTTAAGTTAGTCTTGTAGTAGATTTAATCAAGTAAACATGTATTTTTATTAATGAATATTTTATAAATAAATATTTTTAATAACTTCGTTGTCTGCCAATACATAACTGGCGCAGTCGGTAGGATTACGGCGTTTCGTAAAAGTTTTGGAATCAAACTCTTCCATACTCTGACAAACGGCGATTCCCAAGTTGCATTCCTGTAATCCAGAACCTAACGGCGGTCAAGCGAAGGCTACACGAGGATATTCTGGAGAATTGGACGTCCCCGTGTACTACTCAAGACTCGACGGGAGATGCAGATACTGGTGTGGTGAGTACTCTCGCTGATAATCCAAGTTCCTGCTCTATTTCCTGTCCTAGTATTTATATTATATTAATGTTAAAGAGTGTTTAAAGCTAAAATCGCGATAAACCTAGTTAAGTTTGAAAGTTTGTCTATTTCTAAAATCGAGCGGGCATTCTTTAGTTTAGTACATCATTTTTTTTGGTGATATAAAGTGTTTAAAGCTAAAATAGCGATAAACCTAGTTAATTTTGTAATATTAAAATCCAAATAAACTCGAAGGAATATTCTTTAGGTTTAGAATTTCATTCATTGTTTCTTTAATAGAATCATATATTATCAGTGGAACGTGTTGTAACTGTAACACGATATTGCATTGTCTTTATTATTTTGCAAAAATCTTTTTATTACTTAATTTTATAATTTTTCTTTTATAATTATATTATTATTTTTTTTTAATATACTTTTGTATAATATATATATATATATATATATATATATATATATATATATATATATATATATATATATATATATATATATATATATATATATATATAATATATATATATATATATCAGTATGTCGGTAATAGATTCACCCCATTTTAAACTTGTCGTGGATTTAATTCCGCGATATGACGGCAATAAAAAATTACTTAATTTTTACATAAGAGAGGTCGAAAATGTCCTTAGCCAATTAGAAGCACCAGGTAGCAGCCACCCAACCTTATTGAGTGTTATTAAAAATAAATTAAGTGGAGCAGCTATAGAAGCGATTGCATTTGAAGAAAACTTAAATTCATGGCTTAAAATAAAAAATGCATTATTAAGACGTTTAGGAGAACCCCGTAACGAGATACAAGTGATGCAAGAGTTGACAAGAACCCGTAAATTAGAATTTGAAGATTCTGAGTCATTTGGTAAGCGATTACGCGAGTTGCTCGATACCTTGTATTTCGTTGGAAGGCATGGAGATAGAAGTTATTATGAAGAAATGGTTATTGAACAGTACACTAATAACTTAGATTTCCACGTGTCCTTAGGTGTTAGAATAGCTAGGCCAGAAACATTAGAAATGGCCATAGTCGCGGCTAGACAGGAGGAAGCTAGGCTTGCTATTAATAAACCAAGCCCTTCAACTTTACAACAGGGTAATATGTTTAAGCATAAGGAATTTAATTCTGTTCCAAACCAATACAATAATTGGTTACCTATTTCCAAACGACCATTTTACCCACAACAGCAATTTAGGCCCCAAAACTACGTGCCTCAAACGAACAACATGACTCTTGAGCAACGCGTGCAACTAGTTAAGTCATTACTACCATGGAAGAACCAACAACCAGGTAGGAGCTCTGGTAACTACCGGAATAATTTTAATATACCCCAACAGTATAACCCACCACAGAAAAACTCAGATGTCACTATGAGGTCGGTCTCAACGCCGAATAAACCACAGTTTGCAGTGGAGGAACTATTTTGTACCCAAAACGACCCACAAGATCAATACCCCAAAAATGAGAGCGAATACTCTAATTTTGATGATAGTCAACAGGATGAAGGTGAGTACCAAACAGTACAATCAGGGAACGGATGTGGAGGAACCCCCAGAATTTTATGGAGGAACACAGGAACCTGAGATAGTTGAAATCAATGTGCAGGAGAGGGAGCATCTGCCGTATATTGAGTTGCCGGAATTAGGAGGTAAGTACTTAATCGATACTGGAGCGAGTCGTAGCGTTATTGCATCGGATGTTATTTTTAATACTATTTTTGAATTATGTGTTGAACATGAACCGTTTCAAATTGCTACCGCGCATAATGTGTCTTGTCATAACCATGTAGTTTATCTCCCATTACAACCAATTTTTAATACAGATCTGACTCATAAATTTCTAATTTTTGAATTCGATCCCAAGTACAAAGGATTAATCGGATTTGATTTATTAAGATGTCTTAAAAGTAATATCGATCTTAATAGCAACATGTTACGCACAACAAACGCTAATATTCCGATTTCTTTTAACCACCCATTACGAAAGATTAAAATCGAACCGAATCGAATCGAACAAACTATATTGACGGACAATATATACCTAATTCACGATACTGGTCAGAAGGTTTAGAATCCCCTACAGCTTTTGTAACAGTCAAAACAGGTTCAGTTAAAACTACTGTTATAAATTATACTAATGTAAATAAATATATCCCCAATAAAATCCCAATACAACTAGAGACTTACTCTGACACTAAGAACGAGATTGTAGATTTAAACTCATTAAATATTAATATTGACATTAATAAAGAATTGTGTGACAATTTAAATAAAATTCGAACAAGTCACATGAATGAGGAGGAAAAGCGTGAAATAAATAAGCTTTGTTATAATTACCGTGAAATATTTCATTCGGAAAATATACCATTAACATTTACACATGCGGTTAAACACCAGTTAAGATTGTCGAACGAAACACCAATCCATGTTCGTAGTTACAGGCAGCCTCCAAAACATCGTGCTGAAATTCGTAAGCAAGTTGATAACTTACGGGAATCCTTTTGCTTAAGCAAGGTCAAATAATTAAACAAACAAATACTTTTAATTTAGCTTGTGTTTATAATGTTACATATTTAAAATTAACTACAATTAAATTAACTACATTATATGCAAGTATTAAAGCTTCCGAAACGTCTACTACGCAATCAGAACGTATTCAAAATTCTTATCGTAATCAAATAAAGTACAATTTATCCTTAGTAAATAGAAAACTTTCATTTATGATTCCCCGGAACATTAGGCGTAAACGTGGCCTTATAGACGGGTTAGGTTCAGTTGTAAAATCGATAACTGGAAATTTAGATAATCAAGATGCTTTAAAATTCGAATCTGAAATTTCAACTATAAGAAATAAAATAACTTCTATTCAAAATTCGGAGAAAAAGACATTAATTATTGCAGAAAATACTGTAAAAGAATTTGGTAATCAATTAGATAAGATTAACGACAATCAGAGAAATTTAGTTACATATATGGGAAACGTGACAAAAGACTATGATGGGTTACATAGTCACTTGAATTATTTAGATATTTTCGTTCAAATAGATTTTAGCTTACAGATTATCTTAGATAAGTTAATGATTTTAGAAGATGCTATAACATTTTCCCAATTAGGTGTTATGCATCCCAGTATAATTAGTCCCCAAAGTTTGGTGTTAGAATTAAGACAACTTAAAACTAAGTTTAACCTAGTACTAGTAATAGATATAAATTTAAATAATATTAGAATATTAGAAAGGTCAATTAAAGTTAAAGCTTACAGTACGGAACACTCGTTAACATTTATATTAGAAATTCCTAATACCGATCCAAATATATATGACCTTATCCACCTTTATTCTATCCCTGATACAAAATATTTTACTATTATCCCAAAATCCAAATACCTAGCACTTGGAAGCGATGAGTACGCATATCTGGAAGATAACTGCAAGCAACTAACCCAGAACGCTCATCTCTGCGAGCTAATGAACACCAAACATATTACAACATCGCAAGATTGTATCATAAACCTCGTTCAGCATAAGGACGCCAACTGCACTCGCGCTAAAATGATATTAACAGAAGATAAGATACAGAAGACGAGAGACAACACTTGGCTGGTTATCCTTAAAAAAGAAGAAATAGTACGAGTTCAATGTGGAACCAAAAAATCATACAAACGCATTTCGGGAATTCATCTCGTAACACTCACCGAAGATTGTCGTGTTGACGTCATTAACATAACTCTACAGACTCACATGACTACTATAAACATAGACGAAGTCATACCGCTGCCATTGAAACAGAATGCAGCTGTGAAAGCTGTAAAATATCAACTCAAAATAGAGGACCTAGATCTGGACAACATACACAAACTTCTGGACCAAGCTGAAGACATAAACGAAGATGACGTCGCAGACTGGCCCACACGTATGGCAACAACGAGCTGGCCGACTATCATCCTGTATCTGCTCCTGGTCAGCGCAGCATCATGGAAGCTGTATCAATATACAAAAGCCACCAAGATAAATGAACATCCGAAGGCGACACCAACTAGTGAGGACACTAGTGGAAGCTGTAAGATCAGCTTCTCTCTGAAGGACGGAGGAGTTATCACAGCATAAGCAGTGATTCCCGCTTACGAGGAAAGCATCAATCTCCTGACTCGACATTTGTCATTGTTTGTAATAAGATTTAATTATAATATTTTAATAATATTTTAAGTTAGTCTTGTAGTAGATTTAATCAAGTAAACATGTATTTTTATTAATGAATATTTTATAAATAAATATTTCTAATAACTTTGTTGTCTGCCAATACATAACTAGAGCGAGGAATAAAAAAGTATATTTAACAAACAATTTATAATTTTGTATAGTACTTATTTGACTTTCATAATATGTTTAAATAATGAGCACGAAGTAAACATTTACTTACTCTAACTCCGCACATTAAGTAGTCTCGTTTGTTTGACACCCGTCCTCATTAAACGAAGCCGCAAAGAACTTCTCAGAGCGAGGTTTATTTTACATTAATTAAGTATATTTAAATTACATTCCTTTCAAAAACTCTAAACCGCTTATTTCTTTTGAGGATTACTTATTTCTTTGCTAATTAATTGCAGAAAATAATAAATTATTTTTCATTTGTAATTAAATATTTTTTAGGAAAGGGTGGAGGAACTTACGAAATCACAAAGCCTTCCCGGGGCTAAAAATTTCGTCTATATATAGAATACAAGCTCACCCGCGTCCAGTCCGCTGGACTTAAGTCCATTGTTATTCGTGATTAAATTATCCTTTGTGGTTTTTAGGACTGGGTGTTAAAGAGTTATTTTATGTTTATTTTATTACTTCTTCTGTGCACTTTATCCACTTACTCCGTATTTACAGTTCACGTAGTTCCTAATCCTATTTAAATATTACAACAAGTTCGCCTTCGTTACTCGCTGATTATTTAGCTTTTGAATAGAGAAAGAATTATTAAAATCAGTTCAGTAGTTATTTGTTCCGAAAAAAAATCCTTTTGCAGTATTGCAGTGAAGACATCAAAGACATCAAGACATTACAAATTTTATACAAATTAATACTTACATTAATAAATGTATTATTATTTTATTTTACATGTTATTGTGGTTGTGTACGAAAAAATAAGGGAAACTTTGAACAGACGTGTGACACTTAAATACCCCAAATTCTTACAATTTACTAATATAGTATTTATTTATTTAAATTTATTCTCAATAAAACGTTTTATATCTGAATTTCCAGGAACAAAATTTCAATTTGCCAATTAGAATTAATGATTTTATCTTTTTTATTTCTCTTCCTATATCTTAAAATTGTAATCGGTGATTGATGTTGGTCAAAGCCTACTCAATTTTTGAAGTATTTGATCAGATTGTTTATATTCAGAGTACTAAATGTTTACTCTGAAGTACTCAGAGTACTAAATGTTTACTCTCTCTGTTTCTTAGTGTGGACAAACCTAATAAAGAAGGATCGATGTCAACGTGTAATATAACTGTGACTTGACTATTAGTTATATGATTATTTATTGTTTTTGCTTAAGAACGTTTGTGAATGAGGTCGGAATGTTATGGAGCTTTGTATGGATTGGCTTTTATTTTTTAATCAGAGCTCACTCGTGTACGCGGTTCTTTGAGCCGATGTTGGATGCATTCATTCGATTACTTTAATAAAAAATCATTATCATTTATTTTCGATGTAAATAATAAAAATAATAATACTCATATTTGATAAGAAATGTGTTAAACTATTTATCAAAGCAGTGTAAGTTACTTAGGAACCAATGAAGCGAGTCCGTATTGTATTGTAACGCGGAAGATAGACGTTTAGTTTGGCGAAGCGTTTACGAAGGATTACTCTGATGCGGATATGAATACAAGATCTCCAGGGTTACTTAGTGTAAACCAATGTATATTGCTATAACTAATATATATTGCTATAACAATATCTATCTCAAATTAAACAATGATGTTAATCTATACATTCGCTGTGATTTTAAAGTGACAAGTTTTATGTCCTTATTTCTAACCTAAGATTCAGAATACAGTTTTCATTCTAGTTCTGTAAATGTACAAGCATAATAAAAATAGGAATAAAAAAAATGATTTACTATTTTTGATTTCAAATAACTTGCATATCAAATTTTGGAAGCATTGATCGAACACAAAACAATACTCTCCATCAAATTGTATGGTTTCACACATTAGGTATTGTATTTCATAATATCCTTTCATACTATATTTTCTTTAATATTATTTAATATGGAACACAGGAATGGTACATTCTATTCAAGCATTCACTTAGTAAGTTAGTTTAGATATAACATTTCCATAGTTTTCATTTGCAAAAGTATATATTACACAATTAAATACAAAGAGTGAAGTTGAGCTGCAAAATAATTAAAAACATAAAAGAGGTTGCAATGCTATATAAGTGTAAATAAAAAATAACGAAAACAAAATGCTTCCTACGTAGTTTGTTAGGAGTATAATTTACTAGATGGCGTTAGTAGTTAAAGTTGATAGTGTTTATCAATGTGACGAATATTTGGCTAAAATATTTAAGAAACTTCTGTACTGTTCTTCTTTCTTTATATATATAGAAATACATTATTTATATTGAACAACGTCAACTACAAATCTTGGCATGATAGATACTGAACGAAAATATTAGGAAAGATATTGGTGAATATCAGTGAATCTTAAATAAAAAGTAAAATATTTATATTAACCCTAGATAACTAAACTGTTTTCATTGTTACGTTATTACTACACCTTCGTCCAACGGACTACGGAATAAAACAATGAAATATAATAAAAAATATTTAATTAAGTAAGGAACTTGTTTCATGGCATAAAAGTAAGGATTATAATGAACAAATTAAGTACTAATTAATGTTATAATATCAATTTACACAGCGACCACACATACCAACATTATGTGGACCACAAACAGCTTTTCTACATCTGGTGCAACGGTGCTTGGTCATTCTCCGGGCCTTTGATGGACCTAGGTTGCAAATTTTACACGCGTTTGACGTAGAAAGAACAGGAGCTTCTATTGTTGAAGATTCGCCAAGAATATCCTCAATCATGACCCTTATATTACGCCTCAAACTCACAGTCTGTTGTCGTTTGCCGAAGCCGGGGTTCCATTAGCTGATCTCCTAACTTCTTTACAAAATCGCGCCAACTCATTGTCTTTTTCTTATTTATCATGTTGTTACAGACATAAATAGCGTAAAAATGAACAGAACATATATTGAGAATGTTATAAAAGATACACACCGGCCATCTCTTGGTTTCCCGGTTAGAGCTTATATTTGCACACATTTGATCGACAATTTCCACTGCACCTTTTGTGCCATTATAAAAATGTATTATTTCTGGTTTTCATGTCGTTTCATTAATAATAGGTTGATCATGAATAGTTGACAATAAAAATACAACTTTGTTGGATTTGGCTTTAAATGAAACTAATATCTTTCTCTAAAATGTCGTCTGTATCCGATGTTCAGCTGTCAGATCTCTCCTTCAATTCGATTTCCGATGCTGACTCCAGCCAATGACGAATCTGATCCTCTTGATTCCTCAAATCCATCTAAAATAAATATAAAAAAGTGGAAACATCTCTACATCTCTCCGTACCGTGTATCTAAACCGAACCAAAAATTTACTTACTACTAAATTTTGTATGAAACTTTCTATTTAAATCAATCCAATAAATTAAATTAGAAATTTAATAAATACTATTCTACATTTATCAATAAAAAACAGATCTACAATATGTAAAACAATAAGTATAAGAATTTATTAATGTACGTACCGTAACAATAAAGTTGTTGTTATTACTAAACCTTCGTCCAGCGGACGA
Source organism: Melinaea marsaeus rileyi (assembly GCA_918358865.1). Lineage (NCBI taxonomy): Eukaryota > Metazoa > Arthropoda > Insecta > Lepidoptera > Nymphalidae > Melinaea > Melinaea marsaeus. Next base: position 22,553,798 of record OU911089.1, read on the forward strand.
CGAAAACGTCACAGAGCACATCCTATGATGCGCGTGGACCCAATAGCGTCACGAGCTGCACTGTTTACTCAAATTAGTAAGGTAATGAAAGAGTCAAGGTCAGGGAACGGAGCGAAGTAGCTGATTTCGAATTTCGTCAAGTGGCACGTCGTCGCCTCGACGAGTGATTAGTTATACAGGGTTAATAACATATTTGGTGGATGTATGCACAAGCTGAAATTTTGTGAATCTAATAGCCACGATAGCAGACGTGTTCAACAAAGTGCAAGCAAAACAAATCTAGAAATGAATGAATTAAGTAGTAAAAGTTAAATAACGTAAGTGAGAATTAAAAACAAAAAAAATATTCTGACACACAAGCAAATAACGCATTAATCCATATTTTTTATTACAACACGTCACCTAAATTAATTAATACATTTAACTTTAACTTCAAGGAGTCTTGGGCTGTTTGATATTTAACTAATTATTTCTTCTATTTATCCAATTAATGAATCTGACGGATTCAGCGTTCGAAGTTTTTTAACGTTTCCCTTCAATTCAACTAAATATATATAAATATTTAAGAAGACGCTCAGGGCATTTAAACATGCCTATGAATGAGATTTTTTTTCTTTTGTTTCCTTTTAAATTTTGTATAAATTATACACATTTTAAAACCCTCAAATGTCGTACTGTCAACATCGTACTCGCGTTTTAAATAAAGTTTTTTTAATTGTTTAATTGCTTAAATCTATCTTGTAACTTAAAATAATATACTTTTTTACTAAATTTTGTATAAATTATACACATTTTAAAACCCTCAAATGTCGTACTGTCAACATCGTACTCGCGTTTTAAATAAAGTTTTTTTAATTGTTTAATTGCTTAAATCTATCTTGTAACTTAAAATAATATACTTTTTTACTATAATAACAATAATATATACTTACAATAATATATACTGGCAGCCATTAACTTCATTAGACGATCTACGAGACCGTGTTCAGGCCGCTGCAAACAAAATCAATGATCGACGTCATGCGCGATTTCTTCGAAGATCCTTTATTCGTAGATGTAGGGGCTATATCAGGATGGGGGACAGACAATTTGAACAGTTTCTCTAAATTATTGTAATGTGTATGCAATAAATATCAATTACAAATCATATTTTTTTGGTTTTATTGTATGTTTTTAATTATGTTAGTATTAAATAATTGTCCCATTTTACACATGAATAACAATAGTTCAATATTATTTCATTACAATAACGACATATTACATATTTTTAGAAACGTCATTAAACCAGGAATACTTTAAAGAGATTGGTCACTGTTGCTTTCATATTTTTTTTTACACCAGAGCTATTCAAAGTTCCAAATCAAAAATATCTCTTCAGAAATTATACACAAAACCATAATTTAACATTATTAAAAAAATATATAGTTAGCCATGTTATTTGATAATTCACTGATACGATTAATAATAAATATTTAAGTATAAAAATGATTATGATTTTAACTGATTTGACCTCGTTACGAGTAAAAATATGAAATCAGACAAAAAAAAATTGTGTTTTTTTAAAGCGACATTTTTCTAGCAGTAAGGGTTAAAAAAAAATTTCGGGCTTGCCTTTAGTTCTATTATTAGCTTTTCAGAGGTTATCCATTGTTTCCTGGACACCCTATATTTATTTATTGCAGTGTTAACATTGCGAATCAATATTAATACTTTTTACTTATGACGTATAATTTACAAAACGAATTATAACTAATTTAATTTATTAAATATATATTTGGTTCGTGAATAGAAATTAAACAATTTATCTTTTTTTCATTGATAAACATTGTATAAACACAAAAAAGCCTTTGGCGGCTTATGAGAACTACCAAGGCAGGCAGATTTTTCATTTTGTTTAATTTATATTTTTCTCTCAACTTATATTAATTAAATTTCAGTCAAGGTTTTTCCTTTCAATACAGTATTCATGTAAGCTTCATAAAGTATCCTTGATAAACAAACCCCGATTAAACCTCTTCCTTTCTGAACTGGAATTTATGATCGAGAAGCTTCTCAACATAAACTCAGAACAAATATTTACTTCAGTGAGTTTATTGCAATATAAAGAAAACAAAATATTTTACGGTTCATGATACCAAGAAAGGCTTATCTAGGGATATGTATTTCAAATATTTACTTTTATTTGATATATTGTGATTTAGTAACATAGCTTATCTCCTTGTCATTGTTCATATAATTTGGAATTGGTAAATTAACAATGAAATTAATATTTAACTTTCTTTATATCCTTAAATACTATATAAATCTATTGTTTTGATCTGTACATTTGATTTTTTTATCTAAATTATATGATAAACAATGGTCTTATGATGCATTTATTTAAATTCCACAATCTTTTTTATCTAACATTATATATTTGTCTATCCGTCTGTATATCTGTCTATAACTCAATTACTGTTTCAGTAATTTTACTAAATTTGGGTATGTATTAACGTATGTGATGGTACGCGTAGGGCGATCGAGCGCATCGCAGGAAAAGTGATATACACACACATACACCGATAAATACGCCATACCTATAGCTATAACTTAACAACTAATGTCAAACTAAGCGCGAGCAAAACCTGGTCTATACATATATATAAAATTGAAGTTAATTCTAAATTAACAGCTTTTTACTACCTGCATATGAAATTGTACAAGGTTTAATTAAAAAAAAAGTTTTTATAACTTTTGTCTCTGCCTGTCTGTTTGTCCCGGCTAATCTCTAAAACAGCTGAACTGATTTTTAAAGGACTTACTCTGGCGTATTCCGATGTTATAATCAGTAACTTAAGATACAATTTATTTTAAAAACATTCTACACGAAGTCTTGTGCAGGGCCGGAGTTTACTAATACACAAACTTTTAGGTCGTATAGAACAAGTGTAATACGACTATCGTACTGTAAAAAAAAAGTCATACTGTGAATTATACATAACAATAAATACAAATTAAATGTATTTATTTAAAGAGGTATTCGTTTCTTATTAACTACTCAGTCATTGATAATCTAACAACTGTTCTTAATTAAACACTCTGGTGACTTTGAACTTGAATAATACTATGGGTTTCTGCGAAATGGAAACATTTGCCATATTCAATATTATGTCCTGCATCCATGAAAGTGGGCAGTAAAGTCTTATTTCTCATTTATCTAAACTAATACATTTTATAATTTTATACACTTAATAAACACCAATAGTATGCGTTTGGCCAAGTTGGAGTTCCTAGAATTTGATGTCCTAAAAGAATTCAAATTCTAGATACCCAAAAACATGCAGGTCTTGATAGTTTCTTCACTTTGTCCAGAGCTGTGCTGTAGGAATTGCTTTTCCACTGACACTTATTCTTAAACGTTCCCTAGCCGAGGGTATTTTCCCTTAACACTAACGCCAAACACTGATAAATTCCTAACTTTCAACATGGATTCAGAAGTGATTTATTATATCAGACTAGTTAGATATCTAACACCATCATTGTAATATTATAGTGAAACGTTCCTAAAATAAAGTAGGAAATCATAAGGTAATATTGATATTATAATTACATTGCAGATAAATATCCTCAGTTTGTCGATAAATACTGAAATTTAGAAATGTATAAAAAAATCTAATTACAAAATACTACACGTATCTAGAATATTCTGATTTCAATTCTATTATCCTTAATCTTGATTTTAACGTCATCGTTACCAAACAAAAAAGTATTTGCCAAACAGCGGGTCTCGTTTTACATAATTTTGCTATTATTTTAAATTAAACACATTAGAATATAATTTAATTTTAACTTTTAAATTCTTTAATAAATAATAAATTTGACTAATATTTATTTACTTCTCTTATGTGTGAACAATATATATCAGAATTTTATTGTAGATAAAACAATCAGAAATTGTTATTTTAAATTGTTATAATTGTTAATTACATTACGAAAACCTTAATTAAATTATAAATGCGATAAAATCATGTAACAAGCAATAGTGTATCTCTTTTAGAACTATTATTTATTTTAATTCATGTTCTCGCGTATAAATACTAACTGTAATTCAATGATAAATACAATAAAATATAAAACGATAACATCTTACAGAATTCATGGACTTTCTTGCAAGTTACTCTCTTCATAAATAGACTACCTTACCATATATTAACATATTAAATAATACACAAGTGAATTGAGATTCGAAACACATTGTGTACATTCATTATAATTATATAAATGAATATATATATTATATACATATAAATTGTAGGAAAACGCCGTATCGTTCAGTACAATTAGTTACAGCGCTGTTGTTTGTATCCGTGCTAATGTCCCGTGCACTCAAATATCTTTGTTGTTTCGCTACTGCGGGTGTAATAGATATTAAGTGTACACATTTCATTAAAATGTTAAATTTATATATATCATAGAGTTGGAAATTCTTCTTCAGGTAAAATTTTTGAATTATTATATTATTAATAAATGGGAATAAATTAATTGATGTATTATAAATTCTTAAATATTGCGTTAACACATAAACTTGTTATACTTTTCCACATTAGTTTAATCCGTATGAGTAAATTGTAATAAATGAGTTTCGCGCTGTTATAAAGTTCCTTAAAAAATAGGGCAAAGTATTCTAATCATTTTGGAAGAAATGTCATCTGTTTACGGAGAATCTTGTTCAGGAAAAAATTATGGCTTACTAGTGGCACTTCTTTTTAAAGCATGTCAAGAAATCAATTGAAGATGATTCCCGATCTGGGCACTGTATTGAGGTCACTACACTAGATCTTATTGAAAAAACCCGAAAAAACTATTTGCAGAATTAGAAGTATCTGACTCAACCATTTTTAGAGTCCTGGATAATTATCTTGAGATGCAAGATGAGTGACTAGAGTCACAACATGAAAAAAACAGCAATGCATCGAGAGATCGCGTGCGTTTTTAATCTGCTGTAATGAAAACAAGGAAGGTTTTTAGAGCGAATTTTTACTGGGAACGATACTTAGCTTTAGTATCATGAACCTAATTCTGAGCATGATTCCATGCAGTTGCAAGAAAAGGGTATACCCCCGGCGTCACGATGGATAAGGTAACAGTAGGTCATGGTAACAGTTTTCTCGGAGATAGAAGGAATTTCGTTAATTGATTATAAGTAAATGTAGTTGGAATTTTGTTAGTTGATGATAAATAAATGGGTGTTTCTATAACCATACAACATTACTTCTTATTAAAACTAAAATTATGTTAGTCGAATCTTTTCTATTACGTCTTCTTGATTATGTTCACATCTGTTATTTAGATGCGATGAGCTTTTGGAAAATTAGATTGACTGCAGAATTTAAGCATCCGTTTTATATACAGCTATATATATATTTGAGGACATTTCAGAATACTGCCGTGAGTTAAAATAACTTCCTCTTCGAAAACGCTGAAATATACATTAATTAAAACTTCTATGTACATTTCTTCAGAAATCATCTCCTTGTTACTTACAAGATACTCGTAGTGGTCCATTATGTTCACCTAGACAGTGACTTAAGCGCTCTTGTTGTTCCCTTAAAATTTTGTTGGTATGACGCACTACAACACTATAAATTATCGCAAATGCATCTCTGTTCATGCTGTTCAACTCTGAAATTCAATATATATATATATATATATATATATATATATATATATATATATATTGTATTATGTTGTATGTCAATAAATGTATATAAAGTGTATTTAAAATCAAAGACCAGGAAAACTATTGTACAAAACAAACAATATAAAATAAAGGAGTCTTGAAAAGTTTCAAGTTTCAATATAACGTTTATATTTTATTTACATTAGTTTAATTGTTTAATTATCTTAATATATTTGTAAGTAAATAGCTATTCATTATATCTATCATTAAGAGAGAAACGATAATTGAAAGGCAGTCATAATTGACATTATATTAATATAATAAAAGCGAAACTACTTCTACCACCAGTAATTATTTTACTGCAGAATTTTACTGCACCTCACTATCAACACGGACCATCACTTCGCGACGCTGTGCTGACAACATGTGAAGGTCGGAATAACGACGTCTTAAGAACGTAACATTTGTGTAATCCAGGACAAACAGTTCCTTTATTTTCCATATTGATTTTATGTTTCGAAATCATTTTTTAACAAATTTTATGTTCATTGTAATATGTTAGAATATGAGTAATATTCTGATCACGTAATAATTAAAACAAACTAGAAAATCTTATCTCCTTGACGTTGTATATAGAAAGTCTGGTAATCTAATTTTACTTCGTCTCCAAATGAAATTAGGGTTAAGTGGGGTGAAGTAGGAATATTTTACAATTAGATACACTTTATTATTTGTAAAATAAATCAAATTGTAAAATCAAAACTTATATATTATAATAGTTTTTAATTTACCCAAAAATGAGATTAATAGAATCAAATTGAATTACGAATACGTATATAAAATCTGTATATGTATTTGATACGTAAGTTTACCAGATTCCTACTTAAATATCTTGTCTTATAGATGTTCAAGGTCGTAAAATAAATTTAAAAGAATAGAGTAATCTCGAATAAACTTGTTTATCTAATTTGAATGTTTTATATTTTTATATATAAATAATATTATTCATACTGCGATTAAAATGTCATTACTGTTTTTGAATTATTACTAGTACCTATAAAGGTTGTCTTTCTTTTTCAATGTTTAATTTGTTAGAAAATATCAATAACTTATGTTAATTTAATCTCTTTATATCATTAATTAAAATTAATTAAGAACCTTATTTGTATAGCAATGAGTCGGTTTTGTAGTGACTGTCTTATTTGCCGCACTGCGGGTCAGCTTCTAGACAATTTTACTATTCAAAGAAATATATACGAATTTAATATATTTTTTATGAAACCTGGTTTGTTTTAATTTTTTTAACTTACTTTTATAGGAGGATAAATTTTAATAGCAACTCGATTTTTCACGAATTTGCAATCTCTAAGTTCCGTAAATATCAATAGTAAATGTAATAAACGTCTTCTTAAAAATAAAAAATAAAATACAATAATCAGTCGGGAAGCTTTAAAAATATACAAAAGAGTTCTTTAACTTTATTCTTTTGTATTCATGTTTTTAATGAAGTACTCACATTACTTTTTGTTGTTATTTTAATGAAATGAAAATTTTCCCAAATATAGGTCGCATTTCAGAATGTATCTGATTTTCATTGTAACAAATGGACTGCGTTATTTAAATGTAAACAAGATGATTAAACCTTTTTTATTGTCATTAAATATTAATTACGCCTGTCTTGAAATTAACCATAATATTTCTTACATCACAATTACAAACATCGAAGTGAACTGACATTCAAGACGCATTATCTTTTTGTTAAATGTATAGAAACATTTAAATGTAACAGTAAATGTTATGTTAGGATTGTGTTTAAGTTCCAACTACAGAGAATCACTGTATCGTTTATTGTAGTTAGTAAATATAGTACTGTTGTTAGTAACCGTGCTAATGTCCCGTGCATTCTAATCATGTACATGCTGCGCCACTATAGTGTAATGGATATTGAGTAGTTATTTTATTTGAATATGACACTCATAAATGACATATAAAAAAATACTAAAACCATTAAGTCTTTTAATTATTATTATTTTAAATATAACTAAGTAAATAAATTCAAATAGAATTCAAACCTGTTAAACATTGTAAGTTTAAGGTATCGTTCCCTAGATGGCGTAATGACAAAATTAAAAGGCGCAAGCGTTTTGTTCTCAACGCGAGTATATAAGGCCATTGAACTTGTACAATTTTTGATCTCGAATATAGTACCATAGATCAGGCGAAAGTGGTTTTATTTCCCCTATTCGTCGCGAGAGGGCGTTCGTGGTGTATATCGGGTCCACCCAACATTCCTTCACCTCGATTAGTGCGGGTGAGGAAGTGTTCATTGGTCCTTCGAGCTGGATCTTTTAGTTCATCGGTTCAATCTTGGACCGAAACCCGTACTCACAGTGGATCGCTGTGGCAAAGGTACGGGTTGTGGCAAGTTAAAATACTTGTAAAATTTTTTGAAATAATTTAACACTTAGATTAATTTTGTTGATTTGCGAAGTACTTAAAATATTTTTTGTTGTTTGTAGTTTTAGTTTTTTTGGTTTATTAGTCTCTAGCCGAATTTAGTGCTTAGCTAAATAGTTAGTAGTAGTAGTAGTAGTGGTTGTTAGTAAAATAACCAGCTCAGATTATATCAAATATTTAATCACGAAACAATATATAAGAAAATAACAAAAAATGGAAGGCATAATAAATGTTATTAAAAATACAAAAGATGTTATACAGAAAGGTTTAACAAATTTTAAAAAGAGTCCAAAGGAAAGATTAACATTAGAGTACATTGAAACTAGACAAGAGTTATTAGAACAAGATTGGACAAGGTTTAAAGATATTTATTCTAAACTTTACGAATGTTATAGTATAAAAGAAATAGGTAAGCAGGTAGAAGACATTTATGATATTACTGAAGACAACTATGTAAATTATAGAACACTTTGCAAAACAATGTTAAATAAAATTCAAGAAAAGGTGAATGAAGCAGATAGGGCTAGAGATAAATCATTAAAGAAATCATCTAATGCATTTGTTAGACTTCCAAAAATTACTATTCCAACCTTTTCAGGCAAATACAGTGAATGGATTACTTTCAGTGACCTTTTCACTGCCTTAATTCATAAAAATGATTCCTTAGATGATTGTCAAAAATTACATTATCTTAAAAATCATTTATCTGGTGAAGCTGAGCAACTCATTAGGCATACCCCCATAAGTGATGCTAATTATGCTCAATGCTGGTCGGTATTAGAAAAGCGATACAACAATAAAAAATATCAAGCCAATTGTATACTTAAACGATTGTTTGGTCAAAATCGCATATTTGTAGAATCGGGTTCTAAGTTAAAGGAATTGCTTGATACCACGAATGACTGTTTAAGTGCACTTAAAAATTTAAACGTGACGACATGGGATATTATTATTATTCATATTGTAGTAAATAAATTGGATTTTGAAACGCGAAAACAGTGGGAATTAAGTGATAGTTCCGTTGATAATAACGAACTGCCTAGTCTTGAGCAATTTAAATTATTTTTAGAATCGCGGTATCGTGCATTAGAATTCATAGAACCGCGAAAACCTTCAGTTTATCAATCCCATAACACACAAGCTCACCATCCCAAGGCTATGTTGGCCACAAGTTCATCAGAAAATTCGTCTCCGATACGTTGTGAATATTGTTCAGAAGTTCATAAACTTTGTTTCTGTAAAGCGTTTGTCAATGAACCTATAAAAATTAGACGTGAATTCGTTGCGAAGAACAAAATTTGTTTTAACTGTTTAGGCAGTAACCATACCACATTCACTTGCAAAAGCCGATCCACCTGCAAGGTTTGTAAAAAACGGCATCATTCTTTGTTACATCTTAACCCTTAATTTGGTAGAGGTTCAATGTGTTATATATATGTAAAATTTATGTATATTTATAAGTTTAGGGTAGTAAGGAATCCAGAAAAAATAAAAAAAAAATGTTGCGACCTTCAGGTTTCCAGGAAACCAATGTTCATCAGAGTGAACATTGCCAAATCTGCCGAGAAATACCACTTTATTGTAATGTTTACTGTGATGAACATAATCAAATTAGGGTACACATTCAAACAGGTAGTGCGGTTTACAAAATATTTTTATTTATATAAAAAACAAAACAAAGACATAACAAAATATCTTTTATAACATAATAGAGCCTCTTCTAGCATTTCACAAAAAACTTAGTATTATTTTGTATGACAATTGAGAAAACAATTACGAGATTTTTTTCCGGTAACAAAACAGAGTCTTATATTACATTTCATGCAGTACACAGTAGTATTTTTTAAGGCAATATTTGCACCTCCCCATGTTTTCTTTTGTATTAGGAAAGTTGCAAATATTGTCGAAACGTATGGGGCTAATGGGCCTGGGTAACTTAGGGTTCTTTATTGTTGAATTTTCAACGATAGAGTGAGAACGTACAGACCGGTTCTTTTTTGTTAAATTTAGATATAGATCTTGCCGAAATATTTTCAAAGACATTTTTTTTCTGTCGTTAGTATTTTTTTTATATAAAATCCATGAATTATTTATACTTATATCTAACAACTGGCAAAATATACCTATATACCATCTTCTAGACTTGAACGGTATTTTATAAAGAGATACTAACATATCACCCAGGTCTACACCCCCCATATGTTTATTGTATTCCCTTACTATTTGAGGACAGTCAACATCTAACTTTCGCTTTTCTACCTTACAATATCTCTTTATTTTATGCACAGGTGTGCATCCAACAAATGAACTTATCAGGGTGACAGGCTTATTGTCGTTCCAGCGAACGAGAGCCAGCTTGGTTTTGTCACATACGACCTGTGAATAAGCTCCTCTCTTTTTCTTTTTCATTGCCTTTTCACTAGGCAAAATAGATCCAGCTCCCTTGGTTCTATTGTTATGAATCGTACCTAAACCAAATACGCCATAATTTTCTTTTAAAATATAAAATAACTCAGGCGATGAAAAAAAAATGTCACAAAATATGGTGGCTGGCTTTCTTTGAATAGATTGACACAGAGCTATTACAATTTGTGCCCCAAACCCAATTGAAATTTCTTGTTCAGTCAATTTATGAAAACGGAATGTATCTTCTCCTCCATATAGGATAAAGTCATAAATCATGCCACTTACTCCAGCTCGCACGTAATTTTTGAATCCCCACTTGTTGGGTTCATCTTTCATGTACTGCTTTCTGTTGCCTGCCTTTCTTCCTTTATAAGCAATCATCATCTCATCTATACTAAATTTGTTTTCATTTTCTTGCAGCAAACAGTTTTTTCTTATTTTTCTGCTATTGGTCTTACTTTGTAATATCTATCAGTATCTTCTAAGCTATTATCAGCAAAGTGTAGAAATCTACGAATCTGTTGATAGCGTTTTAAACTCATTAGATCTGCTATCGGAGCATACCGGAATCTACTGCTCCAATAGTCTAGGTAACTAGGCATTGAGACAATACCCATAAGTATATGGATAGCTATAAAATCACGCATTTTGTCTTCTGTCACTTGAATAGATTTGCCAGTTTTTTGAACAGAGTATAGATTTGACTGTACGGTAATATCGGTCACAATGTCTGAAGAAAAAAATAAATTAAAATATTCTAGGGAATCTGCAGTGGGCAGGAAAGAGGCATTCATTATATTATGGTCTTGGTTTTCTTCAATTGTAGCTTGGTGACGGAAGGTGACGCTTTTTTTCCATTTATACGTTAAGTCAAATTTCGGAACTTTCTTTCGTCTTTTAGCTAGCACTGGAGTAATGTGCCTTTGGGCTCGAGTTTTCCTGGTAGCACTTTCAGGAGTTGATAAAGGGGCTTCAGACGGAAGAGATGGTATAGAAGATAAGGAAGGTATGTTCTCGTAGTTCGGTTCTCTAGTCGGTGTAGCTGGTCAAATTTGACGTAGAACTGGAGTCAATTGCAATGATGTTTCTGTAAAATCAAATTCAGGTGGATCGTCCCCAGTGTCATGATCTTCAGCATCAGGTTCAGGACTGCTTAAAATATGCATTCGCTCTAAAGATGAATCTAAAGATGGTGCTGATGATGAAGCTAAACTTGGAGTATGCAGATCTGCCAATTCATTGTCCATGTCGGACCTATCACTGGTATCTGAGGGAGCATGCTGTATAGGCACAAGCGCCAATATTTTTGCCGTGCGTCCATGCAAAGTATGCTGTTGGCAACAGAAAATACCGAAATAAGCAAAATAAAACCCATAACTTCAAAATGTTAAAAAAAAAGACATAACTATTTTGGATTAATTTATCATTAGGTATTTGGCATCGTTCACCGTGATGAACATAACAAATTGTAGGTACTTTATAGGTTATTTGGCAATGTTCATCACAATAAACATAAGCTTTTGGCGGGTCATAAAACTTGAGGATTCACATAAAGGCACATAATTCACACACCAAAATATAACAAATAGTCTAGATAAGTTAGTGAAAGCATTAAAATACTTGAAACAATAGAAAATCAAGTAAAATCTTTATATTTACCTTGCGGAACATAGACGACCCGCGAGGCGCCGACATTTTGCTTTGACAATGACAAGTAAAAGTGTTGCCAGGTGCGTAGACTATTTTTTTACTATTAAAAAATATTATATACGGTATGATAATATTACAAAAAATACGAATTTGGTGTAAAAATATAACGAAATCATTTTTTTCTCATATGTTTCTCACAGTGAACAAAATCAAATTAAGGGTTAATGAAGACTGCAACCGTAGGAATAATGAAGCTTTGACTTCTTCAAATGTTGAACCCAATTCCTCAGACGTGTGCGATAAGCCTATAGTTTCGTGCTTGTCAACCGCTACAATACCTAAACCTAGACAAGTTTTACTAGCAACGGCTCTAGTAAAGGCTGAGTCAAGGATAGGTAATTACCAATTAGTTCGTGCTTTGTTGGACCAAGGTTCACAAGCCTGCTTTATAACAGAAGCTACGGTTCAACTGCTGAATTTAAGAAAGATTCCTATTCATGGTACCATCTCCGGTTTAGGCAATGATAGACCAAACATAGCCAAGCATATGGTGCAATTGTCCATCCAGTCACGTATCGATGCAAGTTTTAATCTGCAGTTTAATGCATATGTTTTACATAAAATCACATCATATCTACCAGACCAATGCATTGATATAAATTATTTTGATTGGCTTGACTCTAAAGATATATATCTTGCAGACCCTGAATTCAGAGTACCCAATAAAATAGACCTACTATTAGGTGCTGATGTTTATAGTAGCATCATTCAGGAAGGCTTACTGAAAAATCCTTCAGGTACTCTGATGGCACAGAGTACAACTTTAGGATGGGTTATATCAGGCTCAATGTATTCTACCAACGATGAAAAGGCAAGAAATATAAGTATCATGCATGCTCAGATCAGAGAAGATGAAATCCTAAAGAAATTTTGGGAAATTGAAGAAAAACCTGATAAAAAGAAAATATTCACAGAAGAAGAAGAAAAATGTGAAGAGTTATATAGACAAACAACGAAGAGAGATGAAAATGGGAGATATATTGTGAAGCTACCGTTTCGCTACGAAGATCCTCCTTGTAAGGCAGGTAATTCAAGAAGAATAGCTGAAACAAGATTTAGAACATTAGAGAAAAGACTAGAAAGGAATATAGAACTAAAACAAGAATACACTAAGGTCATAAAGGAGTACATACAGTTAGGGCACCTGAAGGCAGTAAGTAAAAATGATTGCAAGAGGCACGAAGCTGTTTATCTTCCACATCACGCAGTGATAAGGAATGATAAATCTACCACCACGGTGCGGGTGGTTTTCAATGCCTCTGAAAAAAACAGCAATGGTATATCACTGAACGATACACTAATGGTGGGTCCGATGTTACAAGCTGATCTACGACATACAGTAACGAAGTGGTGGCGTCATGCCATAGGTCTTGTGGCTGATGTAGAGAAGATGTATCGTCAGATCAGAGTAGCAGAGGAAGATACTATGTATCAACGCATCCTCTGACGTGACAATCCTGAAATGGCCATACAAGATTACGAATTACTTACAGTCACTTTCGGCACATCTTCAGCTCCATATCAGGCAGTGCGGACCCTACATCAAATTGCGTATGATGAAGGTGATAGGTACCCATTAGCGGCTAATAAAGTACTTGATTCGTTTTTTATGGGTGATTTAATGACGGGCTGTAATACGGTAGACGAAGGAGCTGAAATTTATAAACAAGTGACTGATTTACTAGAGAAGGGTGGATTTAAATTACAAAAGTGGAACAGTAATGATGAGAATATATTAACAATAATTAATTCAATTGCAAAGGATCAAGCTAAAGAGAAAATAAATAATATAAGTACAATAGACCATAATAATAAAGAGAACAAAAAACAAAATAATGTAGAAATCAAGATAGATAGTACAATAAAAATATTAGGACTTACTTGGGATCGCACTGAAGATGTATTCCAATATTTAGTACATTTCCCCACTGAGTCAATTGGTTCTATAACAAAAAGAACTGTAATTTCTGACATAGCAAGACTTTTCGACCCTTTAGGATGGCTAGCTCCTTGTGTTGTGGTCGCGAAAATCTTTATTCAGAAATTATGGCTCGCCGGCGTTGACTGGGATGAGCAACTGTCTGCTAATCTAATAAAAGAGTGGGGTACATACCGCACAGAGCTTTCGCTTCTTACGAGAGTTAAAATACCTCGCTGGCTTGGCACTAAACTTAATAACGATTTAGAGCTGCATGGGTTTAGTGACGCCTCGAAAGTAGCATACTCAGCCGTGGTGTATTTAAGAAGCAAGGATAGTTCAGGTCAGGTCCATGTCTCTCTGTTGGTTGCCAAAACTAGAGTCGCTCCTATTAAACAGATTAGCATACCAGTGCTATTGGCAAAACTGTTAATGGAAACCGCTGAGGTTTTGAATCTTGCCAAAGAGCAGACTATAGCTTGGACTGATTCCACGGTCGTGTTGGCTTGGTTAAGAAGTCACCCAAGTAGATGGAAGACGTTCGTCGCGAATCGCACCTCTGAAATATTGACAAGTATGGAGGCATCTCAATGGTTTCATGTTTCTAGTGCGAATAATCCTGCAGACTGCGCTTCGCGGGGAATTCTTCCTAGTATCTTTATAAAGGATCAAATGTGGTTAACAGGACCAGCATTTCTGAAGCAACAAAATATTAGTTATAAAACACCAAAGGATTTAAATATAAATTTGGAAGAATCAATCAAAGTACATATTGCAGTATAAAGTCATCCTAATTCAATTTTTGACAGATTTTCTTCTTGGCCGCGGTTACTAAGAGTAGTAGCTTACTGCCGAAGATTTTTAAAAAAGGGAAAGGCTCGAGAAATCTATTTAAAAAACAAAGAAATTGAAGAAGCACAAGATATATGTATAAGAAAGGTACAACAAGAAATATTCAAAGTAGAGTATTTACAATTAAAGAATAAAGGTAATATGCAAACTAAAAGCAGTACGCTAAAATCGTTGAGTCCTTATCTGGATCAGAAAGATATTATGCGAGTACGTGGTACTTGTAAAGCATCATGTCCTTAAATGTATAATTTGTGTAAGACAGAGAGCTAATAGCAAAAACCAATTAATGGGTTCTTTGCCATCAGTCCGCTGTACACCTGCTAGACCCTTTTTACACAGTGGTGTGGACTATGCCGGTCCAATAAATATTAGAACCACCAAAGGGCGTGGACATAGATCCTATAAAGGGTACATATGTTTATTTGTGGGCATGTGTACTCGTGCTCTTCACCTCGAAGTCGTGAGTGACATGACCACTCAGGCATTTCTAGCAGCCTTTAGACGGTTTGTCTCGCGGCGAGGTCATTGCTCAAAGTTATGGAGTGATAATGGTACCACCTTCGTGGGTGCCTCCAAAGAACTGCACCATTTATCTTCATTGCAGTCTGAAATGGCAGGACATGTAGAATCAATAGGAACAGAATGGCATTTCATTCCCCCTCATGGACCCAATTTTGGCGGTTTGTGGGAAGCGGGAGTGAAGTCCACTAAATTTCACCTTAAGCGCGTCATAGGCGAATCGACGCTTACGTATGAGGAACTGAGCACTCTTTTAACACAGGTGGAGGCTTGCCTCAATTCACGTCCAATAAGTATAATAAACACAGTAGATCCTGGTGAACCAATGCCCTTAACACCAGGTCATTTTTTAATTGGTGAATCAATAATTCATGCGCCTGACTACACGTACGAAGATTGTAATATGAATAGCTTAACACGATGGCAGTTCGTTCAACGCATGCTTCAATCTTTTGGAGACGTTGGTCTACTGAGTACTTGTCAAATCTGATGAATCGCTATAAGTGGTCAGTACAAGTACCAGAACCTAAAATTGGAGATATCGTGTTAATTAAAGAAGACGACTTGCCGCCATGTCGATGGTTACTGGGTAGAGTAGAACAAAAACACCCTGGTAATGATAATATTACCCGTGTCGTCACGCTGCGCACAAAGTTCTCAGTATTAAAAAGACCAACTTCAAAAATTTGTATTTTACCAATTGAAGAACACTGAATAATGTATTTTTATTAGAATTAAAATGTTTAGTATAAGTATACAAATCAACTGTAACCTAAGTTAGACCGCAGTATTCACTAAATTACTATTTACAATTGTTATTATTTATACATATTAAGTTTTTCAACCATAGTTCATATACACCAGTACCTTATTTTTTTTTTGAGTTTCATGTATGTATGTTTGAAAGGACATTTCGTCACTAATGTCCTTGGTGGGCGGTATGTTAAACATTGTAAGTTTAAGGTATCGTTCCCTAGATGGCGTAATGACAAAATTAAAAGGCGCAAGCGTTTTGTTCTCAACGCGAGTATATAAGGCCATTGAACTTGTACAATTTTTGATCTCGAATATAGTACCATAGATCAGGCGAAAGTGGTTTTATTTCCCTTATTCGTCGCGAGAGGGCGTTCGTGGTGTATATCGGGTCCACCCAACATTCCTTCACCTCGCTTAGTGCGGGTGAGGAAGAGTTCAAAACCTTCGACTGCCTTAACGTCTATATTTTGACATGCGATCTTTTGAAGTGTATAGAATTAAAAAACTGTACTTAAAAATAATAGCTAACTTCACAATAATTATGATTATACGAATTATAAAATCAATGAAATCCACAGGTAAGTAAATCGAAATCTTTAAATAGTAATACATTCTGTAAACAAAGTCGTTTCACTTATCCTCATTTTCTTGAATCATTACTACAAAATTAGGTCATGTACTAAACCCCGTTTTAAATTTAAGTCTTGCTAAGTTCAAATATATAAAAAACAAAACATAGAGAATCAATCATTTAAATGACAAAAAGTAATTATTATAACTTATTTCTTAATATGAAATTACTAAGATTTAACATTTTTTGCAAATTATTGTAAAGGATTTTATACGTTTATTTAAAAAAAAAATGAGTATAGAGGGTTCCTAAGAATAGGTTTAGCCTACATTCAATTTTTGAATATATAACTATGTACATTCAACTATAAAAAACTTACTACTATTTCTATTTAATATATAAATATATATATATATATATATATATATATATATATGAATTTTAAAAACTTTAGTTATTGATATTCGTTCTGATAACTTTTTTTCTATATGTAAAGACAAATTAAGCCTATTTTAGAATTAAGTGAACCGAAAGTATAGTAGTATATGTGAATTTGTATTTAAACACAAAATACAATTCAGATACGACCTTTTCCGTTCTAAAATAAATGTCAAAATATGTGTCATTAGAATGCTCACTGTGTTGTCAATTTGGGCAACAGTTTATAAATCATTCAAGTAGTGTCCGCGACCAGAGCAGCTCATGAAACCAGGAAACAGGATTCGATTATAGTTAAAAAATAAAATAGTGAACAATTTTCTCAGAATTATAGTGCCACCCATAATAACATAAGAGTCAGGTAGTACGTAGCCCATTAAAGGCTGACGTATTTAATAAAAATAAACTAAAATACCACGCGTTTTTTTTCTTAAATAGTAAAAAGAAAAGTGCCGTTTAAAAACAAAATATTATTGATAACGCGATGAATTTATTTATCTATTGAAAAGAAATTTTATTTATTTATGATAATTATAACTATTATTATATTTTAAATATTAAAAATATATATTTTAAATCGAGTTTTGAATATTTGCGCTATGTGAATGTTTTATAAACTGACGAACAAATGTACAGCGATAACGAATAGACGAGTATTAATCCTTTGAAGGGATATTTGATTTTATATTGCGGTCGATTCCATTTAGTTTTGTGTTTCATAAAAAATACAAAACTTTTCTCGTTGCGAGTTCTAAACTGCAAAATCTGTTTAAAATGGACTTTGAAGGTGAAAGTAAAGTTTTATATCTTTTAACATTTCAAGCTGAAACAATTGAAGACTAAAATAAACATTTTTAAAATATTTCATTTTATAATTTTATTACATGTTTTTCACTCTTTCTGTAAACATGAAAAATATTTTTGATTCTATCTCAATCTCTCAATCAAGTGTTAATCTGTACACGACATAAGAGATGGTAGGTTATTACCGTCAGTATTGGATAATAGCACCCTATGAAAAGTGAATATAACTTTTCACGCTTGTCATAAAACAATAATTACGTGCCTCTTTGTTGACGCACTGCAGAATTTTATCACACAAATCAGAAACTGGAACATATTATTTAGTTGAACGCTCATATCGTCGTACCGACGGCGACGGTTCCTTTGATAGCTTGTGAGAACTACCAATGCGGTCTGTTTTTCGTTTGGTTTAATTTTTATTTTTCTATCTATTTATATTAATTTTTTTTCAGTCTAAGTTTTTCCTTTTAATACAGTATTCATGTAAGCTTCATAAAGTATCCTTGATAAACAAACCCCGATTAAACCCTTTCCTTTCTGAACTGGAATTTATGATCGAGAAGCTTCTCAACATAAACCAAGAACAAATATTTACTTCAGTGAGTTTATTGCAATATAAAGAAAACAAAATATTTTACGGTTCATGATACAAAGAGTTTCTTATGTAGTGATGTTATTCTGTTGCAAATATTCAGATATCTTTGACTTAGTAAGTTAGCTAGTAAATAATATTTAACCTTTTTTCTCTATAACTAAATACTATATAAATCTATTGGTTTTAACTGCACATTGATTTTTTGTGGTAAACAATGGTGTTATGATGCACTTATATAAATTCCACAATCTTTTTATCTATCATTATATATTTGTCTGTCTGTATATCTGTTTTTGTTTTTTTTTATGTTATAGTAGGGCAAACGAGCTTGCGGGTTACCGTTGATATGTGATCACCGCCGCCCATGAACTCTTTCAACATCCGAGGATTCACAAGAGCATTGCCAGCCTTATAAATAGGAATATATGCCTTTTCTGAAGGTACCCATGTCGTATCGATCTGGAAATACCGCCGAAGGAAGTTCGTTCCACATCATCGTTCCACATCGTTCCATTCGAGTGGAACGTGGGAAAAAAGTCCTTGGAAACCGCACACAGGAAGATCGCCACGCATCCAGGTGGTATGGATGGTAAAGGAGACGATGGCGAGCTGTGCGGTGGTGAAATTCGGCGGTAGGCATTAGATCGCATAGTTCTTCGGAACACTCCTCGTTGTAAACGCACAAAGAAGCCACGTTTCTACGCAATGCCAAAGAGTCCAGCTGCTTGCAGAGTATCGGGTCCCCGACAATCCGAACGGCTTTCCATTGTACGCGGTCAAATGGTAGAAGCTAATATTGGAGTGATCCGGACCAGAGATGAGAACAGTACTCCATGTGTTGCCGGACCTGCGCCTTACAGAGAGCAAGTCTTTGGCCAGGTTTGAAATACTGCCTCGCTCTATTGATTACTTCCAATTTCATAGAGGCCAACTTTGCCTTGCTCACCAGATGACGACGAAACTGACAATCGCTCGAAATGTCGAGACCCATTATTCTGATACTGGGCGAGGCAATAAGAGGAGTGCTCTCGAAGAGTGGTGGTACAACAAATGGGGTTTTATTAGTGGTAAACGCGCAAACCTGTGTCTTTAGGGAATTCAACTGATCGTGGTTCAGTTCACCCCAATCAGAGACCATCTTAAGGGAGGTTTCTATTGAAGACACAATTTTCTTTCGGCATTCATCAACGTTTTCCCGAAAGAGACCTGCACGACCAGAATATACCGCATCCCCAGTGCTGTCATCCGCATAACAATATATGTGGGGAATATCCAACATATCATTGATATGCAGGAGAAACAGAGTTGGGGATAGGGTGCAGTCTTGGGGTACACCAGCATTCACGGGCTTGAGATCCTAGCAAAAACCGTCGAGAACGACCTGTATGCTCCGCCCAGTGCGAAAACTGGTGACCACTTGCATCAACTCTCGGGAAGCCCATTGGAAGGTAGCTTCGAAAGAAACCTCTTGTGCCATACACAATCGAAGGCTTTTGCCATATCCAGACTAACTGCCATACCCTCTTCCTTGCTTTCAATAACCGCTGCCCAACAGTGCGTAAGGTACAATAGAAGATCACCAGCTGATACCATACTGCCGGTCATTGATCAACTGGTGATCCTCGAGGTACGTTAGGACCTGTCGGTTGATAATTTTATTTATTATTTTTATTATTATTATCATTATTATTATATTTTTTTGCTATTGTTATTATTATTATTATTATTATTTCATTATATTGCGACGGTTCTAGTTGTTCCAAAATAGCTTTTAAGATTGACATTTGTGAAACAGTGATCACAATATAAAAAAATATATATATCCGGCTGAGTTTGTTGTGTGGTTCTTCTCAGACTAGGACGCGTTTGGAACCCTCATAGCTTTAACATTAAGTTGGACAGTGCATTTACAGAAGGGCTTATTACGATAAATCTGGTATCGAAATAGGTCCTCCTGACACTTCCATTTTGACGTACACAAGTGATCACTGATAATGATTCAAAGTGGAAAAGATATAAATAAATAAATAAAATAAATAATCTCCATTATTTTGGAGAGAAGGGAGGTAATCTGTCTGTAATTCATGAACTGTTTCAGGGATCCTAATAAAGAAATAAAAAATACTTTACGTATCTGGAATATTCTGATTTCATTTCTATTATCCTTAATCATGATTTTAACATCATCATGACCTAAATACAAAAAAGTATTTCCTGACTGCGGATCTGGTTTTAAATAATTTTGCTATTATATTAAAACAAACTCATTAGAATATAATTTAATTGTAACTTTTAAATACTTTAATGAATGATAAATTTGACTAATATTTATTTACTGCTCTTATGTGTGTAGAATATATATCTAAATTTTATTGTAGATAAAACATTCTGTAATTGTAATTTTAAATTGATATAACTATTGATATAACCGCCTCTTGTACATTAATTGAATTTGTTATGTATAATTTATATTTTTGTTATTGTTTTTGTTTTGTTTTCATTTAATTTCTTTTTGTTACTTTTTTTCTTTTAGTGTGCAATAAAGAGTATTATTATTATTAATTACATTACGAAAACTTTAAATAAATTATAAATGCGATAAAATTATATACATATAAATGTAACCTGTAATATTATGTAAGAATTCTATTCACTTTGTAGTTGTGGGAAAACGCTGTATCGTTCAGTGCAATTAGTTACAGCGCTGTTGTTTGTATCCGTGCTAATGTCCCGTGCACTCAAATATCGTAGTTGTTTCGCTACTACGGGTATAATAGATATTAGGTCAGCATATTTCATTAAAATATTAAACTTATATATGCCATAGAGTTAAAAATAATTTTGGTAAAAAGTTTGAAAGATTGTTCATTACATGTGAAGGTCGGAATAAGGAAGACTTAAGGACTTAAGGTTTTTGTAATCCAGGATAAGCAGTTACTTTATTTTCCATATTGATTAGATTTTACTTTTAGAAATCATTTTTTAAAACACTTTATGTTCAGTGCAAGTTTTATAAGTTGAAAAATATTAGTAATAAAGGAAGATTAAATGGTTCTTATTTGCTTCTGCTCACATAACAATTCGAACAAACTAGAAAACCTTATCTCTTTTCCGTTGTGTATAAAAAATCATCTAATAAAATTTTACTTCGTCTCCAAATAAAATTAGGGTTAAGTGGGGTGAAGTAGAAATATTTTACTATTTATATACTCTTTATGATTCGTAAACTCACGTTTTTAATTTACCCAAAAATGAGATCAATAGAATCAAATTGGTTTACGAATACGAATATTCATATAATCAAAATGCTGTTTACTATATTATACATTTATCATTTATCTGATAATCGTCAGTGAATGACAAAATCTGTAATTGACAATCGATCGCTCGATCGCTCAACATCGTGAAAGATGTCGAAACTGTCATTTCTCGTTAGATGACTGACGTTTTTTAAGTCACTGACTTAAACTGTACTCCGACTCCGACTAATATTAGACAGACGAATGATACTAATCTGTAAGATTCTTGAGTTTACCATATCCCTACTTAAATATCTTGTCTTATAGATGTTCAAGGTCGTAAAATAAATTTAAAACAATAGTTATCTTTTTTATATATTATTATTATTATTTCTTTAGCTTCACACCATATCCCTTGCGGGGTAGTCAGAGACGACGGAGCGCCAAACGCTACGGTCTCTGCATACCTCTCTCGCCTCGGCCACAGACATCAACCTCTTCATACATGCCCTCCGGGGGGTCCTCATGCTTTTTACGTGACCTTCCTCCAGTAACATTGATACTGTGGTTTCGTAGGTCACTCGAGGCCTCCCTCTGTCTCTCTTACCGCTCACTTTTCCTATATAAATATTTTTTAACATTCTTTCATCACTCATTCGTTCGACGTGCCCAAACTACCTCAGCACGTTCTTCTTCTCTCCGTTCTCACCGTGACATCTTCACTAGTACCTGCCATTCTGTGGATCTCTTTATTGCGGATTCGATAATATATATAAATAATATTAATCATATTGCGATTAAAATGTCATTACTGTTTTGGTATTATTGTTACTGTAAAGGTTGTTTATCTTTTTCAATGTTTTATTTGGTGGAAAATATCAATAACTAATGTTAATTTATTCTCTTTATATTATTGATTAAAAATAATTTAGAACCTTATTTGCGTAACAATGAGTCGGTTTTCTAGTAACCGTCTTATTTGCCGCACTGCGGGTCAGCTTGTAGACAATTTTACTATTCAAAGAAACAAATACTAATTTAATATATTACTATTAAACTTGGTATGTTTTAATATATTTTTTAACTGAGTTTTACACGAGGCTAAATTTTAATAGCAATTATCGTGAATATGCAAACTCTAAGTTCCGTCAATATCAATAGTGAATGTAGATAAACATATTTTCGTAATTAAATATAATCAGGGAAGCTTTAAAAATATACAAAAGAGTTCTTTAACTTTATTCTTTTGTATTCATGCTTTTTAATGAAGTACATTACTTTTTGTTGTTATTTTAATGAAATGAAATTTTTACATTTAGGTCACATTTCAGAATATATCTGATTTTCATTGTAATAAATGGAATGCATCATTTCAATATAAATAAAATAATTAAACTTTCTTTATTATTTTTAAATATTAATTACGCACGTCTTAAAAACCGTCGCACCGCACTTAAAAAACATAGAACTGAAATGACATTCAAAACGCATTTACTGTGAACATTTAAATGTAACAGTAAATGTAATGTGAGGATTGTGTTTAAGTTCCAACTACAGAGAATCACTGTATCGTTCATTGTAATTAGTAAATATAGTACTGTTGTTAGTATCCGTGCTAATTCACCGTGCATTCTAATCATGTGCATGTTCCGCCACTACAGTATAATGGATATTGAGTAGTTATTTTATTTTAATATGACACTCATAAATGAAATATAAAAAAAAATAATGATTACTATTTTAAATGTAATTAAGTAAATAAATTCAAATAGACCTTCAATTCAAACCTTTGAGTGCCTTAACGTCTATACTTTGCATGCAATGATTTGAATGATTTGAAGTCTATAGAACTAAAAAACGGTAATTTTAAGTTAATTATTAATTTTACTGAAATAATATCTAAATTCACAATAATTATGGGCATATAAATAATGAAATCAACCAAATTGATTGTTAAGAGAATCGATGTCTATTAAATAGTAATACATTCTGTAAACAAACAAAGCCGTCCCACTTATCCTCATTTACTTTAATAAATAGTGGAAGATTAGGTCATGCACTAAACTCCGTTTAAAATTTAACACGAGCTTAGTCCAAATATTTACATCGGGGTATTCAATTCGATTGTGAGTGAAAGTAGTTCAATGTGGAATCGTAGTTTCAAAATAAATTTGTGTATTAAAGATATTAATAATTTCGATAAACATACAGGATCGATAATTTAATTGGAGAAAATGTAATTATTGTAACTTAATATGTAATTACTTAAGATTTAACATATTCTTCAAATTATTGTCAAAGGGATTTAAAACGCTTATTTGAAAGATAAAATTTATAGCATACAGGGTCCCTAAGAATAGGCTCAGCCTACATTCTCATCGCTCATCTGTAGGTAGATTTACCTGCTAAATATATTAATATATGCTAATCCTGATATTCAAACTATAATATACTTGTGAACTTTGTACTTTAATTACTATTTAAGCTTTAAAGGAATGTTTGTATAAAAATATACCAGAAAAAAATTTTAGCGTTTGTACTATTTATGTTAATGTATTTGTAAATGTAAAGCCAAGATGTATAAGTTTGTCTCAAGCGGATTTAATTTGTTATACGAAGCAGCCTCCGACTTCACAGCGCTGAGAAAAAATCAAGTTAAAATTTTCAAGAAGATTTTAAACGGAAAGTAGGACAGGAGTTATATAAACTCAATGAAATTAACTTGAAAGTATTTGTTGTATTTATATCATTATTAATAATTTTAATATATTATTATTTCAATTTACATCTTTCCACTACTGGATTTAATCATTAATAACATTGATCCGACCTGTAGGTATGCATTATGCGCCAACATTTGCTGCTTTCCCAAATGTATAGTGTGCTACAATTTCTCTACATAAATCTTTAATCGTTGCAAGAGATGGGATAAGATAGTATTATCAAGTTAACCTTTCCAGATTTGACGAATAAGCTTATAAATTTATAACTTGACTGTTGTTTTCAAAACATTAGTTTTTATGTTTGAAACATTCTAACAATGAATACAAAACTAATATCCTGAAAGTATTGAAGATACTGGTAACAACCAGAACTTGTATTTGTATACTTGTAGAAGATGTATTCTATTAAACTCGACGACGACGAAACGACGCTCGCTCAAAAGTGAAGTCAATGTTATACGTAATAGTTGTTACTTTATGTAATCAAATAAAATAGATGTAAAAAATAAATGTATTTGGGTGTATTTTTCGTATGTTACTATAAATACACCCAAATACATTTATTTGGTACCCGATAAAATATCAGAACAAATGTGCAATAAACGTTGATCCTTTATATATTCATGAAAGAATATATTAAGGAATATCAAACTAAAATATAACTATGTACATTCAGTATAAAAAAACTTACTACGACTATTATACTATTTAAAAAAATATATATGTGAATTTTAAGTACTATAGTTATTGATATTCGTTCTGAAAAAAATGTTTCTGTTTTTAAAAACAAATTAGACCTTTTAGAATTTTAGTACGCAGTAAGTATAGTAGACATATTATGTGAATTTGTATTTAAATACAAAATACACTTAGTTTTTCCTGCTCTAAAATGTATTTCAAAATATATGCTATTAGAATGCTCATTGTCATTGTCACTTTGGGCAGTAATTTATAAATCATTTACGTAGTGTCTAGGACCACAGCAGTGCATGCAGCCAGGAAACAGGATTAGAAAATAGTTAAAATATAAAATACTGATAAAACAATTTTCTTACAATTATAGTTCTAGCTATCGGCACTACGAATAAGGTAGTTTGTAACCTAGTTACGGGTGGCGTATTAAATATTAAAAAGAAAAGTGTCCTTTATAAACAAGATATTATTATTGATAATGCGATGAATTTATTTATCTTTATCTATTGAAACGAATTTTACTTGTAATAATTATAACCATTATTACATTCTTAATGTCATAAAATATATATTTAAATCGAGTTTTAGATATTTGCATTTTCGTAGCAGTTCTCGATAGAATTTCGAGTGGTCACGCGCTATGTGAATGTTTTATAAACTGACGAACAAATTTACAGCGATATTGAACAGACGAGTTTTAATCCTTTTTACTTTGAAGGGATATTTGATTTTATTTTGCGGTCGATTCCATTTAGTTCTGTGTTTCATAAAAAATAAAAAACTATTCGCATTGCAAGCTTTAATCTGCAGAATCTGGTTGAAATTGACTTTGAAGGTAAAAGTATATATAATAACCGTCTGCAGTATTGCAAACATTATCATGCAATACCTATGTATTTATTGTTTTTTAATTTGATTTGATATTTAAGTATATTATATACTTTTTATTATATAATCGTTTTTGGCCAATGATGTGATTTAAAAAACAGACACTTTATTTAAAATTTGTGTCATTCTTAGTAAACATTTTTAAACTATTTATTTTACACTTTTATTAAATTTTTTACCTTACAATTACCTTAAATTATATTAAATTAATATCACCTTACGTTTGGTTTCGGAAAACTATAGCTTTCTTTTGTGTTCATTATGTTCACAAATAGTAAAATATTTCAATGACTAATTAGAAACAATAATATAAAACCATTGTCAATCATATTGATACTATAAGTGGCAAAATATTTTTTTTATAATCTACTACAACAAAATTTAATAATATTTATAAACGTTTCACGTCCGTACCGTAACATTGAACATTGATTCGTCACGTTTCACAACACTGAATATAGTTATGATATTTGATTACAAAGCATAGTCAGTAGCTACCCATATTAAAATATCAAAATCTTCTTAACAGTTTTAGTAAATTTATTTGAAGTATGCTAAACATTCATCTCTAAATCTGTATTGATATACATCGTCTGCTACATATATTCAGAGACCGTCGGTACGACGATATGAGCGTTCAACTAAATAATAATATGTGCCAGTTTCTGATTTGTGTAATAAGATTCTGCAGTGCGTTAACAGAGAGACACGTACTGATTGTTTTATGACAAGCGTGAAAAGTTATATTCACTTTTCATAGGATGCTATTATCCATGGATGAAGGTAATGACTTACCAACTCTTATGTCGTGTACAGATTGACACTTCGTAACAAAACAACGCTTTCAATATTTACAACGTCACAATACATCTCCTTATTTAATATATATTGTTATAAATAATATAACGAGGCAATTTTTTTTTGTTGCTATATTAATTAATACAAAAAAAACTCGATAGGAGATAGAATCATAAATAAAAGATGTAATAAAAGTGTAAAATAAGTAGTTTAAAAATTTCTACTTTTAGTCTTCAATTGTTTCAGCTAGAAATATTAATATATATAAAACTAAATGTCAAGTTT
This sequence comes from Melinaea marsaeus rileyi, assembly GCA_918358865.1. Lineage (NCBI taxonomy): Eukaryota > Metazoa > Arthropoda > Insecta > Lepidoptera > Nymphalidae > Melinaea > Melinaea marsaeus. The sequence goes on from OU911089.1 coordinate 22,581,109, forward strand.
TTTATTACATATTTATAAATAAATAGCTATAAATAATATAATTATTAATGAGCAAGCATTTCAAATGTGACCTCAGTTATTACAGTATAATGTTGGGTATATTTAGCAAAAATTTTAGTACCGTAGGATAAAAGAATGTCAGATATTTTTAATTCGCGTCTGCTTACATAAATAGAAAATCTTATTTCTTTGACATGGTGTGTTAATAATTCATCCAATCTACTTCCTCTCTAAATGAAATTAGGGTTAAGTGGGGTGAAGTAGCGATATTTAAATAGTTACTATTAATAATTTAGTTTAAGGAAACAAGATTAATATAATCGAATCTGATCTTATATAACTAAAGTTATACTTATATGTAAAATCTCAAAAACAAATTCGGTTTACTAAATATCGGCCGTACATTCGTATTTCGAGCATACGTCTGATGATTTATCATTTACCCTCGACCACTCGATCGCTCGAAAACGTCAGAGCCATCGAAAATGTCATATCTCGCCAGACGACTGCGACGTATTTTAAGTGACTGGCTTAAGTTGTGCTCCGACCGAAATTAGAGAGACAGGTTTGAAATGACATTAGAATGGTGTTAGAAACGTGAGTATTTCAGATTCCTATTTGAATATCTTGTCTTGTATATCAATGTTTAAGGTTATAATTTGTAAATAAGAATTAAAAAATAGTAACGTCACGAAAAATTCACTTTTTCCTTTGTTAAAAATAAATTTTGTTTATTTCTATATAAAATATATATCTTTTGTAACCAACTAGCTGCTGCATTGATTTTTTAAATTCTGTCATCCGTCAAAAGCGAAAATAATTCCCACAAACGTATCGGTATACTGACACATTTTTATTATTTAGTAGTAAATCTTTAAACTATTTCAATAGTGTCATAGAGGTGAAACACAATAAAATTAACAAAATATATCACAACAGATCACATCACAACACACAGACACGAATATTTAAATAAAATATTTAATTACAAAAAAGCAATATTATTAATATAACTTTTCATCAGAGTTTTGTGCATGCATAAAATTTTTAGGGTTTATGGTTTTTATTATTGTTCTTAAATTACTAATAATATATAATTTGAGAATGATTTTACGTTCTCGTAAAATATCCTTACTGTTTGTATTTGGATTTACTGCTTCAAAATCGGAGGTTTCACAATCAAATTGGTTTATATTGATATATAAATCGCTACAATCATATTCGTTTAATAATAAATGTAATTTATTTTATTTAAACTGTTAATTTAAATTAATTTAGAACCTTATTTGCGTCGTAACAAATAGTTACTCTAATGACCATCTTATTTGCCGCACTCCGGGTCAGATTCTAGACAATTCTACTATTTCAATTAGAATTTTATTACTAAATTTGGTTTGCTTTAATCAATACTGGTGTATACCAACAAAAACAAATATGTATATATTGATATTAAGAGCCATATTGAATTTCCAGTTTGTTGTGATAGATAAAAAGTAGTGATTATTTTATCAGGGGGGTTAGGAGAATTCTAATTAGCTGAGCAATTTTTTATGCTACAAAGAATTAAGGAAATAAAACGTGTGTTATGTGTACCACAAATCCTATTTTTAATCTTTGAATATTTTTTAAAATCATGTAAAACAAATTGTAGTATCATGGTTAAAAACTTAAAGGATATATTTAAATTAAACAACTGATATTATAAATAAATATTAAATTAAAAAATACGTCTATATTTAGTTCCCTCGGATAATTAGTATTTATAGACAAATTTGTAAAAAAATGTTACCAGAAAATAAATTCAGTTTTTGTATTTTTTATGTAAGTGTAATTTATATCTGTAATGCAGATTTAATTCGTTATACGAAGCAGCCTCTGACGTCACTGTGGGGAGAAGAAAGTCAAGTTGTAATTGTAATAAGATTTACTAACAGAAAGTAGGGCAGAAGTTATTTAATCTGAAGGAAATATACTTAAACATAATCTTATTTTGTTATTTCTGCTGTAAATTATTGAGTAATCTTTCATCCTACTATTAGAACTGTTTATAAGTTCACGTCAACAAGAATTTCTAGTATTGGAATTAAAAATAATTGAATGAAAAAACAAGTGGGATATCTTTGAGAATGTTTTAAGTAAAGGTTGTTTCTTTTTATTTTCAGTTTGCTTTTCTTAAAATAATATTATTTAAATTATAAATACATATTAAACTCTAACAAAATATTTGAATAAATGTTTAATAAACGTTGTTCCATCCACAATTAATTAAAATATAACTTTATAAAAAAAATTTCGGTTACAACAAAAGAACTTATATTACAAAATATTTATAAATATACGTATAATTTTGAACCTGTGTACCTTTAACGAAGGAGGATAAGAATAAGCTATAGAAATTCTAAGAAAGACTATTTATATTTAAGATAATTTAATAATAAATCTTTCAAGTCAATCTTTACTCGTCAGTTTCCTTGAAGCAATGTTTTAACAAGATAAAAGAAAAATCAACACCGATTTAGAATAATATATTTCATTCAAGTTCGATAATATATATATTTAATTATATATATATATATATATATATTTAATTTTGTAATGTGTTTAGTTATTATTTAAATATTTACTTTAAACTGTAAACAAAAACAGTATTTACTTTCAAAACAAAATAAAATTAATTAGGCATTCTGAAGGCTGAGTTGGTAGCTAAGTGAGCCTTGACGGCTAGGGAGAGGTGACTGAACATTTAAGCCCCGACACCCAGGAAGCCTGCGATCTGGGGTGGTCTGGCTGGGGAGTAGGAGCTTCGGGCCACTTTAGCATAGAAGGCTTGGGTGGAGGGGAGCAAAATCCTCCGCGTCAAAACGTAACCTACACGTAAGAGGGGGTGCCCTCTTCGTGATCCCACCGTTGTCAAATTCCAATTTTTTATTTGTGATATAGTATATATATAGTATTATTAATTAACTCTAAAAGTTAAAAATTATATATATATATCAAGTTGTGAATTCCAGTTACATTTCCGTAGCAGTGCGAACTCTCGATTCTGTTTGAAGTACTCACGAGCTACTAAATGTTTTATAAACTGACGAACAAATTTACAACGAAAAATCATTTGAAGGAATATTTGAATTTTATATTGACTTCATGTAGTTTTGTGTTTCACATAAAAATACAGAACTATTCTTGTTACAAGTTTATAACGACGAAAAGTTATTATGAAGGAGAGAATATCAAAAATCATCTTTAATACTGTAAAGACTGTCAAATAAGTATGTATGTAGTTTTTCAAAGGTGTTTCGGCATTTGAAGGTGTTAGGCAAATATTTAATTAATAAAATACCTTTGGTACACTTGATTACAAAAGTAACGCTTTCTATTGTTTCTTTCATTCTTAACAAGAATGCTTCTTGGAATAAACGGGTCTTAGAGCGTTTTCGACATCTTCAGTCAAAACCAACATATTCTTAGCAAAGTGACTGTTACGGGACCGCCCAGATCTCGTATTTTTTATACTCTAAACATCTAGCAGACTACTCTAAACGACATAATGCTTGGTGTTGCATGACTGAAAAATCGACATCTAATTTGATATATTTCAGGTTCTTGAAGAGTACAGGAATTTATATCTTAATAATGAGTAATTTGTAACTATTTAACGTACTTCACAAATGTCAGAGAAGAACGGAGCTATACCGCCATTTTAATTAAGTTTAGGATAGGCAGATAACTTTTGAGCTACCTTGTTTATCGACGTATTTAGTAATGGTATATAAAAAGATAAATATCATTATTTTTAAAAAGCCTTTGCTTTTAATGAGCACAGATATTTGAAGTAGTATACCAAAACACTGTTTTGGATCTCTAAAGTGGACTACTATTGTTTAACTGAATCGAAGGTCCAGATCTGTAAAAAGAGGTTAGAAACGATATTGCATTCTAGTGTCGTATTTCAAGGCTCTGACTTAAGTTAAATTGTGCTCGAACTAAAATTAGAGGGATAGCTTCAGAATGAAATTAGAGTGGAGTTGGAAATGTGAGCTAAGAGTAACCTAGTTGCAAGGTATGTCTTATATGTAAGATCATATTGTTAGATGGGAATTGTTACATTTTTTGTAGTTCTTTATCATTCTATAATAATTTAATTTATAGACTTATCTGGGTAGTAATTTATCAGTTAGCTTAAGACCATGTTATTGTGGGTCCGGTTCCAGATAATTTTCTTGTGAAAAGAAAAAAAAGTATTTCATTTTGATTTTAGTTTATTAAAATATGTTATAAATAATAAATTAGAGTAATATTTTTTACTGCTCTTATACAAAAAAAAAATATGGAAAATTGTTAATTAGAAAGATTATTTACATATATGCAAACGTTAATGTTATTAAATATTGATAGAGATAATAACGTTAATAAGATAATTATATTGAAAAATAGTAAATACCAAAAAAATACATAATTATAATATTGAAGTGATAAGGCCGCCTTTGTAATAGTTGTATATATCCAAAAATTTACTGTTCTTTTATACGCATACTGTGTGCAATAAAGTGTTATATATCAATTAAAAAAAAATAAACAAAATCTACCGACTTTCCTGCTGATTGATTACTCTCTATATAAATCGACTACATACCTCATAATAGACTTAAAACTTAATTATTATTACGTGACATTACTAAACGACGCTTTCGCATAGGCAATGTTTTTATTTCCATCGTTGTAAAAACTTGGAAGTGAATTGACATTCAAAATACATTATGTACACTCATTATATGTATATAGATGTATACAGTTATATTTATGTAAATATAAATGTAAGCTTCAATATTATGTGAGAATTGTGTTCAATTTCCTGTTGTAGGTAAACACTTTTTCCTTCAGTGTATTTACTAAATATAGTACTGTTATTTGTATTCGTGCTAATGCCGCATGCATTCTAATATCATAGTTGTTTCCCTACTACCGGTATAATGGATATATACCCAATATATTGGATCAATAAATAAATGTATATCATAGACTTAAAAATACTTCTTATTGTAAAATATTTAAATATATATATATATTTTTTTATATTTTATAAATTCTTATACATTCTTTTAATAAACACAGTTTTACTTTTTTAGTAAACTTGTTGTAGTAAATGAGTTCCTTGTTGTTATGAAGTTTCGCACCATTAGGGAAAAAAAATGTTCCAGTAGCACAACCTTTTTAAGCAGAGCAGGGAATCAATTGAAGACAATTCTCGACCTAGGTTTTCTGTGGAGGTCACTACTCCAGATCTTATTGAAAAATTCAATATATTAATATTAGAGGATACACGGTTGAAAAACAACTCGCTGAAATAGTTGAAGTATCTGAAACAATCATTTTTATGGTTATTTGTAATTTTGTCTCGGCACGACAAAAGTAAGTGCAAGATGGGTCCACAAGAATGGACAGAAACAGAAACAGCTACAGCTCTGCTACAGAAACAGTGAGTGCGTTTTTGAACTATTGCAATGAAGTCAAAAAAACCTTTCTTAGAGCGAATGTTACTGGGGACAAAACTTGGGTTCATCATCATGAATCTGAATCTAAGCAAGATTCCATACAGTGGCATAAAAAGGGCACACCCGGTATAAAAAATTCAAGATGTTGCAGTGGGCGGGAAAAGTCATGGCTATAGTTTTTTGGGACTGATCGAATTTTGTTGATTGATTAGTTTGATTTAAATATAAGATATTTTAATTTTCATGAAAATATACACACCTTAATTCATAGATCTGAGAAATGTGCGTTGCAGGTAAATATATTTAAAACACTAGAAACAACTTCTTATGAATTATTGTTGATTGAAATCCAAAAAATATATGCTTTATTAACGTAAATTTTGTACAGAAATGTTGTGTAGATTTTTTATTCTGATTACTATATAATGTGAAATGGGAACAAGAAAACAATGCTAGATTGAATATATATATCGTGTAAAGTATTTACTGTAATATATTTAGTATATTGTATGTAATATGTTTAAGTTTATAAGTTAAGTTAAGTTATTACTATATGTATTAAATATTATTATTCTGTATATTATTTATTATTACCCTTCATTGTTTTTCTTTATACTGTTTCGGTTGACCAATTGTATAACTTATTGTACTATACAGTTTTAGTAAGTGTTTTTGGAAACAACTATATTATCGATTACTGAATGTTTATTTTAATAGATTACAATATACACAAAGTCTTTTCGTAGAATACAAACATAAATATTCCAGTATTTGTCGCCAGAAATTGTATTCGTATACGTGGGATAAATGTATTCTACTAAATTTACTCACAAAGTTGATTTATACATACGTGACAGCGACGCTCAAAGTAAAGTGAAATCAAAGCTAAAACGATATCTTCCTCTAGCCAATATACTAAGAGTAACAGTCGCCATTATTTCTATAAAATTCAATATACCTGTGCCGCAAATAAAAAAAACATGTTTGATCTTCCATGTTTGAATATGATTCGTAAAATATTGAATAAAATCATAGATCAATCAAGTAAAAGGTAAACCATTTTAAAAATAAATCAGTCTTGAAAATTTTTAACTAGAAATGTTTATATATATTTTTAATATTATATTACTATATCACCGCACCATATTTAAAAATAAAAAGTATTAATAATATATTGACAGTGAGAAAGAATTTCAAGAACAATAATTAAACTACATCTACTAATCACTAAGTGACTTTTACTATTTCTTATTTTTAACAAGGGTCGCCATTTGTCAGGCCTTGTCTAATTGCATTTGAAGGTCGGGTTAAGGAGCTCTTAAGAGGACTTAAGACTGAGCTTAGCCAGGACAAGCAGTGCCCATTATTTTTCATATAGACTTTGTATATCGAAATGATTTTTTCACACACTTTATTAAATGTAATTTTTATGTATTGAATAAGGTAAAAAATACATTAAGTTTTAGTTGCTTCTTCACAAAATCTTTTGAATAAACTATAAAATATCTCTTTAACACTATATTTTAAATAGCCGTCAAATTTAATTTTACTTCCTCTCCAAATAAAGTTATGGTTAATTGATGTGAAGTAGCAATATTTCACTAATTATATACCCTTTATTATTTGCAAACTAAAGCCTTGTATTATGTATTACTAACACATTTCAATTTTCGCTAATATTAAAATAATGTTGTTAATTTTGAATTAATAAAAAAATTACATTCTTATCTTCACGCCATATCCTTTGCGGGGTTGCCAGAGACAACGGAGCGCCAAACGCTACGGTCCCTGCATACCTTTTTCGCCTCGACCACAGACTTTAACCTCTTCATACATGCCCTCCGAGGGGTCCTCGTGCTTTTTACGTGACCTGACTCCAGTATCATAGTTACTGTGTTTTCGAAGGTCATTCGAGGCCTCCCCCTATCTCTCTTACCGCTGACTTTTCCTTCATAAATCTTTTGTACCATTCGTGCATCACTCATTCGCTTGACGTGTTCAAACCACCTGAACACGTTCTTCTTCATTTTCACCGTGACATCTTCGCTAGTACCTGCCATTCTGTGGATCTCTTCATTGCGAATTCGGTCAGCTACTGACTACTGACTCCACATATTCGGCGGAGAGATCGCATCTCCACAATATTCTTCTTTCTTACATTCTTCTTTTGTGTTACCCACGTTTGGCTGCCGTATAACAGCGTCGGTAGCAAAACCGCATTGTGTACAGCCAAACGTGCAGCTATGCTGACGTTTCGCCGTCTCAACAATGAAGCCACAGCACCGTTAACTCTGTTACCGACAGCAGCTCCGTCCTCCACCTCCAGCCGTTCGGAACATGGCGTGTTAGTAGGCGGTCAAATAAAAAAAAATCATAAACAAAATTTTGTTTATACATATTTGCCGTTCCATTGTAATTCGTACATTCGTCTGATTATTAGTCATTTACATTCGAACGCTCGATACTTGAAGTCATCAGAAATGTGTGATATTTTAGACGACTACAACGTTTTTAGTGGCTTAAATTGTTTCAATACATTACTGGTGTAAAGAAAGAGCGCTTAACAGATTACTACTTAAATATCTTCTCTTATCAATGTTTAAGGTCTTACTAGTAAATTAAATTAAAAAGAATAGTAATATAAAGTCAAGTGTTATATATTTCTAGTATTAATAATATTATTCATACAGCGATTAAAATTTTACTATTTGTATACGTATTATGAGTTCAAATGTATTTCTTTTTCACTGTGTTATTATTATAAAATGAACTATCACAAAAACAAATGAAATAATTAAATATATCATTGATAAATGTTTATTAACTAAACTATTATTAAGTTGTTTTATTGATTAAAATTAAATTAGAACCTTATTTGCATAACAATGTAGTCGGTTTTCTAGTAACCGTCTTATTTGCCGCACTGCGGGTCAGCTTCTAGACAATTTTACTATTCAAAGAAACACATTAGGATTTTATGTGTTATTATTAAATTTGGTTTACTTTAATAAAAATATTTTATATACACCTTTTATATAATAATACTTGATTACTCACGGTTATGCAGTCTCTAAGATCCGTAAATATAATAATGAATGTAGATAAAAGTATGCTTGTAAATAATAAATTAAATATTAAAATCAGTCAGGTAGATTTAAAAACACACAAAGAAGTTTTTTATTTTATTTTTTTGTGTTCGTGCTTTAATGATGTACTCAAATTTCTTTTTTTGTTATTTTAACGAAATGAAAACCTTTCCAGATATAGGTTGCGATTCAGAATGTATATGAATATCATTGTATCAGTATATTATAACATTGCATAACAAACAAAATTTTCTTATTTTTTTCAATATTAATTGTAGACGCCTTAAAGTAAATTAAAGGATCTGACATTCATAGTGAATCATCTAAGTAAGCAGAATAATTTCTTTTATATAAAAATATTTTGCCTAGGATTGTGTTCTTATTCCAGTTTTAGAGAATCAGTGTAATTTGTTGTTGGTATCCGTGCATGCATAAAATTGCATGGGATTTCCCATGCAATTTAATCTTGTACATATTCCGCCACTATGACTATAATGGATATTGAGTAGTAACTTTATTTTAATATTACCCTCAAAGTTAGAGTTAGAATACTAAACAACCATTAGTGTTTTAACAGTTATTTTAAATATAATTCTAAATATAATTTTAAATAGAATTCAAACCTACGACTTATGGGATACAAACACTGTCTCTTTTTCTTATACTACCGCTGCCTTACCATTTACACTTTTAAAGTGCAATAATTCCAGGTCTACATAATTGACAATCGAATAACTAGAGTTAAGTTAATAATCAACTTTAATTAAATATTAAATAGCCAACTTTACAATAATTATGGTCATATGAATAATAAAATAAATCAAATTCATTGGTAAGTGAAGTGATGTTTATTAAATTATAATAATACGTTCTGTTAACAGATAAAGTCGTCCCACTTATCCTCATTTACTATTATCAGTAGTGAAAAAATAGGTCAAATACTACTATTATACATTTAATTTGAGCCTAGCACCTATATATATATATTATATGTCTAATATATATATATGTATATATGTATGTCAAATACTAAACGATTATAGATTTAACTCGAGCCTAGCACATATATATATATTTATATATATTTACTTATAATTCGATTATGGGTAAAGTTGTAGTGCGATAGTTCAATATGGAATTAATAATTGGCACATCTCCCAAGAAGTTTAAACGTTTATATACTTTATTACTTTAATCATCTCTTACTTTTTTATATAATGCTTTTTATTTAGATTATATCCAATATAAAAATATAGTGTAGTAATTGAATCTGAATGAACCTGCTTAAATTGAATAACTGCTTCGACTTACCCTCTTCATTAGACTCTGAACTAATATTATGAACGTATTTACGTATAGTCCTCACAAAAAAACTGAGAACTACTAGCTATGAATGAAAATATAGTTATGTTATGAAAAATACTTATAATATAAAATATACTTATATAATTCTCTAACTACACTTCTGTATTGACACTTCTGTACTTCAATTACAATTTTACTTTAAAGAAATAGTATTCAGTGTTTGTTCTTTCTTAGTTATTATTTAAAAGACAAAAGTTTGCACGTTTATAACTAAATGAAAAACCATTTGCCATATCATGGCTCTTCGAGAGTATTCCTCCTCCTCAATGCCTCGCTAAGTATCATAATACATTTCGATCGACTGTCGGTTTCGTAGTCGTCTGGAGAGCAATTCCAAGTGGCATCGATGAAATTGTAAGTGATCAAGAGAGCGAAGCAGTATTTCAAGCCTGGCCAAATATTTGCGCTCTATAAGGCGCAAGTCCGACCGCACATGTTCTCATATGATTACAGATTTCATATTTGCTACGGGTCGTCCCAACATAAGTTTCTACCGTTTAACTGCGTACAACGGAGAGCCGTTTGGTCGTTCGGATTATTTTTACTTATTTTAATATTATTTTTTACCTAATATAATGTTTATCCTTGCAATATTACTAATACTTTTGCATTTCAATTAATTGAATTATAGTCATTAAGATGACTAAATTGTATTGGTGTACATAGAAAAATAAAATAAAATAAAATAAAATATGAAATAGTAGAATGTGAAAAGGCTTCATAATATTATTTAAAAAACAATATACATCTGACTAAATAATGATAACATTCAAAAGAGATTCATATAGTAGACGTATTAAAATATAAAAGAACATGTGCCCCAATATTGCTGCTAATATTTGCAAGCGTACAAATGAACATTAATAGAAGATATAACTTATGCATTATAAATAATGCTCAACAGTGAAAATTTATCATTTTTTTTAATTTGCTTATGATGTGTGATTGATTTTGTAATTCATTAATCACAATTTTAATATTAACAATGAATATTCGATTCAAGTGATTTTGTTGTAATATGAAAGTACCTATTATCGTTGTTAATGTCGTAATCAAAGTGAGTTGTTAGCGCTTTTGACAGCTTGGTGACAATAAGTCATGTTATGTACGTGTTGGAATTTATTTTAAAGGTTAAAATGTTTACTGATATATTTTATCCGGGTTTTAAATGATTCAAATTCACTCAGTATATAAGTGTGTAGAAGGTTGTGTATGTGATTAATACTTGTTAATTTGAAGAACGTGGAGAATAGGCTACAGAACTCTTAATATAGTGAATTGAAGTTTAAGATAATAAAGTTAAATTTTAATTTCTATATTTCAGTTTCCTTAAGGCCAAATTTTAACAAGATAAAATAGAAAATAGTATCGATGTTGAATATATAACTACATACATTGAAATATAGAAAATACTACAATTCTACTTCATATAAATACTATATTTGAACTTGTAACGATTATAGTCAATCTTTCTAGAAAGTTTTTTTCATTTGAAGACCAAGTAAAGACATTTAACAATTTTACATATTTCACATGTGTTTTATTTTCCGCTCTAAAACGGATTTCATAAAATGTCTTATTAAACTGCTAACTTAGCTGTCAATTTGGGTAGCTGTTCATAAATCATTCACTTAATGTCAACAACCTGAGTGTCAAAATAAGATAATAGTTAAAATATAAAATACTGTTAACTTAAAACAATTATCCCACGATTAAAGTCAAAATAAAATAATATATCTAATATCGAATGCAGTTTTAAAAATTTTCATATCGCTAATTCAATGGTTTTTTTTATTTTTATGAGCTATTGAAACGAAATTGATTTATCATAATTATTAAATTATAAATATTAAAAAAATTATACATCGATCGAGTTATAGATTCCTGCATTTTCGTAGCAACCGCAACTCTCGAAAGAATTTCGAGTGCTCACGGTCATGTAAATATTTTATAAACTGACGAACAAATTTACAGCGAAATATCAAATTAATCCTTTTATTCTGAAGGGACATTTGATTTTTTTTGCTGTCCATTCCATCTAATTTTTTGTTTCATACAAACACAAAACTACTCGCTTCGGATGCAAAATTATAAACTGCAGAATTTGTAGAAAACTGACTATGAAGGTAAAAATAACAATGGAAAACGTCTGCACTACCGTGAATAATATTACGCGAAAACCTAGCTGTTATTGTTTTCTTAATGTGTTTTGATATTTAAATGTATTTGACAGATATTTTGTACATTAAGACTCTTTCTGAATATATATATTATATATTATAATTATATTATAATAATTCGATCACGATTACAGTAAACGTTGGCAAGTGGTGTGATATGGAAAAAGCCGACGCTTCCTTTTAATTTTATTTAATTTTTAGTAAAATGTATGTATTAGTAGCTTGTGTTTGTGGTTTCGAAAATTTATACATTTCTTTAATATACATTACGTTCATGAATAATAAAATATTAAAAACAATACAATATAACTATTGTATTGTTACTGTGAAGAAAATATATATTTAGTTATAATTTTCTACTAGCAAAATTTTATAATGTACTGTCACGGTTTACAATATCATAATACTGTATTACGAAGCATAGTCAAAATATGTCAGAAATATGTTACTAATGAACTAGTTGTTGTTGTTACTAATGAACTAGTTGTTGTTTTTACTAATGATCTAGTTGTTGAAATATTGCCACGTCTCGTCCATGATACCATTTACAAAAAAAATGTGACAAGGGTGATGGTGGTGATTTTTAATTTTACATATGTATATTTCGACTAATTTGTAAATATTAATATAATGTTCCATTATAATAAATTAAATACAAGTTTTATCAATCAGTAACGTGGTAATTGTTTGTATGTCATAGAATATTTTTTGATAATCTTTTTATTTAACTTTAGTTAAATTATTATATCGCTCCTTAAATACAAAAGCCACACATTTCAAAAAATATCAAAAATTGTTTTATTGCATAGAATGTTTCCAAAACGATGAAACTTTATTATTTTGCTAAAACACCCGTTGTTTTATGATCAAAAACACCCGCAAACGCACACACGTTAGTTTTGTTTTGTACCGTTTATGTGACTGAGTTTCGTGCAAAAGTAACACATTATCAGTTGTCAACAGTCATTCAGGACGAAAAGACGTATTTTTTGTGAAAAACTACAACATTCCAAAATACTGCTAAAAGACAGATGAAGTTATTTATTCATAAGTGCCATATTCAAAAATATATTCGTAATGCAGATCACATACGGCTTAATATCTTATAATTTTTAAGTGCAATAGTACAATATTTCAAAATAGGTTAGTTTTGAATTTATAAATTGAACATTTTTTCTCATTTTTATGTTCAATACTACTAAATTTTAAAATAAGGTAGTTTAGAAAAAAAATATTACAATAATTTTCTTATTTCTTTATGCTAAAGTACCATATTCCGAAATCGGTTAGTTTTGCACTTATTTATCTGCTATATTCTCTCATTTTTGTATGCAATAATACTACCATATTTTAAACTAAGTTAGTTAGGCAAAAAATAATTAGAATTATTTCCCTATTCTTTATGTTAGAGTAACATATTTTGAAATATAAAATGATTTTTATAGCAAAAATTGCTAAGGCCAACAAAAGAACAAATTCATGTTAGCAATGTACCAATATGCGTCTCAAGAATTGCCGAACATCAAGAGCTCATAAGTTTCTAATAAAAGGGCACACCCAAAACGGAGGAGAGGAGGTCATCCAACGTAACATTACGAGAGCATTGAAATCATCTCCAATTTACTTTCCAGACCAATACATCACTTTAATTAAAACAGCAAAGAAAACTGGAAAGCCTTATACTGTTGAAGAACTGACACATGATAATTTTTTTGACCTTAAACCTCTGTGTACAGGAAACTACAATAAAGATGACGATGGCAATAAATTTAAATGGATTGTTATAAAGTTTATGACGGTGGATAAAGTAAGCAATGGCATATTTTTCTTCAAAACATCCTACGAAAAGGAAGAGTTTAGGTTGGTATCTACGTTGAGAAAATTGAAGGCAGAACTTGATAATAATTTGACTCTCAACCAACTTTATACTGCAAAGCTAGTAGTAGTAGTAGTAGCTAGTACCTGAAGAAAAGAAGCAAGGCATTTTAAAGCTAATCCAAAAAAACGTCGTGTATTTGTAAAGATTTTATGTATCTTTTTATCCTAATCTCTAAATAAGTGCATAAGTTTCTAGTGGGAATTGATTTTCAATGTTTTAGTTTTATTTTTTTTTATACCTTTGCAAGTATTACGCTCGATATAGTTTTAAGTAATCGTTTTATAAAATTACACTACGTTCATATATTTTATACGGTTGTGATTAGTGTAGATTATTAAATAAATAATCTTGGAGGTTTCTTACTCCTTAGGTGCCTTATGTTATAAAAATTGTAACTGCTATTTAAAGATAAAGTTACCTCTGTGTCTTAAACGTAATGTTATGGACCAAGTTGAACAACTAAGCCTTAATATAATTTTAATAGTAGCAAAGGAATAGTGTTTTTTACGTAGCTCAGTGGCGAAAAAAAGTTTTATTTAACTAGGAGATATTAATTGGATACGACTCTTTATAGATCACTAATTTCGTTTAATTGATAAATTATTTAGGAGTGTCTAAACAGATTAATATTAGGTATTTTTCGTTATTGAACTTCATTCTACACACCTCTGATAAGTAACCTAATACGGATTTTCAGTAAGTAACCTAATAGAGTATTTATGTACAAACCATATGTTTGTCCTATAACGAAGAAATTAGTCTAGTTTTGTTTCGTTTGTGGTAAAATCCCACCTATACTCGTAAGTCTGATTTGATCGTGATTATAGCTTAAAAATGTTAATTATTAAAGTATACTTATTTTTTAGTTGTTATTAAATAATTATAAGTACGAGTAGGTACTACATTGTTGTAATATTTATTTATTTATTTATTTACCTTCACGCCATATCCCTTGCGGGGTAGCCAGAGACGACGGAGCGCCAAACGCTACGGTCTCTGCATACCTCTTTCGCCTCGGCCACAGACATCAACTTCTTCATACATGCCCTCCGGGGGGTCCTCATGCTTTT
The DNA here is from genome assembly GCA_918358865.1 of Melinaea marsaeus rileyi. NCBI lineage: Eukaryota > Metazoa > Arthropoda > Insecta > Lepidoptera > Nymphalidae > Melinaea > Melinaea marsaeus. Next base: position 22,596,181 of record OU911089.1, read on the forward strand.
TACGTGACCTTCCTCCAGTATCGTAGCTACTGTGTTTTCGAAGGTCACTCGAGGCCTCCCCCTGTCTCTCTTACCGCTCACTTTTCCCATATAAATCTTTTTTACCATTCTTTCATCACTCATTCGTTCAACGTGCCCAAACCACCTGAGCACGTTCTTCTTCATTCTCACCGTGACATCTTCGCTAGTACCTGCCATTCTGTGGATCTCTTCATTGCGGATTCGATCAGCTAGACTGACTCCGCATATTCTGCGAAGAGATCGCATCTCCACAGCATTCATCTTTCTTACATTCTTCTTCTGTGTTACCCACGTTTGGCTGCCGTATAACAGCGTCGGTAGCAAAACTGCATTGTGTACAGCCAAACGTGCAGCTATACTGACGTTTTGCCGTCTCAACAATGCAGTCAAAGCACCATTGACTCTGTTACCAGCAGCAATACGCCTTTCCACATCCATTTCGTATCTTCCGTCTCTGCTAAACATACTTCCCAAATATACCACTTCATTCACTTGTTCTATTATCTTATCATTCACGTTGATCTTACATTCTGTTCTTTCTTCATTTCTTTCAAATATCAGAACCTTCGTCTTATCTACATTCAGGTTAAGACCATTAATTTCACACCCATCTTTCAGAGTGGTGACCAATGCCTGCAAATTGCATTCTGATGATGCAATGAGCACTGCATCATCTGCATATATTAAGCAATTGACCTTAAGGTCACCTACTTTCACTACATTGTTGTAACTGAGAGCTATTAACTTTTACCAGATGTGTATTTATTTTTTCACCAATCTTTATGTTTGTTTGGTTAATTATGTGCAAGAAGTTTATGCGTCTATGTTTTTTTTTAGGTGAAAAGATTTGTTTGTTTTTAACCTGAATTTATTACTCGTACCTTTAGTAGGTAATTTTAATTTTAGACTTCATTGATGATCTCATAATAATACTACAATATTTGTTTTCCCTTAGCAAGTTTACTAATGTAGTAAAATATTATACCATTTTTTTTCAGAAATTGACGTTTTATGAGGTTGATTACTGAAAACAAAACTCAAAATTTCCTAATTATGGTGGTTTAGATTTTAGAATTTTAATGTTCTCGAAGTCAAAGTCTATAAACTAAAGTAACTTATTTGCATTTTTTCAAGAGCCTATTTCAGGTATGGTTAAAATTACTTTATTCAAAAAAAGTTTATTTAATTACGCATCTTTTGATACCTAAAAAGTTTACGTAATACACATCGATTACACATAAATCATAAAATAATCCAAATTATTTTTTCAAATGCCGCTCCTGTATAATTTGCATATTTTGACTTGTGGTGTTTTTGTATTTAAGGAGCGATATATCTTTTAAATAATTCTCTGCCCAAAGTCAGACACACCGTGCTTATACATATTCCGGTATACTATTGAGAAATCGAAATTCATAATATTTAAGGCACGATCAATTTGTAGGTTCGGTAGCTTCGATATCTTTGAACAATGTTGATTTCAGAATGGTCAATCACTTCAAATATCTTGGTTATTGGATAACCAATGACCTTAAGAATGACTTAGAGATTTAGCGCAGATCACTGTCGGTCCGAGCGAATATTGGAATTTAGACTTATAAAATGTCCAGTTAAAGTTACTATACTCAAAGCAATGCTAAATATGCATCTTTTATGTCCATCCATATATTGTCTAGGTTTTAGATATATTCAAAGATCTTACTGTGATATGAGAGTTCAACTAAATAATATATTCGAGTTTCTGATGCGTGTGGCAAGATTCTGCAGTGGGTCAACAAAGGCACAAACAAAGGTACGTAATGATTTTTTTATGACAAGCGTGAAAAGTTATACTCACTTTTCATAGGGTGCTATTATCGACGGATGACTTTAATGACTTATCAGTAGGTAGATCATTTACAGTTTTGCTTCTTAATAAAATAATAATGCTTTCATATTTTACAACATTATATATTTTAAATACCATCTTCTTATTTAATAGGTTATTGTTATAAAAAATTAACAACAAAAAATTATATTTGATATTTTAATGTAAGTTATATAATACATTCACAGACCAGGAAAAAAATTAAATAAATAGTTTAAGAGAAACGAGTCTTAAATTGCGTGACTTTTACTGACGGCTGACTGACTTACCTGACTTTTACTACATCTTACTTTCAACAAGGATTGTCAGATTACAATACCGTGTGTAATTGCTTCATTAAATATTAAAATCAGTCGGGTAGCTTTAAAATTTGTAAAAGAGGTCTTTAACCTATTTGTTTGTATTCTTTTTTAATGATGTACTTTAATTACATGGCATTTCTTTAAATTTTACCGAAATAAAAGCCGTCCCAAATGTAGGTCGCGTTTCAGAATCTATTTGAATTTCATTGTAACAGATAGACTATATTACTAAAAGTTAACCGTAACCGTACACCGCAGTTAAAGATATCGAAGTGAACTGACATTCACAACACATTATCTTTGTGCATATAATAAATGTAAGAGTAAGGTGAAGTTAATGCCCCGTGCACTCTAATCTTGTACATGTTGCGCCACTACGAGTATAATGGATATTAAGAGTATTTGTTCTGTTATATCACGCTTATAATTGTATATACCAAGTAATATATCAAAGTAAATTAATAATTCAAGTATATTTCAAATCTACGGCTTTTGGGATACCGTCAGTGAGGCTTTTCTATTACTACAACTGTCTTAACACCTACTCTTTAAACAGAAATGATTCTGGGACTACATAATTAACCTTAGAATAATTTTTGTGACGCTTATTATTCATTCTAGTAAAATAATTAATAGCTTATTTCATAATAATTATGGTCATACGAATAATGAAATTAATCAAATTCATTGGTAAGTGGATCGATGTTTATTAAATAGTAATACATTCTATAAACAAACAAAGTCGTCCCACTTATCCTAATCTACTTTAGTCACTAGTGAAAGATTTACAACATTCCACACCTAAAAACCTCTGGAAATAACTACGTACGAATATGTGGTGGTTAATTAAAAATAAATTTGATATAAAATATGTTTATATTAATTTATTACAAGAATATACTTCTGAAAATTGTACTTTAATAATTATTTAATGGAATATTTGTATGAAATAATTTTCCAGAAACAGTTTTGAGCATTTTATACTTTTAAATTAACGTATTTTATAAATGTAACGGTGGGATGTATAAGTTTAATTGGATTGGATTTAATTCGATTTAATTGAATTTATTTATTAATGTCCTTCCCAAGGAAAAGTTCATCTTCGTCCCGGTGCAAAGAAAATGTTGAGTTAAAATTGTAAGAAAACCAAACAAAGTGAAACAGGTGTAGTATAAACTTAATGAAATTAACTTGACAATATTTATGTTTTATTTATTTAATAATATTGATTCGTCTTAAAGATATGCACTAGGAGCCCAAATTTGCTCCTTTCCCTAATTTACACTGTGCTCTACAACATATCTATATAATAAATCTTTAATGGTGTCATAGACTACAAGAGGTACCCGATGACAGTGGTATCAAGTTAGTATAGTCAGATTTGACAAATACTTTTTTTTTTTTTTTTATACCCTCTGGGTTAGTGCTTGACTACATTCCACCTGATGGAAAGTGGAAATGTAGTCATAGATGGTAAGGCGCATTAACCCAGTAACCTATTCACTCTTTTCTTGAAGACACCCACATCGTATTGGGACGGAAATACCGACGCAGGCAAGCTGTTCCAGTCCTTCGCTGTACGAACTAAAAAAGACGAAGCATAGCGCTTTGTTCGGACAGGGGTAATGTCCACAACGTAAGGATGGATATCTGCCGTGCGTCGGAACGTTCTGTGATGGAAAGGGGATGGGGGAATTAAATCATGTAATTCCTGCGCACACTCACCAAAATGTATCCTATAGAATACTGAGAGGCTAGCAATTCTACGCCTGTGTTCAAGGCTGTGGAGGTTGGCTTCAACCAATTCAGGGTCGCCTATAAGCCTCTTTGCTCGCCTCTCAATTGAGTCCAGAACCGCAAGATGAGACTTAGCGGCACCAGCGAATATATGCCCACAGTACTCCACACACGACCGGACCTGTGCTTTGTATAATACAAGAAGCTGTCCCGGTGTAAAGTACTGACAGACCTTCGCAAGAAAGGCAAGCTTTCCTGCAGCTGCTCTTGCTCTGGACTCAATACGCCGACCAAAGTTGAGGTTCGAGGAAATCTCTAAGCCTAACAACTGAAACCGGTCATTGTGTTCCAAAGATACACTCTGGAAAGTAGAAGCCAAGGTGAAAGGGCTCCTTTTGGCAGTGAAAAGACACGTCTGCGTTTTAGTGGCGTTGAATTTGACAAGATTGGCTTTGCCCCATGCGGAGACTGCCTGAAATTTGTCATTCAAACGTTGCACCATGGTTTCTCTTTCAGACTGTACTTGATCTCTACTAGCCCGACTACTCGGCAGGTATCATTCTACAACTATGCTGTCGTCTGCATACCCATAGATACCGGGCTTCAGCAGATCGTTAATGTGCAGCAGAAATAGAGTTGCAGAAAGAACGAACCCCTGAGGCACTCCGGCATTTATTGTCAAGGGTTCCGAGGAACACCCGTCGACAACTACTCGGAGAGATCTTTGGTTCAGAAAGTCCGTTACCCAACCGATCAGACCAGGAGATATACCGTATGTTGAAAGCTTGCTTATAAGGCTCGCGTGCCAGACCCTGTCAAATGCCTTCGAGACGTCAAGAGAGATGGCAACCGCTTCTCCGTTCTTCTCGATGGCCTCGCCTAAAATGTACGTAGCGTACACTAGAAGGTCCTAAGTGGACCTATTTCGGCGAAACCTGTACTGTCGGTCACTGAGGAGATCGTTACCTTCAAGGTACGCTAAAAGGCGCGAGTTCAATACACGCTCCATAATCTTGCAGAGTATGGAGGTGATTGTAATCGGTCTATAATTGGCAGGATCGGCACGACTGCCTTTTTTGGGCACTGGTTGCAAGTTAGCAAGCTTCCAAGATTTCGGCACTATTCCAGACTTGAAAGACAGACGATACAGACGTGTCAATACAGGAGACAACTCAGCTGCGCATGTCTTGAGCAGAATGGCTGGTATACCATCAGGGCCACTGGCTTTATTCACATCAAGACGACACAATGCTCTCCATACCTCTTTGTTAGTGATGCGGATTTCAGGCATCGAAATACCGCAGTGAGGAAGATGCGCTGGAGAAGCATTGCCAGTGTCTAGATATGAATTATCAGCGAACAAAGAAGCAAATACATTCGCTTTCTCTGTCGCTGTATGGGCCAGAGATCCATCCGGCTTCAGCAGAGCAGGTAGTGAGGGTTGGCAGAAGTTCGACTCAATCGCTTTGGCAAGAGACCAGAAAGCTCGACTGCCAGTAGGTCTGACAGAGAGCTTTTCGCCATTCTTAGCGATACGATCGCGACGAGCCTTCCGTAATGCCTTTTTATAGGACTTGGCAGCTTGGTTAAAGGCTCTCTTCTTTAAACTTACATCCGGAGCTTTGCAGCTTCGAGCATCAGCCCAAATGAGGTATGCCGAATGTTTTCGGTCTTCAGCATGACCATATTCGGCATTAAACCATGGGCGAGCTTTGCCACCGATGGGTACGTCAGCAAAAGGAATGAAGTACTCCATTGCCTGATGTACCACATCGGTTATAGCATCCGCGCAACTCGAGGGATCCAAAGAAGAGAAGCAGACTTGCCGCCAAGGATAAGACGCAAAGAAGTGCCGCATCTCATCCCAATCTGCTGACTTGTATTTCCTTACTCGCCTAACACCAGGTGGTTCAAAAGCTGGTGGGGAATATGTAAATACAGATTTCACCAAACAGTGATCGGAGGTTCCCAAGGGGGAGGTCACCTCAACACGATACCTGTCCGGATCAGTTGTCAGCAAAAGGTCCAGGCAATTGGCTGTATGGCCAACTACATCTGGTACCCTCGTCGCTTGCCTCACCAGCTGAAAGAGGTCGAAAGACAACGCAAAATTCCGCGCTTCTCTTCCAGCATGGTCGGTCTTCTGGTACGGGAACAGCCAGTCCTGATGACAGGCATTAAAGTGCCCCAGAAAGACGAGCCGCACTGAAGGGTACTGATGCAGAGCCATATCAGCAGCCTCACCGAGATACTCAAATAATTTAGTTATCTCCTGATCACCGCTGTGCGAACGGTAGACACAGCAATACAGGATTTTTTCGTTTCCTGTGTCTACTAAAATCCATAAGGAAGAAAAAGTAGGGTCTTCAAGGTGACGGAGACGCAGGATACAGAGGTCGTTCCGTGCGTATACACAGACCCCAGCACGTGAGCGAAAGTTATACTCTAACGAGTAACCGGGATGATCCAGGTTGACGCAGGATGACGCAGCGCTTAGAGAACATTGTATCTGTGTCTCGATGGAGCCACGATGGAGCCACCCTGGGATTTTACGCAGCTGGCGGGGCAGCCTTTCGTGGGTGGCTGGTCCACTAATTGGGCCCCCAACTATCTGCGGGCGGCCAGCGGAAAGCCGTCGCTTCGGATCCCGCTACCCTCCTCGACTAGACACCCGACACAATAAGCACCAACTCAACGCCAAACCGGTTCGCCAACGCAACGCAACTGTTCAGACCCATTTAGACGGCTTCATCGAACAACGTGCCGGAACACGACTAGGTCATTTTGCGGCACGACTTTGCCCGATGGGTGGTAACCTTGCCAGCGACTCGATGTTATGGTCTACCACCGGGAGAAGGTCTACGCTTATAAATTTATAACTTGACTGTTGTTTTCAATACATTCTTATAAATGTATGAAATATTCTTGTATATGTTGATACAAAAATAAGACAAGAAAGTATAAACATGAAAGTATTGAAGATACCGGTACAACCAGAATTTGTATTCGTATACTTGTGGAAGATGTATTCTACTAAAGTTACTCACAAATTTGATTTGTACGTACGTGACAGTGACAGCGAAATCAAAGCAAATACGATATTCTTTTGTAGCCTATGCCTAAATGTTGTAGCTTTATATATCCAGTTTGTTTTTCGTATTGTTGTTTTAATGCACCCAAAAAGTTTTAAACATTTATTTGGTTCCCGACAAAATGCCAGAACAAATGCTGTTTCATCCATATTGAATGAATATATTAAGTTTAATGAAATTAAAATTTTTGTTCTCATTTTCTGCTACTTCATGTTATGTACTACATAATAATATTTGAAATTTTAACGACTTTTTAATACATATCCTAAGGACATTCGCTCTGAAAATAATTTTTCTTAATTTAAACACAAAATAAAGGCAATTTACAAATTTAGTCTAAACTCTATTTTGCGGATTTCAAAATATTTGCTATTAAAATGTTCATGTAGATGTTTATTTGGACAGCAGTTCATAAATAATTTAGGTAATGTGCATAACAGGAGCAGCGTATGTTATCAATGGGATCAAAATGCAAAATTAGATTAAACTGTTAAAATATAATATAACATTAATTTAAATTATTTGTTTTTCTATTATAGGTGATAAAACTCATCTGTAAAAGTATAAGACACTGATCAACTTACCTATCCCAAATAGTTGTCTAGTAGTAAATTTTTGAACGGTGCTTGCTATACTGGGGGAATATCTGACTATGAATTCCTATTCTAAAAAAGTAAATGAATTCTTTCTGAATTACCATTACCAGCACTCGTCCACGTTCATAAAATTCTTCACTAAATAATACATAATAATTTTAACTTCCTTTTATATACCGTATCAGCTGTATATAAATACAATGATAAATTTTTAATAGTAATTCGAAGCTTCAAGGATATGCAAGTTCTGTGAGTATCAATAGTGAATGTAAATGGAAGTATTCTTTTAAATATTAAATAAAATATCCACAATCAATCGGGTAACTTTCAATTAAACAAAAGAGTTCTATACCCTTCTTCTATTGTGTTCACGCTTTTTAAGGATGTACTATACATTTTTTTTTTATTTTATCGTATTAAAAACTTTTCCCGATATAACATAGGTCGGGTTTCAGAATGATTCTGAATTTTATTGTATCATAGACTTTATTATATAAATGTAATACATATCAATCTCTCCTTCGTTTTTCTTATTCAATATTATAAACGGACGCCTTAAAGTTACACCTTATTCGTACACCGCAGTTAAACAAAATCGAAGTAAACTGTTGTTAATAACGCGTTATATTTTAGCAAAATGTATATATATTTACTAACATGTACATTTAAGTAAGTATATAAGAGAAATTTTGCCAGAATTGTGTTCTAATTCCAGTTTTAGAGAATATATGTATATATAGTTCAGTGTAATTAGTTGTTAGTATCCGTACTAATTTCCTGTGCATTTTGTACATGTTCCACCGGTACGAGTGTAATGGATATTGAGAGTACTTATTTTATTAATTGATGTATAAATTAAAATACTAAATACCAGTTTAAGTGTTTTAACAATTACTATTTTAAACAGTTCTAAGTAAATAAATTCAAGTAAAATTACCGTTACCGTTACCATCGCTTTTATAACTTTTTATAATATATAACAGTACTGATCTTGACAAATTTGTCTTTCCTTCTAATTTTTTATTACTACCTTTTACTCATCTACACTTTAAACGTGCTATGATTCCTGGTGTATATAACTACAATCGAAAAATTAATGTGAAATTGATTATTAATTTTATTTAAATAATTAATATCTAACTTCAATATAATTTTTGAACAAAATAATAGTGAATTTAGTTAGGAATAATATATTCAGCTAAAACCATTGCTAAATCAATCGATGTGTATTAAACTCTAATATATTTTGTAAATAAACAAAGGCTTATTCTCATTTACTTTAATTTATTATTAGAAAATGATTTCAAGTGATAAACTCCGTCTTATAATGAAAATTTATAAATATAACACTATGATACCTAAGTTTGTTTGAAGCGAATTTAATTCGTTATACGAAACGGCCTCTAACGTCGAGGTACGGAGAAAAAGTCGAGTTAAAAATTGTAATAAGATTTACCAACAGAAAATAGTACAGGAGCTATATAAGTTTAATGAACTTATATTTTATTTATTTTATTACTTCTACAATGTATTATTGATGTCATTTAATTCCTTCTATTGGAACAATTTGTTAAGGTTCGTTTTTATTAGTGTATTATAGCAATAAATCCCGATAGGATAGCAACCCCGAGGTCTCTTATTCAGATGATGAGTGTAACTGTTGTTGAAAACTTCCACATAATTTTTTGTTGGACTTTTGTAAAAAAAGACTATTAAATAGTGTTTATGTATCTTATTCGAAAGGGCTAAATGTTAATATAATATTAAATGCGTTTTATTACTAATATTTGATGCTTTGTCATATTAAAGACGAAAACGTTTATTTTAAAATAGAAAAAAATCATGACTGAAGATGATGATGATGAATGATACATATAAACATTCACACACAGGCTGAAAATGTACACATGTGTATTTCAGTGCATTTACTTATGGTACTTATTTTTTTTTTTCCCAAACTTCAATATTAGGTATATTGAATTTCGGCAAATATCAGATTATTTTCTCCTTTAATAAAGGATTTTAATAATACGCTATTTATTTATTTATTTATTTAGCTTCACGCCATATCCCTTACGGGGTAGCCAGAGACGACGGAGCGCCAAACGCTACAGTCCCTGCATACCTCTTTCGCCTCGGCCACAGACATCAACCTCTTCATACATGCCCTCCGGGGGGTCCTCGTGCTTTTTACGTGACCTTCCTCCAGTATCATAGATACAGTGTTTTCGAAGGTCACTCGAGGCCCCCCCTTTCTCTCTTACCACTCACTTTTCCTGTATAAAACTTTTTTACCATTCTTTCATCACTCATTCGTTCGACGTGCCCAAACCACCTGAGCACGTTCTTCTTCATTCTCATTGTAACGTCTTCACTAGTACCTGCCATTCTGTGGATCTCTTCATTGCGGATTCGGTCAGCTAGGCTGACTCCGCATATTATGCGAAGAGATCGCATCTCCACAGCATTCATCTTTCTTACATTTTCCTTCTGTGTTACCCACGTTTGGCTGCCGTATAACAGCGTCGGTAGCAAAACCGCATTGTGTACAGCCAAACGTGCAGCTTTGCTGACGTTTCGCCGTTTCAACAATGCAGCCAGAGCACCGTTGACTCTGTTACCGGCAGCAATACGCCTTTCCACATCCATTTCGTATCTTCCGTCTCTGCTAAACATACTTCCCAAATATGCCACTTCATTTACTTGTTTTGTTTGTATTATCTTACCATTCACGTTGATCTTACATTCTGTTTTTTCTTCATTTCTTTCAAATATCAGAACTTTCGTCTTATGATACGCCGTTCTCTGCATAAATTATATTTTATATATATTGTCATTGATATTTGCCTGGTACATTAATAAATAAATGAAACAAAACTTATGAAACATGATATGAGATAGAGTCAACCATTTCTTTCATATTTCAATATGAAGCGTAAAATATGTGATAAATTTCTAAATCACAAAAAGTACAAAAGAAAACAGTTAAAAATAAACGAACCTTGAAAATATTCAGGTAAAAAAATTATATTTATATAACATGGATTTAATCTTAACACATTTATAAATAAATATGTATTAATGTTATTGTCTAACAATGATAATTAATGGAAAATTTGAATCCAGTAATTATTGCCATTATATCAATGTAATAGGAGAAACAACTACTTAACTACTTCTATAAATCAGTAAGTGAATTCTATTTCTTTCAATGTTCCATCTACCAATTCAACAAGGATCATTAGTTTGCAACGCCGTGTCTAATTTCGTGAAACGATTTCTTAATAGACATTCATTGTTAGTTTTATATGTTGAATAAGGTTTTATAATAAAAAATAATAATATAATATGATAATATAGGAAGAAATTATTAAAAATATTTTTTTATTTGCTTATTTTATCTCTTTGACAATGTGTAGGTATTTAGATTGATATTCATACAATCTAATTACTTTATATAAGGTTATGTTTAAGTGGGATGCAGTAGGAATACCTCATTTGATTTAATTTATCTATCCTTGATTAAATGTAAACTGAATATTTACATACTCGTATATTTATTTATATATTACAAGCACTTTTTAATTTTCGCAAATTTTTTTTCATTAGTATCAAATTAAGAAAATTTCAGTCATACTGCGATTAAAATATCGTTACTGTTTTTTTATTAATATTACTGTAATTATCGTGTTTCATTTTATTTTATTTTGTACATAACAAAAGAATATTTTGTTGAAAATATCAATAAGTGTTTTATTAACTAAACTAATATTAATAAATTTTATTTATATTATTGATTAAAATTAATTTAGAATCTTATTAGCATAACACTGAGTCGGTTTTCTAGCGACCGTCTCATTTGCCGCACTGCGGGTCAGCTTCTAGACAATTTTACTATTCAAAGGAACAAATACGAATTTTAATATATTATTATTAAGCTTGGTTTTATTCAGTTAATAATACATCATAATTTCAACTTTCTTTTATATACAGATGTTATACAATGACAAATTTTAATAGCAATTCGGTTATTCACAAATAACCAAACGCTAAATTCCATAAACATCAATAGTAAATGTAGGTCATCGTATTTTTTTATAAATTTAATAATAATATTAGTCGGTTACTTTTAAAAACATGCCAAAGAGTTCTTCAACTTTATTCTTTTGTATTGCAGTAAAAGATATCGAAGTGAACTGACATTCTTATCATATCTTCTTGTTAAATGTATATGCACATTTAAATGTAACAGTAAGTATTATGTGAGGATTGTGTTCAAATTCAAATTTCAGTGAATCGTTGTATTTTTCATTGTAATTAGTAAATATAGTACTGTTGTTAGTATCCGTGCTAATGCACTGTGCATTATAATCATGTACATGTTCCGCCACTACAGTATAATGGATATTGAGAATAGTTATATCATTTGGATATCACACATATAATATTAGTATCACTTATTCTCATTTACTTTAATCACTAGTAGAAAATTAGGTCAAGTACATACTCTATTTTAACACATAACTCTAGCTTTTATAGTTTCATAATTGGCTCATTTATTAGGGAGGATAATAATTTCAATCTACAGAAACAATAATTTAAAAGAAAATTACTTAAGATTTAACTGATTTTACAAATTATTGTACCTCAAAAAAGGGTTTTTATATATTTATTTGAAAGATAAAATAAAATAAAATAATTATAATGCACAGTGTCCTTGAGAATAGACTCAGCTTACATTCTCAATCACTAAATCTGTGGTGAGATCTAACTGCTATTAACATAGTTATAATATAAAATATATGAATATATATACTATGTAACTAAAGTTTACTTATAAGCTTTGTACGTTAATTACTATTTAAGCTTTAAAGGAATGTTTGTATAAAAAATGATACTGGAAATAACTTTCAGTGTTTGTACTTTTTTATAAATAAAGGCCACGCTGCATAAGTTGGTCTCTTACATCGCTGCGTTGAGAAAAAGTCAAGTTAAATTTTTTAAGAAGATTTACCAACGGGAAGTAGGACAGGAGTTATATAAACTCAATGAAATTAACTTTCCAATATTTGTTTTAATTATATCATTATTTGTGTTACATATTATTGATTAAATTTACTTTCCAGTGCTGGATTTAATCATAAATAGGATTTGTTTTAAAAATAAAAAGTAAAAATATTGATTTGACCTAAAGACAGGTATGCATTTTGCGTGAAAATTTGCTACTTTCCCTAATGTATAGCGTTCTACATTTCTAAATAAATCTTTAATCGTAGCATTGGCCACAAGAGATATTGGTATCAAGTTAGTCTTTTCAAATTTGACGAATACGCTTATAAATTTATATGAAGTTATACTTAATACATTGAATTATAAAGCCTCTGGTAAGGATAAAAGTATGAGAGAGATCAGAAAAAGAGCGTACAAGCTGCAAAAGCACAAAACGAAAGCACTTATAAAGATGAAGCGTGAAAATTCTGAGAGAGAAAGGGATGAAAGGTTGACGAACAACTTCCGGGAAAACACGAAGCTTTTCTGGCGAGAAGTTAGTGGTTCCCGGGGTTGTTCGGTAACCTGTAGAATGAAAGGGGTGCTTTCGAAAAGCGGTGAAATTTTAACTGAGCAAGCACACGTTTTGCACCGGTGGGCGGAATTCTATAAGGAGATGTATGAACGTGAGGACGCCTCGGTCTTGACTACCAGCGTAATGCTGAGTCAAGATGTAGCCGATGGTGAAATCAGTTTGGAAGAAGTAGAGAACGTGATTCGAAGTCTGAAATGTGGTAAGGTTGCGGGAGCAGATGAAGTTACTGCCGAGATGATCAAATGTGGTGGGCCACGCGTCTGGGACTTTTTCTGGTTTTTGTGCAATTTATGCTGAAAATTTTGGGAGGTCCCAGACGATTGGCGAAGTGCAGTCATCGTACCTTTGTATAAAGGCAAAGGTTCACAGATAGCACTGTGCAAGCTATGGGGCCATCAGTTTGATTAGCTTAGGCGGTAAAGTTTATGCTAAAATTTTAGCGAGAAGAATGCAAGAGAGATCTGAAAAGCTCTGTGGGAGGCACAAGGAGGTTTTAGACCTGGAAGAGGGTGTATAGATCAGACCTTTTCCCTCCGCATGATCACGGAAAAGTTTTTGGCCGTAAACCAAAAGGTTTTCTGTGCTTTTGTGGATTTGGAAAAGACGTTTGACAGGGTTGTGAGAAAGAAGTTATGGGAGATGGGAGATATCCCGATACAATGTGAACGGACCCTTGCTACAGGCTGTAAGGTCTCTTTACCGAGATCACTCAGCCTGTGTGCGAGTAGGAGCTGGCATGTCGCCCTGGTTTGACATCCAATCGGGCGTTAAGCAAGGTTACGCTATGTCAGCTTGATTGTTCAATTTGTATTTGGATAGTTGTCTCCAAGGAGTGAAAGATAGTGACATGGGTGTGAAAGTAGGTGACCTTAAGGTTAATTGCTTACTATATGCAGATGATGCAGTGCTCTTTGCATCATCAGAATGCAATTTGCAGGCATTGGTCACCACTCTGAAAGATGGGTGTGAAATTAACGGTCTTAACCTGAATGTAGATAAGACGAAGGTTATGATATTTGAAAGAAATGAAGAAAGAACAGAATGTAAGATCAACGTGAATGATAAGATAATAAAACAAGTGAATGAAGTGGTATATTTGGGAAGTATGTTTAGCAGAGACAGAAGATACGAAATGGATGTGGAAAGGCGTATTGCTGCCGGTAACAGAGTCAATGGTGCTTTGACTGCATTGTTGAGACGGCAAAACGTCAGTATAGCTGCACGTTTGGCTGTACACAATGCAGTTTTACTACCGACGCTGTTATACGGCAGCTAAACGTGGGTAACACAGAAGAAGAATGTAAGAAAGATGAATGCTGTGGAGATGCGATCTCTTCGCAGAATTTGCGGAGTCAGTCTAGCTGATCGAATCCGCAATGAAGAGATCCACAGAATGGCAGGTACTAGTGAAGACGTTACAATGAGAATGAAGAAGAACGTGCTCAGGTGGTTTGGGCATGTTGAACGAATGAGTGATGAAAGAATGGTAAAAAAGATTTATATGGGAAAAGTGAGCGGTAAGGGAGACAGGGGGAGGCCTCGAGTGACCTTCGAAAACACAGTAGCTACGATACTGGAGGAAGGTCACGTAAAAAGCTTGAGGACCCCCCGGAGGGCATGTATGAAGAGGTTGATGTCTGTGGCCGAGGCGAAAGAGGTATGCATAGAACGTAGCGTTTGGCGCTCCGTCGTCTCTGGCTACCCCGCAAGGGATATGGCGTGAAGGTAAATAAATAAATAATAATACATTGAAAGCAACAAGTGTATAAAATTTTTTTGTATGGAATATAAAAATAATACCATAAAAGTATTGAAGATACTGGCAACATCCAGAATTTGTATTCGTATACTCGAGGAAGATGTATTTTACTAAACTCGACGACGACGAAACAACGTGGGTTTAAAAGTGTGATCAAAACAAAAATGGTATTCTATTGCAGTCAATATGTTATATGTAAGAGTTGTTACTTAATTAAAATTATTATTATCATTTTCGGCTGGAATTAAGACTGTAAATAGGCATAGGTATAACATATTTATTATCGAAAACCAATCATACTGTTATACACCATATATATAAAACTACATAAAAGGTTGTTTTTTATTTCTTTCTTTAAAATCTATTTCTTTCTTTTATGTTAATAATGTTCACGAATAATAAAATATTCTAATGAGTAAATAAATAAAATACCATATAAGAAAATATCTATCTACTACCAACAAAATACAATAAAATATTTAAATTGTTTACAACTCTCAATAGTAAACATTGATTCGTCACATTTTACTACACTAATTAATAAGCATAGACAATAGTTACTCGCCGATATAAATATTATTTATATGACAGCAGTAAGTTCATAATACACTAGCTGTTGCCAAGTCCGAGTCCACGTCATCGTTTACAAAAAAATTAGACAACAGCAAAGTGATCATGATGATGATGGTGATTTCTAAATTAACGCATGAACATTTTGACTAATTTGTAAGGATTAACATAATGTTCCATTAAAATATATAAAAACATATGCTTTATCAATCAATACGGTGCTGATATATTTTTTATAGTAATTTCGATTCAAATTTTTGTATTATTTATTATTTAAATTACTGTTAAATGGAAAAAATAGCAACGTTAAAAACGATTTCTTAGGGAATTATTAATATTTATTATTTATTATATTTATTAGAAATTTAGTTCTGGAACAATGCAAAGCTAGGATAGGAATCATTTAATCCCTTTAGAAAAGTTACAATAGCAGTTTTCTCAAGTCTACAAGTCTAAAACTGTATAACTGTTGAATTAAAATTTTAAATATTATTGTTATTAAAAGATTACACTCTTATGACGACAATAAAATCTCTAGCAAATAATATTTCTTAACCTTTCCTTTACCTTCTTTTTCTTTATCTTTCAAATTATCTCTATTCAAAGGCGTCAACACCTTGCTTATATATACATATACATATAATATACTCGTATATATATATATATTATTTACAACGTTAAAATCGAAATTCATATTATTTAAGCGGTTGGGATCCATTTGCAGGTTCAATATCTCTGAACAATGTTCATTTCAGAATCGTCAATCCATTGAAATATCTTGGTTATTGGGTAACCAATAACTTAAAGAATAACTTTGACATTGAGATTTAGAGTAGAATGCTGTAAGGTCCGAGAAAATATTCTGAAATGCAAATTTCTTAAATGTACCAATACAGTTAAAGATACTCCATTTAAAGTGTGTTTAACATTTATCTCTAATATCCATCCAACTATTGTCTAGGTTCAAGATATATTTAGAGATCCTACAGTAATATGATCAACTTTATAATATTTTCAAGTTTCTGATGCGTTTGACAAAATTTTGTAGTATATCAGCAACGCACAGGGTAGGTAGGGTAGGTAGCACCACACTTACCAGTTATGCTAGACAAACTACTTCACCACTCAGTAGGTGACTTTTACTATATGTTTCTTTCAACAAGGGCCCTCAGTTCACAACTTTGTGTCTAATTGAATATCAAGGCAGGTTATAAGACGGCTTAAGAGGACTTATGACTTAGCTTAGCCAGGATAAGTATATTAATTTAAAAAAATGATTAATTAATAATTGATATTTCAATAGTAATCCTTATTTTTCATATTGTTCAAAAACGGTTTGACACACTTTATAATAATTGTAAGTTTTTGTATTAAATTATGTTAATTATAGAAAAAATATTAGCAACCTTATGTCTGCCTAATACATATCAAAAAGAAAATTTTATTTTATTGAATAGTTTTTTTTATCTTTATATGACAAAAAAAGAGGGTTTATCAGACATGATCATGCCACCCTTATTGGCACACACAACACTATCTACACAAAATAGCTTTTTTAAATAACATGTACAATATTTTCGTATTTATCTGATAAAGGACAAACAAGAATGCTATTACATGCACCGAGTTCATACAAATCAATACCCCTCTCATTAAATAATTTGACCCTCTCGACCTTATTTCTAGCACATTCTTGTAACACGTGGTACACACCTTCTGTATCACCACACTCTGTACACATTGGCGAATTTATTTAACCGACTAGAAACGCGAAACAATTTAACGGAATGTGACCAGAACGCAGTCGTAAGGTATTCACAATATCCAATCTAGATAAGGTAGATCCAGTGAACAAAGGAGATCTTGTAAGGGAAGGTTGCATCGTTTTATACCAGATGCCTTTTTGTTAAAGCTCTTTCATCAAAATATTCCTTCCACCTGCACACTTTTTCTTGACCAAAGGCAGGTAGTCAGTGTATAAAGCCAAGCATTTTAAAGGGTTTCCTTTTGTGACAGCTTCCCTAGCGAGATTGTCTGCTGCTTCATTTCCCGGTATGCCAATGTGTGAAGGTACCCACTGAATTTTCAGAAATTTATTTTTGAACTGGAATTGTTTCAGGGAATTTAAAATACTGTACTCTATCGGTGCACCTCGAATGTGCGAGGTACAGCGATAGCGTACAGCAACACAGCAACAGCCAAATGATAAATAGAACTTATGGAATCTGTTAAAATGACGTATCTGCCAGCTTCAAAGGAATCTATATATAAAATAGCTTCAGCAATAGCAATCAATTCTGTGTACATAATTGAAATATCAACATCAATACAAAATTTAATAGAATTATTTCTTTGTGGATCATAAATTGCTAAACGACTACTTTCACAATTAATATCTTTGGAACCGTCAGTATAAATTTTATAGAAATTGTTATAACTGTTATCCAAAAAATTAAGATAAATATCTTTTAGTTTGCATATTGGATATTCATTTTTTGGTTTGTAAATGGACCTAATATCGGCTTCAATAACTGAATGAACATCTATACCCACGTATCAGCGAGCATATTTCTAACTGATGGCTGTGATGAATAGATAAAGTACAACACTGTTCATGAACCGTAGGCAACAGGAGTTTCCTTCTAGAGGAGGAGTTCAAATACAGAGCAATTCATGAATTATTTCACTATTTAACTGCGTTCGAGAACGTTTACGACCTTTAAACCATTGCACTTGCGATCTTTGAACCATTGCATTTTCTTTATTATTAAATGAAGAGCAATAATCGTGCCATGCTTTATTTCGGATTTAACGGAGTAGTTTTTGACAGTCGTGAATTTTAGGCTTTAATTTTTCAAGATTATTGGGAGTTGGATTACGACGGAATAAGGATAAAGCTAAATGCCATTCTGCTATAGTTTTAGATAAAACCGGTAGCCAATATGGCTTAGGTATGAACTTACTATTAAGAATACAACTCATCCTGATATTTAGTATAAAATAATCTGCTGCTTTATTTATATAATCTATAAAATTATCATAAGCTATTTGTGGGTTATCACTACAATATACGTTATCTCTAAACAACAACTCCAAATTTTTTTTATAGGAAACCCAGTCTGTATTTTCATTATTACGATGTAAAATAACACTACTAGTTTTTTTCTCAAAATACGTAGATATCATAATAATAAGGTAGTCACTACCTAACGTTTCATTTATTGTTCTCCAATTAAACTTTATCGGTATATCAGATGATGCCAATGAGATATCAGGTGAAGATTGTTATCAAATGTTATTTAAAATAACATAATTACTTTCTCAAAGCGCATCATTATCATCATCATCATTTGTGATCCATGTGAATCTGTTTTATGTGACCAGTTACTATGATGTCCATTAAAATCTACTAAGATAATGGATTTTCTATCTATAAAATTAAATAAATGTCCCCAGTCAGTGTTATTAGTAGGCAAAGAGGGTGCACATTATGCGGATAAAATATAATTAATATGTGAGCAATTAAAAATTTAACAATAAGCACTTCAATGTTTGAATTACTAGCTTGATAAATACACACACTTATTTAATTATGGATTAAAATGGCTTCTACTCCATACAAATCCGATCTATCATTGCGAAAAATATTATAGCCACTTTGTTTTAGTAGACTACCAGGTTCTAGCCACGTTTCATTAAGAGACGCATTATGGATTTTCTCTTTGAATAATATATGTTCTAATGCTAATAATTTAGGACGCAAGCTTCGTGTATTCCAGTGAATGATAAATAACCTCAAATTTTGATTGCTATCTATCACTGAAGTAGTCCAATACTAATTTTAATATAGGAGAGTTCGATACACTTTCAACAACTACCAAAATAAGCCATTCTAGGCAGTACTTAATGACACTGTTTATTTTATTTTGTATTGATATATCTCTTACTTTTAAAATTGCTTTTAATCAGTTTAAAAGTTCGCTAAAATTCTCATATCTTTTCTTATTCTGTGTCACCTCCTATTTATCCCCATTCCAAATTGGCTTATTAGATTTAGTTGTATTTTCAAACTGTATATACCAGTTTTTTGGACTGTTTCTGTTTTATAGCGTAAGAGATGTAGTTTTTCCATTCATATTATCAATTTGGTGTACAACAGCTCGAGTAACTACATTCACAAAGGTCGGGCCCTGATTAGACCCTAAAAGAACCGACTGGACCAGTGTTGAATGAGACATATTAGGCTTTTGGTTCTGTTCAACGCTTCGCTCCTCTTGGTCATTGTATCTATTTGGCACGTATGATGGACAAGATCGGAGCAGCGACATATGTTGCCTGTTATAGTTCACATACTTAAAAACAGTAGTGTCACAATTTTCGTGTTGATTACTAGACTTGGAACATATGATTTTTTTTCGTGTGACCGAATTTCCAGCAACGTGAAAATTGACACACCGGAAATACATATTGCTCCACCCGTATTCTTAGACCATCTATATTTATAAACGGTGGACGAAAATACCCCTTAAAGCAACGACGCACGGACTCACTAGGTGAAAAAACTTTCTTTATGAAACTTTCATATCAATATCTACGAGTATATCTTTATTCTCGCCGTAGCATAAATAAACTTCCATAGCTCTCTGAAATCGCCAGCCTCTCAATCAATTCCTCACAATTTTCTAATTTAGCTGCTGCAATCTCACTCGTCAAGTGTACCTGAATCTTATATGGATTTATATATTTAATTCTATCAATGGCCGTGGTACCTGATTTTTGAAATATCTTCGCTATAGCAAACTGTTTCGGATTTTTTCACTAGATGAAATATAAATCTCAACCTTTTCTGCTTTTGGTTTGTACTTCTTCCCTCTACCCCGTACATAAATAATTATAATCTAGTCTAGAAAAATGAAAAGTCAATAGGAATGTTATTATTTATACATATATATTATGGTTATCTTATATAACGTAAGTTTTATGCACACGAACAATATCATAAATAAAATTCAATTGACTGACCTGATAATTTATCATTAACACTCGACCCCTCGA
Source organism: Melinaea marsaeus rileyi (assembly GCA_918358865.1). Lineage (NCBI taxonomy): Eukaryota > Metazoa > Arthropoda > Insecta > Lepidoptera > Nymphalidae > Melinaea > Melinaea marsaeus. Next base: position 22,616,764 of record OU911089.1, read on the forward strand.
TCGCTAGAAAACATCAAAACCGTTGTCGTCTCGTCTGAAATGACATTAGAGTGTAATGTTATTTCAAACCTATCTCTAATTTCGTTGCGAGCAGAACTTAAGTTAGTCATTTAAAATACTTCTCAGAAGTCTAGCGAGAAATGACATTTACATTCAAATCAGTTCAAGGGACCTAGGAGACACTCCTAACTGCAATCGGTATTATATTTATGCGTGAATTTCTGAAAAACTGCTTATGAATCCTGATTTGTTTTAATAAAAAGAGAGATTTAATTAAAATCAATTAAATTTAGAGAAGAAACTTAAATTAATATGATAATGAAAATAAAAATTACTGAGAAAAAATTAAAACATCAGAACACTGTTGTGGTGGCTAGAACGTAGAACAGAAACGGCTGAAAAAACATTAAAGTAATGTCCATATACGACTGAGAAAGATATTGATCTTTGACTTAGAAAGATCAATATCTTTCTCAGTCGGCATTGGGCATTTTGCTGTCAAGGATTACCGAAGACTCACGAAATCAACAAATATGGCACTTTATGTGTCCATTAATTAATATAAAAAAAATAAATAATCGTTTATTATTACAATTGATCCAATTTTCACGAAACATTAAGACTTCTAAATATAATTAAAACCATATTATATCAGTAATAAATAAATAAGTTTCAGATATTGTTTATAATACAACGGATTTATTAGTTTACAATAATTTTAGTCGATTAAAATCGAGGCCAATGTTACGGTAGACTTAAATATTGGGAATTAATCTTAAGGTCAGTCACTAGCCTACTTCCTAAATAGTGTATTAACGCAGATATCAGCACAAAACTTCATAAAATTCATCCTATAGCGGCGAATCTGTAGTAGTTTATTAACTGAATTAATTTTCATTTATTTCAGTTAAAGGACTGAAGTTAAATAAATTTGTAACATTATCTGCATAGTAATGAATCGATTGGCAGAAACGAATGACGATTTTATTTGCCGCATTGCGGGTCAAATTCAACACAATTTCACTATTAAAAGAAACAAATAAAAATTTCAAGTTTTATTACTAAGATTTTAATATATTTTTTTAATGCTGACGCTGCACCTCATGATACGAAAAAATGAAGATAACACCGATCGCGTTGCCACAATCGGCGTGAAACGAGCTGAAAACCACCCGCACAACAGGCATTCTTGGTTCAAGCGCTGACCTGGAATCAATCACCTTTAGTATTAATTAAGTTTTAATAAGTTTAGCAACTCGACTATCCAAGAATCGCTAAGTTTCAATTTCTAAATTTCGTAAATATTAATTTTGAATGTAGATGGTAGTATTCTTTTAAGCAATAAATATTAAAATCAGTGGGGTAGCTTTAAAAACATACAAAAGAGTTCTTTAACTTTATTCTTTTGTATTCATGCTTTTTAATGATGTACTTACATATTTTTTTTATTTTAACGAAATAAAAACTGTCCCATATAAAGGTCGTGTTTCGGAATGTATCTGAATTTAATTGTAAAAGATAGGTTGCATTACATTTTACATTAAATAACACTTCGACTTCGTTTTTTTTACGCGAATATTTATTACGGAAGTTTTTTTTACGCAGTTAAAACATCGAAGTGAACATTATATTTGACGTGTACGAACAGGCACATTTACACACATATAAACATGTTAGTATAGATCAAAATATGTATAAGCATGTGAGGATTGTGTTCAAATTCCAATTATAGTGAATCGTTGTATTGTTCATTGTAATTAGTAAATATAGTACTGTTGTTAGTATCCGTGCTAATGCCCCGTGCATTCTAATCATGTACATGTTCCGCCACTACAGTATAATGGATATTGAGAATAGTTATTTTATTTGAATTTCAAATATAAATAATAAATGACTCAAATTTTAGAGAGTTTTAAACCTTAAAATATAACAGTATTATTGTATGTAAGTGTAACAAGTAAAAAGCTTTAAATGCTTTTCTGTGAATTAAATGATTTTAGTCATTTATAAGCTGAGCATTTTTGATACTATAAAGAAAAAACAATAAAACAGATTGTATACTTTAAACCTTTTATATATATACCGTACATCCTATCTGTAATTCTAGCATTCTAGTATTATAGTTGAAAACAACTGATATTACGAAAACATATTAATTTACAGTAATATAATGTAAAATACATCTATTTTAAGTTGCAACGAATAATTAGTATTTGTATAAAAAATGTTACCAGAAATAAAATTATGCACTTTTTAAGTCACTGTAATGTTTGTCCTAACCGTATTCAATTCGTTACACGAAGCAGCTTCCGACGTCGCTGTGCGGAGAGAATTCAAGTTAAAAATTGTAATAAGATTACCAACAGTAAGGCAGGAGTTATATAAGCTGAAAGAAATAAATTTAATAATAATTTAATTATATTTTACTTATGTTATTACTTCTGTTTTGAATTATTGATTAAACTTAAATTCTACAATTAGAACTATTTATTAAAGTTCACATCAACCAAGATTTTCTAGTATGATATTTAGTTATAAATAGGTACATCAATAATATCGATCTGACCTCAAAGTACCGACATGTTATAGGTAAGGGTTGTTTTTTTATACTAAGTTTGTTTGTCACAATTTATTATTATAATAATATTATTTTTAATATAAATACACCCCAAAATATTAAACATATATTCAGCAATTTTAAAATATCAGAATAAATGTACAATAAAAAGTGTTAAACCCACATTTAATGAATATATTAAATTATATAAAAATAAAATTATTGTTATCAATTTCTGTTCAACCAAAAAAGACTTGTTATTAAATAGAAATAAGAAATATTTTTTACACAATATTTATAAATATATACAAAAGATTGTACATTTATATGAAGAAGAAGAAGGTAAAGAAAATTTAATATAATGTATAGATATTTAATGTAATAAATATTTCAATTCAACCTTTACGTTTCAGTTTCCTTGAGGCAATATTTTAACAAGATCAAAGGAAAACAACATGGATTGGAATATACGACTACATTCCAGTTCGACAAAAATATAAAAAACAATATATTTTTTAACTTGTAATGACTGTAGTTATTTATATCTTAAGGATTTTGTTTCTAAGAAATTTTCTTAAAATAAAATCTTTTTTATAAATTTACTTTAAAAGAAATTCACATATGACTTATTTTACACTTTAAAATGGATTTCAAAATATACGCTACAAGTCACTTAGCTGTAAATTTTGGCACCGTCAATCAATTACAATCGGCTTATAGTCTAGAATTATATTATAGTGTTAAAATATGATATAATGTAGGTGATAAAACCCACATTTGACCGAAGTAGTACTCTAAAAGTTAGCAATTTTATATAGTAATATGGATATACTCGTATATATTCGTAGCAGCGCGGGCTGTCAATCGTATTTGAAGTAATCACGAGTAGCGTTAATGTTTTATAAGCTGACGTACAAATTTACCGCCGAAAATTGAATAGACACATACGAAATACGCGAAAATCAAAGGAATGTCTGATTTTTTGCGACTGGTTTCATCTAGTTTTTTGTTTCACAAAAAATACAAAACTAAACGCGTTACAAATTTAAAACTGCAGAATCCGCCAGAACTGACTATGAAGGGGAAAATAACAATGGTAATCGGCTGCGATACTGACAATACTGTTCTGTGAATATGTATCTAGTTTTCAAATACGTTTCGATGTTTGAAGGTATGCAGCATATATTTTGTACATTTTAAATTTCTGAATATACAAATAAATGTTTTTAAAATAAACCTATGTTTTAAATATGAATAAAAAATCTTTAGCAAGTGTTGTCTCTAAAAAACGGGCCTTCGTATTAATTTCATTTATTATTAGAATATATTGCATCTAAAAACGATAAAAACCTACGAGTATCTTATTATCTACGATCGTACATTAACGTACAGTTGTGGACATAAAGTCTGAATAAATAACATCGTCTGTTGATATTTTATTTTGTTATTTCTCTTGCATTCCGTACATTTGATTGTATTAATAAATAAATATAAAATAAATGTTTACCCCTTTCGGAAAAACTTTTTTTTTGTTTATAATTAAAAATCACATAGAAGTTTGTAAATTTATTAAATATTAATTAATAAATTTAAAACTATTTTATTTTCACTTTTAACTTATGACTGAATCTGTAAAGTTAAAAATAACAATAATATTTATTTATATTATTTTATTTTTACAATTTATAATCGGTCCATTAATATTCATTCAATATTTTTTAATAAGATATTTTTCGTTGATATAAATACAAGACTCAAAATCATTTTTTGTTTCTGAGAGTATAATATATGTAAATATATATAATATTATTCAAAAATTATTTTTAGAAACAATTTCTAGTTCATCGATTGGATACACATAACATTTTAGCATGTCTCTCGTAATTGTAGAAACAAAGAAAGTAATTAATGTCCATTAAAGAATAAAATAAAACGTGTTTTTTGTGGGTTGATTAGAAATATTTATACGTGTACGTATTGTTTTATTAATCAGTGTGTAAATTGTGTACATAAATTATTATTCAAACAATAACTATAGTTCTATAATTCTTTGTTAATTGTACAAAAATGCTAATCCGCAGCTTTTTTCTTTACGTGGCTTTTATAATTGGGCTTTGAAAATAATATTACATGTAGAATATTATAAAATTTTCAAAGTGTTAAAATAATACAGATCCCTCATCTCCTCAAACTCATGTGTTATTGAAGTTAGGATTAAGTAGAACTCCACTTCTACTATACTGTACTATATACACTACTTCAGTAAGTAGGGATATTATTAAATAATTTATTTTGTTACACTGAGTCTTTCTCGTATAGCTTTATTTCTTTTGTGTTTTTACTTTAAAAAAATCCCAATAGAATAAAAATGAATTACCTATCCTATACTCTCTGTACTGATGTGATAACTGGATAAGTAAAACTCTCGCATTCAAAATAATATTAAGATTGACAACTCAGATTATTTCGAACATCATACACATTATTAACATTTGCACAATCGGTCAAGTTATAATTGATAGACTATTGTGACATATTTCAAATCAGAGTGGTGTCGAATATGTGAGTTACAGGTAAAACACTCGAAGGATATGTCGTGCCGAGGTCTAAGTTCAAATTGGTAGATGTGTATAATAAATTTTTAGTAATTACTTTTCATTAGAAGTCATTTACAATAACTAAAATATTTTACTAATTTTATTTAAAGAAACTTAAAATGATTGGTAAATTCATCTGCCTAGTAATAAATATATAAATAAATATAATAAATTGGTTAGCTAATGACCGTCTTATTATTGGTGCTGTTCGCGTCATGGTCTAAATAAATTTACTATAAAAAAATAGTTTTAATTTTGATTTAAATTTGTAAAGTTTAACTTAAATAAGGAATAAACTTAACTAATAATTATTTACTGTTATACAAGAATATATTTAGTATTTAAACTTTCGTGATCTATTATTTTTATTAAACATATTTAACCGGCTATACTCAAGTTAATTTATCTGAACTTGCCTAGCTACTTGCCGACCCTTTTGGTAATTTTGGCCCATAGTAATTTCGATCAGTCATTTTTTATACTATTAATTATTATAGTATATTGTACAAAACTTAACAACAATAATAAATTCAAAAAGAATCAAAAGACTTTCTTGCTAGTTTTGTTTCTTTCTTTAAAACAAGATTTTTATTTACTCCGTAATATTAAAACTATAAATCTGGTACAGATTAAAAACACAAACTTTTAATCTTTATACAATAAATAATGAAATTATGACGGTACGAATTACTAGGGGCACCAACAGACACTCAATTTCGACTCGCTGCGCTTGTGAAATCTCGGATGCCGTTTGTATAATGAGCAAAGCGAGCCCGCGCGAAAAAAATCGAACAGGGGGACAGTACATATCGATTAAAAAAAATCTTCACGCGCTTTTATAAAGCACATTTTTTTTCCCTTGGACTTCAATTTGATATAAATTTTTGACGGTTATTCCTCAACGACATGACATTTTTCATTTTTTTTTAAAACATCACCTAATGTGTGTCTTTTTGAGTGCAAAATTTCATTATTTTCTGTCTAGTAGTTTTCGAGCCAATTCGTGACAAAGAACGTGAAAAAGTCTCCAGTCGAACGCTTCGCTCAAATAGGCAAGTGAGTTAAATTTTTATTTTCTGTACACAATCAAATTAATTCTACTTTTCCTCGTTTTTTTAATCACTAGTAGTAGTAGTAAATCGGGTCAAATACTAAACTACATTTACAACTTAAAACTTTGTATAAATGTATATAACCACTTGCAAAGTCGGGCAAATAATAGTAGATAATTCAATTGTGAAGGAAAGTAGTCGCTCAATGCGGAATTGTAAAGTCAACAATTAGCACATTTGCGAGGGAAGTTGATTGCCTTTAATAATTCCATATTTTACATAACAGTAAAATTCTGGTAGGTAACTTCATGGACAATAAAGTAAAGATTTAAAATATTTTAAAATTTAAAATTATTTTTAAGTTAAGTGAGATTTAAGTGAGAATAAATTATATCCTGGTATTTGTTATTATAATAATTGTAATTTTTTCTAAAACTTTGTCTAAATGTGGTATGAATAAACGGCTCATGTACAGCCTGTATCTACTCTTCTGAGTAAAGCAAAATCTTTAAATACGATATGAAAATTTTTGCAACATAGAATCTGTTTAAATTAGACCACGGCGTCGTTCATCTTATTGACTAAAGCATCTGAACTCTAATCGTTCTTTCGTTCTAATTAACTTCAATCTAAAGTACATTGATGTCTTTCCATTATTCCTTAAAATAAATTAAGTAATTTATTTTAAGGAATAATAATAATAAATTTGGACACCGATGTTTTTAATTTTAAATCAGTTTTCTTTGTAATATGAAAACTGAAACTTTTTTTACGAAATCATTAATCAGTGAAAATCTTGTAATTTGTAAAAATGAATAGAGCAATTAACTTCAAATGAATATGTTTTTAAAACGTTTATTGAAATAATATATTACTTTATTTAGAAATGTGCTAAAAATAACCATAGTTTTCTAATTTTGTTTACATAAAAGAACTAAATTGCAGTTTATTTTGACAACACGAGTACCATAAATGGGCTTTGTAGATTTTACAAAGTTTTATAATGTTAAAATAACTCGGGTGTAATAATGGGATAGAATAATAACTAGCAGAGATTAAAAAAAGCCTAATCTTTTTAAAATCGTGCATTAATCAAATTAGGGACAAAATAGTTAGGGTGTAGATGAGATATAAAACAAGTTATTTTGCCTATACTATTGTGAAATAGAATTTTTCATAAAATATTTTTTTGTGTGATTTAGTAAATAAAAAAATTATAAAATCAAATGAGAAGAAAAAGACAGAGTTTTTTTTATATAAAATTATTGAAGGAATCATTATTATATAGAAAACAAGCACAAGTGTCGAATTAAAAATTCCGTTTTCTACTAGCAGTTATTAATAGTTGATATGTCTATTTCGAATGTCAGATATAAACGCTCGAATATTTTATTGTCCGAAAACGTCAGAAGCGTCATTTCTTAAAAGACAATTTTGACGTCTCTGAAGGTACTGACTGACAAGAAACTATTGGAAATATGAGTAAAAGGCTACATACTTGAATGACATGTCTAGTCGATGTGTAAGGTGGTAATATTATAATTATAACTGAACTATTATTTATTAACTTTATTTAAAGCACTTAAATTGATTAATGAACTTATCTACATTATTGTGGATGAGTTATCTCAGCGACTCATTTGTCGCCATATGGGTCAGGTTCTAGATAATTTTAATATTAAAAGGAACATATTAGAATTTCATTTTGATTTTAATAAGAAGAAAGAATAAATTTAGCTAATATTTCGAATAATTTTTATTTGACAATGAAACAATTAGAAAGATTGTTTACGAATATGTCTAATATGAATACGAGTTAAATGGGTTATATAAGAATACTACTACTAGTTTTTGGTTTATATAATTTTATTTTTAAATTAAACTCAAATTAAATAAATCGACATGAGCAAGGTTTGAAGCGACGACTTCGGATACACCGTTGCCATCGTTCTTAAAATTGAACCACCGTGTCACCTTGTCTTGATAAATTTTGCTTGTTTTTTGATCCAAAACGTTTATTCCTTAATAATTAAACTATAAGCGTGTACCGATTTCACATTTAGATCTCTTTAATTAAATATAACATTTAGATAACAATGAACTTTTACTATTTAATAATAGTATAATCGACGTAATTGCCGGTACGAATAAATAAGTAGATAAGTCAATAAATTTCTATAAGCAATCAGAATCGTTCTACTTTTCCTCTTTTATTTTAATCACTAATAGTAATAGTAAATTAGGTCAAGTGCTAAACTCCATTTACAATTTAATTCGAGCTTAAAATCTAGTATAAATATATCTAAGAACTTAAAGTAGGTCAATTAATAGTAGATAATTCGATTATAAAAGGAAGTAGCCGTTTAATTCAGAATTGTAAAGTTTAAGAATCGATACATTTGAGAGAGAGATTAATTGTCTTGACTAGTTAAGAAAATTTGATAGTTTCATGAACTATTAATTTAGTATTTAACGTAATTAAAAAAAAATGGGTATTTTATTGTCATTACCAAATAATAAATATCTATTTAAGTTACATAAAAGTATTTACATATAATAAGTATCTTATAATAGTATTTATTTATTCTCTAAAGATGTCCTTCATCCGTTACTTATTATCTGTTCTCTTTGATTTTTAATGTTTCTTTTGAGTGAAATAAATCAAAACCTATCAGTATAGTTTAAATATTTAAGCTAAATTAAATAACTGTGTCCTCCATCTTGTTAATTAAATAATCCGCACTTTAATCTTTCCTTTCATTAACTTTAACAGAAAATCTATTGGATCTATTCATTATCCATCATGTTCCGAAAGGCCGGAGGTGGAGGACGGAGCTACAAATAGCTACGTGGAATGTAAGAGGAGGAATGGAACAGAAGATGAATGAATTATGAGATGTGATGGATGACAAAGATCTGGAAAGAATGAGTGATGAAAGAATGGTAAAAAAGATTTATATAGTAAAAGTGAGAGGTAAGAGAGACAGCGGGAGGCCTCGAGTGACTTTCAAAAACACAGTATCTAAGATACTGGACGAAGGTCACGTAAAAAGCATGAAGACCCCCCGGAGGGCATGTATGAAGAGGTTGATGTCTGTGGCCGAGGCGAAAGAGCTATGCAGGGACCGTAGCATTTGGCGCTCCGTTGTCTCTGGCTACCCCGCAAGGGATATGACGTGAAGATAAATAAATAAATAAATTAATTAATTAATATACTATCCATTATTCGTTAAAAAAAATGAACTAATTTAGTCAATATTTATGTCATTAGTGTTCATATAAATGTCATAGACACGGACGTATTTAATCATATATTAATGCATATTATATTTATAAACGTTAGGCCAGCAGTATTTTTATTTATTATTAATAGCATAGTAGCAAGAAATTTAAATTTATATATGACCAGAACAGAACATGGATCCAATGTAGTCAGAATAAATAATCAGAATATTGTGATAATAAAAATTACAAACTCCTAATTAACACAATTATTTTACAATAATAGATTACTTGTCTTAACTGTAATCTAGTCAATTTATGACACGTCAATTTCACTTGAAGTTAGAAAGATAAAAAGGGAGATATTGATGGCTTAGAAAACAAAGGAAAATTTCATTATTAAAATCCTAAAGTCAAAAATACTTCTAATTTCGGAATCCTTCTATTATAGCGACCGCTCTCCGTAACATTTCGAGTAGTCACGCACACATGGAATATAGATGTTTTATAAACTGATTAATAAATTTACAGAGAAATATCAAATAGACGACTTCCAATCCTATTTATTTTTGAGGAATATTTAATAAAATAAAAATCTTCGCATTAAAAGTTTAAAACCTACAATCTGCATTTCCCATATACACTTTGCTTATGTACTAACCTTATACACTTCACTTATGTAGTTTCCTTGTACAGTAACCTTTAAATACTTCTCTTATATTCTATAGTTATGTACAAGCCTTAAATACTTGCCTTATGGACGAGTCTCATGTACCTGCATTAAATAATTACAATGTAATAAGTATTTTCTACAGCTACATTTTCATTACCGTCTACCATATTTGTCACCGTATTAAATAACAGTGTCCATTTGCATGGCAGCGTGTTCCTGGCGTCATCGAATGGCGTCAGCTGATACACCGTAAAGTAGAATTCCCGGAAACACAAGCATATCTCGTGCAGAATTCATAAGTGAGTCAGTACAAACAGCTGTCAGATGGCATTACCCTTCCATATCGTACATAGGCATTCCATATGGTTGCGTCGATAAAAGGCCTTCGGCAACTACCACTTTTGATAATAGATAATTTTTTTATATATAAAGTTTAATACACTAACTTTAAAAATTTACATTTAGCAATAATATCATTGTAATCATATAAAGATATTTTAATTTAGCAATTATTGTTTAAGACTTAAAATTCACATAAAAGTAATTCTACATTGATAATATTTAATGAATATATTCTAAAGTATATTAAAACAAATTATATGATATATAATTAATATGAATCATTTATTTCTTATTGATTGAATAGAATAATAATTCGTTAAACCTCAAAAACCTTTATTTCCTCGAATAGAGAATTGAACACAGCGTAATAAAAATAAATAGGGTCAATGTTAAAGTATTCGTATTTAAAATTACTGATGTTAAAGTATTCGTATTTTTGTAGGTTGTAGAGTCTAGCTGTAGTTATTTAACTGCAGCTCGTATTAGGCCGGGTCGACCGCGTAAGGACCATCGTCGGTGAGTGAGAGAAACCGGAAGAGCAACCCCCCTCGCCCCGCCAAATATAAAAGCGATGCCTCAAAAAAATATACCCCAGGGAATAATCCTCGGATTTTGCTCGGGCTGCCCGTCGTATCTGGGGTAGGTAAAGTATCGCCTTTTGTATTTTTTGAGGTCAAACGACAAGTCAACACAGCGGCTCCAACAAGACCCACTCTAAATGTGAACTTTTGCAACATCCGGGGACTTCATTCCAACTTGAACGCCGTCCACTGTCATCTAGAGACGGCGCAGCCGGCCTTGTTGTTTCAGACGGAGACGCAGATATCTCAACCTAGCAACACAGTGTACCTGTCATACCCCGGATATAAACTAGAACATCATTTTATACCACAGGCAGGGGTATCTGTGTTCGTAAGGGAGGATATCTGCTACCGTCGCCTTCAGGTTTTTGAAGGTCAGGACCTGTCTGTACTCTGGCTGCGCGTGGAAATGGCCAACCATGTCAGAGTCTACGCGTACCTATACAGGTCCCATAGTGGTAATGCAGAAACGGATCAACTCTTGGGCCATGTTCAGGCGATGATTGACGATCTGCTTTCACAGACTCCCTTGGCCAGGGTCACGTGCCACCGACGACGCGGCGAGATCTGTGTTTGACTTTGCTCTCGCAAATGATCTGTCCCAGTTGGTCAAGACGCATACTTGTCTACCGGACGTGTACTGCCATATGCCCTCTTTGTTGGATCTTCTGCTGACTACATATCCCGGAAAGTACCAGGTCACTGTTGAGGCTTCCTTAGTGTCCTCTGATCATTGCTTGGTACGGAGTGTAGTGCCCATTCAACATCTGGCTCGCACAAGACCTGCGACTCGACACGTTTGGCACTACAAGTCAGCGGATTGTGATGGCATGCGGTCCTTTTTTTCATCCTAACCATGGGGGCCGATTTATTTCCCTTTTAATGATCCTAGTGAATGTGCTGCGGCTGTAGCTAATGTGATACTTCAGGGCATGGAACTATTTGTACCAAGGTCTGTGGTACCACTTGGTGGCAGATTGCGGCCTTGGTTTGATGCGTCTCTCAGGGCTGCAGCAGCTGGCAAACGGCAGGCTAATTAAGCTTGGGCTAATGTGTTAGTCTCTAAGGATCCGAACTGTATAGTTCTGAAGAGGAAATATAATCGTCCCTCCAGATTCTTCAAACGGAAAATTGCTAGAGCAAAGTTCAAGCATGTCATCAAAATTGGAGATCAGCTGGCAAAGTATCCGCCTGGCACGCGCAAGTTCTGGGCGCTTTCCAAAGCCAGTCTGGGAAACTTTTGTCAGTCATTGCACACTGGGAACAACTCTTTGGCCCACACGGTAAAAGAGAAAGCCGATCTCTTGGGCACTCTTCTAGCCTCAAAGTCGGCCAGGGGAAGACACCGCCCATCATCCCACGGTGTCCAAGCTTAATGCCAGAAATAGTTTTTTGGAAAAAACTCATCCGAAAATCCCTCCTTTCCTTGGAAGTTCATAAATCGAGTGGGCCAGATGGTATCTCTGCAGTTGTGCTACGTACATGTGCCTCCGAGTAGACACCAGTGCTAAAGCGCCTATTTCGGTACTCCTACCTTAAAAGTGTTGTTCCGGTCTCATGGAAGTGTGCCCTTGTCCATCCGATACCTAAAAAAGGTGATAGCTCTGACCCAGCTAACTACAAACCTATCGCCATTACCTCTCTTCTTTCCAAAGTAATGGAGAGCATTATCAAGAAACTATCACTGTTCGATTTTCTACGACCTTTTTTAACGTTTCACTCGCTTGTGGAACGAACTCTATTCGGCGGTATTTCCAGATCGGTACGACATGGGTACCTTCAAAAAAGGCATTTATTCCTATTTTCTAGGCCGGCAACGCTCTTGTGAATCCTTGGATGTAGCAAGATTTCATGGACGGCGGTGATCACATATCAACGGTGACCCGCAAGCTCGTTTGTCCTACTCTAACATAAAAAAAAAACATTAAAATAAAGAATTCGAATCTGCTATTTAATAAATTCAAATAAAATAATCTATATGTTTAGAAAAAATCTGAAACATTTTATAATGCGGTCTATATTTGGGATTTTTTCAATTCGATAAAATAACGACCGGAATGTAAGCACATCGTTAAAAACATAAATAGAAAAGAAAAAGTTATAAAACGCTTTTCTTATATTCTTTAAGTTTACATTTTCGTTAATGATTGAACTTAATCTAAATTTAATTTAATTTAACTTTATTTAACTCTAAGTTATTATTGATTGGCAAACAAAGTTTAAGCTATTAACCTGACCGGCAGTGCGGCAGACAGTCAGTATCTACCCGATTCATTACTACACAAACAACACTTATACTTGTTACAGTACCTTAAAATTACATTAATAACTAATAATTTTTGAAATTAAATTAAGTAAGTTATTTATATAAATGTTATTTGCATCACCACTGTGTTTATTTTTATTCTAAGAAAAGAATACTTAATGTGTCTACGGAACCATCGAGATATCTTAGAACTATTGTTACTAAATAAAAGGAATGTGTGTTTTGACACACATATTTCGCTTATAAAGAGACTTTTTAAACTAGTGTAAAAATATTTAGCTTCTAACTTTTACACAACTTAAAAAAAATGTCGATCAAAAACTTAATAAATGTCAAAGAAGTCTAACCTAAATTATACTCTAAATAATAGAACTATTTAAATATTAATTGAAATCCTTATATTCTTTTATTCTTACTACTAATAAATTTATTCAGTATATAAAATTTATAAATAATATAGCGTACTAAGTAACAGTTTCTTAATACAAAATCAATATAGGTAATAGTTAAACTTATCTCGGCTTTGCTAAATCTTCTTAAGACGTCCTTAATCCGACCTTCAGATGCAATTAGACACCGCACTGCAAATGGACAGTCCGTGTTGAAGTAACATGTAATAGGCACCTCCTATTTGGTGAAGTTTTTAGGCTCATATTATTACAATCATTGTAATGCCCATTATGACTGGGATCATATTTGTTATTCTTTCATATTATAAGACGTCATCATTAATAGTTTTTTTTTATTCTATCTAGGTTAATGCTTGACTACATTCCCCCAGATGGAAAGTGGAAATGTAGTCATAGGTGGTAAGGCGCATTAACCTAGTATATGACGAAGTAGCCTCGCCGCGATTATTTTTAACAAGTGTAACGTCAGCATTGCTGACGTCACGACCTTCATAAGCAGGGCTATCGCCCATACTTGGTGTAAAATAGAAACAGCGTAGATAATTTCATCACTTTTATTTTCCAAGAGCTCCGTTGGCTACGCCGGTCCGAGATAGAATGCCTCGAGCCGGCGCGCGCTCGGCCTTTTATAGAAAGACTGGGTGTGTCATTCGCTCGAATAGAGCACCCACCCTTTCATCTAAAAATATTCTTTACATCAAAGACATGTTCTTAATCTAAAAATAAACAATCAAAATAATAATCTAAATCAAATAGCATGTTGTTATTCAAAGTACGGCTACCTGCCGACACGGCCATTCTGACAGGTGGCGCGTGCTCTGCGCCTTCCTGCGTTGTGATGTGTGATATCTGAAATTAAGAAAACAACTTTTTCTGAGATTGGTATCTGTAAGCAACTCATGTTGCTTATTTCGACAGTATTATTGTTGTAGGGAGTGTACACAAAGTCATCTCCAATGTACTGACTAATTCATTAAGAAACTGTGGTGTGTACGTGTCCACTCATGGCTCCACAAGGCGTCCCAACGGTATCTCATGGTTCACTTGTGGATGCATCAAGGATCCGTGGTTAGCTCAAGGATAACACATGGTTTGGCTCAGAGGTACCACTCTCCAGATAATTTGTTCTCGCAAATTATTATTAAATAGATGTATTTGTGAACATTGGTAAAATAATGAAAGAATAAATTAATGTTAACTTTACAGGTTTTTAGTCAGATGATGAGTGCTCATCATTATGAGCCAACTGGACTGGTTGGTGACCCCGGGACGTGGATGGCTCTGGCTCGGAAGCAGTGGTGATGTCATCTGGATCTTCTACCGCCGACACTGGATCTTAATCTTCATCTCCCGGTTGTGGTGCACGGCGAAGTTGATCACGGGCGACTTTTCTAGGGCGCCCTCAACACGTAATCTCCACGCTGGAAATGAGACGAAATTTGAGCTTTGCATGAGTTGAAGCATTGTCTGTCGTACGCAGCGCTTTGGGTCATCCGTTGCTGCACTTGTCTGGTCAGTGCTTCTATGTCCACAGTTTGATTGTCCATGTCGACCAGGTTTAGCAGCCCTGGTGGCATGCAATGTCTTCGTTGTGTGATGAGTGTGAGTGGTGCTACTCCTGTCACGCGATGTGCGGTGCAATTCATTGCTAGCTGTAGCTCTTCAAGTGTGGTGTGCCACCAAAAATTATCTTTTTCCATCCACAATTATTTGGACTGGTGTTCCAAATAAATGCACTGTACGTTTTAATGCAGCAGTCAGTCCAGATCATTTAACTTGTTGTTAACAGTAATGCTGGCACCATTCCCAAACTCCAACATGACTGTCGGGCTCAAATGAGGGTAGATAGAGTCTTCGGCACTGATCCGAGGTTCTGGTGGGGCGTATAGCCGTATAGCCGATTTGCATCATCTCCATCATTTGCATCGTAAACTGCGGAGGATATCTATTTAATGGGGTAGTTGGATGCACAGTCATCATGGTGGACGAAGTACTGGCGATGGGTACCCCTGGGTGGTACGCTTCTTGATTGCTTGAAGAGTTTACTCCTGATTGAAATGGTACATCAGGGTAAGTGGGTATCCCATGGCTTACTGGAACTTCGTACGTCGTGCCTGCGGATGTTCCCGTCATGACGGATCTTGCAGTGATGAAGTTATTCGTTAGTACGCCCGGCAGCATGGCTGACGATGAAGCGTCCAACATCATAGCGCTGCCCTGAGCTGTACCAGGTGGATCCAAAGCTGTAGAGGTCGTGGTTGGAATCGAAGCTTGTTCCGATCCCACTTCTGATGACGAAGCAGCCTCGCCGCGATTATTTTTAAAAAGTATAACGTCAGCATTGCTGACGTGACGATTTTCATGAGCATGTTATATTAAAATCATTTACTTTATAGTAAGTTTTTAAAAATCATATTTATATGTATATTTGCACCGAAAAATTCAATAAATGTTTTGGTCATGATAAGCTTATTTAAATTTTATTCCGGGTGAGAGGGTTTCAAAGAGGTCGCGGGTTTGAATCCTGCGCTTGTATTAGGAGTACAAATAAGTTTCCGCCGTTTTATTGTAGATGGCGCGGCACGGAGTTTCGGTTAGCTTTCGCAGATGATAACCGGCAAAAAATAGTTTGGACATTCAAGAACACCATAATCTATTAATATTACTGATTTTATATTGGTAAAATATAATTTTTATAACTTGAAAATGTCAAAATTTGAGCCAAGTAAGCGTCATTTGCGGGAAATATTACTTTACTTCTTTAATTTAAAGAAATCTGCTGCTGGGGCGCATAAATTGCTCGTAGAAGCATATGGTGAGGGTGTTTTGAGTGAGAGAACGTGTCGAGAGTGGTTTCAAAAGTTTAAAAATGGTGATTTCGACGTAGAAGACAATGATCGCAGTGGAAGGCCAAAAATCTAGGAGGATGCAGAATTGAAGGAATTATTGGAGGAAGATTCATCTCAAACACAGAAAGAACTTGCATTAAAAGTTCCTCAGCAAACAGTTTCACATCGTTTAAAATCATAAGGAATGATTCATAAACAAGGAAATTGGGTTCCGAACGATTTAAAGCCGAGAGATATTGAACGCCGACTATGCTTAAGTGAAATGCTGCTAACTAGACATAAAAAAAAGGGTTTTTTTACATCGTATCATAACTGGTGATGAGTAGTGGATACATTCTGACAACATAAAAAGAAGAAAATCATGGGGATTACCTAGTCACGCGCCAACATCAACAGCAAAACCGAATGTTCACGGAAAAAACTTATGCTGTGTATTTGGTGGGATCAGCTAGGTGTAGTGTATTATGAGTTGCTTAATCCGAGCGAAACAATTACTGGAGCCCTCTATCGAACACAATTGATGAGATTGAGCCGAGCTCTGAAGGAAAAACGCCCTCAATACTACTCTAGACACGAAAAAAATATTCTTCTGCATGACAATGCTCGTCCACATGTTGCAGCTCCCGTGAAAAAGTACTTGGAAACACTTGATTGGGAAGTGTTACCCCACCCGCCGTATTCACCAGACATTGCACCGTCCGATTATCACCTGTTCCGGTTCATGGCACATGATCTGACGGCGCAGCGGTTTACATCTTATGAGGATACCGAAAATTGGGTTGATTCGTGGATAGCCTCAAAAGACAAGGAGTTCTTCACACGTGGGATTCGAATGCTGCCTGAAAGATGGGAAAAAGTGGTTGCAAGTGATGGGCCATATTTTAAATAAATTTATATTACCGTTCTTCTATAATAAATATTTAATTTGTGTTAAAAAACGGCGAAAACTTATTTTTACTCCTATTAGATATAATTTTCATTGTATACTCATTTTATAAAAATATACATATATATTTATTTAGTAATGTTACAGCTAGTTTTTTGCAAAGCTTAACAAGAAGCTTCTATGTTAAATTTAGTTAACAATAAACTCTGAAACATAAAATGTACAAATTATCTGTCACAATACACACAGAAATACATTAAAATATCCAAACCTATTTAAAAAATCAACAATTATACACCTAACAATATGATAGTGCCTATTTTCAGTAATGAAGACTACCATTGTTAGTTCGAACTTCACAGTCAGTTTTCAGCAAATTCCGAAGGTTTAAACATTTAAAGCGGGTTGTTTTGTATTATTTATGAAACACAAAAATAGACATAGAACCGCCGCAAAACAAACATCAAATATTTCTCCAGAATAATAGGAATTGGAACGCGTCTATTTTAAATATATCGCTGTCCGTCAGTTCATATAACATCTTTGTAGTGCGTGATTCGAAATGCGATTGACAGCTCACGATAAGACCAATACGTAAAAGGAATCTATAAAATATAAAATTATTAATGTTTAGAATAAAAATATATATATATTTATTGTAATAAGTGCATATTGCATAACTTCCTCATTAAGTTTTTTAATATTTAGATTTTATATATATACGAGTATATCTCTTCTCAAAGAGAACTTTCAAAATAATTGATATATTTTCTTCAAGTAACAGTCGATAAAGATAAATAAATATACTGAATCAGCAATGTTAATACTTCCTTTTATAAAGGTCGGATTTATTATATAATTAATAATGGCACTTAAAATCGAAGGAATTTACGTTTTTTATTTTAAATAAAAGAAGATTAAAGAAATTAAAGGTTACTTTTTCAGCACAAATTACATATTAACAGTAGGAGCATGGTACCAGATATTTCTAACTATAGTAATGCTTTTTGTATTGTATCTTTATGGATACTTCGAGAAAATCTGTATCCTGCAATATATGACCGTCATTGGTTAGGGTTAAAATTAAAAGTGTGTATTATTATAACTATCATATTATAATTATATTTTGTACTAATGAAAACATTATGAAACAATCAGGAACATGCACCGCTCAACAAATGTTGTTTGTGAATATTTATATTAATCTTAATATTTTATCTGGACCCAAATACATAGCTAACTATAACTTTATAACTATAACTTTTAACTCTTTTATAATAAATAATTATTTAAACATAATATTCTAAAATATAAATTTAGAATAACAAGTAACAACTTACTTGCATATAACATATGGACTATATTATATAACATCTCTGGTGACAACAATCTTTAATATTTTTAGGGTGTTATTTTTTACTCTATGTAAGAATTTTTCAAACAGTAAACATATTTAAAGTAAATAAGTAATAATATGAGATAATATTATAGTATCTTGAAATAACTGTAATATTATTGTTATTATTGGATTGACTTGGCGCTAACATCAATATTATAGCGTGTTTACTCTCTATTTGCGACTGAAGCAGTTTATACGGTGACATTAGATTTATTTGAAATTCTTTTAAACACGGTGCATATTGGTACAAGCAGCACATGTATTGTCACCTTTAAATCACTTTGATGTTTTTAATATACCCTTTATCATTAAGTCCAGCTTTGCAGAATCAATAGTGATATAATAAAAACACTTAATATTAATATGTAAAAATAGTGTCGATGACTTCAATATTGCTCTAATAATAGAATAAAAAAATACAAATACATTTATACAAAATAGAAGTAATAAAATAATAAAAAAAGGAATAATCGTTTAGTATATTTAATTTATTTGTAATATAATGCTCGTCCGAGTTACTGTTAGCAAAGCTTCTGCCAATTTTTAGCTTGAAATAAAATGGATATAGAATTAGCTTCTTTGAATTTTTCTCCGCACGTTGTCGGATGCTGCTGCGGATAACGAATTAAAGCAGCTTGAGACAAACTTATTTCATCATGGCATTAAATTTATGAATTACATTAAGTATAAACACTGAAGACTATTTTTTCATATGCTTTTTTTAATTTCACTTTAAATCATGAATAAAATAGAAAAACGTAACTTTTATCGAAATTAGGAATATATTACATATTATATTCACTTTGAGGATATGAATCAAACATTATTCGTAGTTCTTGAGATTAGTGAGTTCAAACAAATTCTTCAGATTAATTGTATTATTTATATCATAAATATTAACTAATTAGTTCATTTACTTCAACGTGTAATATATTAATGTATGGTATTAATGCAGTTTAGATTGAAGATAATAAAAAGAAGATTATAGTTTGAATGACTAAATGAATGAAGCAAATGATGCAGTCGTTTCATTTACACAGATTTAATTTACCATAAACTATTATAATGATATTATTATAAGCTGTTCTTCTCCTCTTATAAGTCACTAAAGAATGTTCATGTTTTAGCACGACACGGATATTGTCCCTAACATTAAAAAAAACACTGAAAAATATACTCTGACTTAATAATTTTGAACTGCTTTAATATTTCTCTAAAAATGGTTAGTTAAATATTAAATAATTCTTAGACTAATTCGTTGATACATATAAAACTCTTAATATGTAATTATAATAGTTCAAACTGAATCAATGATGATATGAAGTTTATTGAACATTGAGTTATGTTATCATTTGTGTTAGTTAATACCACTGTTACGGTTCATAATGAGTACCTACAGGAGTATTATCAAAGGGCGCTGAGGTCTGATAAGGGTCTGTTACTTTGACAAGTTATTCAGTTTGAGATATCTGTGTTTGATTACTTATAAATGTTAAAGTTCCAGTTTATAAGTTTTTAACTAACCTAAAACTAATAAAATAAAAAAGAGTTAAACTGCACAAGAATGAACAAACTCGTCTGTATATATTGTTTATCAGACAATGTTAACACATTGAATCATTGAGTTATCTTTAGCACATTGAGCCAAAGAAACTGTTTCGCTTATAAACTACATTTATATTGCTCTCAATTAATAAAATGTACGTATTAATATAGTTTATAATAACTAACACTATACTGGTGTAGTTATAACATTGTATTAATTTGCTCTGGTTATCTGCTCGTCCATAAATTCGTTTTAAAAAGTACAGAGCGGTTTACTCGTGGTCTGTTTAACAAAAAATCCTTACATTTCTTGGATGGAATTTAATATCACGCTTGAGGTGTACTGCGTTTTTGTTTCGTTGCTTGGAAAATTGAAGATTTTTTTTTTTTCTAATATGTAAACATTTAATAGAAGTTTTAAGAAATTAGTGAAATCTGTCTTAATTATCTTAATTATAAATAATGTCTAATACATACCTGGTTATAATGGTACTCTAACTTATCAGTGTTATTATAATATAGTACGTATATCTTACAAGTTACAGATATAATTAAATTAATAAGAATAACAATGCAAATAAAAATTATTTAGATAACTATTGAATCCATAAAAATAGTTAACATGATAAATATGCTTTTAGATAAATATTGAGTCCAAACTATCATGTCCTTCCATTCCATTAACATGTTATAAAGTGTCATCGTATGTATCAACCATCACTCTGTATCGTGACGTGATCGATGATGAACTGTTGTGGGCAAATGTACATCTATCATACGTTTTACTCCTCATTGTCTCAACCATTGAACATTAGATTCACTCGGTAACGTCACAAGCATTAAAAGATTTGGCTCTCAATGATATTGACAGATAAGTACTTGGAAGACGTTAGTAATATATAATTTGAACTATAATATTTTCAGAATAAGAGATATTATTTCATAACTTATTTACAAGTAAGATAAGAGTATGTCATGGGTCTAATATGTTATAAAATGGTTGAACAGTAAGTAGTTTTCCCAAATTTATTTCTAAATTGTTCCTTCAAATACCAAATTCGCTGTTAAATCATCATTTTAAGCTCTGTAAAGTAACACAGCAAACGATAAATCTGAACATGACTCCTGTTTGACGCGATCCAGTAATTCAAGTTCTGTTTAAATTTATTATTAAATTTGTGTAAAAATGTCCTTCATTCTTAAATTACAATTGAAAATTTCCTTTTTATTTGAATATATACGTAAAAATATATACGTAAAAATTAAATATTGGTTTATTTTATTTAGGTACAACGTTTCTTATAATTTTTGCGTTTCTTTAACAACGTTTCCTACAATTTAACTTAACTTTTTCTCAGCAAAGCGACGCCTAAAAATGATGCAAACAAAATAAAGAACCATGAAAGTTAAATTCATAAATTACACTGACTTAATGAAGACCGGCTCAAAGAAATTATAGTTTTTCCTATTCCATTAACTTTGTGTCCATTCGCTCAGATAAAATGTGATAATGTTTTTTTTAAGTTAAGTTTGATAAAAATTAAGATGTATGTTTTCATCAGTTTAAAATATACTGAATATATGTCTTTATGATGTCCAAAATGTTGTAGAGACTGATGTGCCCGTTAATAATTTTGTGACTATTATTGAATATTCTCAATATATACGTACAATATTTATGTCTAATCTAATCAGATTTCCGAATCAGAACTGCTCCATACAGTGATGTATACTACGTGAATAATTTACAAACTGCTACTCAAATTGACAGCTAAGCGAAAACTGAAGTTTTTGAAATCAATTTTGTTTTTTTTTTGTTTTGTTTATTATTATTTTGTTGTTGTTTTATGATGTCTCGTTTCAAACACCACAAAAATTATATTTCAAATATCAACAATACGTTAATAAATTTCTTTTTTGTTGTTTTCTATAAACATGATAAAATAGCAAAGAGGCAAAATCAGTGTACAAAAAAAGGTTTTTTTATTTTGTTGTTTGTTGTTGTGTTGTTGTTTGTTGTTTTGTGGTTTGTGTTTGTCAAAAGAACATATTTAGGCTGAAAAAGTAGAACTGCAATGATTGAATTTTACGTTATTCGATTAAATTGATATAAAGTAAAAGATATTGATAAAAAAGTAAGGAAAATAGTTGGAATACCATTTATAAATAAATATAAAATATAATATAAAAAATTACAAACGTTAATTTGGTATAAATCGTAAGTAATAATTTATTGCTCCAAGTTTGTTCAAAGTAACTGTTGGATAGAAGTTTATTTACAAATAAAATGTTTGTTTGGTGTCGTTAAAACTTGGCTTACATTAAATATATACATCCAAATCGGCACAGCCAACATTGTAGTTTCTTACTGCGGGGCCGGGACCAAGCTCGAGAACACGTTATATATCTCATATTAATAACATTTAAATGTGGCAGCCATGCGTGGGGCACCTACTGGAGAAATTTTCACTATCTAAAACGCCACAAAAATATCATTAGGTTGCCGACAGATCACTATCTTTACAACTTGTGCCAAATTTCTTGTGAGTTCTTAATTTAATTTTGTCCTTACAAGATATTCGAATATGAATTTTACTTTTGTTACATTTAAAAATGTTTCAGAATAACAAAAAATGTTACGATCATTTCTTTCAGAATCATTTCATTCAGTCCACTAATGTATTAAGTCCGCGAGTGTGTTAAGTTTGAGACGTGTTGAACTTTTGTTAATTCCAGATAGAACGGCTGTTAATTCCAGATAAGGAATTTCTCGACGTTGTTTCTTGATCTGAACTCCGGTATTTATATTGGAAGTGTTAAAGAACTTTTTTAGATCTCCAACTAAGCGTTTTATTGTTCGAAGAATTTTCAAGAATTTAGATGGCTTTAAATTCGTTTAAATGCCGGGTTGAATTTAATTGGCAATAGAACTGTAAATGAATTCAGATTTCTTTTTGATATTATGATAGTTAAAAGGAAAACTTTGACACATTTAATGGTATGTTGTTATTTACATATTTTAAGTTGAAAACAATATATCATTATAAAAGACATTAAAAATGTAGATGGTTTAAATGCAAGAATAAATAAAGCAAAGAACATAAGAAATTTAACAGGTTGTATAACCTGTTACCTATACTGATTTAAATAAAAGATGTTAATAGAAAATATTACAATGTGATCAAATAGGAACCTGATACTGTAGTGAAAAATTTTAGTCATAGAACCAAGTGCTTTTATTAAACCTCTCTAAAATACTTTTAGTAATAATATTGATAATGTTTTATTTGATCAATAAATGTATTATATTATAACAATAACAAGTAAAATATTTTAAAAATTTTCGGATTCTCTGCGTTCTCTTTGTTTGAATATTATGTATTTTGAATTATATTTCATATTATGATTTATCATTATTTTAAAGTTTTTATATTTTAATACCAAATCTGCATTTTGATTAAACTATTTACTAATATAATAATATTTTTTAGTAATCTATTAAACTTTATGTGGGAATACAAATAAGATAAAAGTAACTAAGATCCGAGTTTAATTTAATTTTGGAGTTCTCTTTATTATACAGTTACAAGCAAATAAGGTTTAAAAACGGCAGAGTTAATTGAGTCGCCTGAGACCACTGAATTTTGTTGTTCATGCGGAAGGAGTCTGGGAACATAGCTACAAAATATTCTCAATGTAAGAGTCATAAAGGATTTATAACAGTTATAAGATTTGTAAATAGTTTATGTCAAGTTAATTAAATTTAGTTATTTTATAATACATTATGATTTATATAATGTAAAATCCTTATTATACAAATAAAAATATTAATATAGTTTTTTAGTAAATCATGAAATGTATGACATTAATAATGGCGGTATCACCTATTATGACGAATTTCTAGTCAAAAAATAGAAAAGAAAAATAGTGATTAAATTTGTATAAAAAATGGACTGAAGCTTATGTGACAGTGTTGGAAAATAAAATGTCCAGAAAAACAGAACCGAAAAATCAGAGGCTGAATTCTTAATGAAACAATTATGACCTTTGTTTCCTCAACAATCGGATAATATTCTGTACACAATCCATTTTGCCCTCAATTTCCTTCCAAGATTCGGGGACAGCTAACGAACTGTCAACTCCCGTACAAATAACCCGCCATAATTAAGTTACGACTCGTATTATGTCATGTGTAATAAAATATAACTTATTTTGTTAATTCTGTTTTATTTTTATTTACAGAATAGTATTTTGTCTTAGATATGTTAATATCATTTATATTTTATAATTAATACAGGTAAATAGTTTCTACAGGCCATAGATTGAGAAGTTGAACATAATATATTCTATTTTTATGAAATAAAACTAATATGACTTTTATAAAGAAAAAAAAATCTCAGTAGTGTGAAATCACTTCAAGAGTAAATATGTGAATAAGAACTAAGTACAAATCAAAATACAAACAAATCTAAATTCTTAAAATATTTAAACAAAACATTAAATTAAAGATACTTGAAACCTTGTTGAATCAATAACCGTTAAATAAATTAACCGTTGGATCGTTTGTTTTAAATAACAGGACAATTGAAGTACATTTTTGCTTTACCAGTCGACGATTGGATTTTTATTAATATTTATGAGGCAATTAACAATGAGATGGTATCATAAAGAATATATATTTGTTTTGTGTCTGTTGTCAAAATGTTTATGAGGGTGTCATTTATAAGGGTACATGTAATGAAGAGGGTGAATAAATAAAGTTCATTACGATGTAAAAACAAAATGGTGTTTAATGTAATTAGCCACATATATTCATGTTTTTTTATTTTGTGTGATTTGTTTTGATTCAATACTGACATATATTAAGAACTGGATTTGTTCTTCTCAATTATTAAATTATATTTTAGTATTTCTGTGTTTTTACGTTACAGATTAATTTCTTATTTATAATTACAAAGGCCATTTGCAGATATTTTTTCAAGAACTACGCTACGTTAGAACCATGTTACTGTACACAATAACATATCTTTTCCGAAATAAAAGTAACGGTAATACGTAAATGGAATTATAATGTATTATAATCGTGAATAAATACTAACCACACTCTCAATAACACCAAAGATTAGATGTTAGGAACGATGTTAGAGAGACTTGTTAGAATCCTGGTGTAAAACTATACAACATAGTAAGTGTCTAATCATGAGATATGCTGATGAACTGTATGAAGTGCAACTCATTAGAAAATTGAATTTATAATTCGAGAATTATACTTCTGAAGTAATTCATTGATTCATGAATTTGTTACTATTAATCATTCAGTAATTCAGGATCAAAATTCGCTGTCGTTTAATTTGTCTCAGTTCAATTGGTCCTATTTTACGTCATTGCACTCAATTTATTTCAAAAGTAATGAAAAGAAAGACTAAGTTTAACAAGAGTAAAGGCAAAATAAAATGTAAGTGTAATATTCCTACTCCAGTCTACTTAACTCTAACTTCGTTGAGAGACGAAGTGGGATTAGATTGGATGACTTCTATACACAATATTGCAGTAACTAGATTATTTAATTTACACAAATTATTATTATATTCAAATATTAAGTAATATGTAAAAAAGTAGAACCCCAATTATATATCAATTGTATTGTAATAATATTATAAAATCTCCACCTTTAATAGTGGTTTTAACAAAAGTAAATAAGAAAAAAAATATTATGTAATAATTTTATGTTATTTATTGAAAAATAATTCCTGGTCGTCAATTAATTATTGTTATTTCATTTTATTTTCTTATTTTGTATTATATTATAAAAATAAATGATTTATTACTACTTGTGTTTTATTACTTTTAAATAAAAATAACTGGGATCATTTCTAGCAACTGGGAAACCTATATTTTTTGTGGTTATGCCTCCAAAAACAGTTTTTAATATTATTATTTCATTTTGAAACAACTTTATATATTTTTTATTACATTTTTAAATGAGCAGACAAATAAAATATTGATTAAATCCTATAAAACTTTGATTTTTGCTACTTAACATAAAACCTATTTGACTTTGTAAAACTTATAAATAATAAGTGTGTCAAGAAATAGTTTCTAAATACAAAATCAATATTGGTAATAACAAACTTATCTCGGCTTAGCTAAATCTTCTTAAGACTTTAATCCGACCTTCAAATGCAATGAGACACCGCACTGCAAATGGACAGTCCGTGTTGAAGTAAGATGTAATAGGCATCTACTGATTGGTGAAGTTATTTGGCTCATTACATGGTTGTAAGACATATAATGACACGTCATATTTGTCATTCTTTTATATTATAAGATTTCATCATTAATAGATTTTTTTTATTCTATCTAGTTTATTGCTTGACTATATTTCACCTGATGGAAAGTGGAAATGTAGTCACAAGTAGTAAGGCGCATTAACCTAGTATATATATGAATATGTAATGTTATATAATAGTAAAGTCATATACTTTATAGTATGTTTTTAAAAATGGATTATATATATATTTGCTCCGAAAAATTCAATAAATGTTTTGGTTATGATAAGCTCATTTAATTTTTATTTTGGATGGGAGGGTTTCAAAGAGGTCGCGAGTTTGAATCCTGCGCTTGTCGTTATAATTTTCTTTGTATATTCATTTTATAAAAATATAAATATAGATTTATACCATATGTTTTGTGATTTGTCATTATAAGATTATACTTTTTATTTAGTAATGTTACAGCTAGTTTTTTGCAAAGCTTAACTAGAAGCCTCTCTATGTTAAATTTAGTTAACAATAAATTCTGAAACATAAAATGTACAAACTATCTGTCACAATACATATAGATATACACTAAAATATTACAAGTTATTTAAAAAACGATTACACACCAACCAACATGCTAGTATTTTCAGTAGTGAAGACTATTACCTTTGTTTTTCGAACTTTACAGTTTGCAGTGAGTTATCAACAGATTTCGAAGGTATAAACTTAAGTAAAGCTAAATATATGGAACGGCTACAAAACAAACATCAAATATTTCTACAGAATAAAAGAGATTGAAACGCGTCTATTTTAAATATATCGCTGTAAGTTTGTCCGTCAGTTTATATAAAATATTAGTAGTGCATGATTAGAAATGCGATTGACAGCTCAAAATAAGAGCAAAACGTAAAAGGAATCCATAAAATATAAAATTATTAACGTTTAGAACAAAAAATATATATATTTACTTTAATACGTTTTGCATAACATCCTCTTTAAGTTTTTTAATATTAAGATTTTATATATTTCTCTTCTCAAAGAGAACTCTTCAGATAATTGACAACAATGATATGATTTTCAGTGATATATTTCTTACAAGTAATTGTCGATAAAGATAAAGAAATCCACAGAATTAGCGATGTCAATACTTCCTTTGATAAAGGTTGGATTTTTTAAATAATTATAAACTGCGCTTAAATCGAAGTAATTTACTTTTTTATTTTAAATAAAAGAGAATTAAGGAAAATAAAGGTTACTTTTTACAGCACAAATTACATACTAACAGTAGGAACATAGTACCAGATATTTCTAGTTATAGTAATGCTGTTTGTACTGTATCTTTATGGATACTTCGAGAATATCTGCATCCTGCAATATATGACAGTCATTGGTTAGGGTTCAAATTAAAAGTGTGTATTCTTATAACTATCATCTTATAATTATATTTTATACTAATTAAAACATTATGGAACAATCAGGAACATGCACCGCTCAACAAACAACAGAATATTTATATTAATCTTAACATTTTATTTGGAACCTAATACATAGCTAACTATAAAACTATAACTTTTTATAATAAATAATTGTCTAAATATAATATTCTAAAATATAAATTCAGAATAACAAGTAACAACTGTTACTTGCATATAACATATGGACTATAACATATAACATAGTAATAAATTTCGTGAGTAACTTTAGTAGAACACATTTTCCACACGTATACGAACATCTCTGGTGACAACAATCTTTAATATTTTTAGGGTGTTATTTTTGTACTTTATGTAAGAATAATTCAAACAGTAAACATA
Source organism: Melinaea marsaeus rileyi (assembly GCA_918358865.1). NCBI lineage: Eukaryota > Metazoa > Arthropoda > Insecta > Lepidoptera > Nymphalidae > Melinaea > Melinaea marsaeus. Next base: position 22,645,217 of record OU911089.1, read on the forward strand.
TTTAAAGCAAATAAGTAATAATATGAGATAATATAATTGCATCTTGAAATAATTGTAATATTATAGTTATTATTACATTGACTTGGCACTAACATCAATATTATAGTGTGTTTACTCTCTATTTGCGACTGTAGCGGTTTATACGGTGACATTAGATTTATTTGAAATTCTTTTAAATACGATGCATATTGGAGAAAGCAGCACATGTATTGTCACCTTTAAATCACTTTGATGTTATTAATATATCATTTATCATTAAGTCCAGCTTTGCAGAATCAATAGTGATATAATAAAAACACTTAATATTAATATGTAAAAAAGTGTCGATGACTGCTTTAATAATAGAATAAAAAAATACAAATACATTTATACAAAATAGAAGTAATAAAATAATAAAAAAAAAGGAATAGTAGTTTAGTATATTTAATTTATTTGTCATATAATGCTCGTCCTACTTACTGTTAGTAAAGCTTCTGACAATTTTTAGCTTGAAATAAAATGGATATAGAAATGGCTTTTTTGAATTTTTCTCCGCACGTCGTCGGATGCTGCGGCGGATAACGAATTAAAGCAGCTTGAGACAAACTTATTACATCCTGGCATTAAATTTATAAATTACATTAAGTATAAACACTGAAGACTATTTTTTGATATGCTTTTTTTAATTTCACTTTAAATCATGAATAAAATAGAAAAACGTAACTTTTATCAAAATTAGGAATTTATTATATATTATATTCACTTTAAAGATATGAATCAAACATTATTCGTAGTTCTTGAGATTAGTGAGTTCCAACAAATTTTTCAGATTAATTGTATTATTTATATCATAAATATTAACTAATTAGTTCATTTACTTCAACGTGTAATATATTAATGTATGGTATTAATGCAGTTTAAATTGAAGATAATAAAAAGAAGATTATAGTTTGAATGACTAAATGAATGAAGCAAATAATGCAGTCGTTTCATTTACACAGATTTAATTTACCATAAACTATTATAATGATATTATTATAAGCTGTTCTTCTCCTCTTATAAGTCACTAAAGAATGTTCATGTTTTAGCATGACACGGATATTGTCTCTAACATAAAAAAAAACACTGAAAAATATACTCTGACTTAATAATTTTGAACTGCTTTAATATTTCTCTAAAAATGGTTAGTTAAATATTAAATAATTCTTAGACTAATTCGTTGATACATATAAAACCCTTAATATGTAATTATAATAGTTCAAACTGAATCAATGATGATATGAAGTTTATTGAACATTGAGTTATGTAGTCATTTGTGTTAGTTAATTCCACTGTTACGGTTAATAATGAGTACCTACAGGAGTATTATCAAAGGGTGCTGAGGTCTGATAAGGGTCTGTTACTTTGACAAGTAATTCAGTCTGAGATATCTGTGTTTGATTACTTATAAATGTTTAAGTTCCAGTTTGTAAGTTTTTAACTAACCTAAAACTAATAAAATAAAAAAAGAGTTAAACTGCACAAGAATAAACAAACTCGTCTGTATATATTGTTTATCATACAATGTTAACACATTGAACCATTGAGTTATCTTTAGCACATTGAGCCAAAGAAACTGTTTCTTTTATAAACTATATTTATATTGCTCTCAATTAAAAAAATGTACGTATTAATATAGTTTATAATAACCAACACTATACTACTACTATGGTGTAGTTATAACATTGTATTAATTTGCTCTGGTTATCTGCTCGTCCATAAATTCGTTTTAAAAAGTACAGAGCGGTTTACTCGTGGTCTGTTTAACAAAAAATCCTGACATTTCTTGGATGGAATTTAATATAACGCTTGAGGTGTACTGTGCTTTTGTTTCGTTGCTTGGAAAATTGAAGATTTTTTTTTTTTCTAATATGTAAACATTTAATAGAAGTTTTAAGAAATTAGTGAAATCTGTCTTAATTATCTTAATTATAAATAATGTCTAATACATACCTGGTTATAATGGTACTCTAATTTATCAGTGTTATTGTAATATAGTACGTATATCTTACAAGTTACAGATATAATTAAATTAATAAGAATATATAATTAAATTAAATTGATACAATTAAATTAATAATTAATAAAATAGAAGATAAATATTGAATCCATAAAAATAGTTAACATGATAAATATGCTTTTAGATAAATATTGAGTCCAAACTATCATGTCCTTCCATTTAATTAACATGTTATAAAGTGTCATCGTATGTATCAACCATCACTCTGTATCGTGACGTGATCGATGATGAACTGTTGTGGGCAAATGTACATCTATCATACGTTTTACTCCTCATTGTCTCAACCATTGAACATTAGATTCACTCGGTTACGTCACAAGCATTTAAAGATTCTCAATGATATTGACAGATAAGTACTTGGAAGACGTTAGTAATATATAATTTGAACTATTATATAATGTTTTCAGAATAAGAGATATTATTCCATAACTTATTCATAAGTAAGATAAAAGTATGTCATGAGTCTAATATGTTATAAAATGGTTGAACAGTAAGTAGTTTTCCCAAATTTATTTCTAAATTGTTCCTTCAAATACCAAATTCGCTGTTAAATCATCATTTTAAGCTCTGTAAAGTAACATAGCAAACGATAAATCTGAACATGACTCCTGTTTGACGCGATCCAGTAATTCAAGTTCAGCTTAAATTTATTATTAAATTTGTGTAAAAATGTCCTACATTTTTAAATTACAATTGAAAATTTCCTTTTTATTTGAATATATACATATATATATAAGACGTAAAAATTAAATATTGTTTTATTTTATTTAGGTACAACGTTTCTTATAATTTTTGCGTTTCTTTAACAACGTTTCCTACAATTTAACTTAACTTTTTCTCAGCAAAGCGACGCCTAAAAATGATGCAAACAAAATAAAGAACCATGAAAGTTAAATTCATAAATTACACTGACTTAATGAAGACCGGCTCAAAGAAATTATAGTTTTTCCTATTCCATTAACTTTGTGTCCATTCGCTCAGATAAAATGTGATAATGTTTTTTTTTAAGTTAAGTTTGATAAAAATTAAGATGTATGTTTTCATCAGTTTAAAATATACTGAATATATGTCTTTATGTTGTCCAAAATGTTGTAAAGACTGATGTGCCCGTTAATAATTTTGTAACAATTATTGAATATTCTCAATATATATATGTACAATATTTATGCCTAATCTAATCATATTTCCGAATCCGATCTGCTCCATGCAGTGATGCATACTACGTGAATAATTTACAAACTGCTACTCAAATTGACAGCTAAGCGAAAAATGAAGCTTTTGAAATCAATTTAAACAAGAAAATTATTATTTTGTGTTTTGTTTTATGATGTCTCGTTTCAAACACTACAAAAATTTTATTACAAATATCAACAAAACGTTAATAACTTTCTTTTCTGTTTTTTTCTATAAATATGATAAATTTTCTATAAATAGCAAAGAAGCAAAATGTACAAAAAAAGGTTTTTTTATTTTGTTGTTTGTTGTTGTGTTGTTGTTTGTTGTTTTGTTGTTTGTGTTTGTCAAAAGAACATATTTAGGCTGAATAAGTAGAACTTCAATTATTGAATTTTACGTTATTCTATTAAATTGAATAAAAAAGTAAGAAAAATAGTTGGAATACCATTTACAAATAAATATAAAATATAATGATATAAAAAATTACAAAAGTTAATTTGGTATAAATCGTAAGTAATAATTTATTGCTCTAAGTTTGTTCAAAGTAAATGTTGGATAGAAGTTTATTTTCAAATAAAATGTTTGTTTGATGTCGTTAAAACTTGGCTTACATTAAATATATACATCCAAATCGGCACAGCCAACATTGTAGTTTCTACTGCGGGGCCGGGACCACGCTCCAGAACGCTTTAAGTTATATCTCATATTAATTACATTTAAATGTGGCAGCCATGCGTGGGGCACCTACTGGAGAAATTTTTACTATCTAAAACGCCACAAAAAGATCATTAGGTCACCGACAGATCACTATCTTTACAACTTGTGCCAAATTTCTTGTGAGTTCTTAATTTAATTTTGTCCTTACAAGATATTCGAATATGAATTTTACTTTTGTTACATTTACAAATGTTTCAGAATAACAAAAAATGTTACGAGTCATTTCTTTCAGAATCATTTCATTCAGTCCACGAATGTATTAAGTCCGCGAGTGTGTTAAGTTTGAGACGTGTTGGAACTTTTGTTAATTCCAGATAGAACGGCTGTTAATTCCAGATAAGGAATTTCTCGACGTTGTTTCTTGATCTGAACTCCGGTATTTATTATCCGGTATTTATATTGGAAGTGTTAAAGAACTTTTTTGATCTCTTCTTCTGTTTAGATTGCTTTAAATTCGTTTAAATGCCGGGTTGAATTTAATTGACTATAGATCTGTAAATGAATTCAGATTTCTTTTTGATATTATGATAGTTAAAAGGAAAACTTTGACACATTTAATGGTATGCTGTTATTTACATGTTTTAAGTTGAAAACAATATATCATTATAAAAGACATTAAAAAGGTAGATGGTTTAAATGCAAGAATAAATAAAGCAAAGAACATAAGAAATTTAACAGGTTGTATAACCTGTTACCTATACTGATTTAAATAAAAGATGTTAATAGAAAATATTACAATGTGATCAAATAGGAACCTGATACTGTAGTGAAAAATTTTAGTCATAGAACCAAGTGCTTTTATTAAACCTCTCTTAAATACTTTTAGTAATAATATTGATAATGTTTTATTTGATCAATAAATGTATTATATTATAACAATAACAAGTAAAATATTTTAAAAACTTTCGGATTCTCTGCGTTCTCTTTGTTTGAATATTATGTATTTTGAATTATATTTCATATTATGATTTATTATTATTTTAAAGTTTTTATATTTTAATACCAAATCTGCATTTTGATTAAACTATTTACTAATATAATAATATTTTTCAGTAATCTATTAAACTTTATGTGGGAATACAAATAAGATAAAAGTGACTAAGATCCGAGTTTAATATAATATTGGAGTTCTCTATATTATACAGTTACAAGTAAATAAGGTTTAAAAACGGCAGAGTTAATTGAGTCTCCTGAGACCACTGAATTTTGTTGTTCATGCGGAAGGAGTCTGGGAACATAGCTAGAAAATATTCTCAATGTAAGTCATAAAGGATTTATAACAGTTATAAGATTTGTAAATAGTTTATGTCAAGTTAACCCTAGATACATAACGTTTCTATATAACCCCAATAGCATAACGTGAGGTCAATTTGAAACACACAACTCATAACCAATTTATAAACGATAACGGAATTGTTTTTATAATACTTCAATAAAGTTTGTTAAATAACATGTTTAAAGGTATTTAAGAAATAATGTAACAATATCAAATAATTGTTTTTTTTAAATTATACTTAAAAACAAAAAAAAGGCAAGAATTCTTAGAAAATAAAACATAAATTAAATACCTCTTCTTTTTTAAGGCAAAAAAGACTTAACAAATAATTAATTATAATTTTTCAATACATTTAAATAAACACAAAACATTAAAAAAATGGAAATATTCAGTAATCAGTCTCGAAATAGGAACTACTTGCAGTCTAAGCAAGTCAATATCTTATGCTCGCCACATACAGGTTTTTTACATTTGTTGCACTCTGCCTGTATTTTTCTTCTAAGTTTCCATGGTATTTTTTTTTCTTTACAGGAGGTTCATCTTCACCTTGTACTAGGTTAGTTACAGAAGAATTTGATATAACATTCTGTATGTCTCGGCAGACACATCATTCATGTTATGTTTTTGACTAATCTCGACATTGGTCCATATTACTATTTCTTCAATTATTTCGTCAGTAAAAAATATACCAAAACACAAGAATGGTTTAAATAGTTTTCTACACATTCTCGTTGTTCCTCTCGCTACTCGTACAATATTTATAGCGGCAGTTCTTTTCTGAGTTCGCTCCTTTACTGTAGACCAGCAGCAGATCTTTAAGGCAATATGATTATTCGATTTGTCGTCGAAGTTGAAGGACGAGGTTTTATATTATTATTTGGAATATTTTCGTTTACCTCCGCAACTTTTACTGAAATAATCTAATCTTCTCATAATTACTTTGTACGTCATCTACCCTTAAATGGTCCTCTTCGTTCTCACTAAACGCATCAAAAGTTTCTGACTCTTCATGTCATCCTGGAGTAGAATTAGCCTAATAATCAACTATAAAACCTAAAACAAGAACATAATCAAAATATATCAAAAATATATCAAAAATAAAATAAATTAATCGAAATAATATTAAGGCGCATTAAAACTAAAATGTTACGAATCACATAACGTGGAGTCATTCTGACTCACTGTGTTACTATATCTACGTAAATACAATGCTTACCTGCGACGCTCGTGCACCGTTCGGACCCTGGGGCTGCGTATTGAGTTGGCTCGCACGGACGACGCGATACATTAAATAGATGGAGAGAGAGAGATGAAAACGTTTGACGCGTGAGTCGTTCTGACTCACGTTATGCATCTAGGGTTAATTAAATTTAGTTATTTTATAATATATTATGATTTATATAATGTAAAATCCTTATTATACAAATAAAAATATTAATATAGTTTTTTAGTAAATCATGAAATGTATGACATTAATAATGGCGGTATCACCTATTATGACAAATTTCTAGTCAAAAAATAGAAAAGAAAAATAGTGATTAAATTTGTATAAAAAATGGACTGAAGCTTATGTGACAGTGTTGGAAAATAAAATGTCCAGAAAAACAGAACCGAAAAATCAGAGACTGAATTCTTAATGAAACAATTATGACCTTTGTTTCCTCAACAATCGGATAATATTCTGTACACAATCCATTTTGCCCTCAATTTCCTTCCAAGATTCGGGGACAGCTAGCGAACTGTCAACTCCCGTACAAATAACCCGCCATAATTAAGTTACGACTCGTATTATGTCATGCGTAATAAAATATAACTTATTTTGTTAATTCTGTTTTATTTTTATTTACAGAATAGTATTTTGTCTTAGATATGTTAATATCATTTATATTTTATAATTAATACAGGTAAATAGTTTCTACAGGCCATAGATTGAGAAGTTGAACATAATATATTCTATTTATATGAAATAGAACTAATATGACTTTTATAAAGAAAAAAAAATCTCAGTAGTGTGAAATCACTTCAAGAGTAAATATGTGAATAAGAACTAAGTACAAATCAAAATACAAACAAATCTAAATTCTTAAAATATTTAAACAAAAGATTAAATTAAAGATACTTGAAACCTTGTTGAATCAATAACCGTTAAATAAATTAACCGTTGGATCGTTTGTTTTAAATAACAGGGCAATTGAAGTACATTTTTGCTTTACCAGTCGACGATTGGATTTTTATTAATATTTATGAGGCAATTAACAATGAGATGGTATCATAAAGAATATATATTTGTTTTGTGTCTGTTGTCAAAATGTTTATGAGGGTGTCATTTATAACGGTACATGTAATGAAGAGGGTGAATAAATAAAGTTCATTACGATGTAAAAACAAAATGGTGTTTAATGTAATTAGCCACATATATTGATGTTTTTTTATTTTGTGTGATTTGTTTTGATTCAATACTGACATATATTAAGAACTGGATTTGTTCTTCTCAATTATTAAATTATATTTTAGTATTTGTGTGTTTTTACGTTACAAGTTAATTTCTTATTTATAATTACAAAGGCCATTTGCAGATATTTTTTCAAGAACTACGCTACGTTAGAACCATGTTACTGTACACAATAACATATCTTTTCCGAAATAAAAGTAACGGTAATACGTAAATGGAATTATAATATATTATAATCGTGAATAAATACTAACCAAACTTTCAATAACACCAAAGATTAGATGTTAGGAACGATGTTAGAGAGACTTGTTAGAATCCTGGTGTAAAACTATACAACATAGTAAGTGTCTAATCATGAGATATGCTAATGAACTGTATGAAGTGCAACTCATTAGAAAATTGAATTTATAATTCGAGAATTATACTTCTGAAGTAATTCATTGATTCATGAATTTGTTACTATTAATCATTCAGTAATTCAGGATCAAAATTCGCTGTCGTTTAATTTGTCTCATTTCAATTGGTCCTATTTTACGTCATTGCACTCAATTTATTTCAAAAGTAATGAAAAGAAAGACTAAGTTTAACAAGAGTAAAGGCAAAATAAAATGTAAGTGTAAAATTCCTACTGCAGTCTACTTAACTCTAACTTCGTTGAGAGACGAAGTGTGATTAGATTGGATGACTTCTATACACAATATTGCAGTAACTAGATTATTGAGCAGAGCGAAGCGAAGCTCTTACTGGTCAAATGTGTGTTTCGATGTTCGCCTACTACTCCTAAGCCCTTTGAGCTAGAGCTTTAAAATTTTGCATATGCATTCAAGAAAGTATCTATACCAGTTTCCAGCTGGTGCCGGAGCTGTAAGGCACGCTCACTTCCCGACAGGCGGTCAGGCCGCAAGCCTACCCTACACTACAGTCGGGTGACCGGATAGATGCTAGCTCATCTATCTAACCTGTAAGCAGGAGGCTACCCGAACTGCAGTGACCCCCGAAGGGATCTCTGCTTATGGACCGTTCCAAGCCCCGAAGTAAAAAACCGCAGCAGCCCTTCGCCTTAGGCGGTTCAATTACCTCTCGCTGCGCACCAGATCAGCGGGCCCCCGACAACTGTGGGAACCCAGACGAACAGCGCCGAACCTCTACAGCTAACCACATTACCACTACGAATCCAACACCAAAACCGGTAACCCGGCAGTTTACACGCGCAAGCGCATGCGTCGCTGCCGGAGGGCTTAGGTACCGGGGTCCCGTAGTACCCTGATCTTAGCAGCTGACCCGTAGTTCAGCTGCAGACTATCTACCGCCGGGTGTCTCAGTAGATAGGTAAATGAGTCAGTGGGGTTTTATAACTGGAGCCCTAATAAATCGATATTTCCTGTAGCTATTCAGATGAAAGGAGAGGGGCTCAGCTCAACACCCGCCGCGCACGGTTGGCGTATCCTAGTTTAATTTACACAAATTATTATTATATTCAAATATTAAGTAATATGTAAAAAAGTAGAACCCCAATTATATATCAATTGTATTGTAATAATATTATAAAATCTCCACCTTTAATAGTGGTTTTAACAAAAGTAAATAAGAAAAAAAATATAGTGTAATAATTTTATGTTATTTATTGAAAAATAATTCCTGGTCGTCAATTAATCATTGTTATTTCATTTTATTTTCTTATTTTGTATTATATTATAAAAATAAATGATTTATAACTACTTGTGTTTTATTACTTTTAAATAAAAATAACTGGGATCGTTTCTAGCAACTGGGAAACCTAGATTTTTTGTGGTTATGCCTCCAAAAACAGTTTTTAATATTATTATTTCATTTTGAAACAACTTTATATATTCTTTATTACATTTTTAAATGAGAAGACAAATAAAATATTGATTAAATCCTATAAAACTTTTATTTTTGCTACTTAACATAAAACCTATTTGACTTTGTAAAACTTATAAATAATAAGTGTGTCAAGAAATAGTTTCTAAATACAAAATCAATATTGGTAACAACAAACTTATTTCGGCTTAGCTAAATCTTCTTAAGACTTTAATCCGACCTTCAAATGCAATGAGACACCGCACTGCCAATGGACAGTCCGTGTTGAACTAAGATGTAATAGGCACCTACTGATTGGTGAAGTTATTTGGCTCATTACATGGTTGTAAGACATATAATGACACGTCATATTTGTCATTCTTTTATATTATAAGATTTCATCATTAATAGATTTTTTTTTATTCTATCTAGTTCATTGCTTGACTATATTTCACCTGATGGAAAGTGGAAATGTAGTCACAAGTAGTAAGGCGCATTAACCTAGTATATATATGAATATGTAATGTTATATAATAGTAAAGTCATATACTTTATAGTATGTTTTTAAAAATGGATTATATATATATTTGCTCCAAAAAATTCAATAAATGTTTTGGTTATGATAAGCTCATTTAATTTTTATTTTGGATGGGAGGGTTTCAAAGAGGTCGCGGGTTCGAATCCTGCGCTTGTCGGTATAATTTTCATTGTATATTAATTTTATAAAAATATAAATATAGATTTATACAATATTTTTTGTGATTTGTCATTATAAGATTTTACTTTTTATTTAGTAATGTTACAGCAAATTTTTGCAAAGCTTAACAAGAAACCTCTCTATGCTAAATTTAGTTAACAATAAATTATGAAACATAAAATGTACAAAATGTCTGTCACAACACATACATACACTGAAATATCAAAAGTTATTTAAAAAACGATTACACACCAACCAATGTGCTAGTATTTTCAATAGTACAGTACAATTATTACCATTATTAATTTGAACTTTACAGTTTACAGTGAGTTATCGGCAGATTTCGAAGGTATAAACTTAAATAAAGCTAAAATAGATGAAACCACTGCAAAATAAAAATTAATTATTTCTTCAGAATAAAAGGGATTGGAACGCGTCTATTTTAAATATATTTTATATATTTATTGTAATAAGTGCATATAACATAACATCATCATTAAGTATTTTAATATTAAGATATTATATATTTCTCTTCTCAAAGAGAACTTTCAAAATAATTGATGTATTTTCTTCAAGTAATAGTCGATATAGATAAAGAAATCTACTGAATTAGCAATGTTAATACTACCTTTTATATAGGTCAGAATTTTTATTATTATAAATAGCACTTGAAATTGAAGGATTTTACGTTTATTTTATTAAAAGTGGATTATAGAAATTAAAGGTTACTTTTTATGGTGCAAATTACGTATGATATAGTAATGTAATAAATAATAAAATAACATTTTATTAATTTGCTCTGGTTATCTGCTCGTCTATAAATTCGTTTTATAAAGTATAGAACGGCTTACTCGTGGTCTGTTTCACTAAAATTCCTGACATTTCTTACATGGAATTTAATATCACGCTTGAGGTGTACTGCGCTTTTGTTTCGCTGTTTGGGAAATATATACATTTAATAGAAGTTTTAAAAAAATACAGGCATCTTAATTATCTTAATTATAAATAATGTTTATTACATACCTGGTTATAATGGTACTCTAATTTATCAGTGTTATTATAATATAGTACGTATATCTTACAAGTACAGATATAATTAAGTTATTAAGAATAACAATGTAAATAAAAATTATTTAGATAAATGTTGAATCCATAAAAATAATTAACATTGTAAATATACTTTTAAATAAATATTGAGTCCAAAACTTCATGTCCTTTCATTCTATTAACATGTTATAACATGTCCTCGTATGTATCAACCATCTCTCTGTGTCGTGACGTGATCGATGATGAACTGCGTCGGCAGATGTACATCAATCATACATCTTATTTCACATTGTCTCAATCCTCGACCATTAGGTTTACTCGGTGACGTCCCAAGAATCAAAAGACTTGGGTCCCGATGATATTGACAGATAAACAGTTTATTAGTTGGAAGACGTAAGTAGTAACTGGATTGAACTCTTATGTTTTTAGAATAATAGATATTATTCCATAACTTATTCACTAGTAAGATACTAGTATGTCATGGGTCTAATATGTTATATTGCCGGTTTGTTAATTTAGTAATCAGGTTGTTAGTTCTTTGCACAATGTTTGCCAAATAGTCTTAAATTCTATACTTCACGACAACGTTGTTGTTATTATTAACAACGACTTAATTTTTAGATTTATATTTGAAGATTCAAATTACATTAAATACAAAATAAACTTCAACAGTTAAATATTTTTCAGAAACCACGGCTATTACTAAGTTCGGTTAGGTTAGTATATAAAATCTATAGACGTATAGAATCTATGAAATCTGTTATAACTAATTATAGAGAGGGTCCTCTTGAGTGAAAACTGTTTACAAAGATGTTTAAAAGTTTATGATAAATTATATGCTCCAGTCTTTTACTTTTGTTTTTGCAATATTTTGAAAAATACTTAAAAGACAGCCAACAAAACTAAAAATTCAAAAGTCCACACAAATTGATAGTACAAAAGGTTTACGTCTAAAAATATATAAAGTAGATCCAATATGATTAATTAATTGTAAAATGAAAGACTTTTATCCAACCTCGATGTCAAGAAATAATAGTCCAGTACTTCTGCGACTTCTTAAGTCAATGAGTGGTTTTTATACAAAACCCATTATATAATTTATAAAATATTACTTTCAAGCCAATATAAATTAAATTAATTTAAATTTAAATCATCAAATTTTATTTTGTTTATTTTTTTTGTTTAATTCCTTTCATTAATTAAAAAGGATTCGAAAAATGCATTCAGAATTTTTTTTTATATTTACCTAAGGATTTAACCAAATGTAACACTAAAGTGAAATATTATTTTACGGTAAAAGCAAAACCTTTAAATAGTTAATACTTAAAACTCTATAATTGGTTATAGAACGAAATATATAAAATTTAATTAAGTTTAATATGGCTAAATATGCTTTTGGACAATTTCAAAATCGGTTACTTATGAGTTCGGCAAATATTTCTCCAAATACCTAATTCGCTATTATATCAATACGAGGATAAGGTTTGTAAAGTTAAAATACATCAAACGATCTAGTAATTGGAGTTCTATTTAAATTTATTATTAAAAATTGTGTACAAATTAATATTATGTATCTACATTAGGAATCATAAAATAATAACAGTATCGTTCGTTCTTAAGTTCCAGTTAAAAATTAAAAACCGATTTCAAACCGGTTTGTTTAACCTATTTTTAAACAAAATTAATCTTTTTTTTTTCGCCGAAGTGTTTTCAATTTATACTTAATTCTCTTTAATTTTCAATTCTCTTTTTTTATTTTGTTATATATATAATATAAGACGTAAATCTTAAATATTGGATTATTTTATGTAGCTACAACGTAGTTAGTTCCTTACAATTTTTCAACTTCACCTTTTCCCAGCAAAGCGACGTCTTAAAATGAATTTATCCGATGGAAACAAAATAAAGAACTATAAACGTTTAATTCATAAATTACACTGACTTAATGAATACCGGCTCAAAGAATATATATGTTTTCTTATTCAATTAACTTTTGTGTCCTCTCAGTTCAGATAAAATGTGATAATTTTTAATATACTCAATATATACGTACAATATTTATTCCTAATGTAATTATGTTTCCGAATCCGATCCGCTCCATATAGTCATGCATACTACGTGAATGATTTACAAACTGCTACTCAAATTGACAGCTAAGCGAAAAATGAAATAGCACTGAAGCTTTTGAAATCAATTTTAAACGAGAAATTTATCATTTTGTGATTTCTTTTACTGTGTCTCGTTTCAGACACCAAAAAAATAACTTTTTAAATATCAATAATACGTTAATAACTTTTCTTTTTTGTTTTTTTCTATAATGTGTTTGTTGTTGTGTTGTTTGTGTTTGTCAAAAGGACATATTTAGGCTGAAAAAGTAAATCCTCAATGATTGAATTTTACGGTATTCTATTAAATTGAAAAAAAGAAAAAAATAGTTTGAATAATATTTACAAATATAAAATATATTGAAACAAAAAATTACAAAAGTTAATTTTGATATAAATCATAAGTAATAATTTAGTACTTGAAGTTTGTTCAAAGTAAATTTTGAAATTACAAATAAAATATTTCTTTGATGTCGTTAAAACTTGGCTTACATTAAATACATACGAGTACATCCAAATCGGCGTAGCTAACATTATAGTTTCTTAAACAGATCACTATCTCTAAAACTTGTTTCAAATATCTTGTGAGTTTTTAACCTAGTTTCCTCCTTACAAGATATTCGAATATGAATTTTATTTTTGTTACAGTTACAAATATTTCAGAATAACAAAAAATATTACGAGTCATTTCTTTCAGACAGAAAATATTCTTAAAGTGAGTCCGCGAATGTATTAAGTCCGCGAGTGTGTTAAGTTTAAGACGTGTTGGAACTTTTGTTAATTCCAGATAGAACGGCTGTTAATTCCAGATAAGGAATTTCTCGACGTTGTTTCTTGATTTGAACTTCGGTATTTATATTGGAAGTGTTGAAAAAACTTTATTAGATCTCCAACTAAGTCTTTTATTGTTCAATGAATTTTAAAGAATTTAGATGACTTTAAATTTATTTAAATGCCGGGTTGAATTTAATTGAATATTTCTATAAAATAAGTCTGATTTCTTTTTGATATTATGATAGTTAAAAGAAAAACTCTGATACCTTTAATGGTTTGCAGTTATTTATATGTTTTAAGGGATATTAAATATTTGTTTGGTTTAAATGCAGGTATACAGAGACACAGCAGAGAACATAAGAAATTTAACATGTTATATAAGTTAAATAAAAAGTTTTTATAGAAAATATAATAGTGTGATCAAATAGGAACCTGATACTATAGAGAGAAATTTTATCATGGGACCAAGTGCCCTTATTAAGCCTCTCCTAAATACTTTTAACAATAATGTCGATAATGTATTACTTTTGTCGAAAAAAATATTTTATTATAACAATTAACAGTAAAAATTATAAAACCTTGCACACTCTCTGTGTTCTTTTTGTTGGATTAAAAATTGAAAATGTTATGAAAATTATATGATGTATTTCGAGTTATATTTCATATATCAATATTTTAAAGTTTATATATTTGTATACCAAATCTGATTTATATTAAATTGTTTACTAATATAATAATATTTTTCAGTCATCTATTTAACTTTATGTACGAATAAAATACTTGATTTCCAAGTTCAGTTTACCTTTAGTTCTCTACATAATACATAATAGTAGTTATAAGTAAATAAGGTTATAAAAACGGCAGAGTTAATTGAGTCCTTGAGATCACAGATTTCTGTTGTTAATGTGGAAGGAGTCAGGGAAAATAGTAGCTAGTAAATATTCTTAATGTGTAAGTCATCAAGGATTTATAACAGAGTTAAGATTTGTGAATAGGTCATGTCAAGTTAATTAAATTTAGTTATATTATAATATATTATGATTTATATAATGTAAAATCCTTATTATACAAATAAAAATATTAATATAATTTTTTGGTAAATCATAAAATGTATTATATTTATAATGGCGTTATCAACTATAATGACGAATTTGTAGTCAAGAAATAGAAAAGAGAATAGATATGTATAAAAATTGGACTGACACTTACGTGAGAGTGTTGGAAATAAAATGTCCAGAAAAACAGAACCGGAAAATCAGAGGTTGAATTCTTAACCTTCTGCGACTGACGTGGTAGTCCAATAGACACCGCGAAATAGAAAAATATTCTTATTTCCGATAATTTCCAAATTTGAGTCCGGCCGCTATTAGTACCTTACCATAACGTGGCCGCGCATCGGTCAATGTGTGGCAGGTGATCAAAATGAGCACATGTGTGCGTAAACGGCGGAAGGAGTCCACGAGACTACCACATCAGCGTTAAGGTAAGTGTCTACTACACTACCACCACAGTAAAATGGTTATATTTTCATAGTGTCTCCTGAACAACCACATCAGTATTATTTACTTTATTTCAGAATTTAATCTTAATTAAATTACTTATTATATTTGTTTTTACTAATGTTAATTGTGAAGTTGTTAAGAGTAGAATATGATTATATAATCTGTTTAAATTACGTGTTGCAATAATATTATAGTCGGTGAAATAGTATCTATAGAATTAAAAAATAAACTTTAGTTTATGCGAAGAAAATCACAGCGTAAAACTGTACATTATTTTAAAAAATACTTGTTTTTGGATGGGTGAATCAAGCGACAACGCTAGGCCTGGACGTTCTGCTTACAAGAGAACGTCGGCTGGGACTTTTGCCAGGAATGATGATCAAATATTAGGCTGGATAAAACTGGAAAGTGAAGATGAATTTAGCGACATTGACAATGAAGATGAAGATCCAACTTTTGAGCCAGAAACCCAACATGTCGAAGAAGACATAATTTTATGTGTTTCTTGCCAAACAAAAATAGACCTATAGAAAGTTCGTTGTATGGTTTTACGAAGGACTATACAATTTTATCATATGTGCCAAAACCTAATAAAGCCGTGTTATTGCTTTCTTACTCCCATCATATTAAAGAAATAGATAATGATACAGAGAAACCAATTATGATTGTAGACTATAATCATACAAAAGGTGGAGTAGACGAGGTGGATAAGAAATGCTCGATATATTGTAGCAGCCGTAAAACTCGTCGATGGCCTATGGCAATCTTTCAAAGGATGTTGGATATGGCAGCTTTGTACTGTATCAAAGTTGCACGAACAGTAAGGATTAAATGAAGACAGACACTTTTTTCTGAATATGGCCAGAGATATAGTTTTGAATCATATGAAAAACAGAGTATACAATGAAAGATTGCCGAGAGAGCTGCGAATGACTATTACTAGGGTTTTAGGCAAGGATGTCTCCCCACCACCACCAGTAGTTCGGTCTGTTTCATCAAGTGGTAGAAAATTATGTTATTATTTGTCCCGCAAAAATAAAAGACAACTAAATAAGTATGTTTAATAATATTATATATTTATAAGCAATTGCCTTCAGTGCTCCAAGCCACTATGTGATAATTGTCAAACAAAGCTGTGATTTTGAAGTTACCTAATTTTAAAATTAACCGATGAATGTATTTCAGATTTGCAAGACTGATTAATGTAATTGTAAATTTTAAAACGTGTAATATTAAATTTTAAAAAAAGTTAATTTGTGATTTTTTTATGTCATTAATGTTTAAGTTAAAATTTTTAGACTGATTTATAATATGATGTCAATTAAAACTGTTTCATTTTAAAAATACAAATAGTTTTTTTTTTATTCCAGGTAAATTTAATAAAAAAAAGGTTAGAAATCCAATAAATGTGTATAAAATTTCTGCATAATTTATATCTATAAAAATATTTGCCTATGAAATAGTGTCTCGTGTACTACCACGTCAATACAATAGTTATAATTAAGCCACGTCAGTCGCAGAGGGTTAATAAAACAATTATGACCTTTGTTTCCTCAACAATCGGATAATATTCTGTACACAATCCCTTTTGCTCTCAATTTATCTCCAAGATTCGGGGACAGCTAACGAACTGTCAACTCCCGCAAAAAGAACCCGCCCTAATTAACTTACGACTCGTATTATGTCATGCGTAATAAAATATAACCTATTTTGTTAATTCTGTTTTATTTTTATTTACAGAATACTATTTTGTCTTAGATATGTTAATGTAATCAATATTTTATAATTAATACAGTTAAATAGTTTCTTACAGTGCACAGATTGCGAGGTTGAACCAAATATATATTTTTTTATAGAATATAAACACTATCTATTTGTCATAGAACTAATTTGTCTTTTATAAAGAAAAAAATCTCAGTATTATAAACGATTACAAGAATATATATGTAAAAATAAACTAAGTACAAATTGAAATACAAACATATCAAACTTCTTAAAATTGTTTTTAAATAAAAGTATAAATTAAAGATACTTGAAACCTTGTTGAATCAATAACAATTAACCGTTGGAACGTTTGTTTTAAAAAACAGGACTATTGAGGTACAGATTGCTTTAACAATCGACGATTGAATTTTTATTAATATTTATGACGCAATTAAGAATCAGATCGTATCATAAAGAATGTGTATTTGTTTTGTGTTTTTGTTGTCAAAATGTTTGTAAGGGTGTCCATTTGTAAGGGTACATGTAATGAGAAGGGTGAATAAATAAAGTTGATTACGATGTAAAAACAAAATGGTGTTTAATCTAATATGCCATATATGTCGATGTTTTCTGCTATATTTGATTTATTTTGTTTCAATACTGACATATTACGATTTTCATTTATATTCTTTTCAAATATTGTATTATCATCGATCTTTTAGTGTTTCTTTGTTTTTAAGTTACAGGTTATTTACTTATTTATTATTACAAAGGCAATTTGCAGATATTCTTTCAAGAACTACGCTACGTTAGAGTCATGTAACTGTACACAATAACATTTCTTAATCCGTAAGTCCGAAACATACGACTATATGTCATAATTTTTATATTACTATTAAATTTTATAACATATAAAAAGTATTAAATTTAGTATTAAGTATAAGATTACGAAATATCAAGCACAGTGCTATTAGAGCCACCATTTGCTATAATAAAAGTAACGGTAATACGTAAACGGAATAATAAAAGAATATAATCGTGAATAAATACTGTCCTCATTTTCAATAACCTTCAGATGTTGGATGATGTTAGAGAGACTTCTTAGAATTCTGTGTAAAACTTTACAACATATCACAGTAAGGCATTATATATTGTATATAAAGAGTTACTATTTCGTAAGTTGCAATAATATATATTTAGACTACTATGCTATAGCTTCTAGAATAGACAGGTCATATTTTATTTCCAAAAGCTTCTTGTGACCTACCACAAGCAAAGAAACTAAAATGATTATCATTTATCAAGTGTTTTTCCGAAAGGTTTTATAAAGTTTTGGTAAAATTTATGATATAATTTTATATTAATTAAAGACCGTTAATAATACATTATATTAAATTATAAAATACTTCGAAAGTATTGCAAAACTATTCGGCTTGATATAATAAAATTGTGGTCATAATAGATTTTCCATAGGGATTGTTTCAACCAATAGCTACTGAGGAATTTAATATAAATCTTGGAGGGAAAAGCGTTAACCTTTTACAGCTTATTATACTAGTGTTAAAAACGGTGATCCTTATTTCTGAAATCTGAAAATATATAAAACACTTTTTAAAATTTTTGTCAACTTTTGTTAAATAATTAAAATTTTATTTGCAAAACTGTTTGTTCACAGTTCAGGAATTTGGAGAATTTTTTTTTTTTTATAATGTTGCATCTGTTAAATACAACTGATAGATTTGAACTTATAAGCGATATCGGTTGAAAGTAATTGAAAAAACATTTTAATAATAAATAAGGGACATATATTGTGTTTAGTCCAATATTAATAGTTGTTTGGCTATTACTGATAAAAATAAAATAAATAAAAAATATATTGAGACTTACTATAAATTTAAAGATAAATTTTCTAATAAAAATTATATAAATTAACAAAATGTAGATAGTGTGAGATAAGTCCGATAAAAACTACCTCTGGTGGATAAAAGCGTTGTTTTAGTGGTTCTTATATCACAGTTAACTATGGTTCTTTACTAGAGTTAGTAGCAATTTGTTTTACCTCAGGTAAGGCTTTAAAACATGAAAATAGGTTGAAATATAAAATACATTGCACATATCATTTTTTTCACAAATAAATGATAGATTACTTCCTGATAATATAGTTTTGACGCCCATTCAATATAAGTAAACAAACAAAAATCTTTAGAATAGTTTTATGGATATAGATTAAAATACTAGTATAGATTTCCCGATATTAGTATATTATATAGATTTTACAAAGACCTACAAACAACTCTCTATTATTCAAAACGGTTACAAACTTTTATGCATTTGTAAGACGTCACAAAAATTTATTCTTTTGTTAATTATAATCCAAATATGTTAAATGCAAAGTAAAAAATCCTGAAAAATAATTAAAATAAATTATTTTTGCTGTCGTTTTTCTTAATAACAAATATGATACAATGCGTGTTTTCATAAACAAATCTTCATAACAAAACAGCGTAAGTAATGAGGGTCTGGGTCCTTTTACGCTCATTTCGATGCAAATTCAAGGGTAGTAGTAGTACTGTAGTGTTTACTTTCCTGTAAATACAGGACAGGGTTTTTAAACAAAATTGATTAAGACCCTGAATTTGAGCTAGATTCTCATAATTTTAATAACGAGCCTATACTTGGTGCATACACGTAATTGATGAAAATTGGGAATCTTGTCGAGAAGTAGACAGTAGAGAGAATTGTCTCACTTCACACAACAAAATTCACTACTTACAATCAATCAATTGAATGCTTCAGGAATACATAAACGTGATCTTATACTTATATTTTAATTGAATTGTGGATATAACTCGCTTATTTTAGTTAAATTTTAACATCAATATGACATTTCAAAAGCTTTGCAGCAATCGTGTTTAAGTCAGTAAGTAATTTTATTAGTCATCTTCTTTTAATTCGTTAAGAAGTTCAAATTTACAAAATACTATTTGTAAATTTGTACTTCTGCTGAAAATCTAAGAAAACATTACTCACGTAGCGTTTAGTACTACTATTAAAGATAAATTAAGGAAATCATAAGAATAATTAAATTAATGTTTATACAATTATGAATTTAGAATATTAAAAAACTTTTGAAGTATCGTTAGAGTGAAGCGAAGTAGGAAAATAAATAATTCATTTATTGCTATTTATTATATATGTCCGCGCGGCTATGTCCATTTAAAATGTAAAAGGTCGTTCAACAAGTTAAAAACATTTTTTATTGAACTGTTGAATGAACTCGTGAAATGTTATACAATCTGAATATTTGTCCTAATGGCTTGGATATTATTTTATCATCGTGTTATTTTGTTTCGTATTTGTAAAACCAATTCAAACGTGAATACATTTCTTCATTTCTTAATTCAACGTTGGTTTTGGTTTCGGTTTTCATCTCGGAATGTTAATAAGTCGGTATTGATTCAATATTTCATTCCTTCAGTGCCTTGCATTATTCTCTGAGTATCTAAACTAAAATATTATTATCATATTATGCTTTAAAGATACTTTTAGATATTTATTATTATTTATTTATTTTAATTATTTCTAAATAATTTAAAGAATTTCTGTTTTTTTAATCATGTCTAACATTTTTTTTATGTATTTAAATAAACTTGACTATAACGTAAGAGTATTATCCTTTTAAATGAATAATATAATTAGAACCACACACATTTGTACAAAACATTCAAATAGTAGATGTTAACTTTATATTTTCGAACTCTATTAAAGTCGTTTTCAATCTTTCACTTTCGATCTGAGTACAAATTAACTTACATCCGTGACTTGAAGTATTTCGTAGTCTTTTGGCGAAAATGACGTTTTCGACTTTTCTGACGTTTTCAAATGATCGAGCGGTCGAGTGTAAATGACGAGTCTGGTGTACGAGATGACTGAACCGGTGCCTATCTTAAAAAAAAAATTAAAGAGGAAAGAGAAAGACTTATATCAGTTTAATAAACCTATTAAATTTTTCAATTCTACTGTACTTATTTTATATAAAGGAAATACTCAATTATATAATTTGTCCTATTAATTAATTCAATAAAGTTTCATTAAATTGTACAAAAGTATTGAATTACATTCAAAATTTCATAATTATTTGAACAAGTCTATATATTATATAATATTTAGAGCACGTGACATGATACCAATATTGCATATCTTAAATATAAAATATACAACATTGTACTGTCGTAGATCTAACAAATAATAATCATATAATATGAGTAATATTAAAAAAATTATAATAAGTTTCTACATAATTGTAAAATAAAAATAAAATAAATAAATAATAAAATAACAGTAGAAATATGTACAATAATAAGTTGCAATAAATAATTGCTAATACAAATAATCTAATGTGGTAATTAAAAAATCTTCAAACCTTGTTACAAAGAGGTTTCTTTATAAATACATAAACCAATATGAAAACTAACGACACTGCTAAACGTGGCTTATATAAGTCTTAAGTCTTCTTCACACGTCCTTAATCCGACCTTCAGATGGAATTAGACACGGCGTTGCAAATTAACGGTTCGTATTGAAAAAACTTTAACCTCCAAACGTTATTTAATAAAGATATTCTGCTTGCTTTTAATCTTAATTGTTAAAACAAGCTGAACATCTTTTGATATTTAAAAGTTTCAGATTTCTAGTTAACTTGGCTATGTTGATAATTCGATGACAAAGCTTGCACCGAAACTCAAAGTTAGAAATTTGTACAGATATTTGACATTGCTTTTTAAATAGAAAACGTTGAAAATAAATGCAATCATAGTATTCACAATAACAACGAAATCAGATATTTTGTTTAAACTATGTTATTTTTAATCTTTTTATGTTGGTATATTACTGATGGAATATGTTTGCAAAATATGTAAGCAATTCAGTGGAGGTACTAGTAGTAGAGTACTCAATATGCAACACATTACTTTAGGTTCATCTCATTTGCCTAAAAGTAACTTGACTTTTAACATACAATTTTCAAAGTAAATCGTTCTATTAAAAGCGTTCAAAGGCTCATTTAACATAAAAGAATTTATGTTAAAACTACTTATTTTACCTGTATTTAATCAATAGAAAAATTAAAAGTTCTTACTTTAACCGAAGACAGATCCCGGCCCATAAAATTATATAATATTAAATATTATTATTAAATTTAATGATTAAGTCTTTGATTAACCTTCTGCGACTGAAGTGGTAGTCCAATAGATACCGCGAAATAGAAAAATATACTTATTTCCGATAATTTCCAAATTTGAGTCCGGCCGCTATTAGTACCTTACCATAACGTGGCCACGCATCGGTCAATGTGTGGCAGGTGATCAAAATGAGCACACTTGTGCGTAAACGGCGGAAGATGTCCACGAGACTACCACATCAGCGTTAATTTAAGGGTCTACTACACTACCACCACAGTAAAATGGTTATATTTTCATAGTGTCTCCTAAACAAACACATCAGTACATATGTTCAGATATAATTTAGTTTTTTTGTATTATTTCACTCTATTTCAGAATTTAATCTTAATTAAATTACTTATTATATTTGTTTTTACTAATGTTAATTGTGAAGTTGTCAAGAGTATAATATGATTATATAACCTGTTTAAATTACGTGTTGTAATAATATTATAGTCGGTGAAATAGTATCTATAGAATTAAAAAATAAATTATAATTTATGCGAAGAAAATCACAGCGTAAAACTGTACATTATTTTAAAAAATACTTGTTTTTATATGGGTGAATCAAGCGACAACGCTAGGACAGGACGTACTGCTTACAAGAGAACGTCGGCTGGAACTTTTGCCAGGAATGATGATCCAATAT
This sequence comes from Melinaea marsaeus rileyi, assembly GCA_918358865.1. Taxonomy (NCBI): domain Eukaryota; kingdom Metazoa; phylum Arthropoda; class Insecta; order Lepidoptera; family Nymphalidae; genus Melinaea; species Melinaea marsaeus. The sequence continues at coordinate 22,668,394 of OU911089.1, forward strand.
TAGAGTGGATAAAACTGGAAAGTGAAGATGAATTTAGCGATATTGACAATGAAGATGAAGATCCGACTTTTGAGCCAGAAACCCAACATGTCGAAGAAGACCTCATTTCATGTGTTTCTTGCCAAACAAAAATAGACCTATAGAAAGTTCGTTGTATGGTTTTACGAAGGACTATACAATTTTATCATATGTGCCAAAACCTAATAAAGCCGTGTTATTGCTTTCTTCCTCCCATCATATTAAAGAAATAGATATAGTGGAGTGCCTGGAGCATTCAAAACCGTAAAACCTCGGATTAGAGTTATAGTGAATGAATTAATATGATCGATGTGGGATATTGTTTTTTAAACTATAAATTGCAATGTTTACCCAAAATTTTTTTGTGCACTCCATTTTTTATTGTTTAAACAAATTATTATAAAAAATTAATGTTTGACCATATATTTTCACTTTAAACAGTATTGTTTTTTATTTATATGTTAAATCTTACTTAAGTAGACATATAGGAACATTTTTCAAAGATACCTGTGAATATATATAGCAGTAGGGATCTCGAACAGGTAGAAAAACGTGGAGGGGAGAGCGGAGCGACAGCTGCTATGTACAATGGAATTACTCTAGTTAGGCTAGTTTAATTATAAATGAAACGTACTCTATTATGTACATTTAAAAAAATAAGGTAATTAATTACGACCAATGAAAAGAAAAAAAATATTATTAGTACAAAATCTGTTTATTTAAATATTGTTGTTGTCTACATCAAATATTTTCTTCTACTTCATCTATCTGTATAATAGGTGAAGTATTCGAACAACTATTTCCGCTGCACTGTAAACATGCTACACTGCAGTATAAACCACTTTTTCTGTATCCACACGCAGCTCCACATCCCTTTTTGCAATTACAAAATAACATTTGAAATAAATTATCCGGAGCAGGTAATTGATTCATTGTTATTGGGATGTACATGTTATTGGAATACTTCCATCCCCAATTTTCAATAACTACGTCATTTTGTAGCCATATATGAATTTTTAGGTACACTCTTGTTGTTGGAGGCAGTGATGACAAAAGAACACTCGTATTTTTGGCTGTTGCTTTTATGACAGAATTGAAATATATTAAATATTTAAATAATGGGTTTTAGACGGCGCGCCATAAAAACTCAAAATACATGCTACACCTGCTTGCAATATATGATTGGGGTCTTCATTGATATTTTCAAATACTTTTACTGAGTCGTGTAATTTTCATTATTGTACAATTGGGCTCTTATATCTCTTCGAATAATTTCGCTCGCCGCTTTCAGAATATGAAATTCTTCTTCTTATTTACTATATTATATTTTTGATTGTACCAATTTTCTATTAATACATCATGGTTAATTTTTTTAAAACATATAATGATTGGACCCAAATTTAGTTGAAATGATAATATCGTCGTGAAAGCGTTCTATTAGTCGTTTTTAATAGTTTTTACCTCCGGGATATGCTCTGTAGTGATGACGATTTTCAACTCTTGCATTGGTAATCATCATTCTCTTCTATGTACTTGTATATTTAATTTTTTATTAATATATTTTTGTCGACAACTTGAATGAGCATAAAGAAATTCAGTTTGTAGGTGAGGTAACAATCCATCTTGTCGTTCAGTTGAAGCAGCTTGCAAAGAAATTTTTCCTCTACAAATTTTTATTATTTCACCTAAACTTGAATTTGTTTCGGAAGATGAACCCAGGTGTATACATAATATGCAGCTATTTTCATCAGCCATGCTGTTAGCCGTTGGTTTATCCATTGTTCGAAATCTAATAAAAGACAATTAGTAATGAATTAATTGCATTTGATTCATTATTATTAGGGCCAGGAATCTCGCAATCTTTCAAATGAGTATTCATATGTTTAACCTCAAATTTGAACAATTAAAAAATGCCAACTTCCTGGCCCTAATTATTATAATATATATTATATATTATTTTATATATTATTAATATATATAATATATATTATATTTTTTTTATTGAAACTGATCTTTAATTTTCAATTTATTTATTATTTAATTACCTTCCATTCATTTAATTTTCACTGTTATAGAAGCACAATATTTACAGAACACGTGTTACTTGCAACTAAACTAGCCGAGAAATTCCATTGTACATAGCAGTTGTCGCTCCGCTCTCCCCTCCACGTTTTTCTACCTTTTCGAGATCCCTACTGCTATATATATACACAGATATCTTTGAAAAATGTTCCTATATGTCTACTCAGGTAAGATTTAACATATAAAAAAAACTATTTAAAGTGAAAATATTTGGTCAAACATTATTTTTTTATAATAATTTGTTTAAACAATGAAAAAATGGAGTGCACAAAAAAATTTTGGGTAAACATTGCAATTTATAGTTTAAGAAACAATATCCCACATCGATCGTATTAATTCATTCACTATAACTCTAATCCGAGGTGAAAACCCCCAGGCGCTCCACTAATAATGATACAGAGAAACCAATTATGATTGTAGACTATAATCATACAAGGTGGAGTAGACGAGGTGGATAAGAAATGCTCGATATATTGTAGTAGCCGTAAAACTCGTCGATGGCCTATGGCAATCTTTCAAAGGATGTTGGATATGGCAGCTTTTTACTGAATATGGCCAGAGATACAGTTTTGAATCATATGAAAAACAGAGTATACAATATATGATTGTTCGAAAGCCTTTAGTGCTCCAAGCCACTATGTGATAATTGTCAAACAAAGCTGTGAATTTGAAGTTACCTTATTTTAAAATCAACCGATGAATGTATTTCATATTTGGAAGACTGATTAGAAGAATGTTAAATTAAAAAAAAAGTTTATTTTGTCGACTTTTTTATGTCATTAATGTTTAAGTTCAAATTTTTAGACTGATTTATATGATGTCAATTAAAACTGTTTCATTTTAAAAATACAAATAGTTTTTTTTTATTCCAGGTAAATTTAATAAAAATAAGGTTAGAAATCCAATAAATGTGAATAAAATTTCTGCACAATTTATTTCTATAAAAATATTTGCCTATGAAATAGTGTCTCGTGTACTACCACGTCAATACAATAGTTATAATTAAGCCACGTCAGTCGCAGAGGGTTAATGTTATGTATTAACATAAAAAAATAATAAGTATATAATATTAAACATGATTGACTTTATTAATATTATTTAATGTTTCAAAAAATTTCATAGTTACAAAATTTACAGTTAGTTTTTTTTATGCTGCATTTATGCTGAATTAAAAGTTAATTAACTCTTCATTATAACGCAGGAATGCAAATTTAAAACTTCACTTTTAGGTTATCTTTGCTACTTATAATTTATATTGAATAACTATTCTTATTTTATTCAATTTATCAGAATTTTATTTATATTAATAAACCAAAATATATACAAAGGAAATTGTCACCATAGCGACAGAAGATTATATTTATTAATTCTTTTACAAATAACTACAAATATCTTTTAAAATAATTAATTATAGTACTTGTTTAGTGTTTGTTTATTACTTTAAAGGAAGTTTTTTCATGACGTTTAGTTAGTTAGTATTAGAACCTAAACGATTTATAAGAAATTTAACCGGAAAACTGTCATACCCAAATTTGTCGAAGTATCGGGGTTAAAAAAAAGTTTTTTTTTAATTATCTTTCTGTATTAACGTTATTAGGTTCAAAAATATTGGTAATTATGCACTTTCAGTAATAATAAAACCAAAAATAATAACGACCAATAGCCATCCATTTGATTTATTAATCAACCACAAGTCAAAGAAAATCACATCAAAACAATATAAAACAATTACGAGTGAACTATTGTTATATTTTGTTATTCGAAACAAAAATTTCTATAGTAGTAAACATTTTAATCTATTTAACTTACTTAATACGTCCCAATACATTAATAGTAATGTTTGCTCAGCAATAATAAATACCAATAACCGACCCCTTCATTTACTATTCAACCCCAAAATAAATAAAAACAACCAAAATAAAATAAAACAGTCACGGGTAGACTTTTATATTATATTGTTATGTTTTTATTGTTGTATGTTGTACAAAACAATGTATTGTCTTGTTTTTTGTATATTGTTATATTTAATTATTTTTAAAAACCTTAAAAGTAGTGTGTATTCGGGGGTTCTGCCTCATTGGTATTGGGGGATGTTCTGGCTCAGCGGGGGTCTCGCTCAAGTTTGGGTCTGACTCAGACTAAAAAAAAAAAAAAAAAAAAAAAGGTTTTGCTATCATCTAAATCGTTTGCTGCTATCCCCGTTGCGCTAGCTCTTACGGTTACAGAGATAGCTTTTTGAATTCGACTACCTGGCCGAAGGCTGATAAGACCATTCATTCCCTACTCAACTCGCCCGGCGTTATCGCCGCAGGCCGATAAGGCCCACCGACACTAATTACTACAGTATTTGTTTATATACATGTTTGTTTTATGCAATAATACCACAAATTAAAATTTATATTTTATTTAAAATCATACTTGATTAAATTATCAATTATTACATCCTAACCAAATAATCTATTTTATATAGATTTTTATTCTATGCAATAATTATTACATCATTGTACAGGGTTTCATCTTCATCAAATATCCTAAACATAATCTATACAACCTAACATAACCTAACCAAATAATCTATTTTATATAGATTTTTGTTTTATGAAATAATACCACAAATTAAAATTTTACATTGTATTTAAAATAATACTTGATTAAATTATCAATTATTACATCATTGCACAGGGTTTCATCTTCATCGAATATCCTAAACATAATCTATACAACCTAACATAACCTAACCAAATATAATTAAAATTTTACATTTTATTTAAAATAACACTTGAATAAATTATCAACTATGATATCATTGCACAGGGTTTCATCTTCATCGAATATCCTCACGAAGTTCTGCATGCTCTGACCGTAGAACATATGATGTAGGTATACCAAGCAGTATTCACCACACACCGAAGTCCACTCGTTTTGTATTTTCTTACTATTAAAATACCATATTTTACAGTTTCTATTAAGAAATGCTTTATGGAAGCCTTTCGGTGCTCGGCCAAATGAATCAAAATATTGGCCGATTTTGTTTTTGTCTACATGTATGGCTACCCAGTGAGAACCTGGCTGAGTATCATAATCTAGATTGCTTACTAAAAATGTAGGGGCTTCAATATGTATCGGCAATCTGTTTGCAGGAAATACATTCATTTGTAACAATGGATTAATCCTATTTAAGCATTCCTGAATTTGTAGGGTATTCATATTTTAGAATAGATATGTGTACACGTGCTCTATCATGCATAGACATGTAGTGAATAGTTAGGCATCTTAAAACATGTCTTTATAGTAAGGAGATTATGTACAGCAAGCAATGCATACGCTAAATCGTTGGAATTTATAAACTAGTGACTAACGTTGAAATACCAAAGAAATAGTTTTAAGGAATTTTGAATAGACAAACCATTACTTATCAGGTTTTACTCATAAGTCAACAATGTAAATGTTTCGTTTAGAGTTATCGTTTTACGATAATAGTAAGCACTTACTATCGCTATATAAGTCCAAAACGAAAGAGGACCACCACATAACAATATTCGTCTACGTGCAGTACAGTGTATCCAAGTTACAAGTTATTGTGTGGTTACATTAAATTTCTTTGGGGTCACCATGGAGGTAAGCTAACTATTTTTAAATATTTATTCGTGTTGTATTTCTTTCAATATGTCTTACATGGATCTAATCACTTTTAATCTAGTGCGTGTGTTATGTTTGTGCTTAAAATGAATGTTATTGTTACAGAATAAATTTGAAGAAAATACATTCAAAGATTATTATTACAAAACCCTATCGGATGATAGCAACGATAGTCTTATGATTGCCAGAGATTCGTCAAAACTTAAAGCGAAACGTGGAGAAGAAGACCGGCTTGACGACTTGTTCAAGTTAGCTACTAACAAAAGGAAAAAGCAGTGCTCGTCTGTATCGCGAGCGCAAGCAAATGGAGGCGTAGCATTCATATCAACAAACAGAGAAGATGCGGCCTCATCATCTCACTTGATAAAAATAGAAGTGTATGATATGAAGAAACTTGCCAACGTGCCACAAGAACAACATTGGAAGAATGCAAATATTAGATTGAAATATTTTACCAACGATACTAACCAACACATGGAATCTATCAATAAGATAATTTACAGTATAACGAAAGAAATAACACAGTCAGATATTGAGAGGTATGTACTTAGTGAAATCAGTGACTAATCGGTTTAGTAGTGTAAATAATGTATTTTGGTGTATTAAAAGTAATCAATATAGTTCATCCACAGTCAGCCACCATTATTACTATGTCAGACGGGTTGTGGAGCAAAAAAATTAATGGATGACTCCGGACAAAGCAGCAGTCACGACAAGAGACCACGACACCAGGAACCGTCAACTTCAACCGAAGATGGGAATAAGGTACTCTGTGAAACTTGTAACACTTACGTTAATAGAAGATATTTTGTAAATCATACCAAGAGTAATTTACACAAAAATAATGTTTTAAAATCACACTGCTCCCTTGCCAATGTGTCTGTTGTAGGTTCCGCTTTTGGACAGCGCATAATATCTTTTAAAATTGAAAGTAAAAAAGAATCTGACATAACATTCCAAACACCAGAATTATTTTTGCAATCTATCAAAAGTGATATTATTTTTTTAATCAATGAAGTCATCAAACAACATAGATCTTTAAAGATTAACTTTGTTCTACATGCTGATTTTGTGCATGAAACAAAACAAATAAATAACTCCTTTGATTTTCAAACAAGTAATTTTATAATAACTGAAGCTGACGATTTAAACATTTTTATGATATCGTTGAAAGATATGCTGTCAAATAAAATTAGTTCTTTTGAAAGAAAAGATAGTGGTTGGAGTTTAAAACATATAAATTACATAGAATTAAATATAAACCAATTTACCCCATTTCGTAGTGGTTCTTACATTGACTTACCAAAAGATATAAAACTTAAAAAAGCTGTTATAAATGTTAAAAACTCAGATCAGTTATGCTTAAAGTGGTCTATACTTTCGGCTTTATACCCCGTGAACAAAAATTCCGATCAACCATCATCTTACACTTTAAATTCTCATAGAATTAAACTTAATGGGATATCCTTCCCGGTCAAATTGAATGATATACCTAAAGTAGAAAAACAAAATAATATTAGTATAAATGTCTTTGGTTTAGAATGGAATATCAAGACGAAAAAGCATTCCGTAGTTGGACCACTTTATTTTAGTAAATGTCGTAAAACTAATCATATTAATTTATTACTCTTGCAAAATGGTAGTAATTATCACTACTGTTATATTAAAAACTTATCTCGTTTAGTAAGCGCACAATTAATAAAGAAAAAAGTAGCTGTACATATATGTGATGGGTGTTTAGTACATTTTACTACCAAAGAAAAATTATGTAACCACCAACTTCACGATTGCTCTCATGTCACTGCTAATTTACCTAGCAGTGATAAGTTAACTAAAAATTGGTTCGGAAAGTTTGTACCTAGTGATTATTTAGAATTTGATAAATTTCACAAGAAAATTAAAGTCCCGTTCGTAGTTTATGCTGATTTTGAAGCATTCTTATACCCAATACAAACATGTGCTAATGATCCATCAAAACCATTTACAAATAACATACAAAAACATGAACCTTACAGTTTTGGTTATTATATAAAATGTTCCTTTGATAATACTTTGAGTAAATATGAGTCATACAGTGGTCCAAATTGTTCAGAAGTGTTTATGAAACGATTATACAATGATGTAAAATTAATATATGAAAAGAATAATTTTCGACGTTCTCCAAAACCATTGTCAGAAGTAGATAATTATAAAATAAGTAACGCCAAACTTTGTCACATTTGTGAAACAGATTTGAATAACAAAAACTTCTTAGATTTTGACTGGCAAACTGGTGATTTTAAAGGTGTTGTACATGAAATCTGTATAAATAAATGTCATGTCCCGCGATACATCCCTATTTTTTTACATAATTTGAGCAATTACGATGCTCATTTCATTGTTCATGCTCTTAATTTTGTAGAAGGTGGAATAGACTTAATACCACAAAATAAAGAAAAATATATTTCATTTTCTAAAAGCATTTGCATTAACAATCAAAAAGTTAGTTTGAGATTTGTGGATTCGTTTAGATTTTTGTCATGTAGTCTTGATAAATTAGCTCAAAATTTAAAAGATGAAGAATTTCATGATCTTAAAAAAAACTTTCCAAAGATAGAAGATTTCAATCGCCTACGAAAGAAAGGAGTCTATCCTTATGTTCATGAAATCATTTGACTTATTAAACTGTACACAATTACCAAGTAAAGACGAATTTTATGACTCATTGAATGATACAAACATAACGGCAGACGATTACCATCGAGCTCAAGACGTTTGGCAACATTTTGGTTGTCGCAATATGTTAGACTATTCAAACTTATATTTAAAGACAGATGTTTTATTGTTAGTCGATATATTTGAAAATTTCAGAAATCTTTGTCTCAAAACGTATGATTTAGATGCTGCTCACTATTATACAGCACCAGGACTTAGTTGGGATGCGATGTTAAAATTAACAAAAGTTAGATTAGAGTTATTGACGGACATAGATCAAATATCATTCATTAAATCAGGGATTCGAGGAGGTGTATCTCAATGTAGTAATCGTCATGCAAAAGCTAATAATAAGTACTTAAACGATTTTAATAAAAACGAACCCTCATCTTACATAACTTACTTTGATGCTAATAACCTTTATGGATGGGCTATGTCACAATACCTTCCTCTGGATAAATTTGAGTGGACTAGTCCAGAGACCAATTTTGAAGTTGAAGACACATCTGAGTTTGGTTTCATTTTAGAAGTTGATTTGGAATATCCTGAACACCTTCATGATTTGCATTCAGATTTACCATTATGTCCAGAAAATATATCCATAGGTAGATCGGAGGACAAAAAACTCATCCCAAATTTAAACAACAAAGAAAAATATAAAATTCACTATAGAAATTTAAAACAATATTTAAAATTAGGTCTTAAATTAACAAAAGTACATAGAGTTTTAAAATTTAGACAGAGTCCATGGCTAAAAAAATATATTGATTTAAATACAGATTTAAGGAAAAAAGCAGAATCTAATTTCGAAAAAGATTTCTTTAAATTAATGAATAATTCTGTATTCGGTAAAACCATGGAAAATGTTGAAAAAAGAGTAAATATTAAGTTAATAACTCATTGGGAAAATGTAGGAAAAAGTCTAGGTGTCCAAGATTTAATAGCGAAACCTGAATTTAAAACTTTATCGATTTTTTCAGAAAATTTAGTAGCTGTTCAGTTACAAAAGACTAAAATCAGTTATGACAAACCAATATACTTAGGATTTTCCATTTTAGATATGTCGAAAACCCTCATGTACGAATTTCATTATGATTACATGTTACCAAAATTTGAAAACAAAACTAAATTATTATATACCGATACTGATAGCTTAATATATCAAATTTTTACTGAGGATTTTTATGATGATATAAAACCTGATCTTGCTTTGCGATTTGATACATCCGATTATCCCTTAAATAATTTATTTGATTATCCGCTAATAAATAAAAAACAGTTAGGATTTTTTAAAGATGAAAACAACGGAAATATTGTTAAGGAATTCGTTGGTTTAAGATCAAAAATGTATGCAATAGAAACGAATACAAAATTAACAACTAAAGCAAAAGGTGTTAACAAAAGCGTTACAAAAAGAATGACGATGGAGAGTTATAAATCTTGTCTTTATAATAAAAAAATTAAATATGATAAAATGTTAAGATTCAGATCAATTAAACACGCCATTTTTACACAGCAAGTTAATAAAGTATGTTTATCCTATAATGATACGAAAAGGCACATTTTACCAAATAACGTGGACACATTGGCTTGGGGTCACTATAAATTGAAATAGCGATGTTTATGTAAGCGAAGCTTTAATATTTTTTATTGATTGTCAATTATTATCATTGTTATTCAGACATGTATTATCTTTAAATTGTAAGGTTGTTAATATTAAGATATAAAAAATGTTATGTTCTAGTCTAAATGTAATAAAATAAAATTATTATATGTATAGTATGTTAAGTTCTTTATGAAATAAAATAAAATGGTTGTTATCCAATAAAAGTCTTCACTTCTAATTTACTCTTTTAATAATTCACACGTATTACAAAATGTTTCATTTTGTACATCCATTCACTGCAATAGTAGCGGGGCCAAGTGGCTGTGGAAAATCGAATTTTGTAAAAAACTTTTTAAAGTCTACAAATGATATTTGTAATACTTCATTTGCTCAGATAATGTGGTGTTTTGATGAAATGCAACCTTTGTACAATAATTTACAGAATGTAAATTTTTATCAGGGCATTCCAGATCTAAATATGTTTGATGGTAAAAAACCAAATCTTATCATAATTGATGATCTCATGAGGGAATCCGATGGTCGAATTGTCGATATATTCACTAAGGGTAGTCATCATAGAAACTTAAGCGTATTTTACATAACACAAAATCTCTTTCATCAAGGGAAGGGACAAAGAGATATTTCTTTAAACTCTAGTTATATGATTTATTTCAAAAATCCTCGAGACAAAACTCAAATCCGACATTTGGCACGACAAATATTACCAGAAAATACAAAATTCCTTGAAGATGCTTACAGAGATGCAACAAAAGAAGCTCATGGATACTTAATGATCGATTTAAAGCAAGGTACAAGCGATATATGTCGTATAAAAACAAATATTTTTCCTTCGGATGGTTACTGTCAAGTATACGCACCTACAAAGGGTTTTAAATACGCTGATAACCAACAAATTCCAATCATTTATAAATAATGTCCCGAAGTGTCAACACGCATAAAGACTTATTGTTAGCATTGCATAAGCTCAAACCAAAATATAGAGCAGCTTTGTTAAAATCTTGTGATGAAGATGAGATAAACTGTATTTGTGAGTGTATTCATAACGTTTTGCAAGGGAAAGTACCCCTCGAAGATAAACATAAGAAAAAGTTACAAAAATATAAATCTGTTCTACGCAAGTTAGTCAAAAAAGGCGCAAATAAATTAAGGAAGAGGATAATTATTCAAAAAGGTGGTGCATTTTTACCAATAATATTAGGTTCAATTTTGAGTGTAATTGTTCAATCGCTTCTGTAAACTAACAGATTGTAAAATGCAACATGCTAAGAAAATGATACTAATTGAACCAAGTGTTATTGAAAAGTTAAATAACCATAATAATGATGATAATCCAACATCTAGATTAGATGGTGAGATGAAAACTATTTTAAATAGCAATATGGATGACAGAAAGAAATGTATTCTTTACTTACAAATTTTACAAAGATATTTACATTTCAATGAAGAAAATCGACGACCCATTGAATTACCAATAATGGCTAATAATGAAATAAACATGGAAACGAATATAAATGATGGAATTGATACTAAAGATTCAGTCTCGAACCAAGCATTCAAGGATGAAAAGCTTGAATTTAAACCAGCATCGGAAATTGATCCTCTTTATTCAACAAGTCAAATACTGAGTCATATACCAAAAACGTATGTAAAAAAAGGTGAAACTCTGTTACGTTTAATATCTTTAAGTAAAAATAAAATTCGTTGGAATGAGAATGGTACGATTATCATAGATAACAAGAGTATTTCGGGAAGCAATATTGTAGACTTGGTTAATGATTTACTAAGACCACTTAAAAGAGATGATCCAATAGGTTGGGAACACTTTGCAAAGGCGTTACATGAAATAAAAATCCCACTCACATACTTAGGCAATCCAAAGAGAGTTGAATTTATAAACAAATTGAAATTAAGACACATTGGCGATCTCTCACCGGATGAAGAATATTCTACTCCTTCAAACAAACTTGTGAATAAAAAAATCCATAAAAAACTTGACTGGGAAAAATGGACTCCCTACTAGATAATGATAGAATCAATCCACTAGAACGGATTAACGAAATTTATTATAATCCATCGCACCCTGCTAGTTATAGTAGCATTGAAAAATTAACTAAAGCTATGAATAAATATATGAATAAAAATGAAGTAAGAAATTGGTTGCAGTCTCAAGAAACATATACGCTCCATAGACCTGTTAATAGAAAATTTCCTAGAAATAAGTATGTTTTATCAAATTTTAACGAACTCTGGCAAGTTGATTTAAGTGATATGAGAACTTATGTGAAATATAATGACAACTATAATTACATACTTTGTGTTATTGATGTTTTTTCTAAGTATGCTTATGCTAGACCAATAAAAAATAAAAATTCTCAAACTATAAAAAAATCTTTTGAAAGTATATTTGAAGAAGCGAACAGTACCCCTACTCATATACAGTCCGACAAAGGTACGGAGTTCGTTTCCAAAGATTTACAACGTTACTTTAAAACCAAGAATATTAATTATTATACTACAAACAACCCTGACATTAAGGCTAGTGTTGTTGAGAGATTTCAAAGGACTTTAAAAATGAAAATGTGGCGATATTTTACTCACAGGAACACTTACAGGTACATAGATGTTTTACAAGATTTAATGTATGCATATAATCATAGTCGTCACTCTAGTATAAAAATGAGTCCTAGCGATGTTAGCTCAGGGAATATAATGACAGTTTGGAGAAATTTATAGGAAAACAAAAGATACAAAAACTTCATACCTTTCACAGCCAAAATTTAATGTAGGAGATTATGTCAGAATAACTAAATTTAAACATATGTTTCAAAAGGGATATGAATCTAATTGGAGTGATGAAATATTCATTATTTCATCAATTGTAGATCGTTCTCCATGGGTGGTCTACACACTGACAGATTTAGTAAAAGAGCCGATAGTAGGAACGTTTTATGAAAGAGAATTACAAAAGGTAACATATGACACCACTTTAAATTATAAAATAGATAAAATAATTCGTTCACGCTTCTCTGGAAACAGAAAGGAAGTGTTAGTCAAGTGGAAAGGTTATCCAGATAAATTTAACAGTTGGGTTTTAGCCTCAAATTTAAAACAAATATGACGAAAATAAGTTTTTATTTAACTTTACTCAGTAACAGTTCAATGGAGTACTTTCCTAACAATACGACAACACGCTTTTCAACAAAGTTACCGAAACCAATAGTACTTGAAGGAACGTGGGATGTTGGTATCGTTGAGTTTCAATATCCGTGTACAATGTTTACTGTGCAAGAACAAGAAAGTATGGTATATGTGACTAAAACAATGGAAATGCCCAATGAAATAGGTACTTCAACCGTTTACTACAAAAAACATATTCCAGCAACAAACTATGATAATATTAACCATATATTGACGGCCTTAAACAGTATAAATGAACAAGTAAAATTTCGATATGATGAATTATCAAAGTATGTTCATGTTGTCGTAATGAACAAAAATATAAAATCATTATCCTTATCAACTCAGCTATCGCTTCAACTTGGGTTCGAACCAAATAAGAATCTAGTAGAAAAAGGACTAGGAAAATGTCCAGCTAATCTTCATTTGGGGTTGCCACCACAGTTGTTTATTTACTGCGATATTATTGAACCACAAATAGTTGGAGATGTTATGACACCCTTATTAAGAATAATACCATTAGACCCATCTAAGTATATTTACGGAGCCAACAAAATGCATGTATTTTCACCACCTCACTACTTGCCAGTAATGCGAAGAGAGTTCGATACAATTGAGATAGATATAAGAACAAGCTCCGGTCAAAAAATACCATTTCAGTTTGGAACAGTGTGTATTAAACTCCATTTTAGAAAATTATAATCATGTATTCTCACAGTAATAAAATTATTTGTCCTTATGAACATTATTATTCTCACCAAGCCGGATCTGGTATTGGAGTTATTTATAAGGGAGTCCCGTATCAACGAGGTCACGGAATTGGTAGCTTTTTAGGAGGGTTGTTTCGATGTGTTTTTCCATTGCTGTCTAGTGGTGCTCGAGCTATCGGTAAAGAAGCTTTAAACGCTGGTGTAGGACTTTTATCTGATATGGTGGCCTCTAGATCTATGGAAGAAGCTGTTAAATCACGGTTAAAGGAAGCAGGCTCCAATTTGAAAAGAAAGGCAGGTGCTAAAATCGACCGCATTAATATGTCCGGTTCAGGATATATAACGAAGAGAAAACGTCTGACTTCATTCAGTTCATCGCCTACCGCCAACGGGAAAGTTAATAAGAGCAAGAAATTTACTAAAAAAGTAACTAAAGACATTTTTTCTTAAATAATAAAATGTCATTTTTACATAACCATTCCTGTGAATGTATTAAGTCCGAATTAGATTTGTTTGCCTTGCCCTCTACTCAAACTAGTATAGAAAATGGGTCATGGATACATTACAAACCAATTTCTTCACTTGCTGATGATGGACCTATAGAGTTCCAAGTACCGGGAGCTGGTGATGATTACATGGATTTATCTCACACGCTGATACACATAAAAGCAAAAGTTATAAATCAAGACTCTACAAAACTTAATTCATCAGTAGTTGTGGCTCCAGTTAATAATTGGTTGCATTCACTTTTCAGTCAGCTTGATATCTATTTAAATCAAAAACTTATTTCACCTCCTAATAACACATATGCTTACCGTTCATATATAGAGACATTACTTAATTATGCCCCGGCCGCTAAAACGTCTCACCTGACTTGCGGTCTCTGGTATGAAGATACTTCTGAAAAGATGGAATCAACCGACGAAGCCAACAAAGGATTTACAAAACGTCAAGAGCTTATAGCCGAAAGCAAAGAAGTTGAAATGATTGGACATTTACATGGTGATTTATTCAATCAAGAAAAATTTTTGATAAATGGGGTTGATATGTCTGTTAAATTAGTAAGATCTAGAGAAACCTTTAATTTGATGGCATCTTCAAGTGATTTAAAGTTAAAAGTATGTATTTCGGATGCTACTCTCATAATTCGTAGAGCCAGAATTAATCCAAGTGTATTACTTGCACATCAAAAAGTTTTAGCCTCTACAACAGCAAAGTATCCTATTACCCGTGCTGAAGTTAAAGTTTTAACTATACCTTCAGGTGTTCAAGGAAAAACTCTGGATAATATCTTTCTTGGCCAAATTCCAAAAAGATGTATTGTTGGATTTATCAATAATGCAGCGTTCAATGGTACTCTTGTTAAAAATCCTTTTAATTTCAAGAACTATCAGATGAGTTCATTTTGTTTATACGTTGACAGTCAGCAAATACCTTCTAAAGCATTGCAGCCATCATTTGAAAGTAACATGTTCACTTCAGCTTACCATTCGTTATTCTCTGGAACAGGAATACATTTTTTAAATGAGGGCAATGGAATATCTAGAGAACAATATGCGAATGGTTATTGTCTTTTAGCTTTTGACTTAACACCTGATTTATCAGCTAACTCCTCAAGTCATTGGAATTTGATAAGGAATGGTAGTGTAAGATTAGAAGTTCGTTTTGAATCTTCTCTAACGCAAACTATAAACTGTATTGTTTATGCTGAATTTGATAATGTTATTGAAATAGATAAGAATCGCAATGTAATCGTAGATTATAGTAGTTAAGATTTTCTATTGTATTTTAGGTTAAGTTGTCCCTATTGTTTATAAATAAAATGATAAAATGAATTTAAAGGCTTTATTTTTTATAATACCTTATTACATTGAAACAGTATATTCAAGTAACAGTTTTTGTGTTGTAAAAAAATCTAAACATTCATATCGTTAATTGTTATTATTGAAACACATTTTTTTACAATTATCTATTTGTGTTATTTCTTTCGTTATACTGTAAATTATCTTATTGATAGATTCCATGTGTTGGTTAGTATCGTTGGTAAAATATTTCAATCTAATATTTGCATTCTTCCAATGTTGTTCTTGTGGCACGTTGGCAAGTTTCTTCATATCATACACTTCTATTTTTATCAAGTGAGATGATGAGGCCGCATCTTCTCTGTTTGTTGATATGAATGCTACGCCTCCATTTGCTTGCGCTCGCGATACAGACGAGCACTGCTTTTTCCTTTTGTTAGTAGCTAACTTGAACAAGTCGTCAAGCCGGTCTTCTTCTCCACGTTTCGCTTTAAGTTTTGACGAATCTCTGGCAATCATAAGACTATCGTTGCTATCATCCGATAGGGTTTTGTAATAATAATCTTTGAATGTATTTTCTTCAAATTTATTCTGTAACAATAACATTCATTTTAAGCACAAACATAACACACGCACTAGATTAAAAGTGATTAGATCCATGTAAGACATATTGAAAGAAATACAACACGAATAAATATTTAAAAATAGTTAGCTTACCTCCATGGTGACCCCAAAGAAATTTAATGTAACCACACAATAACTTGTAACTTGGATACACTGTACTGCACGTAGACGAATATTGTTATGTGGTGGTCCTCTTTCGTTTTGGACTTATATAGCGACAGTAAGTGCTTACTATTATCGTAAAACGATAACTCTAAACGAAACATTTACATTGTTGACTTATGAGTAAAACCTGATAAGTAATGGTTTGTCTATTCAAAATTCCTTAAAACTATTTCTTTGGTATTTCAACGTTAGTCACTAGTTTATAAATTCCAACGATTTAGCGTATGCATTGCTTGCTGTACATAATCTCCTTACTATAAAGACATGTTTTAAGATGCCTAACTATTCACTACATGTCTATGCATGATAGAGCACGTGTACACATATCTATTCTAAAATATGAATACCCTACAAATTCAGGAATGCTTAAATAGGATTAATCCATTGTTACAAATGAATGTATTTCCTGCAAACAGATTGCCGATACATATTGAAGCCCCTACATTTTTAGTAAGCAATCTAGATTATGATACTCAGCCAGGTTCTCACTGGGTAGCCATACATGTAGACAAAAACAAAATCGGCCAATATTTTGATTCATTTGGCCGAGCACCGAAAGGCTTCCATAAAGCATTTCTTAATAGAAACTGTAAAATATGGTATTTTAATAGTAAGAAAATACAAAACGAGTGGACTTCGGTGTGTGGTGAATACTGCTTGGTATACCTACATCATATGTTCTACGGTCAGAGCATGCAGAACTTCGTGAGGATATTCGATGAAGATGAAACCCTGTCCAATGATATCATAGTTGATAATTTATTCAAGTGTTATTTTAAATAAAATGTAAAATTTTAATTATATTTGGTTAGGTTATGTTAGGTTGTATAGATTATGTTTAGGATATTCGATGAAGATGAAACCCTGTGCAATGATGTAATAATTGATAATTTAATCAAGTATTATTTTAAATACAATGTAAAATTTTAATTTGTGGTATTATTTCATAAAACAAAAATCTATATAAAATAGATTATTTGGTTAGGTTATGTTAGGTTGTATAGATTATATTTGGTTAGGTTATGTTAGGTTGTATAGATTATGTTTAGGATATTTGATGAAGATGAAACCCTGTTCAATGATGTAATAATTATTGCATAGAATAAAAATCTATATAAAATAGATTATTTGGTTAGGATGTAATAATTGATAATTTAATCAAGTATGATTTTAAATAAAATATAAATTTTAATTTGTGGTATTATTGCATAAAACAAACATGTATATAAACAAATACTGTAGTAATTAGTGTCGGTGGGCCTTATCGGCCTGCGGCGATAACGCCGGGCGAGTTGAGTAGGGAATGAATGGTCTTATCAGCCTTCGGCCAGGTAGTCGAATTCAAAAAGCTATCTCTGTAACCGTAAGAGCTAGCGCAACGGGGATAGCAGCAAACGATTTAGATGATAGCAAAACCTTTTTTTTTTTTTTTTTTTTTTTTTTTTTTTTTTTTTTTTTTTTTTTTTTTAGTCTGAGTCAGACCCAAACTTGAGCGAGACCCCCGCTGAGCCAGAACATCCCCCAATACCAATGAGGCAGAACCCCCGAATACACACTACTCTTAAATTAACTAAAATGCTAATCTCTTTTTTGTCTATTTTTATAAGCCCATATTATTGTTTAACTAAAATTGAATGTTCAATAATGAAATAAATGAAACAGTATATCATATTTAAAACTAAATGAATAACAATGTACTCGGCCATACAGATGGCGGCCATTGTTAATTCCAGCAACATGTTTTTAGCAGATTTAGCAATTTTATTTTTTTACGCAAATAGTTATGTTTTATTTACGACGATTAAAGGTAAATGGAATGGAAAGCAAAATAAAAATGAAATAAACTTTAAAAAAAAAAAACGCATCTATTATATATTTCTCTTGTCTGTCAATTTGTTGGAGAGTTTATAAAACATTCAAGTAGTGTGCGTAGGTGATCGGGATACCAGTTTAGTTGTAATCTAAATTGAAAATATTATTATTGTATCCTATTCAAGTTTAATTTTATTAAATATTAATAACGGAACTTCAATTGAGCAGAAAAAATCATTAATTAATATAAAATAGTAAAATTTCTAATTACTACTTAATATATACTGTCTCCAAATAAAGTAAACAATATATTTTTAAAATAAATCTCTTAAATAGCATCTGCTGTCACCTTTTGATAGTTGAGGAGCTATCAGAGAAATATTTAGAGCAATTTCTTTCTACATATCAATAAATAAATGTTATATAAAACAATATGTTTTAAAAAGTAACAGAAATTTATCTTAACCTGAAACTAATACATTTCTCACAAACACATAGAATATTAGTATCACTAAATAAACTACTGTTACTGATTTACTAAACTACTAATATTAATTATTATAAATTTCTTACATTAAAATATAACATTGGCCAAGTCAAGAGGCAACTTCTAATATTAACCACACATTTTTCAACTGCACTCCTAGCGCTAAACTTTCAAGGACCGACAAAACTTATGCCATCTGTTGTATGAGTTGAGAACATTCAGGTTTGATTTATATATTTAGTAAAAGCTGCACTTGTAAGTCTGCCTAAAAAAATTAAAAGTGAAAAAGTAATTCTAGAATAAGCTAAAATTTTCTAATACTAAACGGATTTCTTTATCCAGTTATGATATTCTTAATAGAAATATAAATATATTTGAATTAATTTATTATTATTATTCCAAATATACTTTATCACTTCATTAATTATACAGAAACTCTTATTTTTATAAAACGTAAATCTAGATCAAAGTCTGGATTTATAACTTCTTTAAATTAAAACGAAAAACTTAATTGAACATATTTAAGTCAACTTACACCATTTTAAAAATATGAAGAAACTTCAGCACTTTTTCTGCAGAAACTTATAAACACCAAAAAATTGCTTAGTCTTTAAAGTAATACAAAGTTTAGTTTCATAGTCACATCGAGACTGAGCGCCACCAAGTTGAAGGGTTGAATATCATGGACGTACATTTCTTAATATACAGACACACCACCAAGTATCTGCAAACTCAGAAGGGGGACAAAGTTTCACTCAGAGCTGACTGGTACATGTGGGCTGTTAAGTCTTTTAGATTGTTCAGAATGTTCATTAATTAAAATACAGTTCTCTTGAGGTATTGTTCCTTTTAAAGTGGGTAATAAGTCAAAAAACTGTAAATGAAAAAATTTTTAGAAGTAAAAATCGTAAGAAACTAACTGACATTGCTATAAATATGACTACATCAGTCACCTTTTTAAACCAATAAGGTTAATAAATACGTTAAAATTACGGAAAATCAATTAAAGACATTCTTAAAGAAAACCACGCAGTTTATAAGAGGCAAAATAGTGTCAAAGCTGAAACTAATCTACCACAAATTGCTTAATCTTTCAGAAATTTAAAACATACCTTTTAAACTTTTAAATAAGAAAGTTTCTCTCTCAAGTCAATTTTTGCATACTTCTTTATTGCTCAAATTGCTAGTCTATTTTTGAAGCATAGTCTTATTTAATATAAAAAGAAGCTTCCTTTGGTGTTCATATATTTTAGTAAAGATATTATAGGATAATATTTAGTAAATAACGAAAAGCTTATAAAAATTTAGGTAGTCATTATTTTTGTTAAAATTATACCTAATATTGTATAAGGCTGTGAAACTATAAGTACTGATAAAAAATAATACTTTGTGAAATAAGTAAGCTTGCACACCATATAACATTTTATAACTCCAGCACGGTTATACCACTATCAGTCTGAAGAATAGAGCACAAGGTTTATAAAAGCATGGTTCTCATTCACGGAAACGAGTAAGGATTTGTGGATATGTTGATAGATATTAATGTTGATTTAATTACCGATCCTTGGTTTCAGTACAGGATTTTTTGTTTTGCCTTTATTTCGTCTCTTTTGATTTTGTTTGGTTTTGTTATTTATGTGAAATTAAAAACAGATAGGTATCATCAGAATTATTTTATCAATCATTTTGTGAGTGTTTTTATCGTCGATGCACAAGCGATGTGGCCAGCCCACTACCACTACAGACGAGCAATTCTGCTACGTCGGTGAATTTCATTTTTTGTTTGCAGAGCTCCTCGTTTCTTATTTGATCTCGCAGCGAAACTCCAAACAAAACTTTCTATCGCTCTCTGGGTGTTCTTGAGTTTTCTTATAAGACCCATAGTGAACGACAATGTCTCAGGTCAGCACTGGCTACAAACATAGGTCACAGACCTTCGTAGATAAACATTGCGGTATTGAGGACGTGAAGATATTTCGGAGCTTCCCAAACGCTACCCATCTAATTTGGATTACGGGAGTGACCTCTTTGTGGATATTGGACCTACCTAACATGACGGTTTGTCCCAAGTATACGTAATCGTCTACAATTTGGAACGTAGCACCTTCGATAACTACTTAAGTTGGCACGATATGGGCCTATGACTAAAAGCACTTTAACACTTTGATGTACTAATACGCGATCTGGCACATTGGAGATAGTGCAGTATAGCATTGAGTCAACCAGTGCCTCCGACGAGTGGTACAACATCACAAACCCTAACTTGTAGATTGATGGCACATTGAGAATTAAAAATTATATATTAACATGATATGTACGTAGGTAAACATAATTTTTGATTATTTTAAAATAACAAATAATAAATAAATATAATATTAAAATAGATAGCATAATTTATAATACAAGTATGAACATTTTTATGTCCCTTGGAAGATTTTACAAAAGAGTGTACAATACAAAAATATAAAGAAAGCGTTATAAAGTGCCCTCTAGTTGACAAGGCATTTTAAATTATCTTCTCTCAAAAACGCTTAACGTTACGTTATTTTAATTGCAAGCCTTCTATTTCACTACAAATTCTTTTACGATGCGAATACGTTATAAGGCTCTCAATGGTAACAATTTGCGAGTTTTAATATTATGTAATTAATTTGAAATTGTGTACCTCATTTGTATATAAAACATTTTAAGAAATTCATTGATTTGAAAACATATTTTTGGGTTATACAATCGAACTGTGAAAAATTTGCAAAGACTTCCCTAAAGAGACAATATGATTTTTTTCTAAACATTTATTTTATCACCATAATAAAATAAAATAAAAAAAACCGGATTTGTAACTTTGGTAACTTTTATAAAAATATAGTTTTCAATGAATAAAATAGACAATCAAAGTTCATAAGCACAACAAGCAATGCAGCAATCCCCGAAAAGGCCTGAAGTCTTGTCTCGGCGAAAGTTAAATAGTTTTAATGAGATGGCCAGAAAACTTTGTGCAATCAGTGCAGTCGCATAAAGTGTTACTGTATAATAACGAGGTTTTAATTATGGAGACGCGTGCCTCAACTAAAGATTCAGTGGTTTCAAATAATTTTGTAGATGACATTAAACCTTTAATACTTGAAATTATGCAATTGAGATTTATTAGAATTTTGAGATGATTTAATTACTCTTTTATTTATTATATGTGCCATTATTTTGTTAGTTTGAATTGGGGCATTGAGATCAAAAGTTGCTGAATTTTAATATCCTAAGTAGTTTGACAAATGTTATTACACATTAACCATTATCCCATATCTAGTTTAAGAAGATATACTTCTGTATTCTTTGGTCTCTACCGATAAGCATTTTTATCTTTTTTTCTAATATCTGCCAGTTTTTTTCTTCTTCCAAACTATTCCCTGAGGTCAATAAAAATTTTACAACTTTTGCACATTTTGCGTTTTCCTTGTTATATCATTATAGTCCAAATATTATTTTGTGTGTAAAATTTACCTTAGTTAATAACATCAACATACATGTAAGTATATGTTAAATTAAAAATGAGCTCTGTAACCTTTCCAATTTTGTCTCTATGTAACCAATGGTTTGCATTAAATCAAATATCCAATTTAATAAATAAGAGTCAATTTATTAATACTTAAATTTAAATTAATACAATGAATAATATGCCAGCTAGAATCAGCTGTGGATCACTTGAGGTAAGCAACTCAAATACTTATATTGAATAAGGTCCTTAATGTTAGTGTCTTAAATTAAATTCCTAGGCGCCACTGACAAGTGAAGACATATACGAAAAAATCCTAAAATACGCACGCAATTGTAGGCAGGTAGAAAGTGGCACATAATACGACTCAAACATTAAGATCGCGTTCTGAGCGCTTGACGAATGACAAAATGCGTTCTGGCCGTTTGACAATTACCCGAACGCGTTGCGAGCGTTTAATAGCAGCCAAAACGTGTTCTGCCCATTTTAAGACAGCCAGAACGCATTGTGGCCGTTTTTTCCGTCCACTGAGCGTTTTCGGTCTTTGGGCCTAACATATATACACAGACCCCTTGTTTGTTAGTACAAGAAGACAGTAGTCAAACACTTACTCTTCAAATATTAATTTATAATGTAGAACAATTATATATAAAGTTATATATTTTAACGAGAATCAGGCATTTAAAGTCAGACCTCCCATGTAGCTACAGTTACAGCAACGGATTAGGAAGCAGAACATGCAAGTCAACGACCCGAAGTTACACGTATGCACGTAGTAAAGATTTATTACAAAAATGAAAAACCTCCTGTAATGAATAACATACAGATTAAACTACAAAATAGCACTAATCACGCCGTAAACTGTTCGAATAATATCAAATTATAATACCTTACGGAGGAAAAAGGCCTCACAAGCAATACTATAGCCTATGTCAAAGTTGATGTTAAAAATCAACGCCTCACAAGCGTTATTAAGAAGACTAATTACCACCACACTCACCGGGGGCTAATTAAAAACGAAATATCGGAGGTACTTTCGGTAGAAGAGACTGGAAAGGTCAAGTTGTATCATAAACAATCAATAAGCGAGTAGTGTTACTACATGACAAAGAACGTCAAATTAAATGTGATGGTTGTGATTGAATGTAAAAAAAAATATCGATTTTTAGGAATAGTTTTGGTTGCCTACTAAATTTTTTTAAAGTATAGATTAACTAGCTTAGAATAGCTCCAAATAACATATTAAATATAATCTGATTATAATTCAATAGATAAGGACAAGTTAACATAATTTCCTAAATTAAATGTCATACCGATGTCACACAAAGTAACTTTCAAGTCTTAAATAATAATTCAAAATTAACTCCGAACAATAAAGAATTTAATCTTTCGAAATCATTTACAACTAAAAGCAATTTTAACTGCAAATATAAAACCTTAAGTTATATACAAGTTACCTATGACGTCACAGTGACAGAAATTTTATCTGTAATTTGTTTAGTTGAAAATCTCTTGTTTGTTCTCCCCAGCTTTCATTATTAGCATTCTGACAGATGTTTCTTAACACGTATTCTCGGTATTAATTTTTCATATAAGTTTTTAAACTTTTTAACAATTAATTCTCGACTAATCTTTTCATGGAAAGGCATGAAAAGATTCAAATATCTTTTTATATTTATTATATATTTTATTACATTCACATTACGTTAGTTTAAACAATTGGAGATGATAATTTTTTTGCTTTATTGATATAAAATACTGAGGAACATGCGTAATAGTGTTATAATTTTTTTTGTATCATGTAAAAAAGTCATATTTAGAACATCAAAAGTATATTTACCGAGAGTTCCACGTTTAAGTAGTACAAGTAAAATTGTTCCGGGCACACATTAAACACACTGAGAATTTAAATTAACCCTGTATGAATTCTTGAATAGTTACTTTTGTAACCCGTCGTCAATTTTAATGAAACCATAGTATTTTTCTACAAGTTTGTTACCTCTGTACATATAACGTATTTTAAAACTTATATAGACTATTTAATATAATACGATATTTTCAAATTAATTCAATTCTTTAGTATCATAGCATGAAACTTTATTGAATTAAATAAAAATAAATATTTTGTCCTTTGTCCTAAAATTGAGTATTTCCCTTATAAAAAATAAGTACAGTACAATTGAGAAACTTTATAGGTTTATTAACCGATAGGAGTCTATCTCTTTTCTTTTCTGAAAAAATATTTACAACAAAGGTTCAGTTATTCGTACATTAGACTCGTCACTTACACTCGACCGTTCGATCATTTGAAAACGTCAGAAACGTCGAAAAGTTCATTGCTCGATCGACGACTGTGACGTACGTCAAGTCACGGATTTAAGTCAATTTGTGCTCAGACCGAAATTAGAGTTTAATATTCAAAATTACGTAAGTAGGGATTGAAAAAATTGGTGAATAAAAAGGATAATAATCTTATATAATTGTCAAGTTTTATTTAAATACATAAAAAAATCTTGATTATACTTGATTATGTATATATATATATATATATATATATATATATATATATATATATATATACTTTTTATCGTATTATACGCTTTTTATTGAGATCATTTTATTTTAGGAAATTACTCATATCTTTAAATCATTTAAAAATAGTTATTAATTATCAATTAGAAATAATTAAGTGTCTTTAAAACATAATATGATAATAATATTTTAGTTTAAATACTCAAAGAATATTGCATGTCACTTAAAGAATGAAATATTATATCGATACCGACTTATTAACATACCGAGATGAAAACAAAGTCATTGTTGAATTAAGAAATAAATTCGACTAAGAAAAAAAATAACTTCGACCTATCGCTACAATTATGGTATAAAATAGAAACATATGATAAAATGACATCCACGCCATTAAAGATCTCTCCACCCTTTCTTCTTCTCCACTTCACAGCTTCCCGACCACCATCATCAAACAAATAATTTTCTAAGGAATTAGATACACGATTTAACTAAGTTATAAACAAACCAGGAGAGTACGTATTGCAAATAAAGAAAAAAATATACAGTATTAGTCTTTTCTGAAATATGCAATTGTTTTTTTTCGGTATTATGTACGCCTTATTGTCACAGGTTGAAACCACAAATTGTCAAAACTTATAGCTAATATTTCTACGAAGTCTATTTGTCTCGGAAGCTACAAAGTTTTCCTTAAATTGCTTTAAGGTTCTCCCGAGAGTTATTTCAGATACTTTGTTTTAGGGGAAAGTATATATGCAACCTTTTGTTATTAAACTTTACGTAATAATATTATTTTCCATTGGCGCGTAGCGAGGTAGTACATGCTGCAGTTGAAAAATATTTGTTTGATAAATAGACTTATATAAATATGTCTAATTTAAAGAAAATCACTTAGATTATTGATATATTATTATTTAATTAAACACAACTTTGTGGTATCTGTGGGGAATGAAATAAGAACTTTTATAGTGTACAATTTTTTGATTCAGTAGTACCTACATTACAGCCCCAGGGAAATCACGAACGGACATTAAATTTTGATGGGTGTGCATTGCGTTTTTTGTTTTTTTAAATACAACTGGGAGCGAGATGGTTTAAATGATTTCCAATCATTTAAACTAGTAAAGTATGATTTGTATTATGAAATGGTTATTTTGTAATTACATACTTTAAATTGTTTTTTTGTTGTTTTATTTTGAACATTCACCTCCTTAATGAGATTTTCTATTAAATATGTATAATAAAATATAGAAGGATATCAAAATAATTCATGTAAGTTAGCTTATAATTATAAGCAAAAATAATGTCTAAATTAAAGACCTTAAAATATAAATATATTTCAAGAATTTATGTTATAATGAACTAATGAATAATCCATAAAATTTAAAAAAAACCTGTGTTCCGAAATCCGAAGTAACAAACTTTAAATCTTATTCTCATACGATATTTGTAATGTCAATGATTCTTTGGATTTAAAACTAACTGAAAACCGAATTTACGGTTAACTGTACCTTTGATAAACCACAGAACAACAACATCGAGATAAACCGATACTGAGAGCTGAGAAGAAGACATTCACTGTGTAAATTCAACTGATAACAGTTTATTTTTACACGCTGTTTATGTTTCATTGTTTTTAGTTTTGCTCCATTACTTTTATAAATGTTTGTTTGATGAGATATTTTTATATGATAAGAAAGATAAAGATTCAGAATATTGTTTTTATTGCTTAGAGAATATTATGAGTAATTATTTATTCTAAGAAGATTAGCTCCGACACAATGCAATATTGCGATATATTTGTTTTCATTTTATACTGTTAGAGAAACGACTTTTTATGACTTAAAATTGAAAAAATGTGGGCTAAGAAGAAGGTCTACAATAAGGTTACAAAATGATTTAAAGATTGTTAACGAAAATTGGGTTGATTTACGTCTCTCATTTCTATCAATAAGTATATTTTGTACTTTCCATTTCCCTTAAATCTCTTAAATACTATTCTAAGGTGGCAATACGTTCTCTTTTCTTATTCTGCCACCTCCATTAATGACGGTATGGCCTTACCATCAAACCGTCTGCTATTGTACACCTTGTTCCAAAAATACAATAAAAGTCATCATCTATTACAGTTTTCACAACTTGTGTATCTTAAATTTGAATGAACTGACATTAACGGAGAGAATATAGATTATTTACATTGTAGAAATGAATAGAAAAATAAAGTTCCTTTAAAAAATAAAGAATGTTTTATTAAATCATTTATAAAAATAGTATAGTAGTAATTAAAGTATTAAATCATTTAAAAAAATAGTATGTAGTAATAATTTAAAAAAAATAGTATATCGATTTTATAATTAGTGTGTAAATAGTGTACAGACTACTCTACAAAAATAACTATAACTTTATCTTTGTTTGTTGTATATGTAAAAATACTTATTCGCAATTTATTTTCACAACAAGAATTTTGTCTAATTTTATATTTTTTAATATCAAAACAATTGAGGCGTAATAATTGGATAGAATAATAATTCGAAAAACCTAAAAACTCTGACCTCCATGAACTCGTATGTCATTAAAGTTAAGTTTAAGTGGAGTGAAGAATTACACTATTTCTTTTCCTACTACACTACTATTGTTAAACTGTGGTTTTCCTGTCTTTTTGTTCGTTGGTGAATTTGCCGAAAAATAGTCATTAATGTGATTAGTTCACAATTACAGCCATTGCATTAAAAAAATCCTATTTAAAACTATTTGTAACATAAAACACATTATTTACATTCGAGCAAACGATTCTGCCGTTTTGAAGGGGTCACAACGTCATTTCTCAATAGACAATTGTGACGTATTTTAAGGTACTGACTTAATTGTGATCGCTCTGAAAATTAAGAGATGTTCATCGCTTCTAAATGAAATTAGAGTGGTGTCAGAAATTTGAGTTAAGGGTTACATACTCTAGTGATATGTCATGCCAACGTACCTGTAAATTTATATTTGTAGATGGGATAATTCCCATCTACTAATATAAATTTAAAATTTAGGAACGTAGTGTTATTCCAAAACGTTTACAATAACTAAACTAATGTTTATACAAATTATTTAAAGAAACTTAAATAGACCGATCGATTTATCTGTCTAGTAATAAATTGATCGGCTGATGACAGGTTCATTTCAGGTCATGTTTTAACAATTGTTATTATTAAAAAAAACTAAATTAGAAAGAGTAATAAATCCATATTTATTTACGAAAGATTTTTTACGGAAAAGTAATATATATATTATAATAATTTATAAAGTTATTAAATATCGATAGAGATGAATGAGGAATAAAAAAAAATGTTAGTCATTTAACGGACCTTAAAAATAAAGAAAATAATGATTTAGCCATTGTATCCATATTTTTGCAAATAGGCACGGTCAACACAGGAGCAAAAACCTGAACCACACTTTAAATCACACCTTATATTAATTACATCTAAATGTTGGCAGCCATGCGGGAACATCTACTAGAGGCACGTTTACGATCTGAAACACCAGAAAAAGACCATTAGGGTACTTAGAGATCACAATCTCTACAAGACGAGCCAAATTTCTTGTGAGTTTTTTAACTTAATTGCCTTAATACAATTGAATGATCTTGTCAACAGAATTAATTGCATATATCCGAAATTAAAATTAATTCGGAATGCTTTTTGGTATATTTAATGATATGTTATTTACATGTTTATAAGATGGCAAAATATATAAAAATAATGAGTATTAAAACGTAACGTATTCGATCTTTTACATAAATATAGTCTGAGGGTTAGGAAGGAAGAGTGTGTTTTTCTAGAAGTCTATAAAGTTCACACCTTGAGAAGGTCAAAACTAATGTCGAGATGGTGGCACCCATTAATGTTTGAAGAATAGGAAAACGCGTTTCGCGAGTTTTAAGCGTTGTTAGCAAGTAGTAAGATATTAATGCAATACTCGTCTGAGTTACCGTTAATATTGACAACCGTCGTTTTGCTAGCCACGGATTTCTTTTTTTATTATTAATTAATTATAAGGCAGGTTTATCGCATTGATTGCAATCGTCCTAGTTGTTCGTAAATTGCTTACTAAATATTGACGTTTGTGAAACAGTGATCACAATAATGGAATACCAGGCTGAGTTTGTTGTGTGGTTTTAATCAGTCCCGGGCGTTTTTGGATCTCTCGTAGCACTAATTTGATTTGACTAATTAGAGAGTGTCTTTCTTTTGTCAGCACATCATCTTCTGCAATATCATCCGTACCACTTGGACGCTTGGCGAACCTCTACTGAGGGGTTTTCAAGGACCTTTATTAAATATACTATTAGGATCCGCCAACCGTGCGCGACGGGTGTTGAGCTTACCCCTGTCCTTTTTTCTTTTCTTGATAACTTTTGAATGGCTAAACATTTTTTCAATCTGTTTTCGCTATAACATCCGCGTTGGGCTCAAACATACATGAGAAAATTTATAGGTAATTATCTCGTCGCATTCTGGAGACAACTAAATACAAAAAAGATCTCCCAAACGGTTAAGAGCTTCGCTTACGCTCAGCTCAACTAGAATGTTGAACGACCTTCTTTCGGCGGTGTTGGCGGATCGATACGACATAGGTGCTTTCAAGAAAGGCATATACTGCCACCTCCAAGGCCCGCAACGCTCTTGCGATTCCCCGTACACGTTGACAATCATTCATACAGGAGTTGAACATATCATTTAATTGTGCTATGGACTGAGTTAATGAATCTATTTTGAATGATGTGGCAATTTGATATGTGCAGAAATAAAGTTACTTTAAGCAATTATTGAATACTTTAATAATACTGGTACTACAACTACATTTTCAATTTTAAATTTGCATATCAGTTATCAATATTTATTTACAAATTAAGAAGAGCGCACAAAATCTTGACTTTTCACTTATGCACCAACCCACAAAAATAATAAGACAATATATATTCTAGTAACTAGAAAAACAACATTTATCCTCATCGCCTAAGTAGAATGTCTCGAGATTGATTTCGTACTACTAAGATAGATAGATAAAAACCATGTTTGAAACCGGCTGTATATTGTGTAAGAATTTTAATTCAACCGGTGTAATAATTTTTGAGTTTTTGAGGCGAACACAAATCCAACGGAACATTAACATAAACATATCACTTATGTATTAAATAACATTTTATACTAGTGTATATACAAAATTATTGTGTAAACAGATCTTCGTTATGTTTGTTTTAAATATATAAATGTTAAACACATAAAATAAGGTCCTTGTGTCAACCGAAAATATAAAACATAATTAAATTTTGTGAATTTTATTTTCATGTGGGAGAAACAAAGTTTTGCAGTATGATTTATTTGATAATATATAGAATAACAAGTAACAAATGTTAATAACAAGTAAAACGTATAGGAAAATTATCTCGGGTGACAAAAAACTTGAATATTTTCACGGTGAATTTTTGTACTCTACGTAAAATCATTTCAGACAATAAATTTGTTCAGAGCAAATTCATGTAATAATATGAGATAATATAATTTGTCTTAAATATAATTGCCGAATTAATATTATTGAGTATTATTAGCTGATACAAAATAATAATGACTTGGCACCAAAACCAAGAACATGGTTGGCGTCCACTCTCTACTTGCTCACGCAGCTGTAGCGATCCATACTACTGTAACAGGTTTTATGAATTTAGAATTATTAGAAATGTTTTCAAACACATTATAT
Source organism: Melinaea marsaeus rileyi (assembly GCA_918358865.1). NCBI lineage: Eukaryota > Metazoa > Arthropoda > Insecta > Lepidoptera > Nymphalidae > Melinaea > Melinaea marsaeus. The sequence goes on from OU911089.1 coordinate 22,698,995, forward strand.
ATTGGGAAAAGCTGCACCTGAATTTCAACCATTACATCACGTTGAACCACCATTCACTCACCATTTATCGTTCAGTCGAGCACCGAAAAGTCAATAAAACAATGTTTTTAAAAAACTTAATAGAGATATGTAATTAAATGTATCGGTGACTATATATAATACTATTGTCTGATAGTATCATCGAAATTAAAAACAAATACAGTTATATAAAATAGTAGTACTGAAATAAATAAAAAAAATAATAGTCGTCAAGAATATTTAATTTATTTGTCATATAATTCACGCCCTAATTACTGTTGGTAAAGATTCTTACAATTTTAAACTCGACTTTTTCTTAGAACAACGACTTCGGATAACGAATTAAAGAGAGAAATTTATTCATCCCGGCAACAAATTCATAAATTACATTAAGTATAAAACATTGAAGACTATTTTTTGTCTCATTTTATTGTTTAAACTTCACTTCTAATAGTTATTGTAAAAAGAAAATCTTGAACAATACCTATGGCAAATTTATAAATGTAGGTATGTGGTATTTATTACATATTATCCTCATTTCAAGGATAGTAATGAAACATTATTCCTAAAGTTTTATCATGGACTATAAGAAAGACGTTCAGAAATTATAGTACATAATTTATAAACTTTTTTAAAAAATAACGTGCTAAAAATTGTTTAACTTATGAAACTTGATAGTTTACTTAGATCCCTTCTTTTCAGCTTTAATATATTGTTATAAATGTAAACTTTATTCATGCCATTTTGATATTTAAGACAAAGTCATTTTTAAGTTTATAAATATAGATAATAATGTATATATGATATAATTCCCCCCCCCCCCCGTCATCAAACTGTGCAGACGTGTTTTTGAGTGCTCCTCTTATTTTAAATAAAAAGTGATATTAAAAATAGTGGCTGAGTTTATAAAAGTGGACAATACCATTAAAACAACTATTATGTGAAAATTCGTGATAGTGAAAATACTATTACTTTCCAATAAACACGAATATTTTTAAAACAAAAGTCGGTGCATAGTAAAATCAATAAATTCGGTCGTGGACAAGTGAAGTGTCTAATGCAAAGGTCAACGACCGCAAGTTAGTGAGAACCAATTAGCATCAACAAACGCATAATTGGACCATTGTACTATAAACATACAACTAATATTCATTGACGCAGTGTCAGTTCGGCTTGGTGTAGTGGTTAAAAGTGTCGACAACACTTTATTGTTTTTAAATATAGTTCGTATCTAAAGGGATCCAGTGTTAATTTATAAACGTTAGAACATTTTTGTATTTGATTTGATTTTTATTTTTTATTTTTGTATTTTTATTTTATTTTATTTTATATTTTTTTTTTTTTTTTTTATTATTTTTTTTTTTGTTTTGTTATTTTAGTGTTTCTTATTTATTAATTTAACTATTTACTTTTTGAATAATTGTCGTAAATTTTATTGAATTTAATTGCTTTTATATTATACTCATAAAACATCATGCCACTAAAAAGAATTTCGCCAAAAGCACCAGTACCTATATCCTCTGATAATAGTGATAGTACGGAAATTCAGCACTCAGCTTCCAGTCAGAGTACAAGCAACAGAGAACAGATTAGCACTAGAATGAAATGTAAGAGAGACGATAGCCTGTCCTTATTCATGGCCGAAATAAGAGAACTTTTAAATTCCTCTAACGCTAAGCATGAGAAAAAATTGACAACCTTACAATCGTCAATTGCAGAAATTATATCACAAAACACGGAAATAAAATGCTCGTTAGAATTTATCTCCAATAAATATGATGACCTTAAAGACAAAATGGAATTTCTGGAATCTGAAAGAAAGTCAGATCGTGTCTATATGGAACGTCTAGAGGAAAAGGTAGAATTCTTGGAACGTTCGCTACATTTGTCAAAAATAGAAATAAAAAATGTACCGAAATTGCAAGTGGAAAATAAGGACTCTCTACGTGCTATTGCTATTCAGACGGCTAAGGCCTTAGATATTAATATTAGTAACCAAGATATTAAAGATGTTTATCGTATTGGCCCTATGGTTCAACCAAAGGGAATTGTTGTGGATTTAACTTGCACAGATAGAAAAGAAGCTTTAATACGCGGTTTTCGAGTGTTTAATAAAACACAAAAAAACAAACTAAATACTTCCCATATTGGTATAAAAGGAATATTAAAACCTATTTATATTTCAGAATATTTAACACCCAAAGCTAAGCATCTTTACTATCTGGCCCGCACTTTCGGAAAAGAATATGCCTTTAAACATGTCTGGACTTCTTTTGGGAAAATATACATTCGCAAGGACGATCACTTAAATAAATTTACAATTAACTGCGAGAGTGATATTGAAAAATTACGGAAGTCTATTTGACTAACAATTATCACTTCACCTTATTCTACCCTCACAATGTATATTTTCATAAGGAACTGTTCTTTAGTTGTAATTATAGTATTAATTATTTTTTTAATGTGTCTTAGATTTATTGTTTCTAATGCTTTGTTATTTTTTTATTTTTCATATTTTCTGGAAGTGATAGCTTATATAATTTCGAAGATACCAATATATATAAAAAAAAGTAAAATAATACTTATTATGAATATAACAGATCTTCAAAGTCATATTAATACATTTTATGTTATGTTAATTATTACGTACTTGTGTCAAAATATTATATATTTATGGAATAATTATTTATTATGTTGTATGACAGTCATATTAATAACATCACACTCATATATTACATTCAATTATTATATTTCTGTACTCAAGTTTCATCGGGTTTACCTTTTTACTTATTTTCGAGACTTTTATAAATTCTCCCTTAAAAAATGGCGTCGACTACACAAATCTCCATAGAAATTGACCAATTTCATGTTGCTAATGCTTTAGAATGTGATATACAATCCGCTTCCTCTATTATAAATTGTAATACCAAGAACACCCTTAAAATACTATCCCAAAACATAAGAAGCATTTATAAAAACATTGACACTTTAATTGTAAACATTAATGCTTTATCTTACTCCCCAGACGTTATAGTTCTTACTGAATGTTGGTTAACCAAGGAGAAAAGTCCTCCTAATTTATACGGGTATAATACACATTACTCAGGAAAGTTTTTAAATCAAAACAACGGAATAGTTATTTACACAATTAATAACCTGTCTGTAACAGTAGAGGAACCGGAACCTTGCGGCGCTAATTTCCTAGTATTAAAAATTGGCTCAGATATCGCTGTGGTATCTGTATATAGGTCACCTTCCACTTATAATATTGACAATTTTTTAAATTCTTTGGAAAACATTATAACTAACCTTAGTGCTTTTTGTGAGTTAATGTTAATTGGTGATGTTAATATAGATATTGAGCCACAAAATATCGACAGAATAGGCTCCTCTTATCTTGACTTCTTGGCTGAGTATGGACTTATTCCTGCCTACACTTACCCAACTAGAGACCGTAGTTGTCTAGACCATATCATGCTAAAATCGTCAGGGAGGGCATTCGTGTATGTTGTCAATTCAGATATTACAGACCATAAAACCGTAATACTTAACCTTTGCTCAACTTCAAAGAAAATCCGAAATGTTACTTATTCTGTACAACTAAATTATAACGCTGCACTTAAACAATTGGCAAACACCGACTTATTTTTTTCAAACTCAACCACTGACGCTAACTTGCTAGCAGCCAGTTTTGTTAAAAAAATAAGTGATATCGTTCAAATGAATACAAAGAGAATAATTGTCTCAAACCGAAATCGTGTCCTAAAGCCTTGGATTACACCTGGCTTAGTTCGATGCATACGTCACAGAAATAAGCTTCAAATAAACAGTAAAAGGAACCCCCATGATGAAATGTTTTTGGTTATCTATAAACGTTATCGAAACTTTTGCAACGGTCTTTTAAAGAAGTTAAAAAAAACATACGAATCGTCACTACTAGAAAACGCGCACACAAATAAGGAAAAATGGGCCGCTATTAAATCTATTGCCAATTTAAATAGTCAAAAAACTTCAGCATCCGAACTTCTAACCCCTAATGTTGACCCGATTGTTACTCTTAATGATATTAATAAATATTTCTCATCGATAGGCAAGAGAGCTAATAATTTAATCAATCATGCCGAGCCTCTAAAAATAAATATTTCTAGACTCACTAAATCTATAGTCCTATTACCTCCAGATGAATCAGAAATATCAACCATAATTAGCAATTTAAAAAATGTTACTGCTGTGGGATGGGATTCCATTCCAATCAAATTTATAAAAAATGCGAAACATATTATTGCAGCGCCTTTAACTAAATTATTTCAGATTTGTCTTGAACAAGGAATCTTCCCAAAGGTGTTTAAAAAAGCCATTATTTCTCCGATATACAAGAGTGGATCTAGAACTTGTATATCGAACTACAGACCTATTTCTGTTCTTTCATCTTTGTCTAAGGTGTTTGAAAGGATACTAAATTCACGACTCACTAATTTCTTAGAAACTAATAGAATATTGTCTAGTAACCAATTTGGTTTCAGATTAGGTAAAGGTCCCACAGATGCGGTATCTAAGCTAACTGAACATATTGTCTTTCATCTGGACAGGGGCAAAAAGTGTCTAGGAATCTTTTTAGATTTTGCCAAGGCTTTTGATACTGTTTCTGTTCCCATCCTTTTACAAAAATTGGAAAGTATTGGCATAAGAGGAGATGCATTTAAAATCTTTAAGGACTACCTTCTGGATAGAACTCAACAGATTAAAATTGGAAATTATTTGAGTTCTGATACTCCCATTACATCTGGAGTCCCCCAAGGAAGTATCCTGGGCCCCAGTCTCTTTCTGATATATGTCAATGATCTTTGTAATGAAGTATTACAAAATGGAAAAATCTTTGCATATGCAGATGACACTGCTCTTATTTTTGTTGGCGATTCTTGGGACGAGGTCACAAGATACGCTGAAATTGGAATACATAAAATTATGAAATGGTTAAAGAACAATCTCCTAACACTTAATTTATCTAAAACCTATTTTGTGCCATTTTCTTTTTCTAACACATATTATAATAATATTAACCTTAGAGGCCATATCTGTGACTTATTTATCAACCATAACCCATGTAAATGTCCTAACATGACCAGAGCTAGTTGCGTTAAATATTTGGGAGTTGAAATAGACTCTAAACTTGGTTGGCTCCCACACATAAAAACAGTTTGTGCACGGGCTAGGAAATTGGTTTGGACTTTTAGCAAGTTAAGACACGCAGCAAACTTCAAAATTCTACGTGAAACGTATTTAGCACTCGCCCAACCTCTCTTTACCTACTGCATTTCCGTCTGGGGTGGTGCATGTAAGTCATTTATGATAAGTCTTGAACGAGTACAAAGATCTCTCCTGAAAACAATGAGTTTTAGTTCTTATCGTTATCCTACAAAATCACTTTATGAAAAGTGTGATGTGCTTTCTATTAGACAGTTATATATATACATCATTACCCTTAAACAGCATACAACTACTCCATTCATTAAAAACGTTATACAATCAAAGCGACTAAATCATCGGATATTTGATCAAGTAAAATGTCGTACTGAATCTGCAAAGCATCATGCATATTTTCTATCAGCCTTTTTATATAATAAAATAAATATACACATTGGCGTACACAGGTTAAACCGGCACGATTGCCGTTTGGCGCTTCATGGCTGGCTAAAAGGGCTCGATTATCAGGAAACTGAAAATCTGTTAATAATTCAGAAGTAATCTCAATATACATATTCTAATATAATTTAACATTATCTATTATTTGTTATACAGTATATAGTCATTATTTTTTGTTTAATTGATTAATTGATTGATATTTTTTAGTTATTTTTAATAATTTGTTAAATAATTAATAAATTTAATGAAGTATTTATTTATAATTTATTTATTTATATATTTTCTATTTTAGTTTTTTAATGTTATTAGTATAAGCTATCATATTATTTTAGTTAATTAATTGAACCTACTTTATAGTCTATTACATAAATTTTGTCCTGTAACTTAATGTACGGGGACTGTGTCGATACAAATGTTACTTATGACTTTATTGTATACTTGGGGTGTTTTTAATTTAATTTATTACCTGCAATACAAGTTCATCTTAAAGCAGGTAATCTAATAATGTTTGCTGAAAAACTATCTTGTACCCTACTATTTAATACTTTATGTTATTATTAGCTTGTTGTGGAATTAAAAATAAATTTATTATTATTATTATTATTATATTGTATGGATATTAATGTAGTTTCGATTGAAGCTAATCAAAAGACGGATTATAGTTTGAATCACTTAATTAATTATTTAGACGATGCAGTTGTTTTATTTAATCTGATTTAATTTAACATTAACTTTAATAGTGACAGATGTAACTTTATTTAAACTGATATTGTCATATTAATACATAAACACAAGCGGATACAAAATAATAAAAACACAAAAAAATATACTCTGAGTTACGCTTCCTTTTATATTTAAATTATATTTAAGAAGCTGTAAAATAAATAAATAATTAATTGAATTTGACTTATTCGTTGGATACATTTGAAACCTATGTATTTAATAATAGTTCAAACTGAATCAAAGGATAATATCAAGCAGTTTCTCGAACATTGAGTTATTTAGGTATATGTGATAGTTAATACCACTATTACGGTTAATAATGACCAGCCGTGCCTTCAATACCATGCAGGAGTATTTGCGAAGGGCAATGAAGTCTGACAAGGGTCTGTTACTTTGACAATTAATTGACTGACTGAGATATTCTGTTTTTGATTTCTGTTCTTTATATCTTGTTTATTATATAATGTTTATTATTATATTTAGCACATTGAAACAAAAAGAGTGCAAACTGTTTCACTTATAGCGAACTTATTTTTAAGTTGTACTTGTTTATAAAGTTTATAATGACGAACACCACACTAAATAGATAATTGAATATGTTATATTTGAAAAATATTTAAATTAATTCAACACATTTTAATTTTTAGTTACATAATATTCAAAATGTCATGTATTTATGCTTATCTACTCGTACTCGTTTTCTAAATTCGAATAACAAAAAGTACAGAACAGTTTACTCTTCTGCTCCACAAAGATTCCAGACACTTCTTGCGCTGTGATGAAATTTAGTATCACGTTTGAGGTGTACTGTGTTTTCTTTTGCTGCTTGAAATCGTAGTATCTAAAATGATGTAAAATAATATTTTTTGATACAAATATATTTTGTCCACCTACTAATTATAAATGGACTTTACATTATATATAATTTAAAAAGAAATCTGTCTTAATTATCTTTACTATAAATAAAGTCCAATACATTTATGGATAAGGTTTATAATGATAGTCTAATTCATCAGCGAAAATATAAGGTAATGCGTATTTCTTACAAATCCAGAAATTTTAATTAAAATGATTAACATTGTAAATATTTTTTTAGTCCAAATAACATTGTAAATATTAAGTCCGAAATATCATATCCTTCCATTCCATTAACATGTTATAACGTGTCCTCGTATGTGTCAACCATTTCTCTGTAGCGTGACGTGATCGATGATGAACTGTCTTCGGCAGATGTACATCAATCATACTTTTTACTCCTCATTGTCTCAACCCTCGACCTTTAGGATTACGCTGTGATGTCACAAGCATTAAAAAGGTTTTGGTCGCGATGTTATATTGACAGATAAACACTTCATCCGTTGGAAGATCCTGATGAAGGCATTCGATTATAAAAAATATCATCGAAAATAAGATACATTATACCAGTTTTTATAAAAAAGGTACATGTTACTAACTTGAGTAATAAAGAAACTGTTTTGAAAATAAGATCAATAAATTTTTATCACTAAACAGAAATTCGTGCATCGTAACAGTGCAATAAATAAAATTTATGAATACACTCATGCACCAATACCTTCACGCGATCACCTTAATTCAGTATGTCTCTTATAACAAGGGGACTTAAATGTCAAAATAAAAAAACTTTTTTCAACCTCTTTAACCAGTAATTATATAGCTGTAAAAATATACCCAGTATATTTTTAATTTAAGTATTTATGTAAAACAAAACTCTTTATATATTTCATCAAATATTATTTTGAAGCTAATATAAATTTGAATAGTTTACTTAAATCTCTTATAAATATCATCATAACTTTTATTATTATTCAATTTTGTTTACTTTTTCATTTTAAAGAGTTTGATTATTATTTTTGAAAAATGCATTTGTTTGTTAGAACGTGCAGCACTTTTTTATACAAAAACTATATATTAACGTTTTCATACTTATGCTTTCAGAGACTGTTACATTAGGTTTGAAAATATTCGCCCTAAGTACTAAATTCGCTATAAAATTAATATGAAACAAACAATGAATCAGAACGTAACAATTAAAAACATGATTCCTGTTCTACGCTATTTGGAATTTCAAGTTCTAAAATATTTAGACTATTATTTTAAATTAATTATTAAATTGACGTACAAATCATTTAAAATAACACCAAGTACCATAAAATAATATATCATAATAAATCTTCTCTATTTTAAACCGGATTTAATGTAAAAAAGCTTCTTCGGTCATAAATTTCAGTTTAAAAAGTTAAAAGTGGTTTGAAGCGGTTTGTCTAAAAAGAATATTTTTTTGTTAATAAAATATTACTGTATGCTATTTAGCTACAACCTAATTAGCTTCCTACAATGTTTCAACTTCACTTTTTCCACGCCAAGTGATGTCGGAAAATAAATTTATCCGGTGGAGACAAAGTAAAGAACATTGACGTTAAATTTATTACTTATTTATTTTTTACTTAATTAACTTTTGTATCATTTCCTTCAGTTATAACGAGTTAATGGTTCTTTAGTTAATTTATTTAGTTCTTCAAATAAAATAAATAAAGTGTCACTGCTAAGAGGTTAAGAAACACAAAAATTAACATATATGAATAAAAATAGCATGTGATCAAAATTTAAGATTTGCGTATGTTTTACTTAGTTTTTAATAAAAAAAACATAAGAATATATTTATGTCTTTATAGCAAAAAAATCTTTTTAACTGGCAAGATTATTATATGTGATTCTGTCTTTATACAATTACTATATTATTCACTATGGATATGCTTCAATGTTGTAGGGATCGATCGATCCATCAATTAATAGTTTTGTGAGAATTATTTAATATGCTGAATATGTCCGTACAATATTTTATGCCTAATCTAATCATCTTTCCAAATTCGATTTGTCCCATACAGTCATATATACTACGTGAATGATTTACAAACTGCTGCTCAAATTGACAGCTAAGCGAAAATTGAAATAGCATCGAACCATTTTGAAATCAATTTTAAACGAGAAAATTCATCACTTTTGTGACTTGTTTTATGATGTCTTGTTTCAAATACCATAAATAATTGACTTTTTAAATATCATAAATACTTTAGTAACTTTACCTTTTGTTTTTTTTCTATACAGATATTAAAATAGGAGCAAGGTACCATAAAGTGACTAATATCTTAAGAAAAATATTTTTTCGTAACAAAATATTTCTACGTGTTCAGTATGTGATACAGAACTTAAAACAATAGGTTTTAATTTGTTTTTTTATTTTACTTGTTTAGTTTGTTACTAAGTGTTGATATATTATGTTAATTCACACGTCACCTAACAACTACAAAACGAAGCTAATGGTTGTTCCCCTTCATTCGTTTTTCTTTTTTTCTCATTTCAAGTACCCTATTTTCAAGTACCAAATTTTACATAACGAGTAGTTGGTTAATGTGATATTGGAAAGGTTATCTATACATTGAGAGATATTACGTTATTAAATTAAAAATATAAATAAATCACATACAACGATTTAAAGTGTCGTTACTAATTTTGAGAATTTTTAAAGGAAATTATATACAATTTTTTTTTGTGAAATTAAAGTCTGTAAAATGTAAAAAGCAAAGAGAAGAATAGTAAATTAAATAGTTCACTGTACAGTAAACATAACTGGTAAATGATATGGAGCATTATGTTATTTTTTTATATTTGGGAAATCAGGAATGGTCATTAAATTCTGATGATGGGTCTGCGTCTAATTTTTTGGTTTCATAAATAGAACCGGGAACGACATGATTTAAACGATTGTTTAATTTTTCATTTTAATTAAAGAGATTATCACCGAATCATCACGCGTATTTGATTTTACCACAATACCAAATAACAAATCTCTCCGTAAATAGTATCCGAGTGAAGCATGGGCTAGTTCCTAATTATTACTAACTCGGTGAATTCAAAGAATTTTCTAATCCTAATGTGTGCATTGTTCCTTGTACAGTAATTATGGTGGGCTTTGTCAGGCATTGGCAACAAATACTAGTTAAGTTGCCAACATAGTTATTTAGTATAAGGCACCTAACATATGAACAATTTACTATATTAATAATTTACTCTTAATTAAGCACATTGGCTGGATATTGTGTGTTACTTATTTAGAAGTGTAATATTTAGTTCGTAACCTTTCTGATTGGATTGTGTGAAGTTGTTTTAAGCCTTTTTTATATATGCTGTATGTATGATTACGTTTTAGACGTAGATATTTTTTTATATATTAGTAACTTATATGAACCCTGATATGTTTAAAATAAATTACCTATATTAAAAAAAAACAAATCCTTATTTTTTTATTTTATATTTTTATATTAATCTTATAAATTAATTTATTACTTAAAATTTAATGTTGAATTGAAATTTATGTACAAAAAAATAATTCTTTTGTATCATCAAAACATGGATCACGTAGAAGTTAAACATCCAAATCGGCATGGCCGATACTGTAACAAGAACTGGGGTCACGCTCGGTGACACTTTAAGCCGTATCTCAAATTAATTACACTTTGTAGTTGGCAACCGTGCGGGACATCTAGTTGAGAAATGTTCACAATCTGAAACACCACAAAAAGAACATTAGGACGCCGACAGATCACTATCTCTTCAACACGTGCCAAATTTCTTGTGAGTTTTTAACTTAATTTCCTCCTTACAAGAGAATGGTCTTGGCAACGGTCGAGATCTGAGATGTTACAAGTGACAATATTAAATGCTGCTTTCGAATCGTTATACTGTTTTTAGAAACGACTTTCAAATAACTTTATATTTGCAAATATATTTTAGATTACATTACTGTTAATTTTTATATGATAAAATAATCTTAATATTATTATATTTACATTTACAAATGTTCCAAAATAAAAAGTCAAATTTTCAGATACAAGACATTTTAAAAGTAACGGCGCGTAAGTATTTTCAATCTCGCAATGCGAATTTGTATTGGATTCATTTTGGGACGCGTTGGAACGTTTGTTAATTCCAGATAAGGAATTTCTTCACGTTGATTGTTTCTAGATTTAAACTCCGGTATTTATCGCTGTTTCGGAAGTGTTTAAGAAGGATTTTAGATCTCCGATTAATGGTTTGTTTGAGAATTACTCAGGAATGTTAAGAGAATTTAGGTTGACTTTATGTCTTTTAAATACCGGAGTGAATTTAATTGAATAAAGCAGAAATAGAAATGAACTGCAATGGCTTTTTGATATCATTGTAACTAAAATGAAAAGTGTTTTATTAGAAGTTATGCTGTTACTTAGATCATAGATTTTAATGAAAATAAATATATATAGTTGTATAATTTTTATTACATATTTATTTTTGTTCAGATGTAGACATCAATATAATCCATGATCAGAAAAAACAAGAACTTATAAAATATGATCAAAGATGTAAATACTTAATATTTTGAAAATAAGCGATTATCAAAATAAAAAAAATTGAGGTAAAACAAATAATACAAAAGTATTTGTTCAATATTTAATAACGTTATGGGAACTATGAACTACTTCAGCGCATTATCATAAAATATTTCCTCATCACTCTTATTGTAATAGATAAATTATAATAAACAGACCACAGGATATATAGATAACAGTTAAACGTAATGGACTGAACAAGACGTGGAAGAGTTCCGTAATTTTTAATGTAATTAAAATGATGATAGCTTTAGGCCCGTTTTCTACTATTTGTTAGAAAGAAACTTTTACATTATGATATTATTTTGTTTTAATTAGCGCTATATTTGTTCACGACTTGGTTTACGTTGATATATTATGTTAGTATTTCGATTTATATTTATATTCTTATTTTTCATGTGTTTTATTCTTTAACGACCTTTGTCTTTAAGTAGATTTTATACATGATGATGACGAATGATTACAGTGTAGTGTACTTTATTGTTCAGAGTCAATCATCTGAATAAAATAAAAAATAGACATATAAAAACAAATATTAACGACAAGTGTAAATAAGGGCTGGGTTTCAAAATTATATATAAACGTAATGGTTAACGACTAGTTCAATACTTTAGTGGTGGTCTACCTATTATGATTTATTTATCTATTTATTTATTTATAACATGGATTTAGCAGTATCTAAGAATCCTATGTTACATATTATGTAAAGTATGTTTTTCGTATGTTTGGGTGTTTCTCTTTGAGTCCTGATAAAGCCATCACCCATTATTAGAAGATATATTTTAGAGCTTCATTTAGTACTTTAAATAATTCCTTGCAATGATACGCAAGTAAAGTCAAGGACAGAATACAGTATACATACATACTTCTTTATTGTGTAGATGGTTTTTGATTACTCCGTCTAATGAACATAACATTAATTAATTATTGTGATTTGAGTGACCATAAATTGAAACTTTTACTATTTCTTTATTAGGTATACCACGTATGCGTAGGACATACGTGGTATACTTCATAAAATAGTTTTACGGCTGAATTAAATATTAGATTTAATTCTTAAATTTAAGTGTTTTTAAAATAGATAATGACATTAATGTAAATCTTGGAGGACATAGTCTAGTGTCAAGTCATATATATGCCAGAAGTTATTGTATCTCCAGCCGGTTGATATTAAACAATAAATACATCAATAGTCCTATAAGGGCATAGTTTCATAGATTACCTTTTTACTTAGATACCCTTTCTTTACGGAATAACTTTTACATAATGATTGTCAAAAAGAAAAAATATTAACCGGTTTAATCTTTCCTAATTATTTTATAAACCCTGGTAAAGTTTAATTTGAGAAAAATAAAGATTGATAAACAGACGGACAAATGAACATGCCGACATCAGAAAGGTTACGAGTTTGAGTCCTAAATTAATTTTAAATACTTTTTATTCTTCCAGTTCTGGCCCAGGGCCAGTTTGAGGGTTGAGATAATGCAGATAAGAACGCCCTTTTGACATTTATTATACATGATAGGAAAATATTCATGAACACTATGACAAAGCCTATGACCTGCTTTTTCTTTTAAGCTATATTTTTACTTAGTTTTGTCAATCGCTATCATAATAAATATATATCAAACATTCACTTTTATATTTATGATAAAAGAAATCCAATTATCCGAGAGACAATTCCATTATACATTAAAGACATCACAATATTAAATGTATTCCATCAAGGATATGAGTATGGAACACGAAATTAATTATAATACATAAACCATAAATAGATGGATCATATGTTTCAACTAACTCTAAATAACCAATAATAACGAAAATAAATAAATGAACATAATTCTTTTGGCAAACAAAGCGATACTTTTTCGATACATAATTGTTATTATAGATTATAAATAGAGGATATAATTGATAAGCTTATGACTTCCCCTTCCATTTTTTTATGTAATCGTCTATTTTTTAAACTCTATAAAAACATAATTCACGAAAAATAATCGTAATCCATAAAGTTTATGTGACCTAATTAAAAACGTGTAAAATAATTTATAAACTAATATTACAAGCGAGAAAAGTTTAAACAGCGTATAATGATGTCAAACAAAGTGAAGTGAGAAGAAGCACCTTGCTTTATTTTTGTAATTGATTTAAAAAAATCCGCTTAATTTTTTTATGTTTTTTGCTAAAATAAAATGTGATTACACCCATCATAGGATGTCAAGTTAATGAAAAATATTTTTAATTATCTCAGATTTAGGGCTGGAAGAATTTAATTTTTAATGAATTCGTAAATATAACGTTAAGTTGAATTTATTTTAAGTTGAAATCTTATTTAGATGGATATTATCAAATAAAATTATATAAATAATAATAGATAGTAGCTGAAAGTTTGTTTTTGTTCGTTCGTTGTAGTAATAATCTGTGACCTGTGACTCTATTACTACATCTATTACATCTGTCCATCTATTACATCTATTATAATATATACGTCATTATAATATGTATGCGTTTTTTTCTTCTATTATCAAAAAAAATCCAAACAAAAATCTCTAGAAGATGGGCATATCTTTTTTATACCAAACAAGTACAGTTCCATCGTAATAAAAAAGTTTTTGAAAATATAGCATAGCCATGATTACATTTCACTACCGAAATTAACTGAATTATACATATTTATTGTACGTATTAAGGAAAAATATTATTTTAAAGATAAACACAGATATGAAACAATTTACATAAAAAAATTATAAAAAGCGCAATCCTTTCACCGATATACTGTCTCAATGGCAGCGGCCGGATATTTTTGGTAGAATTAAAAGCAACTGATTCTGTAAAATAATTCAGTAATTTTGTAAAATGGAAGGAATTTATTTGAGTTTAAAAACATTGGAAGCAGAACAGCTTTTGGTGTATAGCAAATTATGGCCATGAATTTTATTCATAAAAAAAGGAAATTTTACAAGTACATATTAAGCAATACGCTACAAATTAAAAAACTACCGGGGCGGATTTTTTTACACAATTATATTTTTCAGCCTAATTGCGTATTATGTTTCCTACCTGCTGCTAGTTTGTATTTTCGTGAAAACTTTTATTTAATATTCTTATTTCAGTAAACGAAGTTCGAAAAACAATTCAAAATACCTTGTGTTTCAATCCATATATTCTTAAACAGCGGACGAAGTCAGGGAATATATATAACTACTAAAAAATTGCAATATTAAAATAGTCGTGTATGTCATGTTGTAAAGAATACAACGTGAATAGGATTTGTGAATTAGTATTCAAGTCAATTCAATTATTTTTTATTTTTCTATGATATCATTTATGTAATGTTAAAATTTTCGCAAAAATTATATGACATTAATCATGGTGGAATCATTTGTAATAAGGAACATAAAAATTAGAACAGAGTTTAAGGACCTAATTCGTTTCAAATATGCTATTCTTATGTTCTTCCTAGGAAAGCGTAAAAGTCAATGTAAAGGACGTGGGGTCAACATCCCTCTTGCCCTCAATTTCCCTCCAAGATTTGGGGAGAGCTAACGAACTGTCAACTCTCGCAAAAATTATCCGCCTAATTAACTTACGACTCGTATTATGCCATGCGTAATAAAGAGGTGTTTATTTTGTGAATTGCGGTGTTATTTTTATGTATGTATGTAATAAAATATTGTCTTGTTAAATAATAGTACTTATATTATATTATTCAAGTATTATTTTATTCAAGAAACAAATATAAAATATTGAACAAAATATATATTTTATTTATATATTCTGTTTATTTATAATACCTTTTTTCTTTTATATGAATAAAAAAAAACAATGTATAGGTTATAATGTCAATAGTATGAAACTAAATGATTTCGTCAAAGAATATGTACATTTAAACTTAATGAACATACGAGTACATACAAAACTTCTTAAAACTGTATTTAAGCTGTCGCGATCATTAACTTGACATATGTCTAACCATTGGTATAATGGAGTCGTCTAGACATAAACGGATAGTCGAAACCTTGTTGAATTAATGTAACAATTAACCGCTGGATCGTTCGTTTCAAATAACAGGACAATTAAAGTACAGATTGCTTTACAGATCAAAGATTGGATGGGTATTAAAATTTATGACGCAATTAAGAATCAGATGTCAAAATGTTTATAAAGATATCATTTATAAGGGTACATGTAAAGAGAGAGATGAATAAATAAAGTTGATTATGATGTGGAAATAAAACGTTATAATTATTTTACTGTGTTGATTTTGAATACTTCTTAGGATGTTTTCTATTTATTAAGTTTTACTTATTGTTTTTGGTGTAAACTCTGCACTGTTTTTGGTTCAAATATTAAATTATATTGGATGTTTCAGGGTTTCTTAAATTTTAATTAACTTTTTAACTTTTTTTTATCTAGATACGAAAGTTTCTTCGTGAACATATCATCATGAAGTCATATTATATCAAACATGAAACTTCTATTTTAGACTTTATCGTGACGTAATAGGGGCCAATATAGATTGTATATATAGAGTTAGCATTTGTCACTCGATATGTTTGTAAAGTTACAAACACGAGTTTCTGTGCGGTGCAACAATATAATATGTTTGAATCATCATATCATGGCTTTTAGAATACGTTATATTTTACTTTCAAATGTATTTCACAATAATGTACATTCAGAGACTCCAAAATAATCATCATTTATGAAAAGTGTTTATAAATAACCTTATTAAATTGTAGTACAATTTTATCCAAAATGTTATTTTAAAATGAAACTTGCATCTTCTGACATATCAGAGGACAAATGGCAGAAGTTTTTCGGTCCTCGAGAGTTTAGCGCTCACCTGCAGTTGAAAAATATCTTATTTAAATTGGCTTCTAATTTGACCAATGTTAGACTTGAATTTATTTATTACATCTTGTTTACCCAAAAAAGGTACAATAGGTACACTTAATGCTAAAAATATTATCTGCAAGTTAACACCGAAAGAATAAATTAAAAAATAATAAAATATATTGGTGAAAAATGTGCTTGAAGTTATATTCGTTATGTGGATTCGTTATGTTGGATTATTAAACTTTTTTTGTTATCTAGAAAAAACTGGCTCTAAATATTTGTAGCAAAATGTTAGTATATTATTAAAATATAAAAAACGCCTCAACTTTCAAAAGGTCCCAGCTGACAACTGCAGACCGATATGTAACACGCTACAGTCCTCTTTGAAGAGTCGTATTTTATGTCACCGAGCAAAACATGTGTAAAGTGACCATTTTATAAAGACCCATGGGAATGCACATCTTTTCGTCTATACAGCCAGTGTACAAAGGGATCAACTAAACTTGGAGAGGCTATGAAGCGTGTTACTCAAGACACACGCCTGCAGCTACGGATCTCCTTTGTCTGGTGAAGTAAAAAAATGAGCGATTGTTTTTCGCATTCTCGTATTATATTTTCAAGTGGTGAGTGTTCTTTGTCTTTTATCTGTAGGGCGAGTGTCAAAGAAAAGAATATATTCAGAATATATTCTTAATATTTTTTGCTCCAACGGGAATAACGTTACTGGAACATTTTTAAAATTGAAAATACCCTGACATGCTTAATTAGTTATATTTGTTTATTATCTTTATAAACAATATATTTAAAATTGAACTTTTGTACTGCTGTTTTTATATTTTCAAATGTAAGCTGGAAGGTTTGTTTGTTTTTGAAACGTACTCGTAATCGTTTTTTGTGAAATTACTTTTTGAATTGAATAACTGTTCCATCAGATGCAAAAAAGAAATGTTCTAAAATGTTAATACTAAAACTTGTTGGTTTAATGTTAATATACTTATTTATAATTTATAAAAGTTTAAATGTTTTATATCCATACTTTATTTATTTACTTGAACTAAATTTGTTTTATTATTTTTAGGAAAACCTCAAACTTAAATAAAATAGTAAATATTTTCCAAAAAACTTTTTTTTAATTTTGATTTTTAGCCACAACTAAAATTGATGTTATTAAAAATATATATATATAGAATATATTAATTAAAAGTGTTCCAATTCAGACAATAATTAAATCTCCGTCTGGAATACTTTCGGAAAGCTTACGCTGCCATTAGTATAACGATAACAAATATAATTACACTTGTGATGTGATGTTAGTGCTTTAAGTACTAAAAGTAAAATGTTTTAAAATGGTTATATAACATCAATTAAGCATGTAAGTCTTGAATAGTTATAAAAGAGGGCGATCAAAGAAGGCATGGATAAGTTATTAAAAATAATATAGCGAAGAAGCATGTGTCACATTCAAGTAAATACTTTTCATGGAATGATCTTGCCCTACACATTTAGTTAATTACTAAACAGTCGCAGACTAGTCTAGATTTATAAATAACTTGTCTCCCATATTTATGTAATGGACGGAGCAAATCAGTTGGCAATATAAAGCATACTAAACTACCAGTAAATAAATATAAGTACTATCCTTAATTCACACCGAATTGTACTCAATGTATGTATGTATGTATTTAAAATAACGTAATATAACTTTTCCTTTTTTATCAAATTTTAAACCTACTACTAATAAATGTTTAATATACCATTGCGTTTGACTATTATAATCAAATTCCTGTTAATTTTTTGTCACCTTATGTATCTGTTATGTATGAATCCGTATTTGTCGTCCTGTTTCCATTGACGATATCTCGTCCTATATTTTGAGCCCTATTAGTTGAGCCTATGGCCTAAAACATGTTTAAAAAGTATTATATTTATATATAAATATATATACATTACTTTTGCAACTGTGAAAAACCGGTTCTATGTTTTTACGACTTTATTACTACAGGGCCAACGCACGACTACGATTACAAACCTGAAAGTAAACGTACAATAAAGTAAACAACAAAGTAAAAGTAAACGCACGATTACAAACCTGAAAGTAAACTATACTTAAATATAGTAACTTAATACTGAATTATATTCTACTTACGTCTCTTAATTTGTTGATTTTTTTACAATTTTGTTGTCATGTCAATTTGTTTCATTTTATGTATGAAACCACGTTTATTTACTTAAGAACTACACTACGACTTTACAACATAAAGTACATCTTAATTGTTGTGACAATACAAAAGTTTTCATAGATAATATATCCATAACTTTTGATGAACTTCGATTTGAAAAACTCATTTATAGTTAGGTGAACTTTTCTCCAAAAATTTTTTTGAAAACACTGAAGTATCGTGAATATACAGATACCGTTCTGTTGTAATATTTGTCTTAATAACCCAACCTCTGTTATTCTAATATAGTTTTTTATTTTGAATTATGAGAAATCAGTTCCGTCAGTTATTATACATTATTATATTATTGTTGTTAGACACGTATTAATATCAACACTTGTGTGTTAAGACGTAACGCCTGATTAAATACTTACCGGTGTTCTTATTTTCTTTGTAATGTCTCTCGCGCCCTATCCATTTGTCTATTTATATTTACCACTTCAGAAGGCTATTCCTTGTATAAATTTAATGTTTTGCTAACTAAATGATTTTTAATAAGTAATGTAAGATTATGTAGTGATAGTGAATAGGGTATTTTCACTACAAATTTAATTTATTAATTTTGTTGTGTTAGAAAATAAGTATGTACCTTAAATAATAAAAACTTTATAAACGAGATATCGTTACATTATTTGTTAATGACTCAAGATTCACGATTCAATATAAATCGTCATTTCGAGCAACACATATACTCGTACATATATTTAAAAAAAAAAATTAAAGTGCTTCTAGTATATCACACAAACGTTAGAAGGTATATATATATATTTTAGAAATAGGTAACTTAAGTAGGTGACAGTTAATGCATCTACCTTCAACACGAACCATCAATTTGCAACGCCAAGTCTAATTGCTTGTAAGGTCGGATTAAGGACGTCTTAAGAAGACTTAAGACTTGGATAAGCCAGGTTAAGCAGTTTCGTCTTCATATTGATTTTGTATTTAAAAAGAAACCTCGCTATAATAGGATTGTATTATAAGATTGGTAGACCAGGTTTTAAATATATGAAACTAACTAACTTAATCTAATTAATTTATTAGTGTTATGTATAATAGTAATAAAAAGTATAAAAAATACAAATCAAGTTTTATTTGCTAAGACTTCTTTAAAAGACTATAAACCTCTGAACACAGATGTTCAAATCGTTCTATTCAAAACAACTTTTTTATTTATACATTCATCAATCACAGTAAATCTATGTTTTCCAGTTTCTAGAAAACAGAGAGAGATTTGCTTCCATTAGAGGGTAATGAATTCCATTTAATGTCTTCATAAATATTTATTGTTAATTTACTAGTTTATTAAATATTGTGCTATATTCTTTGATTTATATTTTACTGTAAAAATGTAAGTGTTCATTTAGTTTTCAATATAAAGACATAAATAATATAGTACAATGTTATTTTTTATTTGGAATTGAACCAACTAAAACAGGACATCATCAACCGTATGATCCATAATGGAATCATTGGCTAGACATTTAATATAGAATGTACTGATTTTAAAATGGTTTAATAACTATAAAGCAAAAGAGATTATTCCGCCTTTATATTGTATTGTATTCAATTTTGTTCTTCTCTTAAATATTACATATATTTCTGATATTAACTTCTATATTTCATCTGGATATCTCTTATCATTCCGCGTGTATATTTTTTGTTAATGTTTTTTTATTTCTTATTATAAAATTATCTTAAAATATAATACATTTAATCAAATTATAATCATATTATTACTAGTTCTCTGGTATGTGTTATATTTAATGTTAGTTTTATTCATTTGTAATATTCATTCATCAATGTAATATTGTTATAAAAAATTGTTACTTTCTAACTACTGTTAAAGACATTTTATTTATGTAATCAATTATGTATTTAATTAGAATCATTTCAAGAGTGCTTGTAAAATGTTTTTAATCAAATTAATTGATTTGCTTAATTAGTTCACAGGCGACTATTGATTTAAAAATTCCGTTTACTAGATAGGTGTCATCTCAGTTTAAATTATAAGATAATTTACCTTTGAACGCTCAAAACGTCAAAAACATCATTTCTCTCTCACAACTGCAACGAATTTGAAGTCAATGATTGAAGTTGAATTATTTCGCACCGAAATAAGTGACCGGTTTTCGAAATGGCCTTAGAGTGGTTTTGGAAATGTGAATTTCATACGTCGATAAATAAGTCTTCAAAATTTTTATAACAGTTCTAAATAAGTTTTCAAATTTTGTACCGTAACGAATGCGGTAATAGAATTTATAACGTTTTTACTTTCGTTATTGTGTATTTTATTTAATTAAAGGGTATGATATTCGTGTTTTATGATAAAGCATTATATTTGTTAAATATCTATTTTTTTTAATATTTATATTATTTTGAACATGAAAAAAAAAATTGTAATATGATAATTTAGATAACTATAAATAAAATAAAAATATTTAAACCATATAAACTTATTAACAAAACAATATTTAATGTCGGTCCGTGTGTATAATTAACAAAACAAAGAAAGAGATGTTAGATCAAAGCCATTAGAGGTGAAAAGTCAATCTTCTTGTATTATATAAAATATTCATTGTGTTGTTGTAAGCTACGACACTAAGGAAAAATATTTATAACAGAAGAGACAGAAGAAAATTATGCATATATGCATATCTTAAGGATCTTTTAAACAATTAATGATTATTTATTGAAAGCTAATATTTGAATTTAAAATTTTTAGTGCTTGCAAAAAAATTGTGTGAAGTTTATTTTATTTATTTGACATAGTGACATAAATTTAGATTTAGGGAACTTATTTTCTTTAATAATTTGTGCTAAAAATACATAAATTTTGTTATTTAATGTAATGTTAATATGTAATGAAAAATAACATTGATAATGATCGTTTGAATAATCATAAAGTGTATTATTATATTTTAATATATGCAAGAGCAGCCGCTGGATGGTAATTAGTATGGGCATAAAGTTATATTACTTACTTTTGATTAATAACAAAATACTATTTTGGAATGATTCATGAAATAAGTAAAAAAACAATTTAACCACTGAAGCAGTGACGACATAATTTTGATATGAAAATATTTGAAAAGCTTTAGAGATATGACAGTGAATGAGGATTCATAACTACTATTTGTATATGTTTCAGCATATCAAGTTTATACAAAGGTTTTACGACATATGGGATTGAATAATTTAAAATAGAAAGGACTCTCAAATAAAAATAAGTGAATATAATAATATAGTCCGAGTACGAGTACAATATAGCGTCCCTGTCTACGTTGACTTTGTCAAAACAGGAATAAATCTTGCTTGTTTTTCAGGTTCAGCTGAAAATAGCTGATATATTTGGTGAGACCAACTCTTGTACATAACTTAGTTTATTTATATGTTAAATCGTATTAAAAATTAACATCTTGAAAATAGGATCTTAGGGTTGAGCAAAAATACAGATAAAAATAATATTAACAAAAGTATATAAGTTCAATATTTAATAATGTTATGGGAACACGGTATTACATTAACGTATTATAATTAAAATATTTTTTCATTACACTTATTGCAATAGAGAAATTATGCAAAGAGATTACATAATAAGAAGATAAATGTAAAACGTTATAGACTGGTAAGATGCGGAAGAGTTCCGTAATTTTTAACGTAATTAAACTTATGGTTTCGTTTTCCTTGTTAGAAATGTGCTTTACATTACGAATTCAGGATATGGTGTTAAATAACACTAGATTTGACTAGAATTGATTTGGTAAACTTAGTCTATATGAATAAAAAATAACCATAACCGTAACCATTTCGATTTATCAATCTAATAGAATGTAAAAATGATATTGCCCCCATATTAAAAATATATTCAAAATATCCCAAAAACAGGAATAAATGTTCTACACAAGAAAGACGACTAGAATGTTATAAAAAATTTTAGGTCTATCAGCTTGATGACCAAAATATATAAAATATATATTTTGCAAAAGTCATAGAATATGCAATTAAAATCAAACTTACACGAAAAGTAAATGCCTGGAAAGCTATTGAAGTCTAAACAAAACATAAAACAACAAAAAGAAAAGCAATATAATATTGGCATATTAACAAACTTTTTGCCGGTAGATTTAGACACTCATTAAAGTGCAATCTAACAAAATAAAGAGGAGTATGCTGAATCAAAGGAAAGCTGACAAACTAAGAAATAAAATAATCCAAAAGCGAAGAAAGGTAGACGACGTAATACTTAGAATTCGAAAACTTAAGTGGAGATGGAGTTGTCATATAATAATAGGAAGTGGAAAATGGAATCAGAATGTAATATTTCGGTATCCCGCAGTGCAAAAAAATAATGGCGGCGGGCTGGTTCCAGGATAGGAAGACGATAAGAGGAACCGCAGATAAAAAATGGACCTAAACATATAACTATTTATGTAAGAAACAAGGTCTGCATTAAGGCTATAATAGCCTTGTAGTATTATAATACTGAACAGAAGAAAACAGCCTCGAAAATAACATAATACATCTAATTTCAATTTTGGACATAAATATAGTTATTGTGAGTTAACCATAGACAGAAACAGAAACATTCTATCGTCGACTTCTTCCTAACATTATTGCCAATTTACAATTTTCTAGTACATTACCTTGGTATATTTCTGCTAGTATAGGCGGCGTACTCGAGTAAAGTTCCCAGCATGCTATTAAAAAGTTTTATTTTTCTAACAATATACAATAACAATATATGTGACGAATTCATTTTTTCTTTTCTAAATTTTATAAAGAAAAACGATCGATACGAGTAAGTATCGATACTTTGAGACCGATACCGAGTAAATATTGATATTTTACGACCGATACTATATCGCGTAAAAGTATAGTACTTCAGTGGTATCCTTTATCTCTATTCGGGCTTCTGAATCCTTCAATTGCCTTTGTTGCACCCGGAACCCCCCGCCTAGTCTTTCGCTCCATGAACAGTAACGTTGTCATAACCTGTAAAAGTAATTAGTTATTGGGCACTCAGAATAAAAAAGTAAGAAAATACTTTTAATGTTATTAACATGAAGATTTGTATGTTTAGGTGTTTCCCGATAATCAATCACTAAAAATACTTGGTGATTGACTCTTGGCCAAATTCAAAATCCATTCAAAACGTCATGCCTGAATGTTTTTTTTTAAATCATAACGAAACTCTGCATATAGTTTAAATAATTTTTTATTTATTTAACTTTACGAACGGATACGCATATGATAAGACAATAAGTATTAAAACTAAACTGCTCTTAAGAAATCATAATAAAAGTTCCGAGTTCCCTTGACACCAATCCAAAGTTTTACCTAACACCTTGAAGTTTTAACTTGGTTGTTTAACTAAACATTTTCTGTATTCACTAGTATGACTATTTGAAATATAATTGTTATTTTTGATATATTTTTTATAACGTTGTTAGGTTTGATGTACTTCAAAACTAAATTAAACATACTTATGCTTCTAATATACTAGTAAAGTTGAGCTTAATTTCCGTTTTAAGATAAAATAATTATAATAGTTATACAGGTAATCTGGCTTGCCTTTTTGCTTGCTAAGAGCTGTTACGTAAGCGCTTCCGGAAATCGAATTAGACACAGGAAATGAGCTCGGCCCGTTTATAATTACATAAAGGTATTAAACAAAGTTTTCTTCTATTTTTTATTGCCTTTGTAAATGGTACATGTATATTTTAGGTAATCTTTAAAACTAACAATAAAATAACAATATTTTATCTTTCCGAGGGGTTCAAGAACGATCTTACTCGTATAATCTCCGATGAAAACTTTAGAATTTGAGAAATTCTAAAGAGTAGTTAGAGAATATAGGTTGGCTTAAACTTATTTAAATAGCGGATCAAATTATATAATAAAATAATAATAACTAAAAGTTTGTCCTTTTATGTCATACATTAAATATAATGCTATTATTTATATGACTGTTAAAATAAAATAAAATAGGACGAATTGAATAAAATTATAAAAAAAGTTTAGTGTTAGTGTAGATACAAGTAAAAGCCAAGAATTAAGAACGGATGACAATATAAAAGAAGTATAAGAGAAAGAAATATTTCAAAAATTTATTCTGAAACTATCAAAATTATAAATAATTATGGTTATTATACAGACAAAAACAATAACAAGAAACATAACTACGTTCATTATGTTTTAATAAGGTTATGTGAACTCAAAATTACTTTACCGCATTATCATTAAAATATTTCCTTATACATACTGTAATAGAGAAATTATAATAAACAAACAGACCACAGGACATAAAGATAATAGTAAAACGTAATGGAATGGCTAGACGTGGAAGAGTTCCACAATTTTTAACGTAATTAAAACTGTTATGGCTTTGGATTATTTTCCAATTACTTATTAGAAAGGCAAGTTTACATCACGACTTCACGATGTTGTGTTGTTTTAATTACACTAGTTTTGTGTACATCATGATAATGATGCGTAGAT
The DNA here is from genome assembly GCA_918358865.1 of Melinaea marsaeus rileyi. NCBI lineage: Eukaryota > Metazoa > Arthropoda > Insecta > Lepidoptera > Nymphalidae > Melinaea > Melinaea marsaeus. The sequence continues at coordinate 22,724,382 of OU911089.1, forward strand.
ATAAATTGTAACTATTTCCATTTATAAAGGAATTATATATTTTCTCAAACTATAGAAATACTATAAATCGATCAAATGCTCCTTGAATTAAAATAAAATAACCTGATCGATAGATAGTTGATTTTTTCAAAAGTCGATATTTTTTATAAAAACAATGAATGTATCATCTCAATGAAGGAAAAAATTATGTGTATATATAAAAATCAAATGGAGGCTCGTAGTCTTAGTTATACTAATTTAAATTTTAGGAAATAAAAAACGATGCTAGTTTATAATAGTGCAAGAAAAGCTTATGAATCTTTAATAATAAGCCTGAAATTAGTAAATAGAGAAGGGAAGATAATTTTAGGGACATTAGAGACATAATAGATATTTTATTGCTACCTATTAATTTATTTGGGAGCCAAGCAACCGATGACGAGAGAGACATCACACGAGAGGGTTTTGAGTATTAAATTATTTTAAAAGTGTTTTCTTTAAATTTTTTAATTGAAAGTAATTCAGGAATACTCCTCTCAATACCTCCCCAAGTGTCAGAAAACTGGGTTTCAATATATTGCAAGCCTGGACAAAGACTTGCGCTCTATAAGGCGCAGGTCCAGCCACCCATGGAGTACCGTACTTATCTCTGGTACGGATCAACCTTATTAGCTTTTACCTTTTGGCCGTATACAACAGAGAGCCGTTCAGATTGTTGGCTTTGTGAACTGCTGGACTCTCTGGCTTTGCGTAGATATATGTTCTCTTCATGCGTCTTCTACTACATTTACATCGGGGGTGTACCGAAAATCTATTTGATCTGATGCCCGCCACCAAATTTCATCTCTGCACAACACGTTATCGCCTGCAATACCATCCATACAACCTGGATGCGTCGTGATCCTGTGCAGTTCCCAAAGACCTTTTTACGACATGCTACTAAAATGGGGAATAAAATTCCTTCGGCAGTTTTTCTAGATCGATATGATATGGGTGCCTTCAAGAAAGGCGTATACTGTCACTTTCAGGGCCGGCAATGCTCTTGCGATTCCCCGTATGTTGCAAGAGTTCGTGGGCGGCGGTGAACAACTGTCATCGATGACCCGGATGCTCGTTTGCCCTCTTCTTACATTAAAAAAAAACACTCATTCAGTTAAAGCATGCAAATAATAGATAACCTTTATTGCAACCGAAGAAAGTGTAAGCAAAAAATAATTTTGTCAAAAAATTTACTTATTAACAAAAACATAGTATTTTGCTTTACTTTGTAATTGATTAAAAATTTGCTTTCAAACTTTTTGCTTATTATTAAAATGAAATGTGATTACCGCCATTAGGGCGATGTCAAATTAATCAAAGACATTTTTAATTATCTCAGATTTAGGGTTGGAAAAAATTCGAAATCTACAAAGGATGAATTCGTAAGTATACCGATGAGTCAAATTTAATTTAAAAAAGGTAGGAGACGTAATTTATAAGAGATTGTATCATATAAAATTTTAAATATTAATAAGGAGTTAGTAGTTGAAAGTAATTTCATTCGTTCTGTTTTCAGTGAAAGAGTCACATAAGAAAAGATTTTTTTCTATCAACATCAGTTAAAATATCCGAAACAAAATATTCCAAAAAATATCCTTTAGTAGAAGAAAAGCATAATTATTTAAGACAAAACACAATATTAATGATAAAATACATTTAAAAAATCCATTAAAATATATTAAAACGCTTAATCCTGTCACTTACCCTTTCAATAAGAGCGTCCGGACATTTTTGGAAGGAATAAGAGCAACTGGTACTATGAATTAGTTCAGAATTACTGTTGAGTGAGATAAATTAGAAGTAAAATAGTTTTGGGTCTATAGAAAATATAACAATGTGGTCAAATAGAAATCTGATACTCTGGAGTCTTAAGTATTTATTACAAAGCCTAGTAATCCTATTAAAATTCCAGTTATTTCTGTTAATAAATATTCGAAGACATAAATATAATATATTATGTCCATAATATTTTATTTTGGTATAAAAGTTTTATTATAACAATAAGCAATGAAATAATATGTTAACTTGAATTTGTGTTCTTTTTGTTTGATTAATAATTTAAAATTCTGTATTTTGAGTAAAATTTAATAAATGATTATTTTACTGTATATATAATTGTTATTTAGAATTGGTATATTTAGTTATAACCAAAATTCCGTTTTAAGATAACATAATTAAAATAATGTTATCTTGCTAAGCTGACCTGTACAGACACTTAAATAAAACAACATAGAAAGCTGTTACGGAAGCGGTTCTGGAAATCGGATTAGACACAGGAAGTGAGAACAGGGGGTTTATAATTAAATAAAGGTATTAGTGTTACATTTTGTGATAAATTTCTTACGTCTAAAAATTTGTATGTATTGTAGCTCACAACTTTTTAAAGATATCATAACTATTAAAGTTCATCAAATGAGAGAGAAACTTGAAATTTAACGTATCAAAATTTCTTAAAACATGTCATTGTTATGTTCCTTGGAATAATTTATGTGAGGGTCATTATGAATATAGGAAAATATTAACAAAATGAATTTAAAAAACGTAGATTTAAACGTGATGTGCGATGATGAAATTCGAAATCCGACAATATAGCTCGTTACGTAGAAATTTAAATTGTGTAGTAATTTAAATAGTTAGTCACATTCTTGTTGTTTGTCTGTGATTTTGTTTTCATGAAGTCGATTAACTGTTGACAGGTAATTTATAAGAGTATTTGTCTGTGAAACTTAGTGCTATTTTAGAAATTATATGTTGCCTATTTGAGGATGGATTTCTCTTAATACTATCACTACGTGATTTGAGTGAGTGAGTGAGTTTCAGTGTTATTCTTTTGTCATAAATTATATAAATGAATAGCATGCTGCTGTATATTTTGCTGTCATTCAGTTTAGATGTTAAGATGCTGCCTACGTTGATTGATATTTTTAGCTTATATTAAAATGTTGTCAATTAATAATGTTTATTTGTTTTCAAAAATATTCAGTTCTTTAGTTTAATATTACAAAATTATTTTAAGTTCTAGTAATTTAGAATTGACCCACATTAACTTTGATGTTTTACTTGGTGTAGTAATATTATTCGCTTATTGATTGTTTAGAGTTAAATGCCATCATCTTTCTAGTTTTTTCTGTCGGAGGCACTACCGATATTCCTTTTTTAATTAGCCTCCGGTGAGTGTGGTTATAATTAGTGTTTTTAATAATGCCGAAAAAGCGTTGTATCTTTTTAATTATACATGTGTGTTGTTCCAAGGTTGATTAAATAATATGGATTAACCATAATTGGTATTGCCGGCATTTCTCGGTCAGTCACGACAAATGGGTTTTTCTAGAGTCTTAAACACACAAACTTGGGGATTTACAAGTCACCCCATTCTAAGACCGTCCCTAGGATGGTTCTATAAAAGACGCAAGTTTCTTTCGGTAATCGTCTACATTTTCTCAAGAGAGCCTAGAACGAACGCTTAATAATGTATGTTGGAAATATCCAACATGTCATTAATAACAGGAGGAATAGGGTTGGTGATAGCACGTAGCCTTGGGGTACACCACCATTCACAGCCTCGGGATCCAAACAAAAACCGTCATGAACGACTAAAAGATGCTAGTTGCCAGTTGGTATGTCAGAGAACTTATCGCTATTTTTAGTAATTCGTACGGGACGACACTTCTGTAATGATTTTTTATAGGACTTGGCTGCTTGCTTAAAGACTCTCTTCTTAGAACTTACATCCGGAGTTATCTTATCCAAAACATCAAACCATTTAAGGTATGCCGAATGTTTTCGCTTTTCAGGATGAGTATATTCAACATTATATTATAGGTGAGTTTTGCCACCGATGGGTACATCATTAAAAGAAATGAAAAACTCCATTGCTTGATGCACATATACTAACAGCAACTGCAGAGGAGAATCAGACCTGCCGCCAAGAATAATACACAAAAAGTGCCGCATCTCATTCCAATCTGCTGATTTGTATTTCCATACTCGCTTAACACCATTTCGATCAAAGATCGATGGGGAATAAGTAGACGCAGATTTCACAAGATAGTAGTCGAAAGTTCCCAAAAGGTAGAAGACCTTGACTTCGATGCTTGCTGTAATCAGTTTTCGGCAGAAGGTCCAGGCAGTTGGCTGTGCGATTCTCTACATCAGGTAGTCTAGTCGCTTGCTTAACCTGCTAAATGAGGTCCAATGACAATGCAAAATATCGCGTCTCTCTTTCTGCGTGAACAGTCTTCTGGTGTGGGAACAGCCAGTCCTGATGACAGGCATTAAAGTTCCCCAAAAAGACGAGTTGCGGTAGTGGGTACCGATGGAGAGCCCAATCAGCAGCGTCATTGATATATCCGAATAGTCGAGTTGTTCCCTTATATAGTGTGGTATTAAGTATAATAATAACAACATTATGCATAATGCTAACAGAGCCGCTATTTTTTTTAATAACGATTATAACGATTATACGTGACGGCTAGGGTATAATGAAAGAATATAACCGTGAATACGTACTAACCACAGATGTTTATTAAATTATAGTTTTTTTTTGCATTTATATTTATTAAGAACTTATAATTATGTAATACACATACACACATTCTTTGCATTTTTAAGACGTCATGCAATATATATTCTTTTGTACATTATAATCCACATATTATAAATACTAAGTAGATAACAGTGAAACCCGACAAAATAATAATAATAAATTATTTATGCTGTCGTTTTTCTTAATAAAAAATGTGACACAATGTGCCTTTTCATTAAGAAATCTACATAACAAAATGGTGGATACGACAAAATGGCGCATATAAGCTTAGACAACAGTATAAAGGATCTTGTAGAAACGAGGGTTTTGGTCATTGTACGCTCATTTCGATGTAAATTTGAGGGCTTGTGGTGTTTAGCTCCAAGTAAATATAGAACAAGGTTTTTGATAAAAAGTTATTTTGTGCCTGCGTTTGACCTAACTTTTTAAAATTCATATAGACGATTGATACTTGGTATATGCAAACAGTTGAAAGTTTGGACTTATTTACTTATATACAAAATAATAAAATATGAAATAATTTCATATTAGTCAATTATGTATACACCTTTATATTATAACGTCGGTTACAAAAGTAATTCAGCAAGAACCCATGCAGGGTTCATTAAAATTCTGACTCTGTTCAATTTGCGTCTGGAACAGTTTGCCGAGAGTTTCAACATTAAGAAACTCTCGGTAATGGGGCTGCATTTGATGTTCTAAAAATGAGTTTTTTTTAACTTTAACAATATTAACATTATTAAGCTTTTTTCTCAGTATTCTATACGAATAAAGCAAAAATTAATCAAGTCTAATTGTTTTAACTAATGTGATGCAAATGTGAATAAATGAATATTTGAACCTTTTTATGCAAACTAGAGAGTTAATTGTTAAAACATGTAAAATATTAAAAAGCATTACTGGAAATTCATATTAAGAAACATCTCTCAGAATGTTGACAAAGAAAGCGACAAACGAGAAATTTTCAACAAAACAGATTACAGCTGAAACTTGTGTCACTGTGACGTCATCCGTGACTTACATATGATTAATGTTTTACAATTGCAGATGAAATTGCTCTATATTTTAATTGATTTCGTGAGCTTTTATTATTTATGGTCCCGAATTATAGAATTATTAATTATTTTTGAATTGTTATTTAAGACTTGAAATTGGTATGTACATCGGTATGACATAAAATATAGAAAATAATGTTGACTAACACTTAGTTACTGAATAAATAAAATAAAAATATATCTATATATAACTAATAAATAAATAAATGTTAAGTTATTTAAATCTTATAAAGGTGATAGATAAATCGTATTAATCATGCTCTGTTTTGAAAAAGTACACACAAAAAAATTATATATTTCTGTTTTTAATGGTACATAAATAACAAAACCAAACTTTATGAAAGGAGACGAAATAAAGGCATAATAATCATTTCGGGATACTAAACTAAGCTAGGGTGAATAAATCAACAATAATATCGGCTGCGGACAATAGTAAGAAATTGAAAGAAAATAAATTAATGGTGAAAAACTGGTGACGATGAATTTTCTTATAAGGTTGTCAAATATTTTGTGGATCATTAGATATTAAGTTATCAATTAAAATAATTTTGATATAAAGATAACATAACATTATCTGTTTTTAAGTATTGTAATTCGATGGTGAAATAATAGAGTATATAAAATAAATTTATCCACGATCTTGGTCACCCTGTTGTTTATATTAGATTGCATTCGGTATGATTGCTGTATCATTCAAATGTTTAACCTTATAAATTATTGAATATTCAATAGTATGTAAAGATTTCGTACAAAACTAAAGGAATCTAGAGTAGGGTAGTAACATAAATTTTTCAGGTATATACCAGGTAAGATTTTTAAACGCTCTCCAAAGTTATCCCGTTATCTCGTTATCCCGTTTAGTATCAAAAGGGGTTATATATATTAGTTAGTTTTATTGCCAGCCACGCACTAAACAAAACATTTACTTAAATCACGTTATAGGTGCACAATTTGTACTTTTTAATAATAAGACAAAATGTGTAAATAAAATTGAACATAACAATTATTACCATTTTTTACAAAAAAACGTTCATCAATGTAATAAAGTATTTAAAAGGGGCCAGATGATATCAATTTCGCAATCCCAGACTTAAGTCAGAATGGAGCAATATTTTTTGATATAAATGTCCGAAATCAGGACGGGGTCCGTACGTTTTTCTTTATCATTCATCAAAATTCGCAAATCCTTACAGTCTCCGATTTCGTGGTATAAATCCTAAATTATATTCACGCCATTATAAATCTTCAGCTCTATTCTTAAAGGCAAACTGCTGAAAATGTGTAGAGATTAAAGAAAATAGTATGGTGTGGAAGCCTATTTTTAGCTACAAAGTCCTGTTCCTACTTCTATTTCTCAAATTTACTAAAATTAATCTATGTGTTTGTGAGAATAGTATAAGAAAATGAAAATGAAGTAAATTCATGTTACGTTTTAAAAAATATTGGATTACTTATCACGTATTTTATTCCGTAGAAATAAATTGATCAAAATATTTAACGAATTGTAACGAATTATAAAAAGTGCCTCAACGATCAAAGGGTCCCAGCTGACAAGTGCGGAAAAATATATAAATGACACGTTACAGTCGTCTTTAAACACTCTCATATATTATGTCGTACAGCAAGACATGTGTAAAGTGACCATTTTATGAAGACCTATGGGAAAGTACATCTTTCCGTCTATGTCGTCAGTGTATAAAGGGATCAAATAAACTTGGAAAGGCTATAAAGCGTGTTACACAAGACACCGTTCTACAACTACGAACCTCCTTTTTCAGGTTAAGGTAAAAATAAGGGATTCCTGTTCACGTTCTAGTGTTATACATATACGTTGTATATTCAAGCGGCGAGTTTTCTTTTCTTTTAACTGCATGGCTTATGTCAAAGTTCTGATATATTTTAAATCTAAAAACTTTTACTGACACCGAGAATAAAGTTTTAAGTTTAGAAAATCTTGAATGTGGCTCTGACATGATTAATTTGTTATACGTGCATATTATGTGTGTGTGTCCAAAATATGATTTAAATTTAAACTTTTACACTGGTTTTCCTACATCTCCAAGTAAATGTTAAAGAATTTGTTTTTTTGTTGAAAGGTAATCAGTATTTTAGAAATTATTTGATATTATATCTTATCAAATAAAAAAAGAATATTCTCATATTGATTTAAAGTTAAATATCTTAGAATGGAATATAGATTTAATAAGTATTAATAGAATTTTTAGTTTTTCATATTGATTTTCTTGTCTAAGATAGCGTTATCATTGTTTTTAAAACTTCAAACATATGTAAATAATATATATATTATTTTTAATTTAGATAACAACTAAAGCTCGTATCTCGATCACTTATGCACACTACGTGAATGTTTTATAAACTGACTAAAAAAAGATACCAGCGAAATATTGAATAGACGCGTTCTATTTTCAAATTCTTTTAAAACGATTTTTATTCTGTGTTCAGTTCCACCTAGAATTGGTTTTCGTAAATAAAACAAAACTATTCGCGTTAAAAGTTAAAAACTGCATAATCTGCTGAAAATGGAACATGTGGCTGGAATTAACAATGGCCGCCGTCTGCACAGCGGAACATATTGTGATTCCAGTGTGTATTATTTTAGTTAGTTATTGATTTTCTTTTAAACATGACATATTGGTTGTTTTAGAAAGTTATTTAGAAAAAATATACTAATAATAGTTTATCCATGACTATGCTACTTTGTTTTGGTTGTTTTTATTTATTTTGGGGTTGAATAGCAAATCAAACCGTCGGCTATCGGTCATTATTATTGTTGAATGAGCATTATTATCAATATTATTGTACGTTATAAGTACTTATTTTTAGGACGCTGTTATGTTGTTCGTACTTAGTAATTATGTTTGTTTGTAATGAAATCTTTAACTACTAGAATAATAAATATTTACAAAACTAATTTGTATTGCAAGCATTCTTGGTAGTTGATGTTATTGTCCTGCTTTACTATATTATACAATTATTTTTTTTATTTTCATTAAGGCGATTTTATTACGCAACTGTTTATATTAAAAGGAATCACAGGCATATCATTTATATTCTTGAAAAAAAAATCTTCGTACATAAATTTAATCCTACCAAATAATAATATTAATAATAATACATTAAAAACCGTTGTTGTTCACTAAAATAAAAAATATAATTAATTTATATTATATTTTTAATAAATATTTTATAAACTTTTATTTATATCTAAATTATTTGAGTTTCCAACCTTAATGAGTAACCCTCATGAAACATTGACTTAAGGGTAATTAAAAAACAGTACACAAGTACCTAAACTTGTTTGTTGAAAGTAATTGACCACTAAAAGTGTTTTAACTTTATATAAACCTTCAAAAAGTATATAGTGATTGTAAAAAGTGCGAGCAAAATTTCAGACAATCTTTACATCCTTAAATAGCGTTCTACACTTGATCTTAAGTATTTGTTAAATCTAAAATAAATAATAGCATAGCGAATTAAAAAAATCTAAACTTTCAAAAATAAACATTTATATATATTCCTACCCTAAAAACCAACATATATGTGTTATATCAGATTATCAAAAGCAGTGTCTTTTTATGAGCGCCGCTCTTCGGTCTGCAATTGAAATTTATCACGGACTTTAGATGAGAGAAGGATGAAAAAAAATTGTGTTGTGAAACATCTCTCTATTATGTATGGTTTTATAATGGCTCTATACTTGTATATTCTATATTTATAATTTTTCAACGAATTTGTCTTATACCGTGTAGTTAAGTATTGAAAATCAAACGCTGAAAATAATATCAATGTCCATATTTTAAACATTGTATTATTATAATCCAATTATGTATTCGAAGCCATTCGGTCAGTTATTCAATACCTTAAATTTAATCAGTCATTCTATATTGTAAATAACAATAGCAAGGAGCCATTATAAAACCATTCATAATAGAGAGTTTGAGATGTTTCACTATACAATTTTTTTTCACGCTTCTCTCATCTAAAATCAGTGATAAATTTCAATTGCCGACAATATGTGGCGCTCATAAGATAACACTGCTTTTGACAATCTAACATAACACATACATGTTGATTTTTACGATCACGATAAATGTATATCTCAAAATGTTCCTTTTTTTAAATTTGCTATGGTATAATTTATATTAAATTTATCAAATACTTAGAACAAGTGTAGTATACAATTTTAGGATGTAACTATTGTCTGAAACTTTACTTGTACTTTTTACATTCACTATATACTTTTTGAAGGTACTTATATATAGTTAAAACTCCTTTAGTGGTCAATTATTTTCAACAAACAAGTTTAGGAGCTCGTGTACTGTTTGTTAATTACCCTTGAGTGAAGATATTTAATGAGAGTTATTCATTTAGGTTTGAAACTCAATCAATTTAGATCTAACATAATTAAAAGTTTATAAAATATTTATTAAAAATATAATATTCCGCGCCGACCGGCCGCTCAGACCGGACGTCATCCATGGGATTGATTCGTGATAATAAACTATTTTAAACGAAACGTCCGACTATCCTGTGACTAATATTGTGAACGTTATGATCAATAAACGGTTTAACTGTTCATTTTGATCGGGAGACGTTGACTTGTGTGGAAACAAAGGCTTAGTAAGTTAAAAGGTGGACGGACGTGGATACAATCGATAAACAAGGGTGCTTCGGTATCTGTGAGAGATTTCAAAATTATTAAACACCGAATGAAGTCCAAAATAGTGAAAATGAAATGTTTGCCCCTGGGGGTCAAAAAGAAAAATATATACTACTGACGGCGAGAAGAAGATATATGAAGAAATTAATGTCATGATGTTTTTGTCATACGAAATATTCGCCACTTTTGGAGTATCGTTGATCTTTTACTTCGGAGGTCTGCATATTTGACTGATGGAAAGTGTTACTTTCTAAAGCAGCAGTAAAGTACAAGGGAACTTTAAAATGAAGACACGTGATTTAGTGAAAGCGGTTTTACCGTCCTAAATATCAACGATGATTTGAGATAGAATTATAACAGTGTTAATTAAATGTTAAAAGTTTTTATTAAGTACCTGCTTAAAAATTATAAATTTGTATATAATATTTTTTTATTGATGTGTTTTATTCATTTATTTTATATTAATTTGTGACATGTTTGTATTATATATATTTTAACGTAAATGATTGAATAATAATTATAATTTTGTATTTTATGTATTTTGAATTTTGATTGTTTATTGTATGTTAAAATAAAAATGTATGTATGTAATTTGTAATATATAACATGAACAAATGCGGCTTTGGGGACCGCCAACCAACACGCCATGTTCCGAACGGCGGGAGGTGGAGGAAGGAGCTACAAATAGCAACGTGGAATGTAAGAGGAGAAATGGAACATAAAATGATTGAATTATTAGATGTGATGGATGACAAATATCTGGATGTTATTTGCATGTCTGAGACCAAACGAAAAGGCAAAGATACGACCGATTTGCCTAGCAACCGGATCGCTTTCTGGGCTGAGGGTGTGCGAGTTTTCCAAGGTGTGGGCGTGTTGTTGTCCTCTGGTATGGTTAATGCAATGGTAAAATACAAGGCTATCAACTCGAGGCTTCTTTGGGTTTGCTTTAAACTGGGGTAACAAGAATACTCATTCTTGTTAGCCGTTTATGCGCCAGTATCCTCAGCTCCAGTGAGCGAATTCGAGGAGTTTTGGGAGAGTGTTAGGGGTTTTATAAGTAGTACCAGAGGTAATGAAGAGGTAATAAAATGGGTTGGAACAAGTTCGGTGATAAGAGAGTAAATGAGGCTGGAAAGCTTATTTTGGAATTTTGTAAGGAGAGAAATTTGTTTGTGGCAAACACGATGTTTGATCACAAACAAATTCACATGTATACATGGGAGTGAGCGAAAGAAAGAAGTATGATTGATTTATTCCTAGTGGATCAGCGTATTCGACGCCAAGTTATGGACAGGGGTGCTGATCTGGGAACGAACCATAATCTAGTCATTGCCAGAATAAGAGGTCTTTTTGCAGGTTGGCGCAGCCGCACGACGTGCTCTGGCTTGGAGTCGAATTATCGCATAAGAAGCTGGAAGCTTCAAGATCCACCAATCAGAGAGGTACTCGTATATCAAGAAAGGGTTTCCAAGAAGCTTGAAATCTGTGATTCTGGAAATGAAAGTGCTGAAGAATGCTGGCAGAACCTTAGGAATGGTATGGTGAAAGTAGCGACAGAGGAATGTGGTAAAAGGAAAAGAGGTTTTAGTAAAAAGCGCGATGAATGGTGGGATGATGAAGTGAAAGACGCTGTGCAGTTAAAGAAGAAAGCTTGGCTGGATTATAAAGCGTCGGGTAAAGATAAAAGTATGAGAGAGATAAGAAAAAGAGAGTACAAGCTGTAAAAGCACAAAACGAAAGCACTTATAACGATGAAGTTTGAAAATTCTGAGAGAGAAAGAGATGAAACATTGAAGAACAACTTCCGGGAAAACACGAAGATTTTCTGGCGAGAAGTTAGTGATTTCCGGGGTAGTTCGGTAACCTGTAGAATGAAAGGGGTGCTTTCGAAGAGCGGTGAAATTTTAACTGAGCAAGCACACGTTTTGCAGTGGTGGGCGGAATTCTACAAGGAGACGTATGAATGTGAGAACGCCTCGGCCTTGAGTACCAGCAAAATGCTGAGTCCGGATGTAGCCGATGGTGAAATTAGTTTGTAAGAGGTGGAGAGCGCGATTCGAAGTCTGAAATTTGGTAAGGCTGCGGGAGTAGATGAAGTTACTGCCGAGATGATCAAATAGGGTGGGCCGCGAGTCTTGGCCTTGTTCTGGTTTTTGTGCAATGTATGCTGGAAATCAGGAGAGGTCCCAGACGATTGGCGAGGTGCAGTCATCGTACCTTTGTATAAAGGCAAAGGTTCACAAATAGACTGTGGAAGCTATAGGGCTATCAGTTTGATTAGCTTGGGCGGTAAAGTTTTAGACATTTATATTATTTTAAACTTTTGAATTTCAATACTTAACTACATGCTATAACACAAATTTGTTGAAAAATAAATATAGAGTATACAAGCTTCTAAACTGAATTCTGTTCAAAGCTATTTGTATATTTAGTTAAAAGTGTAAAAATCCTCGTACATCGTTATGATGAGAATATGTTTTGTTATTATTTATATTTCATATTTTATATAGGTTTTATACTCTTATACTACTATATTCATATATATCCTACTCTTATACTACTATACTCATATATATAACTAATTGAGTCTATAATAAATTGTCAAAATTAGTTAGAAGACTCATAAAAAAAAATAAAAAAAATATACATGTAAATATAATGAAGAAAAACTAAACACCTTGCTAGTTTTATACAGGAGTTCTTGATATAAAATGAAGATGAAGATATATCTCTTATTATTATATCTTAAATTTAAATCCATTTCAGTATAACTCATTTAAATAAAATTAAGCTGCAAATTTATTATTAATAATAAATAACTTACCCTAGTTGCTGTCTACTATTTCCAGTACTCGTATTACCAAGTAAGTTAAGGAACTAACACTTTTAAATAAAAAAAAATATTTATCTTGATTTAACAATCGAGTAATTTAAGCATGCAAAATAACTTTATGATATTTGAAATCCATTTCTAATAAATGTAGCACCAATTATGGCCAGTCGTTAAAAAAACTTTTTCTATACATTCAGACAATTGAGATATTTTCACTTTTTTAAGGGACAATGTAAGAAAATGCGACACCAAATTCTTTATCTTACATTTCTCCCCAGTCCACTGTTATGTTATAGACCAATAAATAAAAACTTCATAAACACAATCATTGAAGTCTATTCATTTATTAATTAGGGTGTGTATGTTTGTACTTTCAATTTTAATGATTTAAAGAACATAAATATCTATGAGATATATATTACACTAAATATAAGGCACACGACAAAATAAAAAAAAGTTGGAAAGGAATTATATTTTGTGTTTTATTGTGTATATTTGATTTGAGACAAATATAAAAAACAACTATAAAGCCATTTTTCAATTAACTATTTCAAGTTCTTTATTAATTAAGTTATATACCTGCCTACTATAAATAAAATACCAATATAATATTATAGACCTAAATAATGTACCTTCAACATGGACTGTCACTTTTGCAACGCCGTGTCTAATTGCTTTAAAAGGTCGGATTAAGGACGTCTTAAGAGGACTTTAAGACTTAGATAAGCCAGGTTAAGCAGTTCCACTAATAATTATATTGAATTTGTTTTAGAAACAAACTTTGTTATAATAAGAGTGGAAGATTTCCTAATTACTGCCACCATATTAGATTATATTTAAATAGTGGCTATTTAATCTAATATGGTGGCAGTAATTAGGAAATCAGGCAGTAATATTTTAATTTTATAACATTTTCGTATAAAGTGGGACAGAAAGCAAATTTTTTAAATAAAATAATTTCAAGAAAATGTATAATAATACCTTTTAACTGGTGTCACTTTTGTATTCAAATGTCATTCTTATAATCATTAATAAAAATCTTATGTTTTCAATATCGTGTATTATGTAGTCATGCAATCTAATTTCAATTTTAGTTATTCTGTAGTTATAGTAATTCCGTATGTATAGTCGTAGTTAAATCTTTCATAAATTTTGTTGCGTTGGTAATATTAAAAAAAAAAAAATTAATTAATCTTTGAAAAAATGTATTATAATGTATTCGCCAACATTATTATTTCCCTGACAACTCTCAATTCCAAGTTCTCTCTACTAAATATGCACCAGGTCAGATACTCAACGGCCCGATCGCTTGAAACGCCACAAGCGTAGAAAACATCGTTTCTCCATTGCAACGTATTTCAATGCACTGACTTAAGTTTACGTTGGACTGATGTTGGAAATGTGAGTTTCCCAATTACTAACTTGAATGTCTTCTAGTGACTTCTGAAGTTGTGACGATTTCATTAAATGACGACTTGTTATTTACTTTTTAATAAGTCAAGTTTATTTTGATCGGATTTATAATAATAATATATTTTACAAGTACTACACTATTAAAAATCACTTAAGTTTAAATGAAGCAATTACCTGTATATTTACAACACTTAAATAGTATTATGTCTAATCTAAATATTTTAGAAGTAAGATATGATATTAAGTTATTAATGATACAAGATCAAAAACAACACCAACTTTGTATTTACAAATATATTTAAGTTTGACCAGTTTGTAAAATTTTGAAAAATCAAAACAAATTACAACGTCTAAATAAAGCAACTAGAGAGAGGCTACCAACATTCACCTCCAGGCTTAGTTTGTTAAAGCTTATGTTATGATAACATTCACATATAATTTTCAAAGGACTTAGATATACAACTTAACAAAGTAATTAACAAATCAGGAAACGTATTATAAATAAAGAAATAAGTATTCCGTTGTAATTTTCATTAAAACACGCAAAAGTTAACAAGAAATATTACGTTTTTGGAATTGTGTACGCCATATTGTCACAGAGTCAAACCACAAATTGTCAAAACTTCCAGGTAATATTTTTAAGAAGTCCATTTACCTCGAAAGCTACTACGATTTCCTTAAACCGCTTTAAAGTTCTCTCGGGTGTTGTCTAAGACACTTTGAGAAACACTGTTTTAGAGAAAAACATATACGGACTAAAATAGAAGACACAAAACAGAGACAATTTTAAATTCTACGGTTGTATTTAAATTTCTAAATGAAATACGCTTAGTGTGAAATGAACACTTAGTTTTTTTGAACGGTGGGACACAATCGCAAATAACATCAGTCACCTTGAACCTTTTTACCTAAATGCTTCTTAAACTAAACTTAATTAAAAAGTTATTTCGTTTTGCAATCCTTTGTCATTTCATTTTACGCAAAAATTCTATTTTCGTCTGTCTCTAGGTGCGTTATGAGTTATTAAAATTTTAGGTAGTTGAAAAATATTTGATGGATATATCACCATTTTTGTATATGTTAAGAAAAATAAACTATGTGTCCGTGTATATATTCTTAGTTTTAATCTTAAGTAAATCATTTAGACTATCCATATACTTCATGACTATGACGAAGAATACTCGTGTCATTGAAATTTATCAAGTATTAAGTGTAATAAAACGTACGATAGACAAAACTCGTAAATGTTATGCAGTACTATGGTATCTGTGGGGAATGAAATAAGAACTTTAATAGCATTTGATTCAGTAGTACATTGCAGTTCCGGGGAGATCATGAATGGATATTAAATTTTCAAGGTGGGTTTGCGTCCCGTTTTTTGGGTTTTTAAATAAAACTAGGAGCTAGATGGTTTAAACTACTAATCATTTTAACTGGTAAGGTTATTACCGAATCATTTTCTCGTGCATATTTGAAATGATTGTACATTTACTTTGTTTTATATACTGTCAAAACTTCATTTAAATAATTATTGTTTGTTTTTAAATTTGAAAATAACACATGCCCTACATTATAAAATTATTTTTAACTTTAGTGTAAATAAAAAAATTACAATATTGTTGAACTTTGATTAATACATTATTTTGTAAAAAAAATGTGTTTATCTCCTACGATACTTACAGGACCAGTGATTCTTAGAATTCAGAGCTCATTTAAGACCATATTCTCCTTCGGCCGTACCTCTGAAAAGCCACAGTACAACAACGTCGCAGTAAATAGATACACTGAACTGAAAAGGAGACATTTACATATGTACTAGTTAATATTTGCGATTAAAGATATTATTTACTTCCAGGGTTGATGTTTATTTAAATTCTCTGCCTTTTATAAAATTTTGTACATACCTAACTATCAAATGAACCTTACAAGTTATTTTATAAAACAAATTAAATTTAAAAGGCTTCATATTCATTTATATTTCAGTTTTGTGTGATTTTATACAAATGAGCGAAGAATTGTCAAAATCGAAATGTGGTAACTTTGTTTATTTGTTTGTAGCTCGTATTTGTGCTGGATGGTTCGTTTATTAGTGGACTTTATTAAATATCAAGTAATGTCTAGATGAAATGTATTAGTACAATATAAAAAATATATTATGGGTATATATGTATCTGACGTTTGTGAAACAGCGATCACAATTAAAAAAAAACCCGGCTGAGTTTGTTGTGTGGTTCTTCTCAGACCTGGGCGCGTTTGGAACTCTCGTAGCCTTATTTTAAGTTGGAGAGTGTCTTTACAGGAGGGCTTATTTTGATACATACGATATCAAAATAGGCTCTCCTGTTACTTCCATTTGACGCACACTAGTGATCATTGATATGGATTCAAATTGGAAAATATATAAATAAATAAAATAAAAATAAATATGTATATTTTATATAAACATTCATGTTCTCTACTTTGTTCCGCAAGCTGCAATTGCCTCAAAGTCTTAATACAAGACGTTGACCCCAAACCAATACCACCAAGAGGATCGTTTGATCGATAAGAGTCCACGAAATAAAAGTATATAAAAGTCGATAGAAGGTCAATCAGTTAACATATTATGTCATCAATCTTTTAGTTAATAGATATTCTTTGTACTACTTGGATGGGTGGGTGAGTTCGTAGTTATTACTAAATAAGATCTTTCAAAGAACTAATATATCCAGTAAATTGTTCCCTGTATACTGATTAAGGAGGCTTTTGTCAGGTATTGGCTACAAAACCAATTTAAGTTGCCAACTTAAATTAACTCCGTATAAGAGACGTCACATATAAATAATTAAATTAAGTAAAAATTTTCAACATAAAATTTTAAACTTTCAAAAGTCTTTTATTTAAGAACATATCTTTTTAATAAACTAATTGGTGTTAATAAAAAAATTAGATAAAAGAAAGCTGAAAAAAACAGAATTTCAATGTTTGAAATTCACGTTATTCTCTTCCTTGTTAGTAAAGAAAAAAAGTGAAGTAAGTTAGTTTTAATATTATTTCTATAAAATATAACGAAATAATTTCGATATTCGTCTGAAGAAATAATTTATTGCTTGAAGATTTTTTTTAAATATTGGTTTAAATTCATTTTTAAATCTAATGTTTCTCTGATATTATCAAAACTTGATTCACGTTGAAGATATTCATATAAATTGTTATTGCCAATATTGCAGCATGAACCGGGACCATGCTCGGTGACACTCTAAGTCGTATCTCAGATTTATTGCATCTAAATATTGGCAGCCATGAGGGGTATCTACTGTCAAAATGCTTACGACCACGATAACGATGTGAAATACCACAAGATCTTCAAGGTGCCAATAGATCACGATCTCTTCAACACGTGCCAAAGTTCTTGTGAATTTTTAAATCAATTTTCTTATTACAAGTGAATGATCTTGATAACACTGGCGGTTTGAGATTTTAAAAGTGACATCCTAAAATACTTCTTCGAATTGTTATACAAGGTGTTTCAAAAGAAAGTTCACATAAAAAAAGACTTAGATGTTTATTGATTTTTTTTATTATATATTAAAATACAGTGTTTGCAAATTTATTTAATTAAATTAAATTTAATTTAATTTTTAAAAATAACATCATCCAAATGTAAACCGTTGCGTTCACGGCATTCATTTAATCGAGCACTAAAAATACATATGACGTGACGGATATTTTCTTTTAATTGTGCCAGGGAAGTCGGTCTGTTGCCATAAACTTTGGATTTGACATAACCCCACAGGAAAAAGTCTGTAGGTGTCAAATTCGAACTACGTGGAGGCCAACTTATGTAATATATCCTAGAGATCAATTTCACGAACTCTTGGACCTGTTAAACGTTTGTGAAGTTGCACCATCCTACTTGAACCATGTTGTTTGGTTATAACCAGGAAAGTTATGCAAATCAGGCACAAAGAAGTTGTCTAACCGCTCCACATAAAACGCTCTGAATTCATCGTAACTGTGCATTCCCTTTCGTCTTTTCGTCTTTAAAAAAGTAAGGGACGCATATTCTTTGCACCGACATTGCGGCCTATAATGGCACTTTAGACGAATTATGCAACTACTTTCAAAATACATTATTTTTGCACATATATTGTCGGATACAGTCGTGTTGCTATAACATTTTTATGTAATATAAAAATATGAATTTTATTAGTTACAAAAACGTTTAAAAACCATAAAATAAGGAAAGAGCAAAAAGCAGTTTAAAAAGTTTTCAGGATGTTTAGAGAATTCAGGTTGACTTAAACTGGTTAAAATACAAAGTTTAATTTTATTGAATATACTCGTATCTGAAATTGAAATGGGATGCGATTGCTTTTCGACAATAATGCAATAGAAACATAACTTTTACATTTAGTTTTTTAAACATTATTGTTTAAATAAATATAAATAATGATAATCTGATAAAATTATATTTAGTCAATAATTAAAAAAAATCCTATAGGAATGCGGAATTACATCACCGCATTATCGTTAAAATATTTCCTCATCATAATTATTTTAATAGAGAAATTATAATAAATATACCTAAGGATATAAAGATAACAGTAAAAAGTAATGGACTGGTAAGACGCGCAAGAGTTCCGTAATTTTTAACGTAATTAAAACTGTTATGGCTGTGGACTGTTTTCCGCTTGCTTGTTACAAAGACATATTTACATCCCGACTTCACGTTTGCATACTATCGTTTTAATTAAACCGAGCTTTTGCTCACACGTCTTTATCTTAATCTGATTTGTAGACTTAATAGAACTATTCCAAACTCTAAAAACAATATAAATCTGCCCAATGGTTCTCAGTTTACAAGTTAATAAATAATCCACTGATAGATTCTTGAAATAATTTACTTTTCTGGTAACACTTTTATTTATTTTTGATGTATTATTTTCTAAAACGATCTTTTTCTTTTAGTTATTTTTTTATGAAAAGAATGATGATAGTGTTGTAAATTCTATTCTTCAATGTTAATCTGCCATCTCAGTTAATACAAAAATAATACATATAAGAAAAGAAAAGTAACGACTAATGTCAAAAAAATGTAATGGTTCACGACTTTTTAACGGATTATGGTTTAGTGGAGGAATTAACGCCGGTGAGTTCTGATTACGATGACAAAGAAATGGCTGGATTTAATTAATGCTTTAAGTTAAGAATTTGATCTTTCGAAAAATACATCGGCATTTATAAACTTGGATATTTATTTGAAAATATGTTTTATTTCTTTTAATAAAAATATGGTTTATTAAGCATTTTAATAATACTGCAACCAGGAAAGTAAAATCCTTCAATTTCAAAGAAATAGTGTTAATCCTGTGTTCGCGCGTTATAGATAGTGTGTATGATGTATTTTTCAAAAAACGGTGTGAATTACACACTACACAGTTATACGTAGGTAAGAATAAAGGATAAAATCTACCGCAGGTAAAGGATCTTTGTCGCTTAGATATCTGCAACCGCAGAGCATAATTTATATTGTACCTACGGCAGGCTTTTATGGAAATACCAAATAGAAAACGTTATTAGTTTATAATAGTGCTAGAAAAAAAGTATTTTACAATAAGCCTGAAATTAGTAACTAGAGAAAAAACTATAATTTCAAGGACATTAGACACATAGCTAGTACCTATCTATATATTTATTTTACAGCCATCAGCCAGCCAGCAACCACCAACATTAGAGAGCCCAAAAATAATTTTAAATCTATTTCCTTCTCCAGTGCTGGCCCAAGGCTAGATTTAGGGTTGAGAAAACTCAACTAAAACACCGTTATGAAATTTTTTACACATGTTAGGCAAATATTAATGACGCAATTATTAATTTTTAAAATACTAACTCTAGGATTTTTGCTATATTACCGGTTCTAAAAGTTAGATTGGGAATGTATTTTAATTAATGAAAGTTAAGATGAAACAAACAAATATTACGAACACAAGTAAAAGTCTTAACCACCCGTCAACTATGTATGAAACTTCTTTAATGAGAGTCTGTATATGTAATATATGGTGTGTATTAAGAGTTTTTACGCCCATTACGATTAAGTTATTCTACTTTGTTTTTGTATATTGTTGTGCAAAAAAAGTAAGGATTCATTACATGTATAAGGTAGTGTAAGTTGAATTGAATTATGATTAATTAATATTTTCGCCGTAATTTGAAGAGATATCAGCCAAGATTTAGATCTGCATATAAAATGCGTTTTATAAAAACTTATAGTACCTTCACAAACGTAAGGATCTATTGAAAATTAGTAATAGTTAGTTTAATCGAAATAATGAGTTATTAAATGATCCATTAAATCGGTCTTAGAGATTTACATTAAGACCTATTTAAGATTAATATTTAAAGTTTCCTTCTGAGTTATTTAACCAATGTTACATTTTAATGTTAGAAGTTAGTTTTGTAATACTAATCTAGTAATATTAGTTAAATTAGTAATCTTATATGTTTTTGTGAGACATGTATTATTATATCAGGTTGAAGTAAATTTCTGTTACGTTAAAAAAAATCTGGATTATTTAACATTTTTTTTATTGTTACGTAGAAACAAAATATTTGTAAAGAATTGAAAGTGTAACAATGATGTCACTAATAACAAGCGCATCATCTGTCAAAAGGTCCCAGGTGACAACTACTGATGGATACACGAATAGTCTCGTATTTTTAGTTAGATTTAGTAAGATCTCATATTTATAGTTAGAAGTTAGATATGTGTAAAGTGACCATTTTATTAAGAACCATCTTTGCAACTCAACTTGGAGAGGTTATAAAGCGTGTTACTTAAGACACCCGCCTACAGCTACGATCCTCCTTTGTCTGGTGAAAGGAAAACTGAGCGATTGTTTTTCGCGTTCTGGTGTTATATTTTCAAGCGATAAGTTTTTTTTGTCTTTTATATTTGCAGCGTGTCTCAAAGTTAAGAGAACATTCATATTTTATTGTAAAAAAAAATATCACCAGAAAACTACTTTACTAAAAACCTTTTTAGAATTTAAAATCCTAAAAATTGTCTGCTATGTTGAAAATGACTCTGACATGTTTAATTCGTTATATGTGTGTATTATACAGTATATATTTAAAACTTTTATAATAATGGCTTTATATAAATCTTCAAAAGCTGAAGAGTTTGTTTTCTGGTGAAACGATTTGAGATTTGAGAAATTGTGTTATTTTATATATTCGATATCTTAAAATTAGGCCATGAAATGAAAAGAGAATGTTCTAACATCTCATATACCATATCATACTGTGACAAAAATAAATAATTCCGAATTCTAACAATTTAAAAGATAAAATGCAGAGTATTAATTTAGGATATTTTTATAGACTATATTATAAGTTTTTCTATCGGATGCAAATATGTGTGAGTTCTGGGCATTAGATACTCGAGAACAGGCTACATATAGTTGACCATGAGAGACGCATGGCTTTTCTAAATGCACTCCCGCTACCTGTAATGTTTGCCCTTGTGCTTTGTTTATAGTAATAGCAAAGCTAAGCTTAATGGGAAACTGCACCTACAATTTTTTTATTTTTTTTTATAAAAAGTATCCTATATTACTTCTGATACCTCCAAAAGTACGTGTAGAAAGTTTCATAATGATCGGTTGAGTAGTTGTCGCGGAAAGCGTAACAAAGAGACTTACATTCGCTATAAATGCGAAATATTAGTAGGGATATAAAACGTCGTATTTATATATTTGACTTTTATATTTAATTCAGTTAACAAGTGACGGTCGCAGCTCTATCAGTTACGCACCCTATGTGAATGTTTTACAAACTGACTAACAAATTGACAGACAAGAGAAACATCGAATAGAGGCGTTCTATTTTCAAATTCTTTTTAAAGAATTTCTGAATTTTTTTCTGCGTTCAGTTCCACCTAGCTTTGATTGATGAAAATAAAAAAAACTGTTCTCGTTAAAAGTTTAAACCAGCATGATCGGCCGAAAATGGAACATGTAGCTGGAATTAACAATGACCGCGCGTTGCACGGCTGAGTGCCGTTCCGGTAGGTATATAATTATTGGTATTAATTAATATTTTAATTGTTAAATATTTAATTATAGATTTAGAATAATATAAGCTTATAGAAAATGACGTATAGAGACGTATATGGCGTATATATATTTTTATTGTTTTGATTAAGAATTAAATAAAATGTATATTAGTTTACCCGTGACATTTTTATTTAGATTGTTTTTATTTGTTTAATGTTATGTTTGTTCTTTGCTTGACAGCAAAACAAATCCTATTACTTTTCATGCTCCCTTGTTCGCTGTTAATTTATAAGTAACACTCCATAATTATTTTACTTACATAAATACCTACTTACTTTTTTTTTTCTAAGATTATCTTACGTTTCTGAAGCATAAAAGAGATAAATGTTATGTGTTTTCTTTAATTTATTAAAAAAAACACTTTGAATAAATAAACTGAAATGTATTTATATATATATATATCAATATTAATTTTATATATATAAAATATTACAATATTCATCTGCTTATATAATTTATTTGTTTGTATTTTTTGTAGATATACAACAAGCTTTCATTTTAAAGTTCCATTTTAAAGACCAGCTACTTTGCCTGCTCCCTCCCCTATCATATTATTGCACAAAAATTAGTTGATTATTTCAGATTAGCGCTGACCGTTACGCATCAGTTTAGTTAGTAAAAGAAGTCGAGTTATGTACAATTTTTACGCTGGTATCATAAATATTTTCAAGGAAAATGTTGAAAAATACACGCTTTCCAAATTCATATTTGTTAGCTAAAGTTACTTGTTTACTTTGATTTAAAGCAAATTTGATATTTTTATTAAATTTTCATTCGTCGCGCGAGAGTTGAAAATGTATCGGGTTGAAAACGTAATCTTTATCCAGGCCTACAAACCCCCTTATCTTACAGCGAATGATACTTCAATTACAATGATGATTAATACCGTTTTTTTACTCTGAAATGATAAATATTTTCAGTAAATTTAAACTACCTAACTATATTTAAAAGTATAGAAACAACAAACATCATTAAACTTATGATGAGTGCTTTGAGTATTAGAAGTAAAGTATGTTTTAAAACGGTATACTCGTATAATCGAGAAGTGTTTCTAAAATAAATGTTACTCCTTAGATCTCAACAATTTTAAATTTTAAGCAATTTTATTTCGGTACCTATTTCTAATTATAAGAAACACTGTTTTTAAAATAAACTAATCAATATTTTAACATTTACTTATTGTAAAAAATAACATATTTAACTGGAAATTTGAAAGCAATAAATAACAATGTTTAATTTCCTTTCGTTTCGCATTCGCTTTCCTATACGTTTTGCTGTTATTACTGATATCCTGTTAATTTTTTTATGTTCAATTTATTTTACATTATATTTAATTTAGTTATTTTAAAATTTTTATCATATTAGCGATTTCAGAAATTTGATATTTTAAAATAAAATTCTACTAAGATATCTAAATACCTAAAGTAATACATATAGTATACAGTAATCATTTCTTGAATTCTAGCTGCTATTATATACATAAATGATCTTACTATAAATAGTTGAATGAAGTAGTAACGGTTTAAATATTCTTGAAAATAAGAAAGTATGGTAAAACTGAACCTAAGGTATCAAAGTCAATCCTGTCTTGCCAAGAATTAGTAATACCACAAAACTCGTAATTTAGTTTCAAATTCTATATTCTATATACCTGTATCTTTTATTTGAGAATCTGTATTAAAGATAGTTGTATGCCTTCTAATTAATTATATCTTATTTCATCGTGACGTAAGATAAGATCTTCTAAAATATGTTTAAAATACTGTTAATAGATATATATTTTTTCAAATATTTTTTACAAATTTGGAAAACATAGCTAGAGGGGAAACGTACTCCGTGCCTCATACCTCAAAAAATCCGTTGATATTTGCTAGAGAAATTTACTTATATATAAATATGACAAATTATATTACTTAAAAAAATTACGTGAAAATGGAAAGCACACAAAAATAATACTATTTAACTTCACTTTATGAATTTAATTGCCCATACATATTTTAACTTAAATTCATTCATTGTTCAAATTTCTTGGTAATATTATTTATATAAGTATCTAAGATTGTATACTGTAATGACTGTTAGTGAAATTACGTGAAAGTTTTTTAACTACCGACAAATATTATAACCAAACCACAAATAAAATAGTGGCGTTGTATATTTATCCAATAGTTTTGATTTTAATTTAACGTTCAGTTTTTGACTTAATTTTTTTTTAACCATTCTCGTTATAGTCAAAAACTGGAGTCTGATCCAAACTGAATATGAAGGTGGAAATAATAATGGATACCATCTGCATACTGATAACATTATCATGTCAATACTATATATTAGTTATATTCTATGCTCGTTATTTTAAATTATTAAATTTTTTTCTTGTGTTTTTTCCTTGGACATTTTGATGGGACGGTAAATACACCTAAGTCGTTGTAGAACAATCATTTTTTTACTAAGTTTCATTAGTATTTTACTGAATTTATAAATTAATAAAACTTCTTTTGGGTGATCCACGTAACAAAATTATTCCTAATAAATTGTTTTAAAACAGAGGAGAATTACGGAAAATGTAAAAGTTTTTATTTTACAATTCCTGATTTAATATTCTAACTTCAAGTGGTCAAAGTCACCTAAAAGAATCTAGACTAGGGTTGTGACATCATTTTCTCAGGTATAAAGCAGGTAAGATTTTTATACGAACTCCAAATTTGTTAGCCACACGTTTTGTACAAACCGACTTGTATCATAAGGGTGGTTTATATTAATTAGTTTTATTGCCACCCATACACTTAACAAAACATTTACTTAAATCACGTTATAGGTGCACAATTTGTTCTGTTCAATTATAACTGAACAAATTGTGTAAGTATAAAATGAACATAACAATTATTGCAATTTTTAAAAGGAGCAAATCGATCGATTTCGAAATCCCAAACTTAAATAAAAATGAAGCAATATTTTTTTATATAAATGTCCAAAATCAGGACAGGGTCCGTCCGTTTTTCTTTATCATTCATCAAAATGTTCGCAAATCCTTACAGTCCCCGATTTCGTGGTATAAACCCTAAATTATATTCACGTCATTTTAAATCTTTGGCTCTATTCTTAAAGGAATAGTGCTGAAAATGTGTAGAGATTAAAGAAAATAGTATGGTGTGAAAGCCTATTTTTAGCCACAAAGTCCTGTTCTTACTTCTACTTCTCAAATTTACTAATACTTATCTATGTGTTTGTGAGAATAGTATAAGAAAATGAAATTGGAGTAAATTCATGTTACTTTTAAAAAAATATTGGATTACTTATCACATATTTTATTGCGTAGAAATAAATTGATCAAAATATTTAACGAATTGTAACAAATTATAAAAAGTGCCTCAACGATCAAAGGGTCCCAGCTGACAAGTGCGGAAAAATATATAAATGACACGTTACAGTCGTCTTTAAACACTGTCATATATTATGTTGTACAGCAAGACATGTGTAAAGTGACCATTTTATGAAGACCTATGGGAAAGTACATCTTTCCGTATATGTCGTCAGCGTATAAAGGGATCAAATAAACTTGGAAAGGCTATAAAGAGTGTTACACAAGATACCGTCCTCCAACTACGAACCTCCTTTTTCAGGTAAAGGCCAAAGTAAGGGATTCTATTTCAAATTCTGGTGTTATATATTCAAGCGGTGAGTTTTCTTTTGTCTTTTAACTGTGTGGCGTATGTCAAAGTTAGGAAAATGTTGGTTATATATTTGAATTCTAAAAACTTTATACTACCACCGAGAATAAAGTTACTACAATATTTTTAGAATAGAAAATCCTGTCAGTTATCTTGAATGTGACTCTGACTTGATTAATTTGTTATGCGTGCATTTTACGTTTGTGTGTGTGTATGTGTGTGTGTATCCAAAATATGGTTTTCCTATATCTTTAAATAAATGTTAAAGAATTTGCTTTTTGTTAAACTGTTAGCGGTATTTGAGAAATTATTTGATATTATATCCTATCAAATGAAAAAGAATATTCTACATAACATTAATTTAAAGATAGATATTGTTTATCACTTTAGTATAGAATATATATTTAATAAGTATTAATAGAAATTTTAGTATTTCATTTTGAATTTCTTGTCTAAAATAGCGTTATCATTGTTTTTAAAACTTCAAACATATGTAAATAAAGAATAAATTTTTTAGAATTATATAAAAACTAAAGTTCGTATCTCGATCACTTACACACACTACGTGAATGTTTTATAAACTGGCTAAAAAAAGATACCAGCGAAATATCGAATAGACGCGTTCTATTTTCACATTCTTTTAAAAGGGTATTTCATTTTTATTTTTCGGTCAGTTCCACCTAGCTTTGCTTTTCGTAAATAAAACAAAACTATTCGCGTTAAATGTTAAAAACTGCAGAATCTGCTGAAAACGGAACATGTGGCTAGAATTAACAATGGCCGCCGTCTGCACAGCGGAACATATTGTGATTCCAGTGTGTATTATTTTAGTTAGTTACTGATTTTCTATTAAACATGACATATTGGTTGTTTTAGAAAGTTATTTAGAAAAAATACAATAATAATAGTTTATCCATGACTACTTTACTTTGTTTTGGTTGTTTTTATTTATTTTGGGGTTGAATAGGAAATCAAACGGTCGGTTATCGGTCATTATTATTGTTGAATGAGCATTATTATCAATATTTTTGTACATTATAAGTACTTGTTTTTAGGACGCTGTTATGTTGTTCGTACTTAGTAATTATGTTTGTTTGTAATGAAATCTTTAACCATGAATCTGTATTGCCTATTCTTGTCTTCATAACAAAGAAATATTAATATAAATTATGTAGTTTTATTACTAGAATAATAACAAAATTATTTACAAGACTAATTTGGATTGTAAGCAGTCTTGTTAGTTTATGTTATTGTCCTGCTTTACTATATTATAAAATATATATTTTTACTTTCACTTAGGCGATTTTATTATATTATTTATATTGTTTATATTAAAAGTAATCATAGGCATTTCATTTATATTCTTGAAACCAAAATCTTCGTACACAAATCCAATCCTACCAAATAATAATACATTAAAAACCGTTGTTTTTTACAAAAATAAAAGAAATAATCAATTAATATTATATTTTAAATAAATATTTTATAAACTTTTAATTATTTTGGATCTAAACCGTTTGAGATTCAAACCTAAATGAGTAACCCTCATTAAATAACCTTACTCAAGGGTAATTAACTAACAGTACACGAGCTCCTAAACTTGTTTGTTAAAAATAATTGACCACTAAAGGTGTTTTAACTTTATAATAGTACCTTCAAAAAGTATATAGAGATTGTAAAAAGTGCAAGCAAAATTTCAGACAATCGTTACATCCTAAAACTGCACACACACACACACTACACACATGTTCTACACCCTACACTTGATCTTAAGTATTTGATAAATTTAAAATAAATTTTAGCATAGCGAATAAAAAAAAACGAAACTTTCTAAAATAAACATTTATATTTATTCCGATCGTAAAAACTAATATTTACGTGTAACATCACAACAACAACACACAGATTGTCAAGTTAGTAGTAGTCAGTGTTATTTTATGAGCGCCACTCGATGGTCAGAAATTTAAATTTAGATGAGAGAAGTATTATAAAAAAATGTGTTGTGAAGCATCTCTCTATTATGAATGGTTTTGTTATATCTTTTTGCTTTTTTAGTAATTTGAAATATAGAATGACTAATTAAATTCAAAGTAAACAATGATTGACTGACTCCGAATGCATAATTAGATTATAATAATATAATATTTAAAATGTGGACATTTATATTATTTAAAACGTTTGAGTTTTAATATTTAATTAAACGCCATTGAAACAACTTCGTTGAAAAGGGATATAGATAATGTATAGAAGTTTCTAAACTTAATTCTGTTCAAAGCAATTTGTATATTTAGTGAGAGGTGTAAAAATCCTCGTTTATCGTTATGATAACAATATCCTTTATTTTTTATTTATATTTCTTATTTTATACTGGTTTTAAGTAATCGAGTAATAATAATCGAGTAATAATAAAGATGAAGATAATTCTCCTATTATTATATCTCTCAAATTCAAATCTTTTTGGCACAACTCTTGTAAATAAAACTTAGCTACAAATTTAGTATTAAAAATAAATAACTTACTCTAGTTTATTCAAACATTAAATAATATTACTAGTAAATAATGTCTAATATCCTATAGATATTTTTTCTAAAAACGTAAATAAATAACATTTATCAAACACTTAACCGTCTGTAATGAAATACAATTTTATGGGTCGAAGTTTTTAGTAGATAAAAGCAAAAACCTTTTTATGTTTGGACGCGAAGCTTAAAAATGTAATTAAAGCCGCTGTACACAGTCGTGTATTTTATCTGCTTTGTGACTACAAAAAATAAAATAAGCACTTTTAAAATACCCCTAAATCCCTTTATATTAAATGGGACGTTGAATGCTTCAGATAGAAATATATAAATGGGAATTTGTATGGTAAAGTACAATGTGTCTTAGACAACAAAAATAAACCTATCGCAATGCGATCTAGACTAAGTAAAATCTGTACATAAATATTAATATATTATAAATATATTTATATACACTTTTTTGCGTGCTGTTTCGTGTTCTAAAAGTATAATTCGTCTGTTATACACTCACAAGTAGTATAAGAAAAAAACGGGTTTTAATATTATACATTGTACTTGTGTGATTTTTGTAACATTTTAAATATTTTGATTATTTCTTTTCTGGAATCTTTAAAGATTTTGTATATTTTATGACGGTCTTTGTACATGAATATGAATATTTGCAAATAATGTCTGTCGATTGTTTTCAATGTAACCAAGTAAGTTAACGAACTAACACATAAATTATAAAAACGATCATCTTACCTTATAAATCATAATTTAAGCAGGAAAAATAGCTTTATATTTGAAATCCAACTTTAATACATAAATGTATCACAAATTATCGTAAAAAAAACTTTACCTTTACGTTCAGAGACAATTGAGATATTTTGACATTTTATTGTTAGGGGAAAAAGTTAAAGAAATACGACACCAAATATTTAAACTGACGTTTCTTCTCAGTCCATTGTTATGTTATAGACCAATAAATAAAAATTTTCCAAACACAATCATTGAACTCAATTCATTTATTAATTAGGGTGTGTATGTACAATTACAAGAAGAAGAATGTGTATAAAATATGATACTCTAAATATAAGGCACACGACGAAATAAAAAATAATTGGAAAGAAATCGATTATTTAATTTGAGACAAATATAGTAACAACTACTGAGCAATTCTTCAATTAACGGTTTATTTTTTTAATGAACTAAGTTATATACAAGCCTATTATAAATGAAAAACCAATATAATATTATAGACATAAATAACGTAGGTACCTTCAACATCGAGTGTCACTTTTGTAACGCCGTGTCTAATTGCTTTAAAAGGTCGGATTAAGGACGTCTTAAGAAGACTTTAGACGTAGATAAGCCAGGTTAAGCAGTTTCACTAACATTCATATTGATTTTGTTTTAAAAAGAAACTTTGTTATAATAAGAGTGGAAGATTTCCTAATTACTGCAGCATACTAGATTAGAATTTAAGCAAATATAATTTATTGCAGGTTTTCTTTTATCGATTTTTTATATAAAGTTTATTTAATCACTGTAAAATATGCTTAAGCTTCTTTATTGAGTTAAGTGGGGTGAATTACTTAGTGTTTAATTTCGTTTTATTTTTATATAGCCATATTTCAATTTTTGAACATTTTCATATAAAGTGGGACAGTAAGCTAGTTTTTTAATTATAAAATAATTTCAAGTAAGATTTAAATCCTTTGTCATAATAATAATAATAATAATAATAATAATAATAATAATAATAATAATAATAATAATAATAATTATAATAATAATAATAATTATAATAATAATAATAATAATAATAATAATAATAATAATAATAATAATAATAATAATAATAATAATAATAATAATACAAAATAAAAAAATCCTAAAAATCTTATGTTCTCAATGTCGTGTATTATGTAGTCATGCAATCTAATTTTAGTAACTCCACAATTATCGTCGTACAATTGTGTCTTTTATATATTTTGTCGCGTTATTGATTTTTATTAAAAAAAATATTTTTTAAATCTCGAAACGTGTTAAAGTGTGTTCACCAACATAATTACTTTCCTAATGACTCTTAAATCTAGATTATCTCTACTAAATATGGACCAGGACAGATACTCGATGGCTCGATCGCTTGAAATGTCACAGGCGTCGAAAACATCGTTTCTCCATTGCAACGTATTTTAATGCACTGACTTAAACAACACAACGTAAACATATTACGTTGGACTGATGTTGGAAATGTCAGTTTCCCAATTACTAACTTGAATGTCTTGTAGTGACTTCTGAGGTTGTGACGATTTCATTAAATGACGACTTGTTACTTACTTTTTAATGAATCAAGTGTATTTTGATCGGATTTATAATAATAATATATTTTACAAGTACTACACTATTAAAAATCACTTAAGTTTATATAAAGCAATTACCTGTATATTTACAACACTTAAATAGTATTATGTCTAATCTAAATATTATAGAAGTATGATATGATATTAAGTTATTAATGATACAAGATAAAAAACAACACCAACGTTGTATTTACAAATATATTCAAGTTCACCCGTTTATTATATTTATGAAAACAACAAATAACAACGTCTAAATAAAGCCACTAGAAGGAGGTAACCAACATCAACCTCCAGGCGTAGTTTGTTAAAGTTTATTTTATGGTAACTTTCTATGGTATGGTAAATATGCTACAGTGAACAAGATTTATTATGTTTTTGGAGTTATGTACGCATATTGTCACAGCGTCCAACCACAAATTGGCAAAACTTCCAGCTAATATTTTTAAGAAGTCCATTTACCTCAAAAGCTACTCCAATTTCCTTAAACCGCTTTAAAGTTCTCTCGGGTGTTGTCTCAAACACTTTGAGAAACACTGTTTTAGAGAAAAACAAACGGACTAAAATAGAAGACACAAAACAGAGACGATTTTAAATTCTACGGTTGTATTTAAATTTTTAAATGAAATACGCTTAGTGTAAAATGAATACTTCGTTTTTTTAAACGATGGGTGACAATCGCAAATAATATCAGTCACCTTGAACCTTTTTACCTAAATTCTTATTAAACTAAACCTAATTAAAAAGCTATTTAGTATTGCAATACTTTGTCATTTAATTTTACATAAAGTACTATTTTCGTCTGTCTGTAGGTGCGTTATGCGTTATTAAAATTTTAGGTAGTTGAAAAATATTTGAATGATACATAACGCATTTTTGTATATGTTAAGAAAAATAAACTATGTGTTCTAAGGAAATCATTTAGAATATTCATATACTATGACGAAGAATACTAGTGTCATTTAAATTTGTCAAGTATAAAGTGCAATAAAAGGATAGACAAAACTCGTAAATGTTATGCAGTACTATGGTATCTGTGGGGAATGATATAAGAACTTTAATAGCATTTGATTCAGTAGTAAATTGCAGCTCC
This sequence comes from Melinaea marsaeus rileyi, assembly GCA_918358865.1. Classification (NCBI taxonomy): domain Eukaryota; kingdom Metazoa; phylum Arthropoda; class Insecta; order Lepidoptera; family Nymphalidae; genus Melinaea; species Melinaea marsaeus. Next base: position 22,756,652 of record OU911089.1, read on the forward strand.
GGGGAAATCATGAATGGATATTACATTTTTATGGTGGGTGTGCGTCACGTTTTTTGGGTTTTTAAATACAACTGGGAGCGAGATGGTTTCGACTACCAATCATTTTAACTGGTAAGTTTATTACCGAATAATTTTTCCGTACATATTTGAAATGATTGTACAATTACTTTGTTTTATATACTGTCAAAAGTTCATTGAAATAATTATTGTAAGTTTTTAAATTAATTCGATTTGAAAATAACACATGCCGTACATTATAAAAATATTTTTAACTTTAGTGTAAATAAAAATTTTATGATATTGTTGAACTTTGTTTAATATATTACTTTGTGAAAACCTGTGTTTATCTCCTACGATACTTACAGGACCAGTGATCCTTAGAATTTAGAGCTCACTTAAGATCACATTCTCCTTCGGCCGTACCTCTGGAAAACCACAATATAACAACGTAGTGGGAAATAAATACATTGAGCTGAGAAGGAGACATTTACATACCAGCGTTATTTTAGGTGATAAATTATTTAAAAGTTTTGAGTAATTTAAAGTATTTATTTTTTTAAAAGTTATTTTATAAGAAAAATAATAAATAAGGCTTCATATATCTACATTTCTCTCTATCTGTGGTTTTATATAAATACTTCATTGAGTCGATCGAATTCGGACATACGTCAATGACCACAAAAGATGCGTGAAACTTATTTATGTATTTTGTACGACAATAAAAAGTTTTAGAAGCAACGTTTACTACATACTATATTTATTACCACAAAAATCAATAGTACTCGTATGTTATACTTCAAATAATTTCAGTAATAGAAGTTATATTTATAATAAAACAATTCTCTGTAGTCAAAAATATTAAACTCGTTACGAAACGAAATATTAATCAGTCTAACAATATCAACTTTTTAAAAATTATCAGTATTGACATTTAAAAAGAAACTTTTTTTTCATTTATTAAGAAATATATATATAATATAAATATAAACATTGCTATGCTAATTGACCTTTAACAAAAAAAAAACGGTTTACAAAGGAAGGTGAATACTTGTTTTAAATGTTGTTTGAGGTTACGTGATGGTATAAGTTTTACAAGAGATCTACGACGATTTTATTTTGATCAATATTGCAGTAAAATAAGGTTTCTATAAATAATGGAACCTAAATATTTTAGAAATATTATCATTTAAAAATAATATTCCCATATAATAAAATGTCGTCTCAATAAATATTGATAATAAATCCCGCTCTTAGACAGTAGTAGACAAGTCCAGATCTGTAAATAATGATATTTGATTTGATATTTGATAGAGTGCAATGCATTAAGCAGTGGGCAATAGCATGAATATGCCATGGTTCCACTAAAACTGATAAAAGTGAAAAAAAAGGAAATAAGACAGTCAAATGTAACAACATTAATTAAATAAATAGAAGAATTTAAAAATATTTAGGAAAACTTGTATGTCTGTGTAACAACTACCTGTTCATTATTTTTTTTATACAGGCATTCCATCATTGTTTTGTGGGAATTTTATATTACTATAATTTTAGTTTAGTTCATATTTTTTTTATTTAACATAGTAGTCTTGTACATGACTGTTTTACGTGTTCGCATCCGCGAATGTAACATCGGAGTGGAAGGTGGAATCGGTTACCCCTTCGTGAATCTTCGTATGAAGACTAGAAACAGCAAGATTGATTGAGATTTGTTTATTTACACAAAACACTTTATTACTAAAATAAATATGACAGGGCTAAAAACAAAATGTCTTACTTATTTTTATTCTCACCTGTTTATTTTATGGTCTCGGTTCTATTACAAAAAAAAAAAAATCTTTTATCTTCCAACCTTATGATCTTTCTCAACTTTCTTGTTGTGTTGCTTGATCTTTCTTGCTTCTGGTGTTCCCCAACTCTGCACGTCAATGATATATTGGACATTTCCAACATACATTGTTATGCGGATGACTACACTGGGGATGCGGTATATTCCGGCCCTGCAGGTCTCGTTCGGGAAAACGTCGACGACTGCCGAAAGAAACTTGTGTCTTTTATAGAGACTTCCTTTGAGATGGTCTCTGAATGGGGTGAACTGAACCACGTTAAGTTAAATCCCCAGAAGATACAGGTTTGCGCGTTTACTACTAAGAAAACCTCATTTGTCGTATCACCGCTCTTCGAGAGTACTCCCCTCATTGCCTCGCCAAGTATCAGAATACTGGGTTTCGACATTTCGAGCGATTGTCAGTTTTGTGGTCATCTGGAGAGCAAGATCAAGTTGGCGTCGATGAAATTGGGCATGATCAATAGAGCGAGGCAGTATTTCAATCCTGGCCAAAGACTTGCGCTCTACAATGCGCAGGTCCGGCCACACATGGAGTACTGTTCTCATCTCTGGTCCGGATAACCCCAGTATCAGCTTCTACCATTTGATCGCGTACAACGGAGAGCCGTTCAGATTGTCGGGAACCCGGGGCTCTGTAAACGGCTGGACTCTTTGGCATTGCGTAGAGACGTTGCATCTCTGTGCGTCTTCTACCGCATTTACTACGGGGAGTGTTCCGAAGAGCTATTCAATCTGATGCCTACCGCCGAATTCCATCACCGCACAGCGCGCCATCGCCTCCAATACCATCCGTACCACCTGAATGCGTGGCGATCCTCCACTGCGCGGAACTCAAGTACATTTTTTCCACGTATCACTCGAATGTGGAACGATCTCCCTTCGGCAGTAATTCCCGATCGGTACGATATTGGTGCCTTCAAAAAAGGCGTTTACTCCCACCTCCTAGGCCGGCAACGCTCTAATAAATCCTCGGATGTTGCTAGAGTTCATGGGCGGCGGTGATCACATATCTATAAGGTAAGAGTCTACGAAATAAAAAATATAAAAAAGTCGATAATAGATATTATGTCTTTTATCTTTTAGTTAGTAGAAATTCTTGGTACTAATTGGTAAAAGGTGAGTTCCGAGTTATTACAAAATAAGTTTATTCAAAGAACTAATGTATCCAGTCCATTGTTCCCAGTATAGTAATTAAGGAGGCCTTAGTGAGGTATTGGCATCAAAACAAAATTAAGTTGTTAACTTTAATTAACTCCGTGTACACACACTGACATATTACATGTAAATCATTATATTAATTTAAAATGTTAAAGTTATACATATAAATCGTTATTGTCAATATTGCAGCAAGAACCGGGGCCATGCTCGGTGACACTTTAAGTCATATCTCAGATTGATTGCTAAATGTTGGCAACCATGAGGGGTATCTACTGGGAATTGCTTACGATCAAGATTACAGATTATATGAAATACCACAAAAAGACCATCAAAGCGCCAATAGATCACTATCTTTTCAAGACTTGCCAAATTCCTTGTGAATTTTAAACTTAATTTCCTCCTTACAAATGAATGGTCTTGACAACAGTAACAAAAAATTTCAAATTACGTTATTTTTGCAAATATATTGTCGAATACAGACGTGCTGTTATAACATTTTTTTACAATATAAGAATTTGAATTTTAGTATATTTAAAAACGTTTAAAACCATAAAAAAGGAAAGAGCAAAAGAAAGTTTGAGAAATTTTCAGGTTGAGATGAATTTAATTGAATATATACGAAATGGAAATGGACTGCGATTGCTATTCGATATTATTGTAATAGAAAGAAAACTTATACATTAAGCTGTTTAAATATTATTGTTTAAATAAAAATAAGTAATGGTAATTCAATAAAATTATATTTAGTAAAAATCCCATAGGAAACTGGAATTACATTAGAGCATTATCGTTAAAATATTTCCTCATCACAATTATTTTAATAGAAAAATTATAATAAATAGACCACAGGTTATAAAGATAACAGTAAAAAGTAATGGACTGGCAAGACGCGCAAGAGTTCCGTAATTTTTAACGTAATTAAAACTGTTATGGCTGTGGACTATTTTCCGCTTGCTTGTTACAAAGACACGTTTACATCCCGACTTCACGTTTGCATACTGCCGTTTTAATTAAAGCGAGCTTTTGCTCACACGTCTTTATTTTAATCAGTCTGTTTTGTAGAATTAATAGTACTTTCCCAATCTCTAAAAACAATATAAATCGGCTCAATTGTTCTCAGTTTACAAGTTAATAAAAAATCCACTGATCGATTCTTGAGATAGTATTACACGAGTATGTCTTCATTTACTTTTCAGATAACATTGTTGTTTATTTCTTATGTATTATTTTCTTAAACGGTCTATGTCTTTAAGTTATTTTTTTTATAAAAACAATGATGATAGTGTTCTAAATAAGTTAAAATTAAATTCTTTAATGTTAAAATGCCATCTCAATGAAATACAAAAATAATACATACAAAAAAAGGATAGTCATGACTAATGTCAATACGAGTTGAGAGCTTTAAAAATATATAAACGTAATATAGGTGACGACTTTTTAACGGATTATGGTTTAGTGGAGGACTTAAAGCCGGTGAGTTTCGATGGTAAAGAAATGGCTGTATTTAGTTAAGAATTTAATCTTCCGAAAACACATCAGCATTAATAAATTCTGATATTTTTTTCGAAAATTTATTTTTCTTACTTGCATTGTTTAGGTTGGAAAATTAAAAATATAGTACATTTAGCATTTCAATAATATTTCAACGAGAAAAGTAAACTACTTCTATATAAAAGTTGTATTAATTCTCTGTTCGCGCGTCAAAAAGAGTGTCACTTTTCAAAAAACTATGCGCATTCAAATTATTGCTTGCGTGTATACACGGAAGTACGTAGGTAACAGTGAAGGATAAAGTCCACCGCAGACAAAGGATCTCTATCGCCCAGATATCTGTAACCGCAGAGCATAATATATACTTTACTGCAGACTTTTATGGAAAAAGCAAATAGAAAACGTGATTGGTTTATAATTGTGATAGAAAAACTAATCGATCTTTTACAATGAGCTAGAAATTAGTAACTAGAGAAGAAATTATAATTTCAGGGACATTAACGACGTAGCTAGCTAGTACTTATCTATATATTTATTTCAGACTCATCAGCCAGCCAGCCGCCACCAACATCAGAGAGTCTAAAAATAATTTTAAATCTATTTCTTTCTATTTGCTGGCCCAAGGCTTGATTTAGGGGTAAGACAACTCAACTAAAACACCGTTATGAAATTTTTTTGAAATTTTACACACGTTTGGCAAATATTAATGACCAAATTATTAGGCTTTTAAATATTAACTAATATCTATCTAAAATTAATAATAATTTGTTTAATCGGAACATTAAGTACAAAAATAATCCATTAAATAGGTCTTAAATATTTACATTAAGACCTATTTAATATTAATATTAAAAGTTTCCTTCTGAGTTACTTAACCAATGTTACATTTTAATGTTAGTAGTTAGTTTTGTAATACTAATCTAGTAATATTAGTTAGTTTAGTAATCTTATATGTTTTTGTGAGACATGTATTAGTATATTCAGTTGAAGTAAATTTCTGTTGAGTAAAAAAAATTATGGATTATTTAAAACTTCTTTTATTGTTACGTAGAAACAAAATATTTGTAAAGAATTGTAAGTGTAACAATGATGTCACTAACAACTGCAGATGGATACATGAAGTGTCTCGTATTTTATGTCAACAAGTTAGATGTGTAAAGTGACCATTTTATTAAGACCCATCTCTGCAACTCAACTTGGAGAGGTTATAAAGCGTGTTTACTTAAGACATCCGCCTGCAGCTACGGTCTTCCTTTGTCTAGTGAAGGGAAAACTGAGCGATTGTTTTTCGCGTTTTGGTGTTATATTTTCTTGTGATAAGTTTTTGTCTTTTAAATTTTGCAGCGTGTCTTAAAGTTAGGAGGACATTCATATTTTATTATAAAAAAAATATACACAGGGAACTACGTTACTAGGACCTTTTTAGAATTTAATATCCTAAAAATTGTCTGCTATGTTGAAAGTGACTCTGACGTGTTTAATTCGTTATATGTGTCTATTATTATACAGTATAAGTATTAAAATAAAACTTTTATAATAATGGCTTTATATAAATCTTCAAATAAAAGCTGAAGAGTTTGTTTTCTGTGGAAACGATTCGAGATTTGAGAAATTGTGTAATATTATGTATTCGATAACTTAAGAATTAGACCATCAAATGAAAAGAGAATGTTCTAACATCTTAATATTAAAAACATTCTGTTAAGTATATTAGTATAGATATATATAATACTAGCTTTTCCCCTTGACTTCGCTCGCATTTGAGTCATTATATAAGTATTAGAGATCATTGCGATAGAAACGAATCAATACGATAACTTTATTTTATGTTTTTATGCTGGGGTTGTTAAAAATTACTACACACAATGAAGTTTCAAAAACTGAAAATATGCTTTATTGAATTACAACAAGAAATCTAAAAAAAAAATTTACTGTGACAATAATAAATAATTTCGATTTCTAACAATTTAAAAGATTAATGCAGAGTATTAATCTAGGATATTTTTATAGACTATACTATAAGTTTTTCTATCGGATGCAAATATATGTAAATTCTGGGCATTAGATACTCGTGAACAGGCTACATATGATTGACCATGAGAGACGCATAGCTTTTCTTAATGCACTACCGCTAACTTTAATGTTTGCCCTTGTGGTTTGTTTATAGTTATAGCAAAGCTAAGCTTGATGGAAAACTAAACCTTAAAAAAACACATATATTTTTTTAATAAAATGTACAATTTATTAATTTTACTAACCACTACCAAAAGTACGTGTACAAAGTTTCATAATGATCGGTTGAGTGGCTTTCGCGTAAAAGCGTAAGAAACAAACTTACATTCGCATTTATAATATTAGTAGGAATATAAAACGTGATATATATACCATATTTGAATTTTATATTTCATTCAATTAACAAGTGACGGTTGCAGCTCGATCAGTTACGCACACTATGTGAATGTTTTATAAACTGACTAACAAATTCACAGACAAGAGAAACATCGAATAGACGCGTTCTATTTTCGAGTTCTCTTTAAAGAATTTCTGATTTTTATTCTGCGTTCAGTTCCACCTAGCTTTGATTGATGTAAATAAAAAAAACTATTCCCCTTAAAAGTTTAAACCAGCAGGATCGGCCGAAAATGGAACATGTAGTTGGAATTAACAATGGCCGCCGTCTGCACGGCTGAATCCCATTCCAGTAGGTATATAATTATTGATTTTGTTTTAATCATGATATTAATTCATATTTTTAATTGTTAGATATTTAATTAAAGTTTTAGAATAATATGGGCTTATAGAAATAGATATATAGAGACTAATATTTTTATTGTTTTGTTAGGAATAAAAAAAATATAGTATATTAGTTTACCCGTGACTATTTTATTTTGTTTCTTGTGTTTGTTTTTATTTGTTTTTGGGGTTGAAAAGTAAATCAAAGGGTCGGTTATTGGTAGTTATTATTGCTGAGCGAGCATTCATATCGATATCTTTGTACGTAATAAGTACGTTTCTGTGTAGTTATATTACTATAGTACAGGTTATTTTGTTCGTAATTAGTAAATATGTTTGCGTGTAATGAAATCTTTTAGGACAGAATTGTATTGCCTATTTATGACGAAGAACTAAAAGATAAAGTTATAGTAGATAAAGATAAATATTAAAATAATAACAAATTTATATTATTGACTAATTAGGGTTCTAAGAATTTTTGTTAGTTGATGTTTTGTTCTATCTTATAAATATATCCCCATGGCCTGTTTTTGTCAATTGTATGTCCATAAGAGATACATTGAATACATCTATTTTCCAGATGTATAAAATTAAAGAATTTTGTGTTATACTCATCCTTAAATAAATAAAATCACTGTCAAAACAAAGATTCGACTGCGTTTTTTAGACATTGCTGATTATTGCAAAACTATTTGCTGTAATAATAAAAAATATATTTTTATATATTATGATAAATATCTCATAATTTTATCCCTTAATAAGTAAATCTTATTCAAAAAAATCACTGAAAGGTAATTAACATACAGTGACAAGCACCTTTACTTGTTTTTTTTGAAGTAATTTACATCAACATCCTAAAATTGCGTTATATACTTATTATTAAGTATTTGATAAATTTATAATAAATTATAGTATAACAAATAGTTAAAATAAGGGGAACAAATAAGTATTAAATTATTTATTTCGTTATGTTATTTAATATTATTTTATGAGCGCCTCTCAATCCTATATAATTGAAATCACTCACTGACTTTAGATGAGAGATTAATAAAAAAATAGTTCTATAATGATTCATTGCTATTAAAATTTTAGTAGATCTGACAATTGGGTAACAGTTCCTTAATCATTCACATAGTGTGGACAATCGAGTAAAAAAACGACTTGGTTGATAATACAGAATAACATTTTACTATTATGTTACATAATATATGGATATTTAAATAAATACAGAAATATAAGTATACTTATAACTGTTGTAAAAACAGGAACAAAGATAATTGACAGAAGACAAGAAATAACTTTCTTAATGTTAAGTTTGTTCTTTGCTTGAAAGCAAAACAATACTTATTACTTTTCATGCTCCATTTTTCGCTGCTCATTTCAAAGAAATACCCCATAATTCTTATACAAACATAAATACCGATTTACTTTTTTTTAAAGACTTACTTAAGTTTATGATGCAAAAAAAAAGATAAATTGTTCTCTAATCAATTTAAATGTTTTGTGTTTTCATTACTTTATTCAAAATAAACTTTGATTAAATTGACTGAAATGTATTGTTATATATCAATATCAATTTTGTACATATAAAATATTACAATATTCATCTGCTTATATGATTAACTTGTTTGTTTTTTTTAGATAAACAGCAAACTTTCAGCTCCAAGTTCCATTTTAAAGATTTTAGTTTCCATTTTAAGACTGGCGACTTTAGACTTTAGTTTCCATTTTAAGATTTACGACAGCTACTTTGCCTTTGCCAAAAACTACTGGTTATTTCAAATTAGCGCAGGCCGTTACGCATCAATTTAGTTAGTAAGTGAATTCGAGTTGTGTACGCTGGTACCATAAATATTTTCGAGGAAATAATTGTAAAAATACATGTTTTCCAATTTCATATTTTTCAGCTTGGGTTACTTGTTAGCTTTGATTTTAGGTAAATTCGATATTTTAATATTTTTAAAATATTTATATTTTGAAAACGTAACCTATATCCAGGACTACAAACTTCTTTATCTTTTAGCGAATGATACATCAATTCATTTATATACAGTTTTTTACTCTGTATCTGTCTCTTTTATTAAAGTAGAGTATATTTTAAAACGGTATATAATCACGTAATTCCTGTGCGCAACAAGAAGTGTTTCTAAAATAGATGTTTCTCCTTAAATCTCACCGATTTTCAATTTAAAGCACTTTTATATACTTATTTCTAATTATAAGAAACACTGATTTTAAAATAAACAAATTAATCTTTTGATATTTACTGTGAATCGTAAAAAATAACATATTTATGTGGAAATTTGAAAGCAATAAATAACAATGTTTAATGTCTTATACATTTTGCTGTTATTACTAATATCTTGTTTAATTTTTATGTCAAAAATATATTACATTATATTTAATTTACTTATTTTATTAGCGATTTAAGAAGTTTGCTATTTTAAAAAAAGTTAAGTTGCAAAAAATAAGTTACGTAATACAAATTTATTTGTTTTAATTCTAGCTGCTATACACATGAACGATCTTATTATAAACAGTGAATGAAGTATTGTAGTAATGGTTTAGATATTCTCGAGAGTAAAAAAGTATGGTAAAACTGAACGTAAGGTATCAAAGTTAATTCGCCAGGGTCAGCTAAGAATTAATGCCACAAAACTCGTAATTTAATTTCAAAACCTGTTTTTCTATATAACTGTATCTTTTATTTGGGAATCTATATTAAAGATCTTCTAATTTATCATATCTCATTCCATCATGACCTAAGATGAGATCTTCTAAAATATGTTTAAAACATTGTTACTAAATATATATTTTTTCAATAATTTTTACAAGTATACAAAACAGTTCATAACTAAACTTAACAAAATCGTTCTTCAATAAATTGTTTTGAAAATAGAGAAGAATTATGGAAAATATATAAGTTTTTTTTTTACAATTCCTGATTTAATATTCCAAAATTATTGCTTCATTGGTATTTAATATATTGGGATATAATGAAAATATTTTAAGAATACAACTGTTTACTTTATTATATTATATTACTCAGCACATTATTATTCGTATTAATAAGTAATATATTTATATAAATACTTGATACAATCTTAATCCTAAATTATTCTTATGTTTATACAGAAAGATTTAAAAACAATATCTCTATTTACTTCTAATATGTCGAAATACTTGGGTATTATAGTTTAAGTAGTGCCGTTTGAATTTCTTATAGATCGTTTGAGTTTTAATAGTTACTGAGTGAACATCACGAGACAACGACCTTGAAAAGTAATAAGCAAACAGTATACACGTACCGAACTTAATTCTGTTCAAAGCAATTTTGGTGAATGGTGTATACATCCTCGTAAGTCGTTATCTGTGATAATAACTTTCTTAATTTATTTACATATTGCTTTATTAAAATTAATAGTTGATCGTGAATCAAAAAACATATCTTGGTTATTTTTAAGTCTAAATTATATGTTTATAAATTGAACAACGCAACAGTAGTTATTCAATACAAACTACAAGTATAGAGAAAAGAATAATTTTGTTTTAAACTTGAATTTCTAAAGCTGTTTCTCTTAAATATTAAAATAATTCTAAAATTACAATCCTGTGGCAAATAAGAATTAGCTATAAATTTAGTATCTATAAAACGGTATTGTTATCTTAATTTATTTGAAACGGTAGGTAATATTTTACAAGTCAATCAATTTTATATTTTTGAACCTTCATAAATAACATTAGATACACTATTGAAGTATTGAATTAAAATACAATTTTATATCTGTAATAGATAAAAAAAAAAACATTCATGTTAGGAAGCGAAGCTTAAAAATGTAATTAAATTCTCTTTACACGAGACTAAAAAGAAAATGAAAGAAGTACTTTTAATATAAATTCCTTAATATTATACAGACATTTGAATAATTCCGATAGAAACATCTAATTGGGAAATTGTATGTAAAAAGTAAATTATTTTCTAGGCAACAGTAAACCTAATATTAAGTGAGTTAGGGTAAGTAAAACCTGTAGTGTTTATGTAAATATATTTGTATATAGTATTTTGGCCTCCATATTCTATCAATAACTAACAAGCATAAAAAAATAATAATATGAGTTTAAATATTATAATATGTGCGATTTCCATGGATACTTTAATTATATTAATTTTAAACCGACTACTTAATCAGCAATGTCACTACACTAATTTCTAACTGTTAATATAAATATAATAATAGTTTTTTTTTTATATTGTTAGTTAACAATATAAAGGAGTTCCTCAAATGTTATTTCTTTGTTAATGTTTATGTTTATTTGATATTATAAATTTGATTGGAAGTATAATAAATTTAATCAGTTCATATTTATAATTGTATTTAGTCATCTTTCTTCATTTGTAACGTAATGTAATATTATAACTTGTATCGTTTTAGATAAACTACTTACACTTTTTTACTTTATGACTATTGTTGAACAGATTGTATTTTTTAATCAATCAAAATCAATTCCATCACAAAAAATTTAACCAGCTTCACTCATTTGCGTAATTATATCACACTGTAGAATATAAAATATCGTTTATTAGATAGGCGCCATATCAGTCTATCTCGTACATCAGGTATATACAATTTACCCTCGACCGTTTCATTGCTTGTAAACTTCAGAAACGTCGAAAAAGTAATTTCTCTCTCGACGTCTGCAACGAATTTCATGTCAGTGACTGAAGTTAAATTAATTTCGGACCGAAATTAGAGGAATCAAAAAAGCATTAGAATAGTTTTGAAAATGCGAAAACTGATTTGTACAACAGTTACAATAAAACAAAAATAAAAAAATCTAAATTTTTATAGAAAGCAGCTATTACTTGAGAATTTATTATTAAAACGGAACAAACGGGCATGCATATTAAGAAATAACTTTCAGAATGTTAACAAAGGAAGCGGTGGAATGTCAAACGAGGGATTTTCAGCAAATCAAATTACAGCTGAAACTTGTGTCACTGTGACGTCAACCGTGACTTACATATGAAGATTGTTCTACAATTGCAGTTGGAATTAGGCTACTTTAAATGATTTCATGAGATTTGTTTCTTTATTGTTCGAAATTTGTTTTGAATAGTTATAAAACTCGGTAAACTTCTGATTTTAATCCCAATTCACGCTATCAAAAAATTTACAATATTTCGAACACTGATGCGTAAATTTTACGCTGCCTATGGGTCTAGAACCAATACTGTTTTTAATAAAAGTTACCAAAATTATTGATATATCAAAATTTATTGTATTTTATTTATACCTATATTTATATTATAGTATGTTATAATGGTAAATATATAAAAATATTAATATTAAATTATGTTTGTGGCAATTAAATACGTTTCGAAATGACAACAAGCAAAATATCTGCTTAAGTGATATTTTATGATTGCTGACATATTAACAGCTAGATCGCTTAAATCAAAAACATTTTTTAAGTTTATTAAGCTCTTAGAATTTCGTACAAATGAATAATATACGTCTACCGAGTTTAAATGAATTTCCATGTTTAAAAATTCGAGGTTGTCGCAAATTGTTATCGTCAAAAGTCTAATGACGTATTTGCATAGAACGTAAGAGTTTTTTAGAGAAGGTACTTTGAAATGCTAAGCCATAAATATTAAATTCCATTTTTTATACTTCTATTAGTGTACAAATACTTGGACAAGTTTATACAGTAGTTTAATATTTGTAAAATCTTCCGATTTGATGTTAAGGTCATTGTTATAAATTATGCTCTGTTAAAAAAACCTGACAATATAATTTCGATGACATTCTTTATGTTTTCAATGGCACATAAATAACAAAACCAAACTCTATGAAAGGAGACGAAATAAATGTGAAATAATAACTGTGGGATACTGAAGCTGAGCTAGGGTGAATAAATCAACATTAATATCGCCTGCGGACAATAGGGAGAAATCGATAGAAAATAATTTAATCGTGACGCACTGGTGACGGTGGTTTTCCTTATAAGAATGCCGAATATTTTCTAGTTCATTAGAGATCAAGTTATCACGTAAAATACTCTTGGCATGTAGAAAATGCGATTATTTATTTATATGCAATAAAATAATATGTAATTTAAAATAAGTTTATCAAGAGCCGTCCTCAAATTGTGATATATATATGGTTATAAAACACAACACAAAAAATATATAATAAATTATAGCTTGTTCAACAATTTGTACGAATTTCTTTCAAAGTTAATGTAAAGAAATCTGCACAGATTATATCCAAGTCAGTTTTTACGCCCTCCACAGTTATTCGCCACACGTTTTATAAAATCTGAATTGTATCAAAAGGATCGTTTCTATTTCATTTGTTACTTTTATTGCAAAAAAATAGGTGTCACATTTTTATTACATAATTAATGTAATAAAAATGTAAAAGCTACCACATGCCATCGGTTTACAAATCCCAGATTTTGATAAGTATGCCTTAAGTATAATCACGGAAAAGGTAACTAGAAATGTTATTGGATTGTTATAAGAGAAGAAGGCGATCAAAGAAGACATCGATGTTGTGCTTAAAAAATAATATGGCGCTGAAGCATGTTTGATATTCATACGTACATATCAAGGAATGATCTCGCAAGACATATTTAGTTAATTATATGCTTAGACAGTCGAGGACCAGTCGAGAGTCATAAAAAAATCGTTTTAGATATCTCCAGAGTGCAGTAAGAAAAGCAGTGAGCATAACATGAACATGAATAGATCATATTCCCAGTAAAAAAACGTAAGTACTAAATCCTTAATTCTCGCCGATTTTCAATGCATTTTAGGCACTTTTATTTACTTATTTGTAATTGCAAAAAAATGTTCTTAAAATAAATTAATGTCTTTTAATATTTACTATTTGTTTTATAAAATAACATATTTGTGTGGAAAATTAAAGTCTACGAATAACAAACCTTTAATGTTTTATTCATTTCAGAAATTCACTTCATTTTCATTCATTCACTTAAAATTTGGAAATTAGAAATCTATGAGATTTTACGTAATAAAACATTGGTAGCAATTATGATATTTTTAAAAAAGACCAGACTTATATTAAAAGATATTTAAATATACATTGTATACCACTATATTTATAAAAATAAATTGTTTATTATTCTTAAAAACTAATGCTTGTTCTTTTTTTTACTATTTAAAATAGTATACTGTAAGGGTCATACGTACTACAAGTGCCTCCAGATTTTTTAAAAATGTCCTAAAATTTTTTATCTTATTCCTAAAAATAAACAAATATGTAGATTCCATCAAGATAAAAAAAGATATTATGTAAAAATAACAGTGAAAATATAATTTCATTAATTTTACCAAGTTATACCACACAATCAAACACACAAATCATATGATATCATTTGTATGTTTGATTATAAAGTTGCGTTGACTGTCAGTCAAAGTATGAAAAAGTTTTTTTCAACTATCAACCAATATTCAAACCAAACAAAAAATGAAATGAACGCGTTCCATTTCTATTTTAATTTAACGACCAGTTCTATTTTGTTTTCGAGTCATAAAAATCTAAAACTATTCTCGTTATAGTTAAAATTCGGGATATAAACCGAAATTGAAGATGAAGTTAACAATGGGTACCGTCTGCATACTGATATCAGAGTCATACCAATGCTACGTATTATTTTTCATAAACTTTCAATAAATATCATGAGATATTTTGGTTGAAAATTAAAAAAGCATTATGCCGGGTTTTAAACTTGATTCTGTTCAAAATAATCTATAAGTATTGGTAAAGGTGTTAAAATATTCGCATGTCGTTGTGATGACAAACACATTAAGTAAGTATTTAAAGTACTTTCTATGTTTATTTATAATTTTCTAAGCTATGTCTCTTAAATTTATTATTAAATAGCAACCCCGCCAAACAGCAGATTGTGGCAAATATCGTTAAAAGGTATCAGTACAATAAAGTATAATATTGAGATCTTAACAACAGTACATAGGCAAGTATTACATATTGCATATACTTTTATATATATAGATAACTTGCATGACACACATGATTAGCTTCTACGCAATGTTACATTGATTAATGCCTTTTTATATTTCGTCTTTGTAACATTATTTTGTTCAAAACCTTCTGGTTGGGTATTAACTAATGTTTTTTGGCACTAGCACTAATGTTAAATACACTTCAAAATTTAGTTTAAAAACGTTATTTTATTCATAAATACATTAGAGAATATTAATAAATTCAATTCAGTTCAAGGTATATACCTATTTTTTAGACAAATACGAATAAATAAAAATTGTCATACATTTAACACAATTTCTCGAACAATAAAAGCAAAATCTTTTACATTTGGACGTGAAGCTTAAAAACGTGGTGAACACCGTTTATTACAAGACTAAGAATTAAATAAAATATTTACTTTTATTATAAATCTCGTAATATTCATTAGACCTTTGAATAGTTTAGATAGAAATAGATAAATGGAAAATCGTATATTCAAAGTAGAATGACTATTAGTCATCAAAGATATCGTAATGTGATCTATACTGCAAAAAATTTCCTTAAATAAATATTCATAGAAATAAATTTATTAACACTAAACCTACCAGTACCGGTTAAATTGACCGTTCTTAAACTTTTGTAAAACTTACATATTTATTAACGTTATAATATCGTTATCAAACTACATGACAATACTTAGAATATTCATATTATATTTTCTTCACTCTTTACTTTTAGTTATTTCCATTATTACCTGCGTTATATAATAAAATAACTTTTAATTACCGGTCAATTTGACCGCGTGCGGTAGGAACAGAAATACAAGAGTTGTCGGTAGGTTTAGTGTTAATACTTTATTATATAGGAAAAGTGAGCGCTAAGAGAGACAGGGGGAGGACTCGAGTGACCTTCGAAAACACAGTATCTATGATACTGGAGGAATTTCACGTAAAAAGCACGAGGACCCCCCGGAGGGCATGTATGAAGAGGATAATATCTATGGCCGAGACTAAAAAGGTATGCAGGGACCGTAGCGTTTGGCGCTCCGTCGTCTCTGGCTGCCCCGCAAGGTATAGGGCATGAAGCTAAATAAATAAATATAAATAATACTTTATATCATGGTCTTCGTATTCTAAAGATATCATTTGTCTGTCGGATAAATGCCTCTAATTCGTCATTTAATGATGCGACCGATATATATATTCTGGAAGTAGGAATTTAATTATCACATATGTTTGTTTTTTATAGTATTTTGGATATTTGTATTGTTTTAATTATTGAACCTCTGCTTTAAAGTTTTTGTTTATTTTATAACAAAATCGTTGAATTGGAATATAGTTAAGTAATATAATAAGTTAAAGAAGTTATAAAAAATATTCACCTTGTTTTAACAATCGAACAGTTTAAGCAAGCAAAATAACTATATCTATGATATTTGAAATCCAACTCTAATAAATAAATATAGCAACAATTATGGTCAGTCGTAAAAAAACGTTTCCTTCAAGTTCAGTCAGTTACGCCATTCTCTTTTTTTTTGTTATGGGGTAAAGTTAAAGAAATCCGACACCAAAACGCTTTATATTAAAATTTTTCCCCAGATCAGTAATTATATCAAAATTTCACAAACACAAACATTCTATTCCTTTATTAATTCAAGTATTTATAAATTTTCAATTCTAATTATTTAAAGAAACAAAAAATATATGCGATGTACTTTATACATTATATAAGGCACAGGACAAATAAAAAAGTTTATTATTTATTAGTTTATTATATTTTAGAATTAGTAACGTAGTATAGGTAAATTAAATAGAATTTAAAATTAAACCTATCTTTATTATTTTTTATATTATTTGTGTTTAAATGCATTCTTTTGATTCGAGAAATAAATAGAAAATAACTACTGAGGTATATTTTTAAATTAAATATATATGTACTTAGTTTTATATGAAACTATTATAAATGAAAAATTTATATGATATTAGATCGTGACTTCAGAAATTAAATTCGTTTAAATTATTTCAACAGACACTTTTGCAACGTAGTGTCTAGTTGCCTTAAGAATTAATTGTCTTAAGAACAGTGAAGACATAAATAAGCTAGGTCAAGCAGTTTCGTTAGTTTTCATATTGATTTTGTATTTAGAATAGATATCTTGACATAATAAGATTAGGTTTTTCTTATTTTCAGCCCTAAACTACAAATTAATTTGTTACGGATTTTGGACAGGAAAATGCTTCAGTTTCTTTTTTTAATCGTTAGAAATATAATAAACATAACGATTTTAAAAAATCTCGTTTTTTCTGCATCACATTATTGCCCAGCCTTCAATTCATCTCGTCTTGATATTATCATAGTTCTTAAGTTTGTTGGTGCCCAAGCTTAAAAGAAAAATAATTCTGCCTCGCCGAATGATGGATAAACAGGCTTTATATCGCGATGCCTCTAACTTAGACTGATCATCTATTTCTAACTTATCGACAGTAGATGAAAAGGTGGATATTTTTACTGGTTTTTGACTCACATTTACCACTAAAATCTGTAAAGGCCAAATATCCTCCAGCACCTTGGCTAATTCTTTGATTAGACAAACTATGCTAAGACGCAACAGAAAAAAAAACCCCTGATTTGAACATATCTGCCTTCAAAAAAGAGACGCTAAGCGCCGTTACATCTTTTCCTCTAGCGAAAAATTTTCTCCTTTAAAAAAGTGGAAGTTTTTCAAGTCTTTGGGTGTGGGTAAGTCAACTACTGATATAATTAAACAGGCTGACTTAAACTCACCTAATCTTCACCTTACGTATTAAATTTTTTTAAGCTTTAGCTTTTAACTCTTCAATAACTGTTATCCTCATCTACCTGTGATATTTTTCGCTTTCATGGCATTACGGAGACAGATGTTAAAAAGAATATCCTGGTCATTTTGAAGAAGGCACTTGGTAGTGATAGCATCAGCCGAGACATGTTTCCCATTCTTGAAATTGTAAGCTCGTTAATTTTTTACCTCTATACAAAAACCTATCCTCAATCTTGGAAATTGGCACACGTCAATCTCTACCCAAGAGATCTAACCCTTTCTCCTTTTCTCAATTCTGTCCTATCTCATCTGTAGGTGTACGACAACGTATATTATCTGTTCTTCTCTTTTCATTGTTTATTAATAAAATCACAAAAGTAATTTCATGTCACTACCATCTCTATGCAGATGATTTACAGCTTTATCGATACACTACAATAAAATTTCTGGCTTGTATTATAGAAGCTAATTAATATAATTAAGAAGTGGGCTTAGGAATACGCCCTCCTTGCGAAATCACAGCGCAACCAAATAATTACTATTAATTTATCTTCCTTGACTTATGATTCTAATTTAAAACCATTTATCAACAAATCTAAAAATTTCAGAATTGTTCTGGTTTGTAATCTCTCGTGGTAAAAGTAAATTGATGAAGTTAGCAGACAACTGTATTACTTTCTTTACTCCCTTAAGCGGTTGCAGAATGTCCTTCCCTTAAAAACTTTTCTCCTACCATGTCTCGACTACGCTGACGTCTGTTATTTCGATGCATCGTAGGAGCTGCTAAATAGACTCGATCGACTTCAAAATTTATGCATCCATTTTGTATACCGTTAGCATAAATTTGACCATATACCTCAATCTCGAACTCAATTAAAGCGGCTCCCTATCCGTCTTCGCCGGAATGTGCATGTTCCATCTCTTCTTTATAATATATTAATTAACTCCTCTCCCTTTTATTAACGTGAACGTTTCCAAGCAATTTAATTCAGAATAAGACCACATCGTTTGCGTGTCCCTTTAAAATCTCTGGAAGAGCCTCATTTATGAGGCTTGTACTTATTTTTATTCAAATTCTTTTACTGTCGTTGCGTCTGGTCGTTGAAATTCCTTCCAGATGATAGATATCTTTCATGGAAATCCAACCCTTAGCTAATTCAAGCTAAACAATACTACCTCTCCTCTTTATCATAATTAATATATGTAAATTAATATAATATGTATTTTTGGTATGCATATGTGATATATATATACTATAGTACTTGTATATCCAATCTAATTGTTTTAAAAATGTGTGAACATGGAAACAAAAATTTATATATATATATTTATATAGTGTATAGTGTATCTTTTAATATATATGTATTATATTGCAAGTATATTTTTTATAATAACAAAAAATATTTTATAGAAATTTTTGTTTGCATGTTTTTTTATGTATAATATTTAATTTACCAGTCCGCATAGTTAATTTCATTTTCCTTTTCGACAAAGGGATTTCTTAAAGAGATGATAAATTTTTACACATTTTTTTTCTTTATATATTTTTCTGTAATGTTTGTAAGTTAATGGTACATAAATAAATAATATATCTCTTTAGTATAATATAATCTTACCACATCACTTTAGGTATTCAAAACATTTATTGAATTAAAATACGGAACAATACGCGATCAAAACAACACCAACGTTGAATTCACAAATGGTTTCAAGTTGAACCTGTTTGAAGAATTTTGATAAAAAGTATAAACAGATGATAAAATAAGATCTAAATGAAAGTAATAGAGCCAACTTCCGGGCATAGTTTGTTTTTTTATGATTATGTTTACACATTTTTTAAACTTTTTTTTTAATCTAATTAGATTGGATATACAACTAAAATAGTAAAATAAGAAAATCAAAAAAAAAAGTACCCAGTTTTAGTAAGATTTATTACTATTTTAGAATTATGTTCGCCTTATTGTCACAACTTCAAACCACAAATTGTCACAACTCCAAGCTAATATTTCTAAGAAGTCCATTTGCCTCGGAAGCTACTAAGTTTTCCTTAAATGGCTTTGAAGTACTCGTGGGTGTTGTTTCAGACACTTTGAGAAACAGTGTTTTAGGGAAAAGCATGTACAGGCTATAATAGAAAACACAAAACAGACACGAAATTAAACTCCACGTCTGTTTTTAATATTATTAAGTGAAATACTGTAACTGGTATAGTTTATTTTAAGTAACGAAAACCACTAAACATAATATCAGTCATTTCGAAATGTTTTTTGAAATTTATATTGGAAATAATTTGATTATTGAAAAACAATAGTTCACTGCACGATAAAAATATATAGAAGTATTCTAGCACTTTAATTTTGGGTTACGAGATAAAATAATACTTTTATGCTGTCTTTCGAAGGATCTTCAAGATGAATAATCTCATCCTATTTGTTCAATGATAATGCTGTGAAGACTTCTAGTGCTGCGGGTAAGATAGAGTAACTGTGAAATTAAATGATGATTTGATCTCTGACGATCTGATGCTGTAAGATTTGTAGTTATGGTTTTGGGTAGACCTCGAAGAATTCGGTCTGCCCATTCATTTGTCCCCTACTTTCGAATTTTGGAAAAATTTCTTCATAGGAGGTCTTCTTATGACCAGCTGAGTCCGAAATGACCATTGGCCAAAAAGTTTATATATATATATATATATATATATATATATATATATATATATATATATATATATGCGTGCGTGCGTCCAGATTTGACTTTTGTCAGCACGATAGCGGCCGCAGTTTCGCTCGGATCGCTTTCAAACTTTGCACAAAAATCAACCATCCAAAAATGAAGGTCAAGTTCGTTAACCAGAGAAATCCAAACACAGGGGGCGCTAGGGCCTCACTTTTTCTGATTTCAGTTTTTCGACCATAACTTTTTACCTATGCAAAGAAGATCAATCGCGTTCATATTATATGATGTCTTTGATGAATACCTATAACTAATGTAGATAAACCGAAAACCTAACTTCAATAACTTAGGGGTAGGGTTAAAAAAACCGAAAATTTTTGGAAAAAAATTCATAACTTTTTTCTGGTAAACATTCTTACATCACAAGTATTTTTAATAGAAAGGTTATTTTTTACTTTAAATTTAAGTATTAGAAGTTTTGCCCGTAAAAGGTACCGTTTCCGAGAAAAAAATAAAAAACACTTTTATCTTGAAAATTTAAGGTAGGTAAAACCACGTCAACTTTTTTCTGGTAACATTCCCTAGTATCAAATATTTTTAATAGAAAGGTTATTTTTTACTCTAAATTTACGTACCAAAACTATTTCCAAAAAAGATACCTTTTCCGAGAAATAAAATTAAAACCGCTTTTTGCTTGAAAGTGTTTGATGTAAACAACGGAATCATGTATTATTCTTAGGTAGTGAGTTATATTTTAAACGAGTTACACACGAGGTCTACCCACGCGTGTCTCCCTGCGGGCACGGATTTTTTTATCTTAGATTTATATTTTATTAACAAAGTTTTGATCGTAAAAAAACATTTCTATTATCACTTCTATTATTAATACGAAGATATCAAATGGATTTCAAAATGGCTCGATGGTATTATAATTTACTATCAGCTGACAGTGATAAATCATTTACATAGCGACCGAGCAGAGAATGACTTCAACCGATTCAGAATACAGAATTACATTATACTAATATAATATGTAACATATGGACAACTATATAAATATTAAAGATCTCCTGATAACTATTAGCAAGTATAAGTATAAAAAAGACAAGAAATACTGAACTGAAAACACAAATAGTAAATACTGTTAATGTTAAGCTTTTCACAGTTTATTGATTACTTAAATCCAATAATACTTATTTGGTACTTTAAAATAGGACAACGTTTTATTTAATTCCAGTGTATCTTTTTCAACATGCAAATTTTACGTTTAGTATTACTTTCATCTTTTTTACACGTTTAGTATAAAAAAGATGAAAGTAATGCAAGTTTCTTTTTAAACCGTCAACCTAAATGCATATTTAAATGATCCTTTACATATTTATGTAAAAACTACGCTACTTAGTAATTCAATTAGAGAAAAATCCGTGCCCGCAGGGGGACACGCGTGGGTAGACCTCGTGTGTAACTCATTTAAAATATAACTCACTACCTAAGAATAATACATGATGCCGTTGTTTACATCAAAAATTTTCAAGCAAAAAGCGGTTTTAATTTTTTTTTTCTCGGAAAAGGTATCTTTTTTCGAAATACTTTTGATACTTAAATTTAGAGTAAAAAATAAACTTTCTATTAAAAATACTTGTGATGCAAGAATGTTTACCAGAAAAAAGTTATGATTTTTTTTTCCAAAAATTTTCGTTTTTTTTACCCCCACCCCTAAGTTATTGAAGTTAGGTTTTCGGTTTATCTACATTAGTTATAGGTATTTATCAATGACATCATATAATATGAACGCGATTGATCTCCTTTGTATAGGGACAAAGTTATGGTCGAAAAACTGAAATCAGAAAAAGTGAGGCCCTAGCGCCCCCTGTGACCGGATTTCTCCGGTTAACGAACTTGACCTTTATTTTTGGATGGTTGATTTTTGTGCAAAGTTTAAAAGCGATCGGAGCGAAACTGCGGCCGCTATCGTGCTGACAAAAGTCGAATCTGGACGCACGCACGCATATATATATATATATATATATATATATATATATATATATAAACTTTTTGACCAATGGTCATTTCGGACTCAGGCGGTCATAAGAAGACCTCCTGTGAAGAAATTTTTCCAAAATTCGAAAGTAGGGGACACATGAATGGGCAGACCGAATTCTTCGAGGTCTACCCAATAGTAGGATCCTTGCAAAGAGATTATAGCTACAGTTTTAATAGTTGGAAAAAAGCTTATATGAAGAATCTAGTAGAGTTTTGTCAAAGTCTGCAAAGTATTGATATAAAATGTTTTTTTCCATCTGTTATCCGTAAAAGTAACATCGGATAAATCACTTGCGTAGTGATAAAAATTAAAAGTCATTATTTTAAAATAAATGAATTTTGAAATATCCATACTAATTTTGTAACTATTAAGAAGTTTTCTCGAGAAGAAGAAGAAGTTGTAGTGTATAAGTGGAAACTGTAATAATAAGAATCGTTAATTAAATAATTCACTATTGTACGGTAGACAAAACTCGTAAATGTTATGAAGCATTTATTTGTTGAATATTAAATAAGAAGTTTAACAGGATGCACCTTTTTTATTTGAAGTATTTCAGCAGCTTTATGGAAACCTGAATTAAATATTAAATCCTGAGGATGGATATGAATAACGTTTCAAAAAGAAAACTGGGAGCGAAATGTTTAAAGTTAATATAATTTTAACTGGTGATTTTATTACAGAAATGTTTCTGCATGCATAGAATATTTGATTTTAAAATAATAATATAGGGTTAGTCAAAATGAATTCTAAACTTTATTCTGCTTCACACATCCTGTTACTTTTTCAGTTTATAAACTCCAGTATTTATTAGTTAAGAACATCTTTATTAATGTTTCCTTTTAAAAGCGTAAATAATTATTTGTTTATAAAAATTATAATTATATAGTTTTAATTTCCTTTAAATACTTATTTTAATTATTAATTTGTTAAGATTTTTTTTATCATAAAAAACCTTATAATTTAATATTAATTATGTTTAAAATGCAATTGCTGATAAATAACACAATACAAATTTTGGCAGAAATTCCATGGACGTGCAAGGCATGATACTGTGTTTTCTATAATAATATATAATGTATTTGTTTAAATTTCAGAGATGTCATATATTTTCCCGAATAACTACTAAGATCTGTACTGGAACTACAAGACACATAAGTACAATATATCTTCTCAATGACTAAAGTGAAGCGTCATCTTGCGGTTTGCTTGACATAGTTATCGTGACTTCTGTGTTCACTTGGTTAGTTTAAGATATTTATATATTGTATATTATTATTATGTATTATTATGTATTATACATATAATAACATATCTCAGTAATAGTGTCAACAGGTTAAATTTTGTTGGTAGGAGGTAATCTTCAAAACGATTATCTGATTTCAAAATATATCACAACAATATTAAAAGTAAATTTCAATAAACGATCGAAGGTTTTCGCTATATTTAGACTAATTGCCAGATGTTCTTCCATGCTTTAGTACGTTCTTTTTAAAGTCGTTATCAACCTCTAATCCGTTACACGACTGAACATCTTATAATAGAGGTAATGTTATTGCAGACAAAAATCATTCTTAGTATTTTTTATAATCCTCCATCCATAACAAATTATTTTAATTCCTTTGATATTATACTCGAAAAATTATATTCTATCTATATAATGGGTGATGTAAACACCTGTCTAATTAAAGACGACTACAACAAAAATAAACTCTTGTCTTTACTATTTTCCAGTAACATAAATTTATTACCTCTGTCGGCTACACATTATTTTCCTAGCAGCACTCACGCTCGGCTATGTGTAATTAGATAGATAGATAGATAGATACTACGCTTGATTTTATTATAAAGCACGGCCAGTGCTTACCTGATGCATTTTTTTATCATGATCTCATTTACTTCTCTTACAAGCTTCGTCCTCCAAAATCTCAATCTAATATACTTCTGCAATGTAACTTTGAAGGAATTAAAATGGAATGCCTTTATAAGGATGCTTGTAAAATAGATTGGTTAGCTATTACCAATAGCGATTCTACCTATAGACCTAAAAGTTGAATTATTAAATTAAACAATTAATCATTTATATGACACTCATGTTCCTGTCAAACCGATTAAAATTAAACATTTTCCAGCTCCGTGGTTGAAAGAGGAATTGAGAAACCTGATGGAGAAAAAAAATCATGCGAAATATAAATTTAAATTAAACAACAATGATGTCCATAAAATAATTATATATAAACTCGAAATCGCTGCAATACATCGTGTAGAGACGACGACGACGCTATGTCTATCGAACTCGGTGATACAGCAAAAACGTGGAATTTTTTTGAATCGCTCGGAGGCGGTAAATCACCCTCACCAAACACACCTTTCATGGATATCAATATTGAACTCCTTAATAAACATTTTTTTTTCGTCAAAAGTCATTGACAGCGCTAATAAAGAACGTTCTTTAAATATTCTTTCATCTTTTTCGACTCCTGAGTTTTTGCTTTCTTTTGATTTTGTCCTTTCACTAAATGCGATGTTGAGAAGAAAGTACAATCAATATCTTCTAAAGCTGTTGGCGCTGATAGCAGCCGTAGCATGATCATTCCAATCCTTGATTTTCCATTTCAATTAGCTCATTTCCCGATTCATGGAAATGTGATCAAGTCATTCCTCTTCCTAAAAAAATTTAACATTAATAAATCTTAATGAGTGATTTCAGCTGAAAGATATTAATATTTTTACTCTAAAAGTCCTAAAGCGAGTTTCAAAATTTTAAAGCTACTATTTTTTTTTTAACATTAAATTTTTATATTAAATATATAAAAGTGGTTAAATGTCTGTGAGATTAAAAAAAAAAGAATAATTACACATCTTATTTATTTATTTAATTAAAAACTATATATATATTAAAACAAGTTATAAAACAAAACTAATTAAACCATAGATTTAAAAACGCAAACACAGATAGATAAAAGTTATACAACATATTTGTATCGAGTGTAAAAATAGAATTGAAAAAATAGGCGCATTTCAAGAAATATATTATCTGTATGATACTTTACTAACAATAACCTATATTTTAATATCTAAATATTTTAAATTAACAAACAAAGAACGCCGGAGCCCAAGAATATTATAAGAAGGATATTGGAATCACAAGGAGTACGGTGTCAGAAGTGAGAGCACTTCTGAAGAGAGCGACAAAGCCGGATGTGTCAATTTGACGCCATCTTGAGATGAGCTCTGAAAGGATTTTTGTTACAACTTGACCTAGATATATGGTCATGGAATGACAATAATAATAAGCCAATAGCGTCCAGATTTTATGATTTTTCCTAAACAAATATATAATTTATTTTTTAATACGGTTAATATATTGATATGTCGGGAATAACAACAAAATTGACTCATATAGGTACATAAACCACTATATTTATTTTATTATTGAATACACGCGAGTGCTAATTCGAATTCCCCCAAAAAAATAATTTCCGCTTATAAATACACCGCTGCTCTTCACAGCTCCTCACCACGCCTCGCTGCCATTACTTCACTCCCCATCTTAGCCAAGAAATAACTTCCGTTACAGTTAGCCATCCTAAAATAATTGCACCGCAAATGGTGCAATAAAATAAATGCAATATTAACTATATTAACAATATTTATCATGACTGAGTTTCATTATTTTACTTCTTGTAAATAACCTTTTAATGCAATTTAATTTTATTGTTGAAGAGCACTTGTAATATTATTTGACTTTAAACGATTTGGAAGTAATTTACCTTTATAACAAAAGAAAAATTTCATATGGATGATGTCCTTACTACTTACTTACCTATACTTTCATTAATTGTATTACTCAATCCTCACACTGTATTAAGTCAACATTCTGAACACATATTTACATATTTGTTACGAGTACGTAAATAATTAAGCAACCTTCTATTATAATGCTCAACTTGACCTTTTGCAAGCAACAGAATTTAATGTTTGATGTATTTGATATTGATTTCAAAACCCTTTAAATATTCTACTTGAAAAAGTAAAAGTTTTCTTAGTACTCTCCTTCAGCTGCAATACATTCCTTTAAAGGTTAAGGCCACTTATCAATACCAAGACGCACTCTTTCTGTGGGAAGGTTCTTCACTACCCGTCGTATGGATTATTTTAGGGTCTCCAAATTATCATGTTATTTAGAGCAAGCCTTACTCTCTAAAAGACTATAAATTATAATACAGCAGATTAAGATTTGGTCTAGATAGCGGTCAGTCTTTAGGTCTGATGAAGTCCGAAAAGTTAGTTTCCAACCAAGATTGAATGGATCGAGTTTTTGACCTGGCTCCGAGTCATGCTGAAAGAATCATTCTTGGTTATTGAACATGGTGTTGTTAAGGGACTTAACTTCCTTGTCAAGCATTGTATCTTGATATACTTGCGGCGATGTTTTGATACCTTTTTCACTAAAATATAGCTTAGTCACTCCTTCATAGCTAATTCCCCAACAATTCATTCCTGAAGTTAGATAATGACCACGTTGTATGTTGTAACAATTTTTTTCTGTTACCTGTTTATTTTAATTTTATTATCCTATTTTATTAATTATTATTTAAGAAATGACCCGTGCATCTTTTATAGGCTGTAAGTCTTAAGTCGTCTTTTAAAATATGGGACATGGTTCTAGGTGCCATCTTCGTTTCCCGAAATAAAACAATTTCGCTTTCGCTAAGCTTTCGCCCAGGATTTTAATAATTGGTTAATAAAATACTTGGTTACCCACCTTATGTAATGCAATCATTTGCCAATTATTGGGTCCCCAGTAAGGTTGATACAAAAATTATAGTAGTTAAGTTTAGTAATAAGTTGTTTAGTAGTGCATGTTGTTTAATTGTTTAAAAGAGTGATAAATAGCATCCCTAAAAAAATATTCTATATGGAAATTTTTAAAGATAATGTTAACCGTTTTAATATGTAATATAAATTTCAAAATAGTTAAAATCTGTTTTAATATAAATTTCAAAATAGTTAAAAAATTTGCTAAGTTAGTACCCTCAAATGAAACTACAACTAAATTATATTTTAGTTTACGCATATTTCATCTTCATTGGTCTTATTACCAGTTACCGAATCAGATGTAAATACGCAAATTAAGAAACTTAAAACAAATTGTGTTGTAGGTATTGATATGCTCAGGATATGCTCAAGATTTCTTAGGACTTACCCAAATTACTCACTACCGACTATAACTCACATTTGTAACTTAGCGCTTTCTGTGCGTAATTTTCCGTCATCTTTTATAAAGTTTGTCATAATCCCAATTTTTAAATGTGGTGATCGATCTAATATAAACAAAAATGGTTCAATCTCAATTTTGTCAGCTCTCTCTAAATTAATTGAGGGTTGGTTTAACTCCAGACTGATTAATTATCTAGAAACCAATAAACTTTTATCAACAAATCAGCTTAGCTGTAGCAAATAGCTTTAGGGCTGGTAGATATACGGATCAAGCTGTTAACAAACTGACAAACTACGTATATAGTTACAAATTTAGATAAAAAAAAGAAATCAGTAGCCATATTCAGGAATATATATATCCAGGGATCTAGCTCGGGCGTTTGAAAAAAACGTTGATATTTTAGGTATTCGTGTTGCACAATTAAAACTGCGCAAAGATTATCTCACAAACACAATACATAGCCTCTTGGTGTTTCTCAGAGCAATATCTTGGGACCAAAGTTTTTTTTGGCTTATTAAAACGATCTCTGCGTTTAAAAACTTAAAAATATAACTATTATTAGTTTTGTAAATGATACGGTTCTTATGTTTAGTGCTGATTCATGGCCTGATGTCTTAAATTACGTTTAAGTGGGCTTAAATATAGTGACTCAATGGTTAAATACTAATAAATTAACCCTAAACACTGAAAAAGCTAAATATATGACATCCGCTACTAGATCACCAGATCAGTGAAATTTAGACCACTATGAGGTAGCACTCAGGCTTGTCCTTATAATAAAGGTATTTGCTTGTATCCCAAAATACAAAAGACTAACCAACTGAAATATCTTGGTATAAACGTTGACTACAAATTATCCTTTCTTCAACATAGTATTTTTTTTACTTTTAGATTGCGCAAACTTATATATATACTTATATTTAAGAAGTTAAGTCGTGTGGCGGACCAAAATCTGATAAAGGGAATATTTATCTTTATGACAATCTTTGATAAGGTATTGTAATATTTCATGGAGGGATACCTTAAAAATCAATTTATTGAAATAAAAACGTGATCAAAGATCAATTTCAAAGGTTTTGCCTACCCTTCAGATACTTAAAAGAGGAACTATGTAATCTTTGTAGAGTACTTACAATTAGACATCTTTTTATATTACAAATTTCCGAAACAACACTTCCATTTAAAATATGTCCCCACGCAAAATAAACGAACAAAAATACAAATGTCCTAGTAAAAATTTCATCTCCATCCTCTCTTTTTCCCTACTTTACAACAGAATAAAATATAAATTAAAGATTATTTACCCTTTAACAAAACATTTGTGCAAGGTTACTACCAGGTTTAGAATATAAAACAACCGAAAACTTATTATTTATTACTTAAA
This sequence comes from Melinaea marsaeus rileyi, assembly GCA_918358865.1. Lineage (NCBI taxonomy): Eukaryota > Metazoa > Arthropoda > Insecta > Lepidoptera > Nymphalidae > Melinaea > Melinaea marsaeus. Next base: position 22,786,014 of record OU911089.1, read on the forward strand.
TCCCAAATGGTGCTGGACAAAATAATAAATAAATATATATTTAGGTATATAATTGCTATACTCACACTCATATTATATCTTTGGATTAATATACCAAAATATATTACAATGTTAAATAAATAATAATAAGTTTTTTTATATAGATATCCATATCTGAAATTTTTACCAATGTAATAATATATCAGGCAACAGCCGAATAAAAATCTAGTTAAATTCAAAGATATTAGAATCATAGAGTAATAAATTCTAATGACGGTACCTTTTCATAGATAAAAAATTAAAAAAATGGGACCATAACATTTGCGTTTGAACCCCTTTTCAGAAACAAGTAATTAAAAGAAATTTAATTGTGCAAAGTTAATTGGCGCTGTCGCCAGTTACAAATTTACTTGAAACTGAGCTAGGTTGGATAAATAAATATTAAAATCGCCTGAGGACAGGGAGAAATTGACGAAAAATTATTTAATCGTGACACACTGGTGACGATGAGTTTCCTTGTGCTTAATATCTTCTATTTTATAAAAGATCAAGGTATTATATTACTTAAAATACTTTTTATATAAAGAAAACATGGGTTTTTTTGATTATATGTAGTGTAAATAAAAAGTGAAATAATATTTAACTTCTTATTGAAAATTTTTATCAAAAGCCCTCACCTTTTTACTATTTATGTATGATTACACTTAGTATAATTGCCATACATACGTATGAATTAATTATATTTTTTGAATAATAATTAATATTAATATTCTACAGTATGTTAAGAACTTCCTACAAATATGTAATCCTTCCTATAATAATGTAATCTAAAGGAATCTAGAGTCGTATAGTAGCATAAAATACGAATCCTGAATAAGCTCCGATTATACCCAGGTTGGTTTTTATACGCACTCCACAGTTATTCCTCACACGCCTAATAAAACCCGAATTGTATCAAAAGGGTCATTTCTATTACGGTTGTTAGTTTTATTGCGAACCAACACACTTGAAAAAACATTTACTAAACCATAACTAACCTTATATTTTTTTGCAAATAAAAACTTTAACATGTCGGATTTGTAAACAACGTCAACAAATACAATAAAATAAGTAAAAGTTACCAACAGATATCAATTCTTAAGTCAGACGATATCAATATTTGATAAGAATGGAGCAAAAATTTTTAACAGCCGAATAAATGTCTCAAACCGAGGCGGATCCTTTTCCTATATTATGTATCAAGAAGACCGTAAATCCTTACTTTCCCTGATTTGTGGTTATTGACCATGAATTATGAAAACGGTATTATATTAGGTCTACAACTTTGCTCCTGCCGTTTTTTTTTAATTTTAAAAATTATATTAAAAAAAATGGTATCTTATTTATGTTTCAAAGTATTGTCCGTCACTTTCGACTACTTTGGCCCATCTTTCAGGCAACAAACGAATCCCGCGTCGGAAAAATTCTTCATCCTTTGATAAGATCCAAGAATCGATCCATTCTTTCACTTTTTCAAAAGAATCGAAGCACTGGCCCGCCAGGCCGTGTGCCATCGACCTAAACAAATGGTAATCAGATGGAGCAACATCTGGAGAGTATGGCGGGTGAGGTAGAATTTCCCATTTCAGTGTTTCGAGGTACGTTTTGACTACTTTCGCCACGTGAGGTCGAGCATTGTCGTGTTGCAAAATTACTTTTTCGTGTCTATCAGCGTATTGCGGCCGTTTTGCTTTTAATGCCCGACTCAAACGCATTAATTGCATTCGATAAAGTGCACCAGTAATTTTTTCAGAAAGTTTTAGCAGCTCATAATAAATTACGCCAAGCTGATCCCACCAAATACACAACATGACCTTGGATCCGTAAATATTCTGTCGAGGTGTCGCCGTAGGAGTGTGGCCGGGCAATCCCCATGATGTGCGTCACTTAGGGTTGTCGTAGTGCACCCATTTTTCGTCCCCAGTAACAATACGATGAAGAAATCCTTTTCGTTTTTGTCTTTCAAGCAGCTGTTCACAAGCAAATAAACGTCGCTCAACATCTCTTGGTTTCAACTGATACGGTACCCAGTATCCTTGTTTTTGGATCATCCCCAGCTGTTCCAGGCGTTTTGATACTTCTTGCTGAGTTACTCCCGATGATTTTGCTAGCTGTTCTTGAGTTTGGCACGAGTCTTCATTAAGTAAAGCCTCCAGTTCATCATCTTCAAAAGTTTTTTCTCTGCCACCGCTATGCCGATCTTCAAAAACATAATCACCGCTTTTAAAGCGCTGGTACCACTCGCGACACGTTCTTTCACTAATAGTATCATCACCATAAGTACTTGAAATAACCCGATGAGCCTCGGTCGCCGATTTTTTCATGTTGAAATGAAAAAGTAAAATCTCCCGCAAATGACGTGAATTCGGTTTATAAGTTGACATATTTAATTAAGTGTAACTATATGACGCAAACTAAAATTAACTAATATCGATGTAAGGTTATATTTATAGATGTCAAAACTGATGGAAAACAACTGTGATTTATTTATTTGAACTATTACTGGCTACTAGCGCCATCTTTTGGAAAACGGCGGGAGCAAATTTGTAGACCTAATAAATCTTATCCTTAATTAATAAGGATGCTGGATACGTATTATGGTTATTACATAGAAGGTAGTATGGTGAGGAAGCCTATTTCTTACATAAGTTACTGTTCTCTCAAATCCTTGCTTAATTTTCACCTCGACACTATTATATGCGGAACCTAAATTGACTTTCATTCAATACTTAAAGACTGGAATAATTAATTTTGTAAGATTATAATTGCTGTTTCTTATAGTTTGTATAATTAGCTTCTAATTCACACAATGCTGGACTACTTTTATTTTTTATGTAATATTATCCGCCAAAAAAAGTTACTATAGCCGGACTTAATGTTAAAAGCATTCTCTGCCAATCAAACCTGAAAAAAAATATAGTAAAATAGAATAAAATATAGTGGTAAGAAATATATTGGAAGACGCGGTTGGAGTTATGATTTATGTTTTGAATTGTTTGATTTCCAAGCTTTGTTGATTGTTAAGTAAAAAAAAAGTCTCTAAATATTTGTAACAAAGTATTACTACATCACTGAAAAAAAACGCCTTATCTATCAAAAGGTCCCAGCTGATAACTGCAGACGGATATGTGACACGCCACAATCTTCTTTGAACAGTCTCGTATTTTATATCATCGAGCAAGACCATTTTATAAAGATCCATGGGAATGCATATCTCTCCGTCTTTATCGCCAGTATATAAAGGGATCAACTAAACGTGGAGAGGCTATAAAGCGTGTTACTCAAGACACTCGCCTGCAGCTACGAATCTCTTTTGTCTGATGAAGTAAAAAAGCTAGCGATTGTTTTGTGTGTACTCATGTTATATTTTCAAGTGGTGAGTTTTCTTTTGTCTTTTATCTGTAGGGCGACTGTTAAAGTAAAGAAAATATTCATATTCCCAAAAGTATTATTAAAAAATATATATGTATTTATATATATATGTATTTGTATTTATATATATATATGTTTAAGTTTGACTTATATATATATTAATAATAAATTTTCAGTCAGTTACTACACAACGTGATTTATTTATAAACTGACTAACAATTTGACAGACAAAAGAAATATCTAATGGACATGTTCTATTTTCGCTTTATTTAAAAAAAAACATATGGTTTTTAAACAAAAAAAAACTTAAAAACAACAACAACAAACAAAAAAAAACTTAAAAAGTCCTACTTGTTTTTTTCATAGTTACTTGTTGGTCTCCAGTCTCTTACGAAGAACAATTAACAAACAATTAACTGTTCCGTGACTGTCTGTGCCAGAGCACTCTATCGGTCTGTCTCTGGTTGCAAGTGGACATGTACGACTATGTCAGAGTCTACGCATGCGTCCATAGGTCCCTTAGTGGTAATGTAGAAACGGTTCAACTCTTAGGCCATGTCCAGGCGAAGATTGACGATCTGCTTTTACAGACTCTCTCCGCCAAAGTCATAGTCCTCGTAGTAGTAAGGGATCTGTAACATTACAAATGCAGCATTAGGACGCCGATAGATCACTGTCTGTTCTTGCGTATTTTAAACTTAATTTCGTCCTTACAAGTGTATGATCTTGGCAACGGTCAAGATCTGAGATGTTACAAGTAACAACACAAATTCTGTTTACGAATTTCTTGTTTTTTTTCAGTTACAACTTTTACAATACTCTATTTTTGCAAATACACATTGCTGTTTTTTGCATTTTATGTGATATGAAATGAAATTTTTGTTAAATTTATACAGGTTTCAAAATAAACACAAAAAATACAAAAACAATGTAGCAGATATAAAACATTTTTAAAGATTGTGCAAAAGTCCAATCTTCCAAGTTTAATTCGATTAAAGTTTCTTATTAATTCATGAAAGTGATTGATGTTGAAACACATGTTGATTTTTTCTTGATTTAAACTTGGTATTCAATTGAATTATAAGTTTTGGAGGTGTACTCAAAGATGTTAAGAGAAAAAGACAGCTCAAAAATAGGTTTAGCAAAATTACAGTTAAGAACAATAACAATAACAACAAAAGTATAGACGTTTAATATTTAAAAACGTTTTGGGAACTCGGAATGACATTATAATTTCTCTATCATAGTTATTGTAATAGACAAATTATAGTAAACAGACCACAGGATATAAAGATAATAGTAAAACGTAATGGACGTGCAAGACGCGGAAGAATTTCGTAATTTTTAACGTCATTAAATACGTTATGGCTTTGGACTGTTTCCTGCTTGCTCGTTAGATAATTTACATTGCGACTTCACGACGTCGTATCGTTTTAATTAACACCAGATTTGTCCATTACTTGGTCTGCGTGAATAAAAAATTTTATTACTTGGATTTGTAGACATTTGACATTTATATATATTTTCCCAAATTATATAAACAATGTAAATCGATTGTAAATCGACCAACTGCTTCTCGATTTACAAGAGAATAACCGACTCAACGGATAGATAGTTGAGTCAATATTTTGTTGTATTTTCATGTACTTTTTACGTAATATTTCTAGTTTATATTTATTTTTGTACTTGTTTCTTATGTATTTAAGTTATTTTTTTTATTAAAAAAATACGATGTTGTGTTGATCAAAGTCAATATATCATCTCAATAAAATAATACATAGCAAAATTTAAAAGTAAATAAATTAAAAAAAGAAAATAATACAGAACACTGTTACAGAAAAGCATGCGTGTTAATAGACTGCATTGTAGGCTCTAATGGAAATATAAAATAAAAAACGAGGTCTGTTTATAATAGTGATAGAAAAAGTTTGCAAGGATCCTTATGTTTTATTTTTTACCTTTCTTAAATAAAAAAAATAGCATTTTTTTGTTTAATGTTTCTAATACTCATAATTTAAATGATAATAACTTAACCTGACTTCGAGTGTAACCCAGAATATAACTGGCCTTGTGAATTCTATCTCTAAATGAAAATTTTATTGTGAGTTAGTATGATTTGACTGAGTACTTTGTGTCCATGATCAGTAGATTTATATAAGTTTATGCAAGAAAGGAATTAAAATATGTTAAAGAAAAAAATATCATTTTAATATTCTATATATATATATGTTTTTTACAATTTTAGACAATATTAGTGGCAAAGTTTGCATACTAACATTGTTGTACCAGAGATTTCCGTATTCCAGTTGTTGCAGGTATTTCAACATCTTTACGCTTTATTGCCAGTGCTGTGCTGTGTAAATATCTTATAAAATCGCTGCTAGTGTTTACATTCTTAAATATTAAAACGTTCCGTCCAACGGTGCAGATAATTGTCATTTAATATGAAATTTAATTTATGTTAAATACTTAAATATTTTGAAAATTTGTATGTTCAATTGTTTCTCTTTGAATCCTGATAAATAATGTTATTATAATATTTAACTGTGGCTCGTTATTAGAGGTGATTTTTAGGGCTTTATTTAGTTATTAGTTTTATAGTTTTTTGAAATCATAGGTGTGTGAAGTCGAATGCAAAATATAGTGTACAATAAATCTTATTTTCTTTTTTTTGTAGATGGCTTTTTGGTTTCTTGTCCAAAATAATATAACATTAATTAACACTTTCGCTGCCACCAGACTTTCAGAAATTGAGTCCTGTGTGCTGTTTCAATTTTTCATATAAACATTTGCATAAAGGCATTTAAATAAACGGAAAAATAGTAAAAAAAATGTTGAGCCAATTAAATACTATAAAAAATTGACTTTTAATTGCTCCGTACATGCTAAGGCCCTGGGGTGAAACACGGGGTGAAACTTGCGTCTCCGTACACGCTACGGAGCTGACAGTGAAAGTGTTAAAGTCATTTGAGTGTCACTTTTAAATCTTATGACGTATCTTTAAATCATACGTCACTGACATATTATAAGTTCTTATGTTATTAAAGAAATATTTGTCTGTTTTTTATTAATAAACTATTTTTATATTTTACTTAGATGTTTACGATACTCATGTATGTTATATTAAATAAAATAGCCAACAATCTCATGATATTTTTTATACAGGGTAGCCATTTGGCTTGAATATTTATTCATGACTACTGTGATATTTCCCTGGGGCCAGCGTTTTCTGTTTTAGTTATCTTTTCACAAAGTTTTGTCATTTTGTATTCTCTCTGAAGTCATTTAATTATCCAAGATATTATTCCCATATCTTTAAAGATATCATGATGTTTAAAGTATTCCATCGAGAATACAAAATTACTTATAATACAAAGCAAATCTAATAGACGAATATTATAGTTCTACCTACACTAAACTAACCAATAATAGCGGAAATAAATAAATAAACGTAATTCTTTGGCCAAATACACCAATATATATAAAAAATAAACTCGTTAACTTCTTACGTATACTGTTAAGTTAAATTTAATTATAGAAAAGAACGAAAAGTTATTTACAAGAGAAATAAAATAGATAGTAGTTGAAAGTTTGTTTTTGTTTTAGTAAACATTTATTTTTCTTATAATAACATATGTTGTTAAAAAATGTAAAGCCACATTTAAAAATATATATTTTCTCTAGACGATTACCATATCTTTTTTTACAATAAGAAAGAACAGTTATTCTTTAATATAAATTTTTCAAATATATGAGAACCTTACATTCAAATATATGAAAAAAAATAATTACATTTTTAAACTTTTAAATACTGGACATTACGTATTTTTTTTGCACCTACAGGATAAAGTAAAATGAATAAGTAAACTGTTTTAAAGATAAATTCAGATTTAAAACAATTTACATTAAAATATATTAAAATGAACACTTTTGACAGGATTAAAAGAAAGTGGTACTATTAATTAATTCAGCATTTTTGTTAAGTCAAAGGATTATATTTCTGTGAAAAAGGGTATTAGAAGTAACAAGGTTTAGTTAAAGCTAATTGAAGTCATAAACTTTATTGATAAAGCAAAGTAATCAATACATTACGTAAAATACTTATTATGTAATCAACGCTACAAATAAAATAAATTTGAATTTTTTCGACACAATTTTTTTTAAGTCCATGGCTTTTTTCATAACTGCTGCTAGTTACTGATTTCGTGAACAGTTTTATTTCATAATCTTATTTTAATAAACAATATTCGAAAATCAATTCAAAAGATCTTGTGTTAATTAAGGGTTTTTTTTAATCAATTATATCAGATCTGTATTTAAATTCAAATTCAAATTATCTTTATTCATGTAGGCATTTACACGCTTTTTTGAATCGTCAATTACTACAATACAAAAAGGTTAGTGTAGTCAGTCCGTAAGTAAGCTAACACCGGCTCGGAATGCTGCTCTGTTGAGAAGAGCCGGCCAGAAACTCAACAGTTGCTCTTTTCAAAAGAAATATAACAATAGGTGATGTACATTATAATATAAATCCTGCAAATGTTTCAACAACTTAAGTTCCACATATTTCGATCCACTAAAAACTCTTGAACGTTATAATAAGCTTTATTTAACAATAAACTTTTGATTTTAGATTTAAAACTAAGAAATGGAAGGTCTAAGATATCTTGTGAAACTTTATTATATATGCGTATACTCAAACCCATGAAGGATTTATTAACTTTTTGAAGCCGAAACTTTGGCGTTACGAGTTTGTTTTTATTTCTCGTATTTATCGCATTTATTAGCATTTATTCTTGTAATTATTTTTAATTACTTTAAAACATAATGTAATATTGTATGAATTATCTATTTAAAGTTTATGTACATGTGATAAGATAATTACTATTGAGATTACACTGCTCTGTAATGGATCAGGATACCATATTTTAACTTCAATTTACTCCAATTCAAAGTTTTACTTTACAACATCGAGTTCTGACTTGGTTGCTCAACCAAAAATATACTATTTTCACTACTATAGTTAAGTTTTTAATAAAATTGTTACTTAGAGTTGATATATTTCAAAACAAAAACAAACATACATAAGGTGTACGATGTGTATTATATTATATTAGTTAAGTTAAAATAAAACTCAGTTTTAAGATAATTATTTTAAATAATATTATCTTGGTAAGCTGGACTGTCCTCACAGACCGTTAAATAATAAAATAAATAACACAACATACAAAGCTGTTACGGAAGCGCTTCGGGAAATCGGATTAGACACAGGAAGTGAACCCGGGACGTTTATAATTAAATAAACGTATAAAATAACATTTTCTAGACTTATAACGTTTATAAATTTGTACTTGTTGATCATTACTTTTTCCATACATGTATATAGAAGGTAAAAATTAAAACTATTTATCCAAATGAAAAGGCGAATATTTAACTTTCAGGGTTATCATAGCCTATATATAACACCGTTACAATATAGATATGGGTAAGGATACGGTAGAGCTAATACGTAATGAGACCATTTATTTTTATTGTTCACGCGATCGGAGTCAGGAAACATAGCAAGTTAATACTTTAAATATTAAAGTATATATATAATAACATAAAGGATTTATAACATGAATAGGATTCATGAATAATGCATGTCACGTTAATTGAATACATTTTCTGTAAGTCTATGATATAATTTATATAATGTTAAATCTTTAATTTAGAAATATAAATCTAAAGGCCAATTATTGATAAACGCATACATTGTATAACAATACTAATGTCGGTATCGTATATAAAGATTATCTTACCTATAATCTAGAAACAGAAAATAAATATATACAAAACATTAAAACCGCAGGTGGAAGACTGAAACTAATGTGACAGTGTTGGAAATAAAATGTCCGGAGAAATAAAATCAAAACATCAAAACTACCCAAGTTATTCAAATGAAAGAGAACTTGAAAATTAACGCGTTAAGTGTCAAAATCGCTTGAAACATACTATTGTTATGGTCCTTGGGATAATTTGTATGTATTTTCTTTTGAATATAGGGGAAAATGAACGTCTAGGGATATATACAAAATAAATTTAAAAGATGTGGAGTAAATGAAAATGGAATTGAAGTATTAATTATAAATAAGGAAATTAACATTCTGAACAGAAAAAGTAGAAAAGAGTTTTTATAAAATATATATTTAAGTAGTCATGTCTATAATTGAGATAACAAATACTTTTTTTAATAGTAAAGAAGATAATTAAGTCTTAATAAATACAATCTGACCTTTCTATCCAACAAAATTTTGTATACAAAATCGATCTTGCCCTCAATATCCCTTTAAAATTCGGGGACAGCTAACAAATTTTGTGTAATATATTTCATTATCGACTTATTTCTTGCATCACGATCTTATTTTTGTTTATGAAATAAAAAATGGTATAATATATATTTTTTTATATTACAGTACACGACGCTTGCGTGCGGCGGTATAGATTTTAAAAGTGGTGATTTTGACTTGAAAGATAAAGAACAACTAGGTCAACCGAAAAAAAAATCAAAGATGCTGAATCACAAGCATTGCTGGACGAAGACGACACACAAACTCAACAACAAATGGCGGAAAGGTTTAACGTTGGTCGCCAAACAATATGTGACCGTCTGCATGCCATGGGAAAGATTCAGAAGGCAGGGAAATGGGTACCTCATCAGCTGAACGACAGACAGATAGAAAGGCGCAAAGCAGTGTGCGACATGTCGAAAAACGGGAGAGACAGAAGAGCCTATTTTAAACCAAGCAAGCAGCACCCGTTCACGAGCATAACGCAAAGGTCAGCCATCACCCCTTCTACCATATTTGAGGGACTGGGGCAACTCGGCCCCCATAGCTACCGCAAGTAATGACTTCTAAGGGAGTGGTGTGATGCAGCCAGTAAATCTAACGAGTGTAATAACAAAAACATTGCGTACGTACTCAGTTAATCGTTAAAATCAATTTATTACCAGGTCATACCGTCGTTAATGTTAACTTTTACACTCTTGAATGAGATCTTTACATAATTCCGTAAATTGTAAAATACTTCAAAATATTGCAAAACTATTCGGTTTGAGAAAATATAATAGCGACCATAATATTTTTTTCCACGACATTTTTTCGACAAATGGCTACTAAGAAATTTTGTATAAATCTATGAGTGGCAAGGAGTCGCCTCTTACACGTGATTATAGTACGGTTAAAAACGAGCATCATTTTTCCTACACATAAGTTTTTAAACTGTATTCGAAAAACTGATAAAACAGTTTTTAATTTATTTTAGATAATATATTGTGAAAACAAAAATGTCTCTTGTGAAAAAGGTATGTGTTTGTTCACAGTTAAAGAATTAAGGCCTTTTTTATACTATTTTTCTAAATACAAATGATAGACTCTTGATAGAATTAGACTTAAGTACAATTAACTTGCAGGCAACAGTGACTGATTGATGTTCATTGAATAATATTAAAACAATATAATAAAAATGAGCATTATGGTATAAAATAAAATTGGTGTATATTTAATATATGATAGAAACTGTTTTTCCTAGTCAATAACAACATATTTTAGTAAAATACTCTGCGGATCGCCTGAGGGGAGGACCTTTTAGTATTAAGAAAATAATATCTTTTGTTTTGTACAAAATATACATTGAAATTTGAACACTGATTATATTTTTAAGTCAATTAGTAAAATAAAATTTATTGACAAGAGTTTGTAATATGACTGTTTTAATTTACGAGATCTGTAAGAAGTGCCGAATTATGGATTGTGTTTGACCCCAAATTGATAGTACAAAATTATTCTGATAAAAACAACCTCTGGGAGATAAGCGTGTCGTTTTAGTGGCTCTTATATCACACGTAACGAAGGTTTTTGTACTAGAATTAGTAGCAATTTATTTTATCCCAGGTCAGGCTTAAAAACAACCCTTCTGATCCACAAGTGAAGAAGTCTTGAGATAAATTTGCACTTTAACGAAGTATTTTCTGTAATCTAAGAGGGCTTTGAAGAACCAATGCTCACTACTACTGTTTAATATTTACTACTAATCTTTAATCTAAAGTGACCTTCGAAAACACAGTATCTATGATATTGGAGGAAGGTCACGTAAAAAGCATGAGGACCCCCCGGAGGGCATGTATGAAGAGGTTGATGTCTGTGGCCGAGGCAAAAGAGGTATGCAGGGACCGTAGCGTTTGGCGCTCCGTCGTCTCTGGCTACCCCGCAAGGGATATGGCGTGAAGCTAAATAAATAATAAATAAATAATAAATACTAATCCATAGTGCTATACAAATATCTCAGATTTGTGTGCACCTTTTCCTTGGTATTTTTTTTTTATTAAAAATTTATTTGATCCTCTGTATATACAAAAAGAGATTGATGAACATAAGTGCCAATAGAAAATTGCAAAAATCACTAATTTTACATGCCTAGATGCCGCTACAAAGGTAAAATAGCATTAAATATTTTATTTTACACTAAAAATCTGTTCTTTTTGTTAAATCGGAAGTACCTTTCAAGTCTTCAAGATCAGAATACATTTGTAGTTCATTTTAATTATTCTTATAATTTAAACAAAAAAATAATAATATTTAGTAACATCCGATTATAAAGAATTTCAATTCTTGCAAATAAACTTTATCTTTTTCTGATATTAGTAGATTTTAAAAATACAACAAACATCAACCATACAAACACAAATCTCTAATAATGTTTCACGCTTCAAACATTTTGTGCATTTGTAAAATTTCACAAAAATGTATTCTTTTGTACATTATAAACTCAAATATTTTAAATGAGACGAAGCTTCTTAGAACTAGCCGGGCTCATCGCGTTGCAAGAAGAGGAGTGCAAACCCCCCTTTACCATGCGCACACACGCTCACCTTCACTGTTCACGCTCCTCTCCCTACCTAACCAAAATAAAAACCCGAAAATTAATTAAAAAAAAATATGGCGCCGTTGCTATTAATAAGAAATAGGATAAATTTTGTGTTTTCATAAAGATATCAAAGTGGCGGGCGTTACAAAATATTGTATATAAAAATATAGACGATAGTATAAAGGATCCCGTAGTAATGACAGTCTGGGTCATTTTATACTCATTTAGACGTAAATTTGAGGGTTATTGTGGTGTTTAGATCCAAGTAAATATAGCACAGGGTTTTTTATTAAAATTTATTTAGTGCCTCATTTTGAGCTAGATTTTATTAATTAATAGCCAGTTAATACTTAATGCACTCCAAAAAAGTTTACCCGTTGTATAGCAATTATGTTTACTTAAATTCCAAGCTTTTAGGTATTGTACCCATTAAATTAATAAAAACGAATTATATTATTAAAAATTGACCGTTTACTTTTGTATTAGCAATATTTGAAAATCCAATTCGCAACTTGAGAGATAAAGAGATTTTGTGTAGTAGTAAAAAGGAGGAAATATTAATTAATGATAAAATAAATACATGTATTATTATTATTATTATCCTAATAAATGCAAAATATATTACTTACTCTAATATTTCAAAGAGCACGTTTTTCTCACATTTACCGCAAAGCAAATTTGACGGGACGATGTAGGAATGTCGAGCGATGTCCTTCTTTATTACATATGAAACAATTTATAAGCGATTTACATATTTCTTTTTAGATTTAATTTATATAGAAGAAAGGCTTTACAAGTTTGTTACTAGTCAATTTAATACTTTAGTATACATATTTGTGTACTTATTAATATGTATTAATTAAAAAGTTATGTTTTTAACAATAATTTCTGATTTTCAATAATATGTTTTTACCAACAGTTATTATTATTGTGTAAAATGTAATAGCAATTATATTCTTATGCTGAGATAATAAAGAAAGACTTACGTGTCTTAATTTTTAACGATCATTTACTTTACAATGACAATAAGTGCGAAATAAATAAATTAATAACCTTTCATTTTATAAAATAGGTAAGTTTTTAAACAGATAATATCCTGAATGAAGAAAATTTTATCACAAAAACGGCATAACATATTCTACCTATCTTCAAAGTTGAATAACATCTTAACATTGTAAGTAGACTTAAATAAGTCTGCAAAGTTTCAAGTAATTGGATACCTAGAATCTCAACGGGAATTTGTATATAAGAATCTTATTTTAAAACAGGCTTTTTAAATATATATTGATATTAATTTGGGAGCTCTGTTTCGTAGTCATAATGTATAGGGAATTAAAATGAAAACGATTGATTTACGATAATTAACTATTATATATTAATAAGATTATGAAGTTATTATATTTATATTTTCATTGAAATTTGTCATTTTTCCATAACTTAAGCCATAATGACCATGAGCCATTATGACCCAGTAGCTAATAGAATTTGAAACCATACTCTCTTTGTTTCTTTCGAGGTATATAATATTGGAAATACATTTGTCTAAAACAGAAAGACTTAAAAACTATGATTACTTTTAAAGAAAATAAGGTATGTTTTTATCGACTTTTTCTATATTATACAGATATTATACATATATGTAAAATATAAGAGGCGGCATTTTACAGCGGGAATTTTGAATTACCTTTTCTCCAGGAAAAACCTAATAAGTCAATATTTCGTAAATAGATTGAACCATCTATACTGCTAGGTTCTAAAAAAGCGGGAAAAGCTGCATGGGTCAGATAATAAAAGAGTAATAAAGTCATCACAAAACTTTGATCAAATTCTACATTATAATCTTAAGTTTTTGTGTCTAATAATCTATATAATTATTTGAAATTCTTCAGAGCTTAGCCTTAACAATTGCCTCTTAATAATAAAAACAACATTGTTATTTAGTTCCACTGGATCCGGCTGCACTAATTGCACAAAGTTTTCTGGCTATCTCATTAAAACTAGTCAGATTTAATCGAGACGACACTTTAGTTCTTTTTTGGATTGCTTGACTGCTTGTTGTGCTTGTGAATTACAATGTCTGACCACTTAATTGAATTAAAACGGTGTATGAAAAGGTACCTAAATTAATAATAAATTAAAATTTTATTTAATTTTACAATTATAGTGGGTTTTATTGGTTAATGTCGTAATATTTTTGACTAACGTTGTATTCAGTATGTATTGAAATAAATAATAAAGACGAATTATCTTTCATAATTATTCATAGCTGCATCCTTAAAGACAGAAACATGTTTAAAGTTTCGTAAGATCTTAGAATTTCGGTCAAATAAGTGTTATAAGGCTACCAAATTCAACGTTGTCGCTAATTGTTATCGTTGAAAGCCTAATGATGTATTTTGCATGGAAAAGGAGTTTGCATGGAAATTGAGAGATTTAAAACGTGTAACGTTTAAGTAACGTGTTTTAAAAAAAGTTACCTTAAAATGCTAAGCTAATTTTACTTATACACTTTATAAAACAATGAGATAGTAATACTTTATAATAGTGTAAAAGTTCACTGACAACCTGATACCGTAGTTTAATATTTGTAAAATCTTCCAGCTGATTTAAAAAAGTTTCAATCTTTACAATAAATAATACTCTTTTTTAAAAAACAATACTGACAAAATGATTGACAAAATAATTCTCCTGATATTATTTTTGTTTCCAATGGCACATAAATAACAAAACCGAACTCTAACAAAAGAAAAGGAATAAAGGCAAAATAATAACTCCGGGATATTCAAACTGAGCTAGGGTGAATAAATCAACATTAATATCGCCAGCGGACAATAGGGAGAAATTGATGGAAAATAATAATTTAATCGTGACGCACTGGTGACGATGGTTTTCCTTATAAAAATGTCGAATATTTTCTAGTTCATTAGAGATCAATTTATTACTTAAAATACTTTTGGTATAAAGAAAAAATCTGATTATGTGATTTAAAGAAAGTCTGAAATAATTGATAAATAAAAATAAGATTATTAAGATCCTTCGTTGTTGCTTTATGTATTATGTATTTGTTATAATAATTGGCGTTCGTATTTATAACTTGCGTCTTACAAATTATCTTAATAACTAAATTGTATATAAATTATATTAATAACTTGTGTTTTACAAATTATCGCATGTTCGAATATATGTAAGAGTTTCCTACAAAGGTAATGTGTAGGAATCTAGAGTATGGTATTAGTATAATTTGCTCAAATTATGAACAAATAATTTTTTATACGCATTCTACAGTAATTAGCCACGTTTATTCCTATTTTTGCGCACAACGTCCATAAATGATAATGATGAATATGAAAGACATCTGTTAGCTCTTTATCTCGATACTGAAATTTCATATTTTGATAAGAATGTAACAATAATTTTTAACATAAATGTCCAAATTCTTTTTACCTATATCATCCATCAAGATGTACCGTGAATAAAATCTACGCTATTATAAATCTTATGCTCTATTCATAAGGTTGATAGTGCTATAAATGTGCGGAGATTATGGAGAGTAGATTATGGTATGGAAGCCTTCTTTATCCACAAATATCTGTTTCTCAAGTCTGTTCTCCATTTGACCTCAACAATATTAAAGAAACACGTAAAATCACTATTTATTCAACTCTTGAAGATAGGAAGAGAAATGGATTTTTTGGATCATATTTTTCACTTCTAATAGTTTTATTGATTTAAAGTTTTGCATTGTTTTATTTGTTTTGTTTTTATCTTATATATATTGGATAGTAGGCTTAATGTTAATAATAAAATTTGCTTATCTAAGATTTTCAGTGCTTTTCGTAACTCGATAAATATTATATACAATTATTATCTTAACTAAAAAATATGTAAACACCAAACATACCTTCCTGTTTTATATCTTCAAATTAGACAGTTCCTCTTATCAGCGTACATATCAGTATGGCTAATGATGGGCTTCGACAATCAATTAAGTTTAAACAATAAAGTAGTTACACGACATGACATGACATGAAAACTTTTTCTTTTAAACTTCAAAAGTCTTGTTTGTAATTTCCCAAATAGTAAGCACTTGGCACTAGAGTACTTTTTAATTTTCACATACTGTCGGCTCTTAGAAACTTTCATAGTTTCCTTTAGAATGACTTTAAATGATTCTTAATACCTCGTAACTTTAACTAATGAAAGTAAAATTTTAAAAATTAAGTAACGTATTACGTTTTAAAAAGATGATTTCAGATTTGTATTTGCATATATCTCAGTTATATGACAGTTTAGTAATAAGGTAGGCTTATAAATATCCACTCAAGGATTTTCGGCTTATTAGCTGCTTTAAATAACAGACGTTCTCATTGGTAGTATATTTTAAATAATAAAAGTTTAGATGAAACAAACATATATTCTGAACAAAAGTAAAAGTCTTGACCACCCCTCAAATCTGTGGGAAACTTCGTCCCGGTTCTATAAGTGTTTGTGTGTGTTTTAAGTCATTACATTGAGTACTTAGGACATTAGTGACTCTCAGTCTCAGTTCAGCTATGAAATTAAACATTTTTATTCACTTTACCGTCTAAGTTACTTTACTTTTATTTGTGAATTTTGTTTTATTATAAGACAGAATCACAATAAGAACCAAAGATTTGATCTGCAATTTTTATTTCATAATAAATAGGATTATCGCTTACAAAGTCATAAAGGTTAATACTAAAGTAAATAAATCCAAATCGTATGTATCTTGATTATTATTTATTATCAGAAATAATTTTATCACAGGTTACAAAAATAAGAATCCTTTATAATAGTGAGTAAAAAACATAAAATAATTCAAGTATTTTTTTTTTCACTTACAACTTTATATTTTTTAGGGAAAAGCCATTTTTTAAGGCTTTTAGTAAATTTATAAATCAAACCTGAATGTTTTAACTCGGACAACAGATGGAATAAGTTTTGACGGTTCTCGGAAGTTACGCGCTACGAGTGCAGTTAAAAATGTATGGTTAATATTAGAAGTTGCCTTCTGACTTACATAGCCAATGTTATTTTTTAATTTTAATGTTAGAAGTTAATAGTAGTTAATGTTAGTAGTTATTTTAATTTAGTAATAGTTAGTTACTGTTACACCACGCTAAATTACTTATGTATCTTCTTTTTGTTTGTGAGAAAATGATTAGAATATGAGGTTGGTGTAAGTTCCTGTTAAACAATCAGGTAAAAGAAAGTGTACAGCTTGTGTCAAAGCTAGGCGGATATTCATATTTTATTACATTGTTTTTTACTCCACCGAACATTTTTACAATTGAAAATCCTAGAAATTGTCCATTCTATTGAAAGTGATTCTCAATTGCTCAATTCGTTAAATGTGAGTATTACTTATATCCAGTATATGTAGTTTATTAAATCTTTTATTCTAACTCTACCTATATCAACAAAAAATTAAGGTGAAAAGTTTGTTTTTTGTTAAAACAAAGTCGATATTTGTGAAATTCTTTGATTATTATATAGCCTATAATCTGAAAAACCGATCTGTGAACTGAGAAATGATGATTTAACATGTTTTTATACTAAATTAATTGCTTAGTGTATTAGTACACATACTCGTATATAAGATATATATATAATTATTTACAATTTATTCCTATTAATAATTTTATTAAGTATACTTAAGTATGTAGTAGTAGTATACTTGCTATTATTATTATTATTATTATTTTTATTCAGCATTTCAAAGTAATAACTAAAGCTCGTAGCTGGATCACTTACGCACACTACGTGAAGTTTTATGAACGAACTCATTGACAGATGAGCAAATGTCGATTAGAAATTGCAAGATTTTTTAAAAGATTTTTTTACTTATATTCTGCTTTCTGTTCCACTTACTTACCTTTGGTCGTCGTAAATAAAACAAAACTTTTCGTCGTTAATTACGTAGGTATACAGTCGAAGATCAGTCTAGTTCTATAAATAGACGTCTTTAATATATTTACAGTGTAGTGAGCAAAGGAGTTGGTAATATCATGCAAATACTATATTTCTATTTAATAAATGAAAGTACTAAATCATTAGTTCTCTTTCTTTTTAATTGTAATTTAAGCAATTTTATTTACATCTTTCTAATTATTAAAACCGCTGTACTTAATATATGTTTTTATATTCAGTGTAAATTATATCAAATAATATGATTTTGAGGACACTTTAAGACTACAAATAATATATGCTTAATGTCCTATGCGTTTCACTATTATTACCCAATTACTGTTATTAAACTTATGTCACCTGTATGTGCTTTTTATGAATACGTATCATTCGCCCTTATTCCGTTAATGATATTTCATCATATAATGTGACATAGGCTGACCCTATAGCCCGAAATATGTTTTAAAATACTACATTTATAAAGAAATGTTTATACATACTTTTTATAACGGACTATATTTTTACGTTACGTACTATGAGTTTACTACTACGATGCAAACGTACAAAGCGTACCTCAAGTGGATCCATTGAATTTTCGATAGGTTTTTGACCTTATTCCGAATAAATATATATAGGTATATATCAATTAAAACGATGTTACGAACCTGAAAGTCTTAAATAATAGTAATTTAACATCTTTTAATTTTAAATCATTTATTATTATTTTTTTTTATAATATGATTTATTTTGAAACATGTCTATACGTTTGCAATGACTGTGTCAAAATACACGATAGATAATAAAATTTAAAGATAAATTAACAATGGATATCATCTGTATAGTGAAAACATTGTCTTGGCAATTGGTTGTATTTTATGTTTCAACCACCTTCAGTTATTTAAGAATAAAACATTTTACAACATAAAGACAGGACATAACGGTGGCTATCTTAATCGTTGTGCCTATATAAAGTTCTCTGTGAATAATATTCTTATTTTTTGACAAACTTCAATTTGAAAGAAAAAAAATTTTGGTTAAGTTAACTTTAACTTCTCCCAAAATATGGTTTTAAAATAATTATAAGTATTCAGTACGGTCAGTTATAACACATTAATATTCCTGGGCACGCATTACTTTCAACGCTCGTAATTATTAATTATTAATTTAATTATAAATGTGGTTAAAACCTATAATAACTAACTTTCTACTGATATTTTCTCATCTATTATATAATAGTAATATTTACCCTTATACGTGCTTTTCATAAGATGGCTTATCTTTAATTCCTACAAAAATTTTTTGAATAAAAAATAATATAAAATATTATTTAGTAAGTAATACATGTTAATTTTTTTATTATAGATAATGTATATATATCGTTATAAACTTAATGTCATAATAATATTTGTTAATGACTTGAGTTCTAAGCTTCAATAAAAATCATTTAATCTTCACCTCTACCAACATAATACTCCTTTATTTGGTTGTCCTAATATTTGGTACCGGGAAACTAATTTCAAATGTTTTGTATGTATGTATGCAATGTAAATCATAAATCATATATATCATCATAAAAAAGTAATAAAACCGCCACGTTGATTTTAGTAATAAAATATTTAAACTGCTCACGAATATTGGACATGATTCCCACATGGGTCAAAAAAGTGTATACATAGATGTTTTGTTCTGAATCTCGGTCCATTATTTGTATATTTTTGAAACGAGCGCTACATGGATATATTTATCTCAATTATACCATCATGGATATATTATACTGGGTTTCGACATTTCGAGCGCTTGTCAGTTTCGTGGTCATCTGGATAGCAAGGCCAAGTTGGCCTCGAAGAAATTGGGAGTGATCAATAGAGCGAGGCAGTACTTCAAACCTGGCCAAAGACTTGCGCTCTATAAGGCGCAGGTCCGGCCACACATGGAGTACTGTTTTCATATCTGGTCAGTTTCACCCCAATATCAGCTTCTACCATTTGACCGCGTACAACGGAGAGCGGTTCGAATTATCGGGGACCCGGTGCTCTGCGAACGACTGGACTCTTTGGCATTGCGTAGAGATGTGGCTTCTTTGTGCGTCTTCTACCGCATTCACAACGGGGAGTGTTCCGAAGAACTATTTGATCTGATGCCTGCCACCGAATTTCATCACCGCACAGCGCGTCACCGACTCCTTTACCATCCCAACCACCTGGATGCGTGGCGACCCTCCACTGTGCGGTTTTCAAGGATCTTTTTTCCACGTTCCACTCGCTTGTGGAACGAACTCCCTTCGGCGGTATTTCCAGATCGGTTCGACATGGGTACCTTCAAAAAAGGAATTTATTCCTACCTACAAGGCCGGCAACACTCTTGTAAATCCTCGGATGTTACAAAAGATCACTTCCATCCGTGACCCGCCAGCTCATTTGGCCTCCTCTTACATAAAAAAAAAAAAAAAGTTATTTATAAAAAATTTAAGTGGTAAGTACATATTAATTGTCAAAAAATGTCACTGTGGTAAGTATATCATATTGTATCAACAAATAGAACTTAATACCAGAAAATGGTATTCAATAATAAAGTTATGGTTGACTTAGAATACATTATATCTGAATTATTAAAAAAAACAGTTCAATTATATCAATAAAATACTAAAGTACAAAACCCCATGGACAACAAATTTAAATATTTTACACTAAACAGATATTCGTGCATCGGAGCAGTGCGGTCGCAATAAATGAAATTTATGAATACCAGTGCTTTTACGCGATTACCTTAAATCAGTGTGTTTCTTATAACATGGAGACCAAAATAATATTATGATCTCATACATGAGATCTAGACTGCTCTACAATTCTCGACTTTAATTTCTTTTGCTTTAATTTTTTTTTTTCTTATTTTGTTATTTATAATATTTTCAAAAAAAAAAACAAGCAGCTACTTACCACAATCTATTACTGTGTTCAGAACAAATTAGTCTCCAGTCTCTCTATTAAATATTAATATCTATAAAAGCTTTTTGATATAAATCAGTTTTATACATTCATCGTCTAATGAACCGCATCTGCTATAATTTTCTAAAATTTCTATATATATTTATATTACCTGAATTAAATAACGCTTGTTATTACAATTGTACTGTCCGTCTATGCAACGTTTCAGAAATGCTGCCTTGTTCCAATAAAGGGCACTGTTGTATATTTATTGTAGGGTTGCTAACGATTACATTTTCTGTGTAATTATTTTTATTGTGATTATAATAGTATTATAAAGTTACATAAATTTATTGTGATCATTATTCTGTCTATCTCATAGTCACTTCATTCTAAAATTATTTTATTAAATTGAACACAACTTGAGCTTTGGCTCAACTTTTGGCTATACTTCTATTAAACATTGTAAATTAATAGCATAAGGTTAATAACAAAATAATATAACATTTCTACAATTCTATACATCTTGCGTGAGTGTCGTTTTAATTATAAAAGATATTCTACATTATTTATATATTATGATCTATTTTACTTATATGTAAAAATAAATATTTGATTAGATAATTGGTATTAAAACTGAACTGCTCTTGAACAAGTCCAGTCAAGTAACAAAGTTCTGAGTTAAATTTTCCCCAATACGAGTACAAAGGTTTACCTTACATCTTTGTGTTGTCACTTGGTTATTACAGCAAATATTTCCCGTTTTCACGATTATAGTAAGAATTTTAATCAAATTTAATTTTAGGGTTGGTAGATTTTGAATCACATAAACACACAAAAGGTTTATGTAGTTTTTAATATAGTAGTGGGATAAAGAAAAGATAAACTAAATCTTCGTTTTAAGAATAAATATTTATAATAATATTATCTTGGTAAACTGGCCCGTCATAGACCGATGAATAATAAAATAAATAAAACAACATGAAAGCTGTTACGGAAGCGCTTCCGAAAATCGGATTGGACACAGGAAGTGAATTCGGACCGTTTATAATTAAACAAAAGTATTAAATAACATTTTCTACTACTTTTATTATGTTTATCAAAGCGGCTAATGTGTGTCTCGCAACACTGACTTGCCTTTTTCAAGCGGACGGAGTCAGGAACCATAGCTAGAAAGATATTTCAAATAAATATTATGTTATAAAAGATTTATAACGTGAATAAGGTTAATGAGTAGTGCGTTTCACATTAATTGAATTAATTTTCAATTAATCTATGATATGACATTATTTATATTATGATGAAATTGTGATATATAAATAAATATAAAAAATTGCTGTTCATCAGATATAAAAGGTTTCACATTATTTATATCGGCATAAAATCAATGAGATATTTTCAGCACAGAAATAGAAAAGAAAAATATAGTTTAAACGTATAAAACCATTAAGACCGCAGGTGGAAGACTGAAACTAATGTGACAGCGTTGGAAATAAAATGTCCGCAGGATTAAAATCAGAACATAATAACTACCATCAAATGAAAGATAACTCTAAACCTAAGCAGTTAAATATCAAAATCGTCTAAAATATGCTATTGTTACGGTCCTTGGAATAATTTGTTTGTTTGAATATAAGAGAAAATGATCATCTAGGGATACATACGAAAAGAATTTAAAAGAGTTAAGTTACTAAAAGAGAAGTATTTTATGCAAATTAACATTTGAATTTGAAAACAATGAATTCATAATAAAAACAATTATAACCCTATTTCCTCACATAATCTGATAATATCACAAAATGAACAAAATCCTTCTTGTCCTCAATTTCTGCAATAATCCGTCATTATTAACGTACGATTCGTAGAGGTCACTGGTAGAAAGTTCTACCAGATATATGTTTTATCTATATTGTATTGATATTAATAATAAAGAATCTTTCACAATCACATGATTAAAAAAATAAACTAAAGAATTTGTGATACAGTCTATTATGAAAATATTTTTTTTCTGCAGTGAATATCTAATATATCATACATTAGAATCTAAAGTAAACTGTATTTGTTCATATTAATCTTGTATTTAAACGTTCGTTACTCATGTTTACTATATTGATATAGTAACTCGATATATGTTTAACGTCTGGTATAAGTGGTGTCATTTATATACAGAGGGATACTCGAAACATTGTTGAAACAATGTAACAATTATCTACCGGATCTTTCGTGTCAAATAGCAGGACAATTAAAGTACAGATTGCTTTACAAATCGACGAGTGGATTTTTACAAATATTTATGACGCAATTAGGAATCGGATGATACTTTAAAGAAGGTATGTAATGTTTTGTGTGTATTGTGAAAATGTTTATAAGGGTGTCATTTATAAGGGTATCTTTTTTAATGTAAGAGGAGGACAAACGCCGATTGATCACCGCCGCCCTTAAACTCTTACAACATCCTAGAATTCACAAGAGCGTTGCCGGCCTTGGAGGTGGGAGTAAATGCCTTTTTTTAAGGTTCCCATGTTGTACCGATCTGGAAATACCGCCGAAGGGAGTTCGTTCCACATTCAAGTGTACGTGAAAAAAAGTTTCTTGAGAACCGCAAAGTGGAGAGTCGCCACTCATCCAGGTACCTGTAATGAGTGAATACGTAAAATTTATTAATGTATAAAAACAAAACCGTTTTTAATTTTATTAATCCTGTCATTGTAATTGTCATTCCTGAAATTCTAATTATTACGTTAGAATCGATATATTATTTATAATATTTATAGATATTCAAACTTTTAGATTCGTATTAACTATAAGGTTGAAATATATCACGCAGTACGCTATTATAAATTTTATAGATTGTATGTAAAGAGTTTTTATTTCTATAACTGAATATATTTATATAGTAACAAACACGAACCCAGTGGTTGTTACTTTATTGTTTAGTGTTTGTGTGTGTTTATGTGGGGTATAATAATATATGTTTCAACTGTTACAGCTTTTAGAATGAACAGGTTATATATATTACAGGTTATTTTCTAAAAGCTTGTCATAACAATTGCCATAGCAATGACATACCACATTCAGAGAATCCAAAATCTTTTGGTATATATGATATACGAGTAGTCTTATATTTATTAAATCCATTATTATATATTGTATTAAAATACAAAATACTTTAAGGTATCACAAACCTATTCGGCTTCATTATTTATTAAAATACTCTGCGGGTTGCCTGAGGAAAGTACCTGAGTCCACTTCGAGAGATAAGAAACTAAAATATCATCTTTTTTGTTCTTTAGAAAATATACATAAACTTTAAAATTGACCATTGTATTTTTACGACGATTAGGAAAATAAAGTTTATTGGTAAGAGGTTTTAATATTTATTCATAAGCATGGAAGAACTACCGATTTATATATTGTGTTTGGTCCCTCAATTTGATTGGTCCTGATATTTTTACAAATATTAAAAATTATAGATGAGAAAAAAAAATATTATTACATTATTCTTAAATGAAAAATATTTCTTAAATACTGACTGATACACCTGAAAGTATAAAATGGGTTTGACAAAAACCAAAATTAATATTAATAGAAAATATAATAAAGAAAAAAACACTATTTTCATATACAGCCATTCCGATGCAAAACCCAAATATTTTAAATGTAATCCAAATATTTTAAATATAACCCAAATATTTTAAATGTAATCTAGACAGGAGTAAAAAATGAAGTGAGAGAGGATCGAAGGCGCAGATTGCGCAGATTGAGGCGTGCTCTTTATTAAGCAAAGCTATTTAAATAAAACTATTTTACGGATGTAACTCGCAATCATCGTGTTCACGGGGAGACAAGATGTAGATGTCAATCAGTTAATTTGTCTTCTTTGTTAACCCAGCACAATACTTTTATTTAAATGTTATAAATTAATAGCGTTATATGAATAATATATTGAGCTATTACTTTTCTGGTACTAAACTATTTATAAACCCAAATCGCAGTTAGCATATACAGTGATAACATGTAATAAAAATAAAGAGTAGTGGAAATCATAAATAATGAATAATAAAAATATATTTGTATGCTTATTTATGTAAACTAAATTTATTTGATATTAATTTATTTATATGTTAACCTTTGTATCATGTAATTCCTGGAGCGTATTTTTATCCTTGTACATTTTCCGTAAAGCGTATTTAACGGAAACATAGGAATGCTAAACGATGTCCTTCTTTATAAGATACCGAGAAATATATAAGCCATTTACTAATTCTTTTTTATGAAAAGATTATTTGGTGGAATAACTACACAAGTTTGCCGCCATTTGATTTATCTACATACATTTGATTTTAAACTACATAATATGTATATTAATCTTACCACCATGAATTGTTATACAGTTACGTGTTTAGCAGCATATCCAGTTTTCCAAATTATTCGTGTAACACCATACCATCAATTATAATTTTTGGGTAAATTAAATATTATTAATATTATTATGCTTAAGTAACGCAATATTATTTTGAATAAAGTATTTATAATTTTTTTTGTATACACAGTATACGTAATATTTATAATAAAAAATAGGTATTAACTACGACTTTTATTTAAATAAAATAAGAAAGTTATTAAGTTAATAATATCCCGAATAAAGAATATTTTATCACAAGGACGGTATTACATATTCTTTTTATTTTCAAAGTTGAATACTAACTTGACATTGTAAGTAGAATAAAATAAGTCTGCGAAGTTTCAAATAACTTCTTGAATCACAACTCGCGTGGGATTGTATTATACATAGGTTTATTTAAAACTAAGTTTTTTAAGAGGTCCGTTAAAAGGTTCGGGGAACGCATATTTTATAAGTTTATCTATATATAATTGAAATAAGTATATTTTTTATATAACTGTAAATATATTTATTTTCATTGACATTCTTTGTGATTCATGAAACTTGAGTTTCAATATATGAACCAGCACCAGAAAATATTTTCAAACTATTCCCTTCCTTTATTCTCGCTTTATTTTGAATATTAGAAATAATTACAATTTATGCATTACTATATACGGATTATTACTTTATTAGCAGTTAGTAATTTTATTAAAATTAAAATTAAAAAAATATATTTATATTTATTTATGTTATTATTTATTTACCTTCACGCCATATCCCTTGCGGGGTAGCCAGAGACGACGGAGCGCCAAACGCTACGGTCTCTGCATACCTCTTTCGCCTCAGCCACAGACATCAACTTCTTCATACATGCCCTCCGGGGGGTCCTCATGCTTTTTACGTGACCTTCCTCCAGTATCGTAGCTACTGTGTTTTCGAAGGTCATTCGAGGCCTCCCCCTGTCTCTCTTACCGCTCACTTTTCCCATATAAATCTTTTTTACCATTCTTTCATCACTCATTCGTTCAACGTGCCCAAACCACCTGAGCACGTTCTTCTTCATTCTCACCGTGACATCTTCGCTAGTACCTGCCATTCTGTGGATCTCTTCATTGCGGATTCGATCAGCTAGACTGACTCCGCATATTCTGCGAAGAGATCGCATCTCCACAGCATTCATCTTTCTTACATTCTTCTTCTGTGTTACCCACCTTTGGCTGCCGTATAACAGTGTCGGTAGCAAAACTGCATTGTGTACAGCCAAACGTGCAGCTAAACTGACGTTTTGCCGTCTCAACAATGCAGTCAAAGCACCATTGACTCTGTTACCAGCAGCAATACGCCTTTCCACATCCATTTCGTATCTTCCATCTCTGCTAAACATACTTCCCAAATATACCACTTCATTCACTTGTTCTATTATCTTATCATTCACGTTGATCTTACATTCTGTTCTTTCTTCATTTCTTTCAAATATCAGAACCTTCGTCTTATCTACATTCAGGTTAAGACCATTAATTTCACACCCATCTTTCAGAGTGGTGACCAATGCCTGCAAATTGCATTCTGATGATGCAATGAGCACTGCATCATCTGCATATAGTAAGCAATTGACCTTAAGGTCACCTACTTTCACTCCCATGTCACTATCTTTCACTCCTTGGAGACAACTATCCAAATACAAATTGAACAACCAAGCTGACATAGCGCAACCTTGCTTAACACCCGATTGGATGTCAAACCAGGGCGACATGCCAGCTCCTACTCGCACACAGGCTGAGTGATCTCGGTAAAGAGACCTTACAGCCTGTAGCAAGGGTCCGTTCACATTGTATCGGGGCAGTATCTCCCATAACTTCTTTCTCACAACCCTGTCAAACGCCTTTTCCAAATCCACAAAAGCACAGAAAACCTTTTGGTTTAGGGCCAAAAACTTTTCCGTGATCATGCGGAGGGAAAAGATCTGATCTATACACCCTCTTCCAGGTCTAAAACCTCCTTGTGCCTCCCACAACAGCCTTTTAGATCTCTCTTGCATTCTTCTCTCTAAAATTTTAGCATAAACTTTACCGCCCAAGCTAATCAAACTGATGGCCCTATAGCTTGCACAGTCTATCTGTGAACCTTTGCCTTTATACAAAGGTACGATGACTGCACTTCGCCAATCGTCTGGGACCTCCCCAGATTTCCAGCATAAATTGCATAAAAACCAGAAAAAGTCCCAGACGCGTGGCCCACCATATTTGATCATCTCGGCAGTAACTTCATCTGCTCCCGCAGCCTTACCACATTTCAGACATCGAATCACGTTCTCTACTTCTTCTAAACTGATTTCACCATCGGCTACATCTTGACTCAGCATTACGCTGGTAGTCAAGACCGAGGCGTCCTCACGTTCATACATCTCCTTATAGAATTCCGCCCACCGCTGCAAAACGTGTGCTTGCTCAGTTAAAATTTCACCGCTTTTCGAAAGCACCCCTTTCATTCTACAGGTTACCGAACAACCCCGGGAACCACTAACTTCTCGCCAGAAAAGCTTCGTGTTTTCCCGGAAGTTGTTCGTCAACCTTTCATCCCTTTCTCTCTCAGAATTTTCACGCTTCATCTTTATAAGTGCTTTCGTTTTGTGCTTTTGCAGCTTGTACGCTCTTTTTCTTATCTCTCTCATACTTTTATCCTTACCAGAGGCTTTATAATCCAGCCATGCTTTCTTCTTTAACTCTACAGCGTCTTTCACTTCATCATCCCACCATTCATCGCGCTTTTTACTAAAACCTCTTTTCCTTTTACCACATACTTCTGTCGCTACTTTCACCATACCATTCCTAAGGTTCTGCCAGCATAGTTCAACACTTTCATTTCCAGAATCATAGCTTTCAAGCTTCTTGGAAACCCTCTCTTGATATTCCTCTCTGATCGGTGGATCCTGAAGCTTCCAGCTTCTTATGCGATAATTCGACGCCAAGCTTGGACACGTCGTGCGGCTGCGCCAACCTGCGAACAAACCTCTTATTCTAGCAACGACTAGATAATGGTCCGTTCCCAGATCAGCACCTCTGAATACTCGCGTGTCCATAACTTGACTTCGAATACGCTGGTCCACTAGGACTAAATCAATCATACTTCTTTCTTCCGCTCGCTCCCATGTGTACATGTGAATTTGTTTGTGATCAAACATCGTGTTTGCCACAAACAAATTTTTCTCCTTACAAAATTCCAAAATAAGCTTTCCAGCCTCATTTACCCTCTTATCACCATATTTGCCTAGCACGCTTTCGTAACCGCTTCGCGCGGTTCCAACCCATCCATTCATATCTCCACATACTATCAACTTTTCATTATCTCTGACACTACTTAGAACATCCCTGACATTCTCCCAAAACTCCTCGAGCTCGCTCATTTGAGCTGAGGATACTGGCGCATACATGGCTAACAAGAATACTCTTGTTATCCCCAGCTTAAAGCGAACCCAAAGAAGCCTCGGGTTAATCGCCTTGTATTCTACCATTGCATTAACCATTCGAGAGGACAATAATACGCCTACACCTTGGCAACCTCGCTCACCCTCTGGAACCCCAGCCCAGAAAGCGACCCGGTTGCCAGGCAAATCGGTCGTATCATTGCCTTTTCGCTTGGTCTCAGACACACAAATAACAAATAAATTTTAAAAAATTTTTAAAAATTTTAATTTTATAAAAAAATATATATATTTATAATCTTTTCTGTGTTAATTTAAGGCTTGTATTATTATGTTGTGACGGTAAACTTTATTTATTTTTCAGAAAGTAATTATTCTTTATCAATTCTACAATAATATATAAAACGTTTGTTTGTTTGTACACATAGTAAATGCAGTCATCATTGCAGTGGTCGTATATCAATACATTACACTACTAACGACCAGTTTATATTATTGATCTATGGCCTCGAATATCGTTAACCACTCGACAGATACATCGATACTACAATCAATTTCAATTCATTCTTTAAAGATTGTTGTGAATGTTACCTTAAGAGATTTAATTTACCACTATATTTAGAAAAGAAGAAAGTCAATGTCAAAGTCTAATAATGAAATAATATTAATTTATTACGGATTTCATTCCAATGAATGAATGAATAAAAAGTGAAGAGAACCGACTGGGTCACAAAATATCAATTATGTGTTTGACCTTTGACTCTTTTATCAAGTATTATCTCACTATCAATTCCTTTTGCAAGAATACGCAAATTACAAGGTGACAGGATCTTAATTGACATATCATTTCATTGAAATGAAAATATTAAAAAATAAAACAACAATAATTGTAACAACAAAGGGAATGTATTTCCAACAAACTAAAACAATTTTAACAATATTAGGATTGTTCCTCAGTGTTTTATATTAAAAAATGTAAGAATTAAACAAATCCAATTGTTTAAACTAACGTGATGCGAATGTAAACAAAAATGTTTTTAATATTATAATTTATATTTTTCATGCAAAGAAACTATGAACAAAGCAACTTGAGAATTAGTCGTTAAAAATACCGCGAATTCATATTAAGAAACATCTCTCAGAATGCCAACAAAAGACATCGGGGAGCGAGAAGCGAGAGATTTTCAACAAAACAAATTACAACTGAAACTTGTGTCACTGTGACGTCATCCGTGACTTATAAATGAATAATGTGTTACAATGGCAGTTGAAATTGCTTTGTATTTTAAATGACTTCGTGAGCTTTAAATCTTTAATTAAAATTTTAGATTTGATTTTTATTAAATACATTTATATGTAATCAAATATAGGAAATAATGTTGACTAGCACTTAATTATTGACCTATAATCATATTCTATTTAATATATAAATTGGAGATGCCAATTTTTATATCGAAATTGGGAGAGAGCCAAATTTAAAAAAAAAAACAAATATTAACTAGCACTTAATTATTGACCTATAATCATATTCTATTTAATATATAAATTGGAGATGCCAATTTTTATATCGAAATTGGGAGAGAGCCAAATTTAAAAAAAAAAACAAATATTAACTTTTTCAAATGTACACAATACAGACCTTTAAAGTATAGCTTTTTTAAATTGTTTGCAGATAGATGATGCAAAAAGTACTTGACATATTTTAATTAAATTTCATATACCTGGTAGTTATTATCTAAGTTAATTTAAACAATACATTTTATAAAAAAAAATATTTTACTTTACAGAAAAGATAAAATTTATCCGACTATCATTACAATAAAATAAAAATGTTATGCCGATAATTATGAAATTTCACGTGGTTTAAGATTATTGGTGTATACATATATTGTTATTTACTGCATTTCTTTTAATTACAAGGAAAAACACAAAATTTTATTTGGACCATAACAATAAGAAAACGAAAACTGCGCCAACATTCTATAATTTGTATGTGATGAATGCTGGGATCAGTTAGTAAGAAATAAAAGACTTTGGCAGATATTAAGAAAATAAAAATATAACATGCTTATTGGTAAAGATCAAATAATACCGAGGTGAATCTTTTTGTAATGAGAGTGGTTAATATTGTAAAAAATCGATCACACTACTTGGACTATAAAAACTCAATATACTGTTGGTCTTAATGCAAAATTTACGTTAACAAATAATGGCACACAAATAATAAACAGAAGAGTAATAAAACGATCTCGAAACTCTAATAAAATTCCACTAGATAATCTCAAGTATTCGAATTATAATGAAAAGTCATTTATTAAATTACTTAAAGTATTTAAGTCTTTAGCTGAGTCACGCGTCTCAATAGTTAAAGTATCCTTATTATACAGTTCCACTCAATCCGGCTGCACTAATTGCACAAAGTTTTCTGGCCATCTCATTAAAACTATTCAAATTTCGCTAGGAGAAGTCTGCAGGCCTTTTCGTGGGTTGCTATGTTGTTTGCTGTGATTGTGAATTTTGATTGTCTGACTACTTGATTTAAAACTGGTTTTTATAAAAATGACCAAAGTTATTCATTTTTTTTATATTATTATTATATTGTGATGATAATAAAAAATATGTATAAAATTAAATAATAAAAAGTAAATTATCTCCTTGACAGTGACTTGACTATGACAGTGGAAACTTAAGAACCAGATAAAGTATATTATAAATTTATTAAGCTCTTAGATTTTGGACAAATAAATTATATCAGCCGTATATATTTAGCCAAATTCAAATTAATTTCATCTATTAAAATTCGATATTGTCTTAAAAGAAATTTGTATTGTAATTGAGAGATTCCATCAAAAATAAAGTTACGGTAACATAGCTATTTTTTTGTTTCACATTTGAAATGCTAATCAAAAAACTAGAGGTTATATTTTATATGTTTAACAACACAATGATGAACCATTACATCATTGCGTCCTCTGATAATTTGATATCGCAATCCGATTTGAAAAAACTTCCTAACAGTGTTTGAACCATTATAATAAGTTATGCTCTGTTTTGAAAGTATACTGTCAATTGATTGATAAAATAATTCTGATAACATTCGATCTGTTTTCAATGTCACATAATGAAACCAAATTTTATGAAAAGAGACGAAATAGAGGCGAAATAACAACTTCGCGGTACTGAAACTTAACTTCGGTGAATAAATCAACATTAATATCGCCTGCGGACAAAAGGGAGAAATTGATGAAAAATAAATTAATCATGGCGCATCGTGACGATGGTTTTTCTTATAGGAATGCCAAATATTTTGTGGAACATTAGAGATCAAGTTATAAATCAAAATACTTTTGATATAATACAATAATAAAACATCAAATAATTTTATTTCGTGTAATGTAATTTAATGGTAAAATAATAGAGGAATACAAATAACTTGTCCTTAGTCTTGGTTATCCTATTAGATGGCATTGGGTATAATTGCTGTACCATTGAATATTAAACAGTATGTTAAGGTTTTCTAAAAAGTAAATCTAGCGAAATCTAGAGTAGGGTAGTAATGTAAAAGTTAACCATGTTAAAGGTACATAATGGTATTCTGTCCAATTGTTATTGGAATTGTGACATTTGTGCAAATAAAAATCAACATCACATTTATTACCGTTTCTGCAAACAACATCCATAAATGTAATAAAATATTTCTTTCCCGACGATATCGATTTCAAAAAAACTTATAGTTTCACGTATATGTTCTAAATTAAGGCGGACCATTTTCCTGTATCGTCCATCAAAATATTCGCAAATCCTTACTGTAGCTGATCCCGTGAGTGAATTCACGCCATTATAAATCTTATTCTCTATTGATAAGGTTGTTTTATAAATGTGCTGAGGTTATAGAAAGTGGTACGAAAACTTACCTTTTCTACGATTTATGGTCCTCTCAAATCAGACAATACT
Organism: Melinaea marsaeus rileyi; assembly: GCA_918358865.1. Lineage (NCBI taxonomy): Eukaryota > Metazoa > Arthropoda > Insecta > Lepidoptera > Nymphalidae > Melinaea > Melinaea marsaeus. Next base: position 22,818,925 of record OU911089.1, read on the forward strand.
AATCTGTGATTGTGAGAAAAAAATAAGAACATGAGATTAGGGTAAGTTTCTATTACTTTTTAAAATTCTTGGATTATTTAGCATATCTTTTATTGTTACGTAAAACGAAATTGCTCTTGTAATTTATAAAGTAAAGTTCCATTTATATAAAGCATATCAAACATCAAAACATCTCTCCCAGCTGAAAACAGCAGACGCCCCAGTCCGCTTTGAACAGTTTCATATTTCAAGTCGAAGAGCAAGTTATAGGTAAAGTGGACATTTTATGAAGACCCCTGGGAATGTGCATCTTTTAATCTGTATTAAGTGTATAAAGGGATCATCTTAACTTGGAGAGGCTAGGGGGAGAGCGTGTTACTCAACACATCCACCTGCAGTTACGATCCTCCATTGTCTGGCGAAGTAAGTAAAAAAGTAAGGGATTGCTTGATACGTTCTGGTGTTACACTTTCAAGTGGTGAGTTTTCTTTAGTCTTTTAATTATACGACGAGTGTCAAAGTAAAAATATTCATACTATGTTATTTTTACTACATACATACATTACTACTATATATACATTAGTGAAACCTTTTTAAATTGAAAATTCAAAAACATGTCTGTTATTTTGAAGGTGACTCTGACATGATTAATTTGTTAAATGTGCATGTTGTTTATGTCTAGGATATGTTTAAAATGATTTTTTTCTGTTCATGTTTATTCTTGAAGAAAAAAGAAAAATCTTTTTGTTGAAAAGTATACACTATTTGAAGAATATCTGATATTAATTAGTCTATAATCTTAAGAACTGTATTATCAAATGAAAAAAGAATATTGTATTTAACATATTTATTCAAAATACATGTTGATTAGTTTATAAGTATCTATAGATATAATAGTAGATATACTTAGTAAATTTTGTATGTATTTTACTATTCTATATTGATTATTGGTTTTCCCAAATCAATTAAAGAAGTGTTATTATTATTTAAATAACTTGACAAAATTTCTCTGAAGTGTTTACATATGTAACTACATTTATGAATTCATATAATGACTAAATCTTGTATCTCGATCACTTAATAAACTGCGTGAATGTAAACTGACCAATAAATTGACAGACAAGCGAAATATCGAATAGACGCGTTCTATTTTCAAATTCTTTTAAAACGATTTTTATTCTGTGTTCAGTTCCACCTAGAATTGGTTTTCGTAAATAAAACAAAACTATTCGCGTTAAAAGTTTAAAACTGCAAAATCTGCCCAAAATGGAACGTGTGGCTGGAATTAACAATGGCCGCCGTCTGCATGGGTGAGTACATTGTTATTCCAGTACGTATGTAATTATTGATTTAGTTTTAAATATACTGTTTCACATTTTTAATTGTGGAATATTCAATTACGGTTTTTCAATATTTTGGCAAGGGTTAAGAAAAACAAAATTTTACAATAAGTTAACCTGTGACTGTTTTCATTTTCGTTTCTTGTGGCAGTTATTAATTGTTTTTGAGGTTAAATAGTAAAACAAAGGTATTATTGCTGAGTGAGCATTGCTATCAAAATATTTTGACGTAATAAGCACATTTGTATGTTGTTATTTTATTTTCCGGACGCTATATATTAGATTATCAAACATATAATTCATAATTATTATGTTTGCGTATAATTAAATATTTTAGGGCAAAATGGAATTCTAGTTTTCGTGTATATTTTTTGTAATAAAATAAGAAGAATGTAGTTTTATTTTTAAAATAATATAAATATGAGAATACCTACTGCTACAAAATAGTAACCATATATATCTCATCTTCATATTCGGATTGAATGAACATTTTTAATAAATTAATGAATTATAGTATTAGATATTATAGAATCGACTTATTTCGAAGAAATGGTCGAGGGATGGGGCTAACAATGACGAAGACTACTGAAGGCACCCGAGAAGGGGAAACCGATTGACATAGGTATCATGACCACTTCCGATCAAATATTTTCGGTTTCGCGTAGCGTTTACTTAGCTTACTATTATTTTGTCTATTATTTATAACTACCCAGTGTTGTTATATTTAATTGTATACTAATTACATTCATCTTTTTGGTTCGTGTTATTTTTTTTTTAATTAACGAGCCTTTGCTAAAAATAGATAAATTAACTACATCTTTTAATAAGGAGTTGAGAAAGTTGAGTTAAGAAATGATTTTAGTAATGTATGTGGCGAACTCCAGCTTAATAATGTATATGTTTATTTTTATAGGTGTAATTACAGATTAAAAATACCTATCTTTCGTAGTGTTCTTTATAATTTGTATTAAACAATACAGAAATATTTAAACATTTTAAACAGGATTGAAATTTGTATTATTTTTATAACTAGTAAAATACTGTTAATTTTGTCACAAAAATAAAAAGTTATTGCCAAAGGTAATTTTTCCTCCTCCGACATCGACATCAACTCGGGACTTGCAATCTCCGTGCCTGTAATTGTGTTAGATCCGAATCGTTTGAGTTTCAATCCTTAATGAGTAACCCTCATTAAACAACTTCACAAACTGCTAAACTTGTTTGTTGAAAAGTAATTTAGATGTAAAGGTGTAATAATTGTACTTTAAAAACTTATATATTGAATGTTAAACTTTACATTTTACAATAAGTTTATAAAGTCAAATATATTATAATATTTAAAAATGCATTCTACGCTTGACATTAGATATTAAAATTATAGCATAATAAATTTTTTTAATATTAAAATATGTACTTAGAAACATAACGTAAAGTTTTTCATAATAATGACTTGTTTAAAATATTTGTAAAATATATACATGTACGTATAGTTGTTCGACTTTTTTTGTTCATATAACTATTGATTCATTATAAAACCCAATTGTTGTAAAATATATTTTCAGGAATAATATTAAGAAAAACTATTTGTGTAATTGAGAAACCCTAAAAGACATGACGTTTATTTTAAAGAAAAATATATATAAAGTAGCAGTTAAATTTTATTTTATTTTATTTTATAAGTATCCATTCTATCGTCTGTAATTGGAGTCTATCAATTAGATTAGATGGGAGATGAATTTAAAAACTCTTATGTTGTTGTTGTTATCTATTATCATAGCTGGAATTTTGACGTTTGTCATCTGTGAGAGATTTAAGTAACCAAAAACGTAATATTATTTAATGTAATTTAATAACTGTTATTATTAATGGAATGTTCATGTATGTATATTTCATCAAAGAAAAAAAAAAAAGTTATTTACATTTTCTTCTTGAGAATGGATCTTATAATAGCTTAATGCTAATTTAGTTTTCATAGACTGACAATTGGAGAATAGTTCATAAATCATTCATATAGTGTGCAAGATCGAGGTAAAGAAGGACTACGATCGCATCAGAATGCAGAATTAAATTATATTCATATATATCATGTAGACAATTATATAAATAGTAAAGATTTCCCGACAACAATTAACAATCACAAGTATACTTATAAATAGAAAAACTGAAGTCATAAATGTAAACACTGGTGCAAACATAGTTAGGAAAATACAAGAAATAACTTTCTTAATGTTAAGTTTGCTCTTTGGCTGAAAGTGGGAACAAATCTTTATTACTTTTCATGCTCCCTTTTGCTCTGGTAATTTAGAACCTAAAATTTATGTGCTTTTAGGATGCGAAAAAGAAATATAAATTATTTTATATTTAATTTACATCTTTTATGTTTCCTTTTATCATTATCAAAAAACCACTGTGAATAAATTAACTTAAAAGGCTTGATGTATATGAATCCTAATATTGTTTATACAAATATTATATATATTTGCTTGATTTTGTTGTTGCTAAACGACAAGCTTTTAGCATAAAGTTTCCAGCAACTCTGTCTTCATCCCCTATCCCGCTATAGAAGATTTTAACCGACCTAATGTTATTATATGTCAACAAAATATGTTTTTGTCAATTTCATATAAAATTTTAGCGTTACTTTTATAGGAAAATTAGAATTTTATATAAGTTTTAAGACATTTTCCACATAGAATTGATGATAAGTGGTTTGAGTACTAAAAGTAAAATATGTTTAAAAAAATATATTTTTTAAAATATTTATGTACAATTGACTTTCAAAAAAACATACAATAAAAAAAGGTTTAACTTATCTCTTTAAACGATCTCTACCAGCTACCACTCCGTGAAAAAGGAAAATTAAAATGACAATGCGGATTGGTAAGTTAAAAACAAAAAATACATTTTTATAAAACAAATTTTATATAACCTGAAATAGTATATAACTTGGAGTAATTTTGATTATTATAAAAGAAGAGGACGATGAAAGTAGACATCCGCAAAGTATTAAAAAATTATAAGACTGAATCATGTTGAACATTCACATAAATACATAATTATCTCGCAACATATATTTTGTGTTAATACACTTGGAGACTAGTGTAGAACCATAAATATATCGTCTACGATATCTCCAGAGTGCAATGTAAGCATTTGGCTATAACATGAACTTACCATACTGGGAATACCCAGTAAATAAATGTAATGCTTAATATTCATCGATTTGTAATGTATTTTAAGCAGTATTGCTTATTTATTTCTTACTTGAAATTACTCTATGTTAAATAAATTAATATATCTCTTTATGTTTATTGTGAATTAATAAATTAATAAAATAATCTATTTTGAGGGACATTTTATAACTACAAATAATAAATGTTTAATATCCTTGGCGTTTCATTATTATTACCAATGTCCGGTTTAACTTTTATGTCGCCAGTATCTGTTCTTCATGATTCCGCTTTATTCGTTGTATTTCCATCAATGATATCTCGTCCTGTAATGTGACTTAGACTAAACATATGGTCCTAAATATGTTTCAAAATTATTATATTTATAAACCAAATTCTATTCATTATTTCTACAACTGTGGAAAACCGGACGTTTCTATTAGTTAACAACTACGATGCACACGTACTGCGAGTAACTCGAGTGCTACCATTGAAACTTCTACAGGCTGTTGACTTTATTCCTAAAAAAAAATATGAAGATTTCATTAAAAATTAAAAAATAAGGTGAAATACAATTTGCGTAATAAGTAAGAAAAGTAAAAATTTTATTATACGTACATATTTTATTTAAAATTATTAATTTTTTGTTAATAATTTAATTTATCTATGTGATTGTAAAGCTAAAAGTGTTACGCATTGCATTTACTAACAACAATGACGATGTCGAATTACTAACAACAATGACGATGTCAATGTCAAACAACATGATGTCGCATCGTCCTAATGTAAACGTGCCTTTCTTACAAGCCAACGGAAAGCAATCCGAAGCCATAATGGTTTTAATTACGTTACAAATTATGGAATTCTTCTGCGCTTTACCAGTCCATTACGTTTTACTGTTATCTTTATATCCAGTGGTCTGTTTATTATGATTTCTTTATTACAATAATCGTGATAAGGAAATATGTTAATGATAATGCGGTCATGTAATTCCGGGTTCCCATAACGTTATTAATTAATGGTATTAAATATTAAACCAATACTACTTTTCTTGTTATTGTTATCTGTTTAATAACCATTATTAATCATAATTTTCCTAGAATAAAATCTACTTTTGAAAAAAAAAATCCTCTACGATATTTTAGGTAAGCCCTTGAATAATTCGTTTATTTTTTATTTTTTCTTATATTTTAGGCTTTAATTCGTACGTTTTATTCATTTAAACCAGACATTTTTTTATATACCATTATACCTTAAGAAACATGTAAATAACAACAAAACATTAAATGTATCAGAGTTCCTTTTACCTAATAATGTTAAAAGTAATCGAAATTCACTAAAGTTTTAGATATATTCAATTAATTTCAACCCGGCATTTAAAAGAATTTAACGACGTCTAAATCTTTTGAACATTCTTGAGTATTTGCCAAACAATAAAATTTAGTCGAAGATCTAAAAATCGTTCTTAAACACCTTCAAACCTACAATAAATACCGGAGTAAATATCAAGAAACAATCAACGTGGAGAAATTCCTTATCTGGAATTAACAAACATTCCAACGCGTCCCCAACCTAATCCAATCCAAGTTCGAATTGCCAGATTGAAAACACTTTCACGTAATCACTTCTAAAATGTTTTCTTTCAAAAAATGTTATAACAATAAATATATACAAAAAATGCGAAATAAAAAAGTATTCGTTGAAATATTTGCAAAAAAATATATATTTTAAATTCCTTTTAAAAAAAATACGATTCAAAAGCGGCATTCCATGTTACCACTTGTAATATCTCAGATCTTTACCGTTGCCAAGAGCATTCACTTGTAAGAAGGAAATTAAGTTAAAAACTTTTAAGAATTTTTGTGATCTGTCGGCACAGTAATGGTCTTTTTGTGGTGTTTCAGACCGTGAACATTTGCCCAGTAAATGCTCCCGCATGGCTGCCTAATATGAGATATGTCTTAAAATATCACCAAGCGTCGCCCCGGTACTCGATACAATACGAAAACTGGAAACACCGATTTGGATGTATAGATTCAATATGAGCCAAGTTTTGATAATATCAAAGAAACATTTTATTTGTTAACAGATTTCAACCCAACATTTACTAATGACAAACTTCAAGCAATAAGTTATTACTTAAGATTGATATAAAATTGTTTTTATTTAATAATATGTTATATAAATTGTTATTATAAGCAATTATTTAAATTTATAAAATGTATCGAACAGTCCATGTGATGATAAATATTTTCTACCCATGGACACTAGTCCAATCTAGGCAAAATCTGTAATGTTTTATTAACCAACTACTTAAAGAAAAAGATGTTTCTAGCAGTCAGTCAGTGATCACTCCGACAGACCTTTACAAGAATTATAACTATAAAGGACTATATAAGGTCTATTTCAAATGCTTCCAGTATTCACAAATCATAGTGTTAATTACGTAAAGAGTTATATAAATTTAAATAGTTTTAGAAAGTTGGGCAAGATATGCCCAACTTTCTCCCACTTCTGTCCTTCCTTTCAAATATCACGTTCCTTTCATACTAATCGTAATAAAATTTGCCAATTTAAAAAGAAGCCGTACAATCTATTTTGGTCTAAATATTCTTTTCTAAAACATTGCTTCTCAAAGCAACAGCCTCAAGTAGGGCATTCGAAGGGATTAAATTGGAAAAACGATTAAGGGATATAATCATAAAAAAATGTGTGTATAGGTGAGGCGTAAACACATAAAATTATTTATAAGTCAAACAGACAAACTAATCAAAGTAATAAAATGAAAAAAAAATTAAAACCTATTATTTTGAGTTCTTCATAACGTACTGAATACTAACAATAATATTTTTATTAAAAAAAGTCCTTTTTAATTTCCATTCTCATATCATCAATACCTGCTTAGTGTAAAATATTTAATGATGTTATATCATGAAAATATTTTTTACTATTTCAATATTTTCCCAAGAATACACATAAGGTATGAGAACCCCCCGGAGGGCATGTATAAAGAGGTTGATGTCTGTGGCCAAGGCGAAAGGTATGCAGGGACCGTAGAGTTTGGCGTTCCGTCATAACACGCAGATGTATTTGCAAGCTTAAATAGTCAAAAATTACTAATAAGGTGTTGTTTACATAAAAATATCTCTGAATCTAGTGACTTCAATCATGTTAACCGATTTCTTAAAAAATCTTATTCTAGAGAATAACTTTATAAGATTAAGTTTTACTTTTTCTTGCGAGAAAAAATAATTATATATTATATATAAAGTAGTACATCACTAGATAGACTTAATATTTAACGAGAAGCAGGCATTTAAAGGCAGATCTCACGTGCAGCTACAGTTACAGCAACAGTTTAAAAGTAGGACGTACAGATCGACGACCCGAAGTTACACGTATGCACGTGGTAAAATTTATTATAGAAATAAAAAGAACCTCCTGTAGTTAACATTATACAGGTCAAACTACGAAATAGCTCTAATCACGCCGTAATATATTCAAATAATATCAAATTATAATACCTTATGGAGGAAAAAGGACTTACAAGCAATACTATATCCTATGTTGACTCCAAATGTCGAAATGAGACAAATACTGGAACTTTGCAATGTAAAGCATTAAAGAAAGTTATGAAAACTAAAGAACACCTCCTAATTTATAGTAAAAATTCAAATAACTAGGCCAGGAAATGCCGGCAATACGAATTATGGTTAATCAATAATATTTAATCAAACCTGCAATAATACGATGATTAAATAAGCAACATCAATTGACAACATTTTAATACACTCTAAATATATCAATATGAGCACGTAGGCAGCATCTTAATATCTAAAACGAATGTCAGCAAATTTTAAATATAAAACAGCAGCACGTTATCAATTTATATAATCTATGACATAAGAATAACGTAGATTCTAGATAATGAAATAGTATGATATTTTGAGGAATCCAAAGCATCCTCAAGCTGGCAACATCTAATTTCTAAGATAATACGAAATGTCATAGACTATTAAAGTCTTGTGAATTTCCTGTCAACAGATAGTTAATGAATCTGATCACAGACAAACATCATAAAAATTTTAAGGTGTGACTCAATTAACCTAGAAATGGAAATTCTACGTAACAATTTCCATTTAAACAATGTTTAAATCGTTCTTTTTAAAACAACTATAGTGAGACTTTATTTATAGAGTCATTAATCACAGTAAACCTAGATGTTTCAGTTTCTAGAAAATAGAGAGAGCAAGTAGCTTCCTTTAGAGAGTAATGAATTACAATTTACGTATTCATAAATATTTTATTGTTAATTTACTTCGTTAATAAACATTTTAATTTTAATATTCTTCGTTCTATATTTTATTGCAAAAAATATTAAAATATTATTGCCTAACATACTCTATCTTTATACTGTATATTAAACATAACATAATCTATAATACTTACTACATGGTATGCATGCTATAATAATAGATCAAGAACACTCAAGAAATAATAAGGTACTCAATTTACATTCATTATGGAAAAAAACATAATTAATAGTATATTTGTTTAATAAAACACAAAGTAACACATTTACCACACCAGTAATTGTAATTAATATTATTTAAGTATTCTAATGGCCATCCAAGCTCCTATCTGACCTTAAATATTTTTATGATACTCGAGTGTGTTTGAGATACTTTGAGAAAACAATCTTTTAAGTAAAATATAAACAGACTAAAATATAAAACGCTTGTAAATACGATTTTACTATTTCACGGTGTCTTTTAAATGTGGAAATGTTAATACTATCAATGTAAAAAAAACGTAGAAATAATTTATGTTTACTAAAGACATATTCCGGTACTTCAACCCCCAAGAAACATAAGCACAATATATTTTCTCAATGATTAAAGCGAGGCTACATCTTGCGGCGTGGTTGAGACGAAGTTACTATGACTTCTGTGTATTCTTGGTTAGTTTAACATATTTATACTGGTATTAAATAAATATCTATTGTATTACTAGCAAGAGAGAGATCTAGGAAGTTTGTATGTAGCAGGTAAACTTCAAAATAATTACCTGTTTTAATAAAAATAACTCAGCATTATTTAGTTTCCCCAGAGACAGTTTTAGCGACGTAAACAAAGCGTTTTATTAATGAACTGTGGGCTACAGAGGGAGCCTTCGCAGACAGCGACCCATTAAGCAACTAATATTAAATAAATATAATGTACTCATTGTCGTTATTACTTTCATTAAATTAATAATAAGTTATTTCTATAGTAAATATATTTTATTGATCTCTATATTTTATTATTAATACCTCGCACGTAAACACTAACACATATATGAAGCAATTTATGCTTATCTAAACTAAACACGCTTTGCCTTATTTGAATAATTTATGGCCTGTTTTAATGATTTGAACTCTAATCGACTCTTTGATTAATTTCAATTGAAACTAATAATATTCATTGTTTGTTAAAATCTACGTTATTTTATTTAAATAGCTACCAGCCACTGAAAATAACATTGAACCAATATCACTATATACGGTTAATATTTTGTTATAAAATTTATATACGTTGAAATAAATATAAAATACAGTGATAAGAATAAAAAAAAAATTCCATTTACTTATGAAATTTGTTGAAAAGTAAATAATAAAATTAAATATTGTTTAATAGAATATTTAAAGCTCATTAAATATATCTAGTTATTATAGTTCTCTCTAATATGCTCTTGAAAAACGACTTCTATTACTATTGTTAATCTACAATAATAGAGATTTGTATTTCCGAGTTTAAAGTATACAATTTGGCTAACATATGGTGTTTTCACAAATTATTGTAATTTATTTTAATGTAATTTTATACAACAAGATAATGTCTCACGAATTTAACTATTTTAATAAATTGATAGAGTAGTTCTTAATTTTTTTAAATAATTATTTAATGTAAAAAATCTGTAACAATTTTATTAATAATAAAGTATAACTTAAAATAGTGTTGACCAATAAAGACATAACAATGATATCAAAGCATTTGGTAAGCTTTGTTGATTCGCATAAGAGTAAACAAGGCTTCGATAATATTTATGTAATCCTTATTACATAATTTTATACATAAAAAATAACTGTCATTTTAAAACAATGCTTGTAGTAGTTGGTGCTGTATTATACTTTTCAAGTTGTATTAATTTTTAAATGTAATTCCGGAATGCATAAGTTTGTCTCAAGTGTATTTGCTTCGTTACGCGAATCAGGCTCCGACGATGCTGTGTAGAGAAAAAGTGAAGTTAAAAATTGTAAGAAGCTTACAAACAGAAAGTAGCATAAGAATTATATTATTTATTTTAAAAATAAAAAAACTTGACAGTGATGTTCTGTTCTCATTAGTTTCAAAATTAAAGTTTGTTTATATTATGTTTTATTAGAACCATGTTTGCATATTTGTAACAAACATCTAATACAGTCATAAGTAACAATTTCCATTGTCTAAGTTGGTTCCAGCTTTGTCTCTTGAAAATTTTTATAACAAACCCTAGTTTGAAAATGTAGAAAATGGCACCCCTGATTTATTCGAAGTGTGGTCTTTCCAAAATCATATCTTAGACTTTGTCAGGTTTTGACTTGGTAGATCTAACATTCGGTACATATGCCTAAATAAAATTATAGTTACAAGTCAGAAATGATTTAACAATAATATAAAACAGGCTCTATTATAATAAGTCCAACACACAATTCAGGAATCTATCATAAAAAACAAGCAATTTCCTTACATTACTTTTTTATGAATGTTGTTCATTTTAGTTTCAACAAAGAGTACAATTCGTTTAGTTTTAAAATGTTCTTAATAGTCGTCACTAGCAATGCTTCTCGTATTTTGTGTAACAGATGTACATTTCAGTGGAGTGTCAACTCACATTTGATTTACGAGTATATCGTGCGAGAGTGACGCTTGCTCTAAATTTGTAAAATCGGACATCGGTTTTGTCACCTTTGCTTCTAGCTGAACAAAACGATCTTTATTTAAAGAGGGAGATTTACATAGTACGTTTATTTTGAATAAAGATAAAACGACAAACTTTATAAAAAAATATAGATAAAAAAAATATTCTGCCTACATTGAATTTAAATGGAAAGTGTGTACAGATAAAAATACTTTCAATTTTAAATTTTAGTAATATTTATATAGAAATTTTGAACTTAAAAAATATAAATCTCTTGTTAATAAAATTGCTATTAATGATGTATTATAATTTTATGATAATGTGAGTGTAATCTTAGGGGTGTGAAATAAGTGATTTGATAATAAAATAATATTACACTTTAATAACTTATAAGTTTGAATCTAATAGGAAATTTTCAAAACGATTCAAGGAATTAATAAAAATTGTCACTAATATTTAGTATGGGCCTTTAAGGTGAAGCTACGCTGTATTTTATAAACGGGAAAAAATAGAGGTTAAAATTGTTTATTATATATTTATTTACAATAATTTGTTTGAGATTCGCGGTAAATGTAAAATATATACATATGATAGAGAATTAATATTAGTTTAATATTAACAGTCTTAGAATTATATTTTTCACAGGTTTGTCTCCTTTTCTACATTTCGTTTGAATGAAGAAGCGAGAAAAATAACATGAATTTATTCTTGAGAAAGTTCATGTTGAAAAAAGGTTTTTCTTTAAAAATTAAAAAATATATATTTTTAAATGAAGTAACATAATATATTAAGAGAGTATTTTGAATTATTACAAATAATATACACAAACACTTATGCTTCACTATATGTTGTAGAAAGTAGAAGGTATAAAAGTATGTGTATTTATATATTTATTTATTTCGCTTCACGCCGTATCCCTTGCGGGGTAGCCAGAAACGACGGAGCGCCAAACACTACGGTCCCTCCATACCTCTTTCGCCTCGGCCACAGACATCAACCTCTTCATACATGCCCTCGGATCCTCATGCCTTATGTGTATTCTTGGGAGAATATTGAAATAGTAAAAAATATTTTCACGATATAACATCATTAAAAATCTTACACTAAATAGATATTGATGACAGGATAATGGAAATTAAAACGGACTTTTTCGAATAAAAAAAAATTTGTTAACATTCAGTACGTTATGAAGAACTTAAAATAATAGGATTTAATTTTCTTTCATTTCATTACTTTTATTAGTTGTCTGTTTGTCTTATAAATAATTTTATGTATTTATGCCTCACCTATACACACATTTTTTATGATTATGTCCCTTAAATCGTTTTTCCTCTTTAATCCCCTCGAGTGCCCTACTTGAGGCAACACCCAGTGCAGTACTTGAGGCACAACAGGCAACAGCAAAGTATCTGAATCTACAAATTCAGATACTTTGAGAAGCAATGTTTAAAAAAAAATAAATATACAGACCAGAATAGGTTGCACGTCTTCTTTTTAAATTAAAAAAAATTATTACGATTAGTATGAAAGGAACGTGATATTTCAAAGGAGGGACAGAGGTGGGAGAAAGTTGGGCAAGATATTTATAAAACTGTTAAATTATCCAAATTTATATAATTCTTTACGTAATTAACTTATGAATACTGAAACATTTGTAATATACCTTATACTTATAATATACTTTATAGTTATAATTCTTGTAAAGGTCTGTCGCAGCATTAACTGACTGCTAGAAACATATCTTTTTCTTTAAGTGGTTGGTTAATAAAAAATTAGAGAGTTGACCTAGATTGGACTAGTGTGCATGGGTAGAAAATATTTATCATCAGATAGACTGTTCAATTATACATTTTATCTATTTAAATAATTGTTTATTAAATAACAATGGTATAGTAAAGAACATTAATGCAGTAAATTGAATTGAATTTATATATTATTAAATATTAAATAAAAACAATTTTATATCAATCGTAAGTAATAACTTATTGCTTGAAGTTTGTTATTAGTAAATATTAGGTTGACATCTGTTTACAAATAAAATGTTTCTTATCAAAACTTGAAAACATTTTAGAAGTGATTGCTTAAAGTTTTCAATCTGGCAATGCGAACTTGGATTGGATTAGGTTGGGGACGCGTTGGAATTTTTGTTAATTCCAGACAAGGAATTTCTCCACGTTGATTGTTTCTTGATATTTACTCCGGTATTTATTGTTGGTTTGAAGGTGTTTAAAAACGATTTTTAGATCTTCGACTAAATTTTATTGTTTGGCAAATACTCAATAATGTTCAAAAGATTTAGATGTCGTTAAATTCGTTTTAATGCCGGGTTGAAATTAATTGAATATATCTAATACTTTAGTGAATTTCGATTACTTTTTAACATTATTAGGTAAAAAAACCTCTCATACATTTAATGTTTTGTTGTTATTTACATGTTTATTAAGTTGTAAAAAATATAAAAAGTTTAAATGAATAAAACGTACGAATTAAAGCATAGAATATAAGAAATTATAAAAAATAAACAAATTATGCAAGGGCTTACCTAAAATATTCTGGGATATCCAAGAAGATTTTTTTTTTTCAAAAATGGGTTTTATTCTAGGAAAATTATGATTAATAATGGTTATTAAACAGATAACAATAACAAAAAAAGTAGTATTGGTTCAATATTTAATAACGTTATGGGAACCCGGAATTACATGACCGCATTATCATTAAAATACATCCTTATCACGATTATTGTAATAAAGAAATTATAATGAGCAGACCACTGGATATAAAGATAACAGTAAAACGTAATGGACTGGCAAGATGCAGAAGAATTCCATAATTTGTAACGTAATTAAAACCATTACGGCTTCGGACTGCTTTCCGTTGGCTTGTAAGAAAGGCACGTTTACATTGGGACGATGCGACATCATGTCATTATAAGTAGCACTAGTTTTTATTCACGACTTAGTACGAAAAAAAAATTGAAGCGTTCCGATTTTTCAACCGCTTTGATAATATTTTCCCCTACTGTAAATAAAATATAAATGAAGCTTTCCTTTTACAATTGAATAAAAAACAAATGGATAAATGTTTTAATTTTACAATATTACATATTTTTGTGTATATTTTTGTTGCATGTAGTTTATTTTAACAACCTATGACTTTAAGTAGTTTAACCTATGACTTTGATATTAGTATAGTAAATTTTATTATGCAAAGTTTATATGTCATCTCAATGAAATAAAAAACAATACATATAAAATCATAAAATGACAACATATGTCAATAATTAAGAGATTTAATACAAATATAAAAATGATTACTGGTTGGCGACTTTTTACCTTAACGGATAGTCTTAAAGTCTATTCTCACAACACACGACACCATGGTCAATAACATAGAACAGTCCTTTCAGTAAGACTCGCCGCCGGGTCACAAAGCTCGATCCACCCAATCTTGGTTAGAAAGATAAATTCCAGACTTCTTCAGAGCTGAAGACTGACTGTCATGTAGTCCTAATCTTAATCCACTGGACTATGATTTATGGTCGGTTTTAGAGAGTAAGGGTTGCCCTAAGCGCCATGATAATTTGGAATCCCTAAAACAATATACACGATTGACAATTAATAATGTTCCCATAGAGTGAGTGCTGCTATTAATAACTGACCTCCACGTTTAAAGGACTGTATTGCAGTCATTGATACCACTTCCAATAAGCTTTATATAATTTAATGAGTATATAACAATGTATTACACCAACACACTGTAATAGTAATAAATATTACGTGCAATAAAAAAAATGTTTTTCTTTGTCACAATATTATGACAAGATGTACATATATTTAAAAAAAAATCTTTATGCAATTAATGTTTTAGTTGCTCCATACAATAAATCTATTATTAAATATTATAAATTCAGTGGCTACGTCACTTTAAAACCTATAACGTATCATTAAGCCGAAAGTTATTAACATATTATTAGTCTTTATAATGTAAATTTTTCGTGACATAAATTGATACCGAAACTGTTTTTATATGCTTAGATGTTCACAGCACACTCATACGTAGTATACCACGAATCGAACGAATCCAAGAACATATTCTGGTCGCAGGTCATTCATATATACGTAACAAAATATTACATATCCAGCCTGTTAATATTAAACAAACTAATTCTTATCTAAATACTCATGTTTATAGTTTACCTTATTACTTAGATACCTTTTCACAACTGAATAACTATTGTATTTTAAAGATATTTTTATATAATGATTGTCAAAAGATCAAATTAAATACCAGATTTAATCTTTTCTACTTTTTTTATAAAACCTGATAACATTTATTTTCAGACGGACAAATGAGCGGATAATCAATCAAGGATACGCGAATCAAACACGAAATTAATTACAATGTATAAACCACCTAATAAACGGATATTATAGTTCATCATATATAAATCATCCAATAATAACGGAAATAAATATATGAAGGTAATTCTTTTGGCAAATAAACCGATATTGCGTCGATAAACAATTTTTATTGTTCCTTCAGCAATAACACTCGCCATAATGAAAGTTACGAAATGGAACTTCATAGCCTAATAAATTG
The DNA here is from genome assembly GCA_918358865.1 of Melinaea marsaeus rileyi. NCBI lineage: Eukaryota > Metazoa > Arthropoda > Insecta > Lepidoptera > Nymphalidae > Melinaea > Melinaea marsaeus. The sequence goes on from OU911089.1 coordinate 22,834,952, forward strand.
AAAATTTCCGATAAATTAGATAATATAATGAAAATATTAATATTTCTTTCGAAAATCATTTATTTGTATTTGTTAATCACTTATTTTATGTATTTCCTCATTTTCATTTACCGGACAAGAGATTTTGTGCCGTGTCTATAATTAATAAGACTGTGCTATAATTAATAACTCCTCCTTCCGCTTTATTTCATAGAATTGTGCGTTTTTCAAACTCTAAAATAATATAATTCACGAAAATAGTAATGCATAAATTATGTTATTTAATTAAAAGTATGTAAAATTATTTATTAATTAATATTACAGGCGGGAAAAGTCTGCAGAATATAATTTTGTCAAAGAAAGTGAAATTAAGAAGAACCTAGCATTTTGCTTTACTTTTATAATTAATTCAATAATATAAAATTCCTTTCAAACCCTTTTGCTTGTAATTTAAAAGAAAATGTGATTACTTTCATTAAAACGATGTTGAGTTAATGAAAAACATTTTTAATTATCTCAGATAATCAGATTATCTCTAGGGTTGGAAAAAATCAAATCTTTACAGTTTCAATTCTTTAGTATACCGATAAGTTGAATTTAGTTTAAGAAAGGAAACGTAATTTATATATTTGTTGTAAGTATAAAGCAAAACTTTGAAAATATTTGTAGATAGTTACTAGTTGAAATTTTGTTTTCGTTCTTTTATTTTTTCAGTAAGATAGGTCGCTGATGTAAAAATTTATTTTTAATTTATTAATATATGTAGTTAATAAAACCAAAACAACTTTTTCAAAAATAAAATATCCTCTAGAGGACGAGCTAAGTTTCTGAAAATACAGCAAAGTTATGATTACGTTTCACTACCAGACATTACTCGATTGTTTTGTACGTATTCAGGACAAAACTATTTTAAAGATAAAAACAGATATAAGATTATTTTCATTAAAATATAATAAAACGAGTAATCCTATCACTGGCTACAATATCAATGTAAGCATCCGGACATTGTTAGTAGGATTAAAAGCAACTGGTGCTGTAAACTAATTAAGCATTTTTGCTAAATGTTGAAAATTGTTTTCTGTTAAAAATTGGATATTTTTAGTAGATAGCAGTTTTCGGTACACAGCAAATTGTACTCATGATTTTTATTCATAAAGCCAAGTAATTTTACAAGTTATAAAAAAGGACATTATAATAAAACGCTATAAATAAAAAAATACAATCTCTCGGAGTTTTTTTTACACAATTTTCTTTTCAGGTGTAAGGTATCTATTATTTTTTCTAATTGCTGTTTGTTCGTATCTTCGGGAAAACTTAATGTTCGAAAACAATTCAAAAGATCGAGTATCATGTTCATGCGGTTGGAATCAGGAAACATAGCAATTTAATATTTTGGATATTAATGTAAATATCATATCATAAAGGATTTATAACATGAATAGGATTCGTGAATAATACTTGTGGCGCTAATTGAATTAATTTTCAGTTAATCTACGTTCTCATATGATTTAATATATAAATAGAAATTTGTCGTTTGTTGATAAACGCATAAATTGTATCACATTAGTAAAGTCGGTATCGCATATAAAGATTAACTTATAATCTAAAAATAGGAAATAAAAATATTGTTTAAATGTATACAAAGCCTTAAGACCGCAGGTGGAGGACTGAAACTAATGTGACAGTGTTGGAAATAAAATTTACGGAGAACTAAAAACAGAATATCACAACTACCAATGTTAATCAAATTAAAGAGAACCTTAAAACTAAGCAATGAAGGATCAAAATCAAGGTCCTTTGAATAATATGTATGTAGCACACATACATATTTGAACTTCTTGAATATAATACGTGCAGTTAATAAAAGGATCGTGGAAGTATTTTATGCAAATAAACATTTTAAACTAAAAGCAGAAAGAAGATAGTTTGTTAAAAAAATCAATATTTTAGTATTTTTGAGATAAAAATATTTTTTTATTTTTTTAGAAGACACAGGATTCCTAATAAAAGCAATTATGACCTTACTTTCCTCAAGCAATCCGAACATATTCCGTACATTTTTCTTGTTGCCCTCCATTTCTCTCCAAGATCTGCTAAATCCCTCAAAAATAAAACGCTATAATTACCTTACGACTCGTATTATTTCGTGCGTAATAAAAGATACAACTGGTTTTACAAACTATGATGTTATTTATTATTTACGGAAAAATATATTGCCATATATAATATATTATTATTGATATTATATAATTAAATTAATAGCTTCTACAAAACACAGATTAAACAGTTGAAACAAATATTTTTTTGTTCATATACATATATTCTATTTATTTAAAATATTATTATCTTTTAAATTATTTAATATAAAACGGTTCCTAGTCTGAATATGTTAATTTAAACTAACTAAATACATATTACAGTAGAAACATAATATTTTTTCTTTTATTACATTTGAATTATCGTAATTACTAACTTGAGATATATCTAACCATTACTATAGTTAATGACGTCTAGACACAAAGGGATAGTCGAAAATTTGTTGAATCAATGTTATTATTCACCGCTGGATCATTCGTTTTAGATGGCAGGACAAATACAGTACAGATTGTTTTACAAATCGACCTTTATTAATATTTATGACACAATTAGGAATCGGATGGAGAATTTGTATTTGTTGTCAAAATATTTATAAGGTACATGTAACAAAAGAAGTAAATAAGTAAAGTTAATTGCGATGTGAAAACAAAAAAGCGTCGTTTAAGTTGCTCTTACATCACACTTATCATAGGTGCTTTTACTAGAGTCACTGGCTATTCAGACTTTAAATTATCCCTTCTGATATTGATCTTATTGAAGTGACGTAGTCATTAATGCTCGGTTAATACATTTATGATATACACATTAAACACCACAACAGATTTAATAAACAAATTCTTATTACTTATATAAGAAAAAAAATTAGCAAAATTTAAAAATAAGACTTGTGATGGAATAGATCCCAATATCTGAAGCAGTGACTAGTGAGTTTCAGAGACATATTTACGAGTATGTAGACAACACCTTATTGAAGATTTTTTAAGATTACTCTTCAAGCCTGGTAATATATCTGTTATAAGTGTAAGTAAAACATGTTATTATATATACTTAATTAAATTTACCCCACAAACCACCTATTGAAGATTAATTCTAATATATATTGTTCATTGGCGTTAGTAGTAAAGAGTATACATTGCTGGACACGTATCATTATCAACAGTCCTTACAACAAGCTCCATCTTTAGACATGACAAAAATAATTTAATAAAATCTTTATTTATTATTAGTCCATTATTTTTTTATTGTAGGGAAGGTAGTGAAGGGCTTATGTCGAAAATTAATAAATAGATACAATTTGTAACGAAATAATTCATTATTTACTTATCCATTTTTCCTTGTTTCTTAACAGAGATCGTTATGTACAAAATTAGATAATAATATTTTTTTTGTGGCTCAAGTTCTACTCCTCAATATTATTCTCCAAGATATGAATATTTTTATAACAACAGATTTTGATATGCTGTATTAAACATCTGAACACAGATGTTCAAATCGTTCTTTTTAAAACAACGTTAGAGAGACATTGTTTATAGAGTGATTAATCACAGTAAAGCTAGGTTTTCCAGTTCCTAGAAAATAGAGAGAGCAATTAGCTTCCTTTAGAGAGTAATGAATTACAATTTACTTCTTCGAACTTCGTTAACAAACATTTTAAATTTTATTATTCTTCGTTCTATATTTTATTGCAAACAATATTAAAATGTTAATTTATTTTACTTAACATATTTTATTTATATACTGTATATTTTACATAACATAATTTGTGGCACTTAACATATGGTCGACATACCACAATAATAGCTTAAGAACACTCAAGAAATAATTAGGTACTCAATTTACATTCCTTATGGAGTAAACAATGATCATTATTATATGTTTAGTAAAAAACAAAGTCACACTATAACTACAACACAAATATATAGGTAATGTTATTTAAGTGGTTCATTTGCCACCCAAGCTATCTGTTCTTTAAATCGTTTTAGAGTACTCGAGGGTGTAGTTTCAGATACTATAAGAAGCAATCTTTTAGGAAAAATATAAACATTAAAATAGAAAGCCTTGACTTTTAAATGTACAATTGTTAATGCTATTAATGTAAATTACTAATCATTTATGTATTTCGGTACCAAATACATAGTCCTGTACTTGGACCTCCAAGATACATAAGCACAATAGACCTTCTCAATGATTAAAGCGAAGCGATATCTTGCGGTGTGGTTGAGATGAAGTGACTGTAACTAGTATTTGTCAAGAACACATAGTTAGTTTAACATATTTATACTGCTATTAAACATTCATCTATAGTGTTACTATCAAGAGAACCTTGGAAGTTTCCATGTAGCAGGTAATCTTCAAAATAATTACCTTATTTTTGAAATTTTATTTTGTGCAGACAGTTTTAGTGACGTACATTGAAGTTGATGCTGAAAACGGTGGAAAAAAATCATTTTTTTATGAACCGTGGCTTCTGTAGTCCTCGCGGACGGAGTTGACGTAATCAGCTAGAATAATATAAATATAATGTAAACTTTGCTTGTAAACCTCATGAGCATTATCACTTTCAATAAATTAATAATTACTTATATCTTTACTAAATATATTTATTGATCCCTATATGTTTATTTGTAATAACTCAGATTAGCCATATTTGAATAATATATGGCCTTTTAATAATATTATTCCAACATTACTATATATATATGCGATAAATCTTTTCTTATAAAACTTGTATACTATACGTTTTAATTAATACAAGATGATGGGATAAGAATTTAAAAATATATTTCCACTTACTTATGATACAAGTAGCTGTTGAAAAGTTGCACATAATTATCAATAAACAAAAACAATATTTTCTTTTAAACGCTGATATGTAAACATTTAGAAAGCTTTAATGACACACATGAGAATGAAGAAACTTTGACTACATTTATATAATCAAAGGGAAGAAGTCTTAATTACATAAACTCAAATATAAAAAGTGACTGTTATTATGTTTATATGAAGATGTTACATCCTGAAAGAATGCTTGAAGTACTTTGTGCTGTTTAATACTTTTCTTCAAGTTATTGTAATTTATAAATATAACTCCGGGATGCATAAGTTTTTCTCAAGCGGATTTAATATGTTATACGAAGCAGTTTCCAACGTCACTGTGCGGAGAAAAAGTTTAGTTAAAAATTGTAAGAAGCTTTCCAACAGAAAGTAGGACAGGAATTATATTATTTATTTGTAAATAAGTATACTTGACAGTGATATTCTGTTTTCATTAGTTTTAACTTAAAGCTACTTTAACATTTTAGAACCATGTGTTTATTTACAACAAAAGAATTTAATACTTACCTGAATAAATAAATAATAATTATTATGAAAATGTTTACTGCTTTGGAAATGAGCGACTGGTATATAAATTTACATCCTGTGTCGTCTAGAGTATGGCATATATAAAAACCTTGTCTTAGTGACTTATATAATTTCAAATTCTAATTGCAGCAATATAGTCCTTACCTCGATGGATCTTTTTGTTCGGAACATATTTTATTGTAATTACAAGTAATAAAATATATAATAATAATATTTGTACATAAGTCATTGTGACTCAATTGAGATACTCGTATAAACCATATAAATAACTTATTTTTTTCAGTTCACAAATGTCCTTAATAGTTGTCACTGCAATGGTACTAGCATTTTGTGTAATAGATGTACATTTCAATGGAGCGTCAACTCACAGTTGATTTATATCGTATGAAAGCGACACTTGCTCAAAATTTTTAGAATCCATGCGAAGCCGTAAATACTTTGTTAATTTTGAGAGAAGAGAGATATTGTAAGTTTATTATTAATACATTTAAAAACGATGAAGTTTTATTAAAAGTTGTGATTTTTTTACCCGCATTGTATTTATTATAGATACCTTAAAATTGTAAATACTTCTAATTTTAAATGTAAGTAATATTGGTATAAAAGTAGGGAACTTTATAAATAGAAAAGCTCTTGTCAATGTACAGATGGTATTAATAGAATATTATATTTTTTTGGACTTGTAGTTGTGATATAACATACTGATTTTATAATGATACTGTTTCCCAGTACCAATTTATAACAGTCTGAACTCTCATGAAAACCCAAAGGACTATTTTAATTTTCAAAAACTCCATTTTAATCTTATATTTCTGAACCGGCGACGATAACAGGAAACTTTGTTTACAATATTCATCTGATATACCTCATGTTGTGTTAACATACAAAGCATCTCTTTTAGGTCTCTTTACAGCTACGGTCGTTTTTATAATGCGGCTAAAGTTTGATTACAAGCGTTAATGTTAAAGATTTTGTGGAAATTGTGAATAAAGACAGACATCTTATTAAAACCCATCACCAGTTGATGTTATCGTGATTGATCAAAAATCGTAAAATAGTATTGTAATAGAAATAACACCCAATTTTAATTAAACAACATAAATATTTTCTCTATATACGGGGTTTCAGCATAAACTTCTTTAAATATAATAATAAAATGAAAATAAAATATTCAGTATTTCGAAATAGCACATACAAGCCATTCCTTTATCATACCGAATTGTTTTATACTACAAATGTTATTTAAGGCAATATTACTTAAACCCTATGATAATATATCCCCTATAATATAAACAAAAAACCCTATAATATAAATAATCACAAATGTTTGTTCATTGATTTTACAATAAACAAAGAGACCAGAGTTCATAATAAATAATATTTAGGAACATTATCTCAAAATATTGTTTGTTACGATAAATTTCTCGGTATAAATTCTTTTGAATATGGAAAGATGTTATCCTTTACTCAGTTCAGAAGTTATTTATTGATTTCTATATTTATTTTATAAGGCACTGTTGCCTCGATTACGTTGACAATATTTTGCGTTATTTGTTCGTTATGTGTAAAGACCGAACATGTGACTCAACAAAATAATCGTTAATCAGTTGTCCACTGATGGTCAATTATTTCTAGATTTCACAATAGACCATATAACTGTATGTCTTATAAGTGCCATCAATGGTCATTGGGTTTATTTCCACAATAGCAATTTTCTGACACTGTATGTAACGTATTATTTTTCCAGAATCGTTTTGTTTCGCTCGGATATACATGTTTTAGCGTTGTGTGTATTTTTTGCATTTTATTAATTAATTTATTTATAATACATGAAAATATTTTTATCAAAGCGCTTTTTAATAAAAGTAAAGTAGGTTAAATAGTTTCTTTAGAAACATTACTTTGAAGTAGAGTATTTTTTCCTAGAGTATTTTTTCTGTTTACAGCCCTATTTTATTACCATTTTTAGTATGAATTACAATAAATACTTATGGTAATGGTTGCTTATATTTTATTATACAATACATTAATTTAACTAGCTGTAAAATTATTATAACATTTGTTCCGGCGTTTATCTCCGCTTCCTTGGTAATTAATTCGTTTTCAAAAGTACAGAACGGTTTGCTCGTGGTCTGCTGCACAAAGATTCCTGACGTTTCTTACGCTGTGATGAAATTTAATATCATGCTTGAGGTGTACTGCGTTTTTCTTTCGCTCTTTGGAACCATAGTATAAAAATTTGAATTAAATAATATTTTTGTGTAATTATTGTATATTTTGTGCCCCTACTAAATTAAAAAATATTTGAACATTTAGAATAACATTAATAAAATTTTCAATGAAATCTGCCTTGATTAAAATTATGTCTAATACATACCTGGTTATAATGGTAGTCTTATCTGTGTTAATACAATGGAGTACATATTTCTTACAAAAAAAAAAATAAAGATGATTAACATTGTAAATATGCTATTATATAAATATTGAGTCCAAAATATCATGTCCTGTATCGTAATTCCATTAACATGTTATTGTGACGTGATCGATGATGTCTTCAGCAGATGTACATTAATCATACTTTTTACTCCTCATTGTCTCAACCCTCGAACATTAGGTTTACTCGGTGACGTTACAAGCATCAAAAGATTTGGGTCCTGACGTGATATTGGCGGATAAACACATTTGGAAGACGTAAAGGATATCTAGATTGAACTTAAACGAAAAAGAAAAAAGAAATCATAAATGTTTTAGAAAAAAAGAGACTGCTTCATTAAAAAGATATACATATTAAGATTCAAATTATATGATTAACATAAACTTCAACAGCTAAACATTTTTCAGAAACCAAGCCTTTTTTCAAACTTCGATTAGATTTCGTTATTTTGCTCCAGATATGGATATATAATATATAGATGTATAGAATCGATGAGTACAGTTATAGCTATTTGCAACACTATTAGCCTTCACTATATATTGTAGAAAGTAAGAAATATGTAAGTATGTGTATACCTTATGTGTATACCTTCTTAAAGAAAGAAAACCTATTTTTATATTTAATTAATAATTTAGTTTTTTACAATAAACTACCCAAACTTGTAACCTGTTGAAAAAAAATTAAGGACATAATTAAATTTATTCTTGTATCTCAAGCTTATTCTAAGACAAACAATAATTATATTAATAATATTTGTGATACTAACGATGTGAGTATGTATATATGTGCCAAATTGTTTATTAATTCATTCTTCATTCAGTTTAGTCCAAAATATACTGGTTTTACATTGTCATTATTATTTTAAATATTGAAAGTTGGGATCCTTTAAACTCTTACAAATGTGACAGCAACATAGAACGGGTAATATTGCAGTTTGAAATTTTGATGAATTAACTTATAGTAAATTAGTAATTAGTAGTATTTCCAGTTGTAAATAATATGAAAAAAATTAAAGCAATGATATGATGACTTTGACCTTATCTTAACAAGACTGTTAAACCTGTTAAGTGTTCATGTGAGCAGTTGAGATTTCTTCGAATGTATGTACCTCTTATTCGTTAAATAAGTACAAATATTTATGAAACGCTTCGCAATGTAGGGATGGTTTTTTAAAATAAATAAAATATATATTTTATAATTTTTACTTAATATTTTTTTATTGTTTTACAACAGTATTTTATGAACAAGATTACTAAACAGAAATTCATGCATCGAAACAGTGCGGTTGCAAAATACGAAATTGATGAATACCAGTGCCTTCACACGATTAACTTAAATCAATATGTTTCTTATTACAAGGCGATTATAATAATACAATATTATCATATATGAGATCTAGACCGGTCTCCAATTTAAATTTTAACTTTTAATCGTTTCTTTTAATTTTGTTTTCGAAATATCTTAAAAAAATAAAAAAAACAGCTATTAATAGAATAACCTTAATTTATATAAGACGGTGTTCAGGGCATATTAGTATTCCTTAGTAAATATTTGATCTGACAAAAAAATTCAAAATTCACGCAAAATGATACTACTCGTTCAAGTCTAAAGTATATAAAGTAATCTACTTGATATGACTAACGAATTGCAAAATAGAAACCTTTTATTTGACTTCAATGTCCACTTATGTAATACTTCGACATCTTCCTGATTCAGGTGATTTTTCACTCAAAACTCTTTATGTACATATGTATATTGCATAAAATATAATTCGAAGTCCAAGTAAACTTAAAAAAAGTAATATTTTAAAAATCTAATCGCCCATATATAATATCATACCATTTTTATTATTAAATTGCGTTATTTCTTTCATTTTAGACAATTTAATAAAATCCTTGAAAAAAGTATTTTGTGAAAAAAAGTAAAACCACGGGATAGTCAATTGATAAAATTCTAACATTTAAAGATGCTTGACAGATTTTTTAACACATTGATTAGTTTAAATTTTAATGTTAAATATTTATCAATACCAGTGATCACTTGTGTTATAATATTTTATATAAAAACAACATTATGTGAGTTTTTGCTTATTTAAGAATAAGATAATGACGTTAAATCATTAATAATTAAATAATGAATATAATATTAGAAGACTTATTACGGCTTATTACGGCACCAAGTATTGAGAATGTTCAAAATACCCTTAGAAAATACTTTCGATATCAATAATAGAAAGATTTTCGCTCACTCAGACTAACATCCTCGTAAGGCAGAACTACAAATATAATTACTGGAATCATAGGAAAGTGATGAACACGTTATATCATAACACGTAGTACCTATGCGTCACGTGACCGACTTAACTTATTTTATTCAGGAAATATAATAAACTGTATCTGCTGATAGGATCAGAAACACGGCAAAAAAACTTGATGTTAATGTGAAATTAATACTTAAAATGTGTATTGTACTTAGTATTTAATAAGAAAATTAAATCAATTTATATCTTTATAGCGAAATAGCTAAAAATATTTGTAGCTACAGAGATTATTATATTTGATTCTGCTTAACAATGCGTTAACTATTCTGACTTTACTATACACATAATAAAAGAGTAAGAAGGCAAAATGAATAATATTATTAGAAAAGTATTTTTTCGAATATTGCTATTTGTGTTCAGTATGTAGTGTAAAACACAAGACAACAGGTTTTTGTTTTTTTCTTTAATTTTATTTCTTTGGTTAGTTTGACTGCTTGTCTGTTAATCGTTTTGTTTCTTTACACCTCACTTATAAACTACAGAAAGCTTTTGATTTTTATTTCCCTTAAATAGTGTTTCTTTTTTAATAGCTCTGAGTGCTCTACTCAAGGCTGCAGTTTCAGATACTTTGGGAAGCAATATAAAAATATATAAAGACTAAGATAAAAAACATTACAAATGAGATGATAGCCTATTCCACGGGATCTGTAGCTGTTAAACTATAGAATAAGTCTAAGACCACCAAAGCTCTCCAGAAGCTCACACACTTTATTGGAACTTAAACACCCTAATTAAAATATTTTTTTTTGTAATTCATAGCGTATCGATATCGATAGATGTATCGTATTACTGACAACATCTAAAAATATAATTCTTGTCGTCACACATAATTTTTGATCTGAGGGATTTAGATTGTTGACAGATGGACACAGATAAAAGAAAGTAGTGCAAGTTATCTTTTAAACCGTTAAACCAAATACATATTTAAATCATTCTTGACGTAATAGAATATATAATTTGTCAATATTAGGATCCTCATGACACTTATTGTAATAGATAAATTATATTTAGCAGACCACGGTCACACGATCACACGATCACACCAAATGATTGACGACTCTTTCACGGATAACGGTTTAATGTGGTTAAATTCAGTGATGTTCGGATTACGATGATAAAAATATTACAGGATTTAATTTATACTTATTAAAAGGAAAGTAAAAAGCTATGTCTTTCAAACAGTAAATGTGTATTATTATATTCCGATGTTTAATTTAAAAAAATCCTGTATTTTTACATTGTTTATATTTTTAAAACATCGCTGTTTTAAAAATATTTAGCATTTGAATTATATTTCATTCAAAGAAAATATGTTAATCCCATATTTGCGCGTCAGAGACATTGTTTAAGACGTACTTTGGATTCAACGAATCGTGTGCACTCAAATTATTTCTTCATGTATATGAAGATGGATGTAGGAATATAAATATATAAGAAATGTATACATATAAAATTATACATAATATGTGGGTTGTTAAAATATCACATTTGTGTATGAGCAAAGGTGGTCCACCGGTGATGGATATAGATATCACTATCCTAAGAGCATATACAGATGTATGCAGTACTGTAGTTTATACAGACATATCTGTGTATAAATCAGATATATTTTTATTTTTTTCTATTTCTTATAATTAATACAGTTACATAGTAACTAAGACTTGGATTGATAACCGACTGTCGTAAGTACGCTTCGTAAATGAAAAACTTTGTGGTTTACATATTGTTTGGTAAAAATTATAAAATGTTTCATAAACAAATAATAATCTTCTATATATTTCACAACTTAACATTTCGCAACAACATAAGTTTCAAAGAGTTTTGCTAAAACTACTCTACACCAAAGATGTCTACATTCCTGTAATTTGCTATATTTCAGTACCTTAATGCTTTCTTACTTCTTTGCTTATCTGATTTTTAATAAAACCTTTTCTCGGAAATACGAGTGTTTACATTCTCAAACATAAATAAGTTGAATGTAACATGTTATTTATAATATTTTGTGATTATATGAGTAGGTTATGTCATTTTTTTAATCAATTCTTATCCGCTCCAAATTCTTATAGCTATACAATGATATTAATATGGAACATTTTTTACATATTATAATCATCAATCAAGTCATTGAAATATTATAAGTCTTTACATTAAATAAGAAAAAAATAACTATTTCATGTTACTTAAGCATTTACGATAAGCAACAGAACGATTGAATGAAAGCTTTTATTTAAATTTAAAATCCACTTGTTTGCAACGTTTGTCACATTTTTGTAACAAATTATTATATATCCAGTTGGTTTATATTAAATAATAAGAACATCACTACTTCTATAAGCACAAATGTTATTACCTTAGATAACATTTCTCAAAGGAAAATATAAAAATATTTATCAGATGTTTTCAAAAAAGATCGACATACAGAATGTTAGTTAAATCACTCCTAATTCTATTGTAACGCCTTAGTTACTTTAATTATTTTGAAATAAATAAAGAACGAAAAATGAATGGACAAAAAAGAGGGAAGGAATCGGAAATGTTGTAGAGTCAAAAATATTACAGAGAAACAGAGTTCTAAATTAATATTAATTTTATTTCCTTCTTCCAGTGGTGCACCGCGACTAGTTCTGGTGTGGAAAAAACTCAATATAAATACTTTTTTGAGATTTTTAAATTTATTAGGCAAATAAATATCCATGATATACTATGATTCAAATTCAAGTTTTATCAAGTTGGTTTCTATAAATATAAAACAAACAGTTACTTTTATATATATAATAAAAGGAATCTAATTATTCGAGAGATAAAACCCATATATATTTAAGACATCATGATATTAAATGTATCAAGGAAACGAAATTAGTTATAATATAAAAACCACTCTAACAGACGGATATTATTGTTCAACCTACACTAGATCAACCAATTATAATGGATATAAATAAATAAAAATAATTCTTTCGACAAATAAACCGATATTGCTTCGATAAACAATTTTTATTGTTTCGTCAGCAATAACACTCGCCATAATGAAAGTTAGGAAATGGAACTTCATGGCCTCATAAATCGGAAGTTTGCGGTCATTTAATGTTTTCTTTATTTTTTCTGCGACATATAGAAATATGAGAAATTATTCAATATTGATTCATTTATATTGGTTTAATATAAAATATTTTACGGATTTAATAATGCGACTTTGGGTTGTTGCATGTGTAGTAGTTTTGACATATCTAATTAATAAGCTTCAAAATCCTTTCTCCACTTTATTACATGGCACTGCACTCTTTCAAAAACCTGTAAAAACATAATTCACGAACGGTAATCCATATAAATTATGTGATTTAATTTAAAGCGTAAAAAATAATTAATACGACAAGCGAGGAAAGTGTAAGCAAAATATATTTTTATCAAAGGAAGTGAAGTTAATACAATCTAGCATTTTGCTTTACTCTCATAATTAATTTATAAAATTCTACTCCAAATCCTTTTGCCTGTATTTTAAAATAAAACATAATTACTGTCTTTAAGGATGTTAAATTAATACAAAACATTTTTAATCATCTCAGACTTAGGGTTGCAAAAATTACGATTATTATATAAAAAGAGTTAGCAGTACACGTTAGTATAACGTAGAGTTGAAAGGAACAAAATATAATTTACAAGAGATATTACAAAATAAAATTATGTAAATATTAATATATAGTTACTAGTTGAAAGTTTGTTTTTGTGCGTTCTTTTTTCTAGTAACAGAGTCATCAATGTAAATATTTATTTCTCTTCTACTAATATCTGTTGTTAAAAAAATCGAAACGATTTATTACAAAAAAATCTCTAGAGGACGAGTATATCTTTTTAATAACAGGAGAGTTGCTTACCAAATAGATTTTCTAAAAATATATCACAGCCATGATTACATTTCACTACCCGATATTACTTAATTATATTGTACCTATCTAGAATAATTAGGATAAAACTGTTTTAAAGATAGATATAAAATAATTTACATTAAAAATATAATAAAATGCGTAATCCTATGACTAATTACCGTTTATGTGTAAACTTACTTGTAGAAGACTGAAAGTAGTGTTATATATGAGAAGTAAAATTAGATAATTATAACTACGAAAGTTCATCTCGCTTAAAATATGCTATTCTTCGAATAATTTGTTGGTGTGTTCTTTTAAATATGGAAAAAAATAAATATTTAAGGATACATATGAAATCAATTCAATAGATTTTAGAGGTAATTAAAGGGGTTTGCAAGTATTTTTTGTAAATAAACATTTTAAGCAAAAAAGCACAAAATAATGTCTTATAAAAACATATTTATGTACTTTGACTGCCTACTTTTGAGATAAAAAATACTTTTTTTATTAATTTAGTCGAAACTGAGTCCTTAATAAAAACAATTATGACTTTTCTTTCCTCTCACAATCCGACAATATTCCATACATAATCCCTCTTGCCCTCCAAGATTCGGGAACATCTAACGAACTGTCAACTCCCGCAAATATAATCCGCCATAATTAACTTACGACTCGTATTATGTCATGTATAATAAAAGATATAACTTGTTTTGCTAATTATGATGTTATTTATTGTTTACGGAAACATATATTGTCATATACAATATAATATTATTCATATTATATAATTAAATGAATAGTTTCTACAGAACATAGATTAAGAAGTTGAAGCCAATATATTTATATATATATTCGATGTATTTTTATTAATAACTTGCTATTATATATAATTAAAGAATATTATTTCAGTTGTATGAAGAAGTACAATTTGGAGAGTGAATATCTAAATATAAGCTAACTCTAGAAAGATATTACACTTCTTAAAATTATATTTAAACTGTTAAACTGTCGTGATTACTTTTATAACTTAACATATCTCTAACAGTCAATATAATTACCATTTAGACAAATAATGGATACTTGAAAACATGTTGAATCAATAAGAATTAATCGCTGGATCGTTCGTTTTAAATAAAAGGATAATTAAAGAGATTGCTTTACAATTCGACGATTGTATTTTTATTAATATTTATGATGCAATAAGGAATCAGATCTTTTAATAAATAACGTATATTTGTTTTGTGTTTGTTCTCAAAATGTATATCAAGGGTGTCATTTATAAGGGTACATGTAATGAGAGAGGGGAATAAATGATGTTAATTACGGAGTGAAAACATAATGGTGTTTAATTTAATTAGTCTTGTACGTCCATGTTTTTGATATTTGATTTATTGTTTTATTTTTATCAATAATGTACAGTTTATTTAACTTATTTTGTTTTATTCAATATTACGGACTACTGTAATAAATATATATATATATATATATATATATATATATATATATATATATATACATATATATTTAGAAGTTAATTTAAAGTTGATGTTATCTAACAATCCCTGATATAAAATAAAACATTTAACATAACTTTCGGTTATAATGTAGTATATTTTATGTTTATTTGGGGCTCGTGTTATATGTTGTGATTGAAAACTTAATTCATTTATCAGAGACGTAACGTTTTTCAAATATTTTTTTTTATCAATTCTGCAATAATATATAAAACGTTTGTTTGTTTGTACACATAGTAAATGCAGTCATCATTGCAGTGGTCGTATATTAATACATTACACTACTAACAACCAATTTATATTATTGATCTATGGTCTCGAATATCGTTAACCACTCCATAGAGACATCATACAATCAATATTAATTTATTCTTTAAGGATTTAAGGAATCTTGTACCTTCTTAAAAAAACACTATATATTACAAAATAATAAAGTCAATATTACAGTCTTATTGTTAATTAGATAAAATTAATTTATTAGGGATTTTAGTCCAATATGGAAACGCCAGCCCCATCGTAAACTATACAGATATATTGTTATGCAATGAGTCATTTTTGAAACAAAATATATGAATAAAAATTATCGTTAAGTGAACCTACATATTTGATATTTTATATTATATATTCTTTTTATATTTGAATTAATTTAATAAAATGTATTATTATGTTTAAAAAAAATATTTTCTTTAAGACAGATAACTGGCTAGCTAGATACATAATTTAATTTATTTAAATGAAATAATTGGAATAATGGTATTGTAATGACCTATTAGTGACATTGAAATTACAAAGTTATAAATTCTATAGAATTAATAGTATCATTTTATTGAAATGAAAAAACTAAAAAGGAATAAAACAATCAGAACTGCGTTTGAACTCCGTTTCAGAAACAATTAATTAGCTCGTAAAGAGATGTATGGTCTCATTAAAAGTGACGATGGTTGCAAAAAATAATTGAGAAAGAATAATACAGGATTCATCAAAGCTTTGACTTCACATACACCATTTAGCGCCGGAACAATTTTGTTTGTACTGCTTAATGTTCAAACTCTCGGTAACGAAACTGTATTTTATGTCCTATTGATGATTGTTTTAAAATAAACTATAATAATTTCAAAAATGTTAAACATTTTCTTAAGTATCTTAAATCAATGAAACTCGAAATGAATTAAGTGCAATTGTTTAAACAAACGTAAAGCGAATGTAAATAAAAAAATATCTTACCATTTTTGGACAAAATCACTATTACTAAATCGTTTATAGTTAAAACATGTAAAAAAGACGGTAATGAGAACATATATTAAGAAACGTCTCTCGAAATGCTAACAAAGGAAGCGGAGGAGCGTCTAAAGAGCGATCTTAAAAAAAACAAATAACAGCTAAAATTTGTGTCACTGTGACGTCATCCACGACTTACGTATAATTAAGTTTTTACAATTATAGTTAAAATACTTAGTGTTTAAAGTTATTTTATAAGAATTATTTCTTTATTGTTCGAAATTATTTTAGAATTGTTATTTAAGATTTGAAAATTACCAAGTAAATATGTATGACACGAGTATGCTATATTTGTAAAGGAACATAAAATTCAATTGTACTTCTTCTTCTCGTCAGTCTATAGACGCCACGATGACCGGACTCAGTAGGATACTTATTTATAATAAGTTGCTATTTTATATATAAATTGGAGCTACTTTAAGTGAGCTAATATTTACATTTAATAACTTTGAAGAAAGTCAAAGCTGTATAATATGGACATTTTTACAATACACTGGACTTATTTTAATAAGATTTGGTTGAGCTGTAGGTTATTGACCGGGTTAGCTTACAAATTACCACTTATGCGGAAAGTTTCTGCTTATTTTACAGGAAACCACTACAACGGATTTATAAATATAAATACAATAAAATGAAACTCTTGTATTGATAATTACGAACTATTTTGTGGCTTAAATTAATATTTTGTTTTAACATATATATTGGTTTTCACTGTAGTATTTTTTTTAGATCTAAATTAGATTTACAAAAAGAATTAGAAATGAGCAAACAATTAAAAAATATAACCTCTGGGAACAGTTTGTAACACGTAAAAGCAAAAAAAAAATTACCATATTTATTCGGGGACTGAAGCAGAAATTTTCTTAAATAATGTATTGAAAATTATCTCAAACGACTTAGATCCTAAAAGCAAACCTCGTATTTCATTGCACATTTCATAACATGACATATATAATAAATAAAACAGTAATTAAATCATCTCTAAAGTCTAATCCAACACCATGCCAAGTTTTCCTGCCAAGTCATTTATAAAATTACTTGAAACTCCTGAGTCTTTAGCTGAGGCATGCGACTCTATAGTTTAAACATCGTTATTATACTGTCCCACTGAATCCGGTTGCTCTAATTGCACAAAGTTTTTTGGCTATCTCATTTAAAGTATTAAAATTTCACCGATACTAGGTTTCAGGTCTTTTCGTGGCTTGCTGCATAGTTTGTTGCGCTTGTAAATTGAAATGTCTGACTAAACATTTTTTATGAATATTATTATTATACTTTCGTAATACTAAATATTTATTAAAAAATAAATAAAGAAACTCAAATGATCTACTTCGATACATCTTTGAAATTATTGACAGTTGGATCATAAGAAGCAGATGACTCAAGTTTATAGAGATCTAAAATTTTTTGACAAAAAAAAGATACTCATAAGTCGCAAATTGTTATCTTTGAAAACCTAACGACGTATTTGCATAAAAAACGAATTTGTACTGAAATTTAAAGATTACAACAAAGAAACGTTCAGGTAACGTCAATTTAATTGGCAGGTTTATGAAATGCTGTATGATGATGTAAAAGTACGCTGACAATTTTATATCATAGTTTTATTATATTTGTCCAACAAATGTGAACATTTTTGTATTTGAACTTTCGTGCCCCAATTTTTATATATTAAATTTCACCGACTTTACATACATTAGCTTATATTGGAATTATCCCAACTAGTTTCGAACTCATTCGGGGTCTTTAATCATGAAATTGGAGCATGGTGAAAAGTGACAGTTCCACCAATTAAATATGATATAATGATATGAAAATGTTTTAAGATTTATTATAAATAATTATTTCTTTAAAAAAATAACTAACAAAATACATATAGTTTTAACAATATAAAATAAATCATATAATATTAAATAAATAACAAAATAAAAATAATAACCCCGGGTTTACTGAAACTGATCTGGGATGAATAAATCAACATTAATATGATCTGCCCACAGTAGGGAGAAATTGATGAAAAATAATGTAATCGTGACGCACTGGTGACGATGGTTTTCCTTTTAGGAATACCGATTTTGATGATAATTACCGATTAAGTTATTCATTAAAATACTTTCGATATAAAAAAAAACATACCATTATTTGTTTTCATGTAATGTAATTCAATGGTGAAATAATAGAGGATTTATAATTATAAATTATACCAATTGGTTTATCCACGACCTTGGTTATCCTGTGGTTTATATTATATAGCATATTAGGTATATCATTCATACGTTTAACATTATAAATATTTGAATATTGAACAGTACGTAAGGATTTCCTATAAAGTTAATCTAACGGAGTCTCGAGTAGGGTATTAGTTCAAATTGGGCAGATAAACGAAAGTTTTATATTCTCACTCCACAGTTGTTCTCCAAAAGTGTAATAAATTCGAATTGTATTGTTTTATAATTCGGTTGTTAGTTTTATTACAAACCAACACACACACACACACACACATGAAAAACATTTTCTTAACCATGTTTTTTCGTCCAACCACAATTGGACAGGTACGGTTTTTTTTTTTTAAATGACATGATTGCAAACAACGTCCATAAATGTGATAAAATATGTAAAAGTTACCATATCATATAGATTCCGAAGTTCCAAATTTTATAAGAATGGCAGGCAGACCCTTTTCCTATATCCTATATCAAGATGTCCGCAAATCCTTACTTTACCTGATCCCTTGGTAGAACCCTGAATTATATGGTGAATTATATTATAAATTGTACGGTTTACCAAAATTTTACTGTCTAAGTTTTCTTAAAGCTTTTTATAAATATTTATATATATTAACGGTAAATAAGTAATATATCAACACTTAACAAATCTACTTATTATATCCAATAAAACAAGTAATCTCAACACGGAGCATAAATTAATAGATTTCAATTTCCACAATCAGCAAAATTTGAGCTATAAAGAAGTTGTATGAAGACATTGACCTAAGAAAGAAACTTTTCCTTTCAAAACTTCACAAGCCTTGTTTTTAATTTCCGAAAGAGTAAGCACATGGTAGATTACTTTTTAACTTTCCACATACTGCCAGCTCTTAGGAACTTAAGTTATTTTAGTTAAGAAAGTCTTTAATTGCTTCAAAGTAATTTCTGTGTAGAAGTAGCAATTGTTAACATTAATAGGTAAAATATTAAAATATTAATTGTTTTATTTTTAATGTTATTGTTTTAAATTCACATTTTTGGTTAAAATAGAATTACTTGAATAATTCTAAATAAAATAATTTAATATTTATTTGTCATTCGTGTTATCTACCCGTCTTTAATCATAAATTCGTCTGAAAAATACAGAACGGTTTACTCGTGGTCTGCTTTACAAAGATTCCTAACTCTTCTTGCGCCGTAATGGAATTAAATATCACGCTGAGGTGTACTGCTCCTTCCTATCTGGACTTGAAATCGTAGTTTCGAAAATGAAATAAAATAATAATTTTGTTTAATTGTTATACATTTGGTGCAAATACCAGATGTATAAAGAATATAAACATTTTATAGTACTTTAAAAACTCTTCCATTAAAATCTCTATTAATTATAAGTAATGTCTAACACATACCTGCTTATAATAGTAGTATAAATCATCAGTGTTAATATTATATTAAGTATTTCTTACGAATACTAATTAATATATATTAATTAAGACTAATTGTTGATATGCTTTTAGATAAGTATTGTTTTCAAATTATCATGTTTTGTATTTTAATTTAATTAACATGTTATAACATGTCCTCGTATGTATCAACCATATTTCTGTATCGTGACGTGATCGATGATGAACTGTCTTCGGCAGATGTACATCAATCATACTTTTTACACCTCATTGTCTCAACCCTCGACCATTAACTCGGTTTAATCGGTGACGTCACAAGCATCAAAAGATTTGGGTCCCGATATAATATTGACAGATAAACACTTCATCCAACTGGTGATAATTATCTGACGTAGATGTAAGGAATATCTATGCTGTAATTTAATGACTAATAAGATAATTGCTACTGTTGTACATTAAGTAACCAATATTTCTATTTACTTGCTTATTCGGTTTGTAGTTTTTTTTGTAGACCTTAATTTTAATATTCACAAAAACATTGTTGTTATTATTAACAACGGCTTAATTCTTAAAAACATTATATTACTATTTTGTATTATTATTAATCACACTTTTTTTTGTAATTTTTTAGTAATAATAAATAAACATGTATTTAACATTTTCTTTTCTTCAATAAATAATAATCATTTTACTTAAAAATCTTTTTTTTTTATTAACATTTATAATTTCGCCAAAGTTCGTTCGGGAAATACCCTTGGGTATTTGCATATTAACTGGTTTTTAATTATTACACAATATTTTTTAATTTTTGCATAAAACTTTTTTATGAACAACATCTTTAAATATTTTACACTAAAGCGAAATTCGTGATCGGAACTACTTTCGTGATCATATTAAAAAGAGACTAAAATAATGTTATCCTGCACACTACGCAGACTGCACATTTCATCCTTTTTAATTGGCTTATCTTTTAATTTTGTTTTTGTAGTATTTTGAAAAAAACAGTTAAAAAACAGCTATTAACAGAATAACCTAAATTCCCTAACCATATAACCCTAAGCTTAAAAACACATACAAAATTAATAATACTTGTCCATGTGTAAAAATATATAAAAATATATAATACAGTTAAAAGTCAATATTTATATAAAAATTTAATATAACTTAAAGATCTTATTAATATTGTCATGCCATTTTTATTATTCAATTACGTTTGTTTTTTCATTTTATAGAAATTAAATAAAATTTTTTAGAGTAAAATTTGAAAAAATTAAAAGAAAGAATGTAACATACTTTAACTCCTAAGTAAAATACTATTTAACACAAAAAGCAAGTCCTAAATAGTCACTGGGTAATATTGTAATATTTATAGATGCTTTGCATATAAATTAATTTTCATATTCATCGTCAAACAAACCGCATCTGGTATGTATGTAAATATATTTTTCATATTCATTCATCTGCATTTATACTCTGCGAAGTAAATAAAGCTTGCTATCTATAGATATCTAGCTTGCTTGCTATAGACTTGTAAATTGTACTGTCCGTCAGTGCATAATCTTATGGTATGCTACCTATTCCCAATAAACAGTAGTATTGTATAGTTGTTAACGATTACATTCTCCTCGATTTTAATAGGATTACGAAATTACAAACTAACATAATTTTATTTTAATTCAGTTATTTTGGTTACCTCATTACTCTTATAGATACTTCTTTTCCTTATGATATTACTTCCAGTTTCAATAAAATCGCAACTTAAGAAAGAGCCTAATAATAATCTTATGATTTTTATGAAATATTTATTTATTGCTTCACATTTGAAATGACATTGTAAAATGGCTATAACCGTATGATTTATGTTTGACTTTGGATATAAATATACAAGTTCAAATTTTAAATTAATTAAGTTGAATAACACACACATTTGTTGCACATTTTATAATATGTTATGTTAAATATTGAACTATAATATTGGAATACTTTGAGCGACTACTACTTGAATATGTGCAGTAATATTTTATATAAAAACACATAGTTTATTTAGGTTTTTTATAACATGATGTTAATAAATCTATATTAATTAAATAACGAAAACATATAAGAAAAAAATCGCTCAGTCATACAAACATCCTCATGAGGATGAACTAGAAATATAGTTCTAGGACTCATAGGAAAGTAATAAGTAATAAATACCTTTGAATAGTTATTTTTATTATTAACATACTGTTATGACGTATGTGTCTTGTGACCTCATTACTACATCACTCATCATTTCACACACTTCAGTATCGCTAATCGTATTTTCCTTCCCAAACTAAATTAATTGTTATGTTTAGAGTTGTATTAACGTTTTCTGAAGGTTTATTTAAAAAGTCTTCGTGTAACAAAGTTTGTTATTTCTTTGTTTAATGAATTAATACCAAAATCCATAATTTAATTTCTAATAATCTAAACCTTTATAAATGATTTAAAAAACTATTAACGAAAAAATAAACATTACACTTATAAAATAGACTGCAGTTGCGAAGTTGGGAAGGGAAAAATAAAAGAAATAAGAATAGAATGTGACAAAATGATTTTATTAGGCTTAAACTAATTTATGTCCAAATATATTTTCAATAAGTAACAGAAAGTAAGAAACAGTTTATTACTTTTTCATTCAATATATATATGAATTTATCATTTATAAATATTGTCCATATGGCTAAACATGTAAATGGACAATTTCTAAATTTGTTACATGAGGTTTCCAAATACTTCCCATAGTTACTAAAAACACTGTTCAAACGATTCAAGGAAAAACATACAAAGTTAACACAACAAATGATACGTCATAACGAAGCAAACTAAATACCATCATTCTATGCGATTTCGAAATTCAATTTCTATAATGTTGAGAAAATTGTTTTCGAATACTTATTAAATATCTTTATAAATGAATGAAATATTATTTATTTCTTTATATAATAATAAATACTCTCGTGTATCTGAAATGGAGTTAATGTTAAGGAGCTTTTTTGCTTATAAATTTCAGTTGAAAAACTTAAAACCACTTGCAAACAGTATGTTTTTAAAAAATATATTTTTCAAAGAAATTGTTCTGTTTTTGCCAAACTCATAGTTTCAGTTTGGCAAAAACTTAATTCCACTGAAATTCTTTATTATCTTGTTTATTTTATTATATTTATATAAGACGTATAAAAAATTAAATATTGGTTTATTTTCATGCAGCTACAACCTAATTAGCTTCTTACACATTTTCAACTTCACTTTTTCACAGCAAAGCGACGTCGTAAAATGAATTTATCTAGATGGAGACAAAATAAAGAACACTGCTGTTAAATTTATAAATTACACTAACTTAATGAAAACATTTTTTTTATTTCATTAACTTTTTTGATATTTCGTTTAAATATAATGTGATAATGTTTATTAAGTTAGTCTATTTAATTCTTGAAATACAATAAATTATCCATAAGTCCATATAAAATCTTGAGGAACATAGTCATAGATTTCGATATGAATGGAATAAATATTTATGAATAAAAATTACATGTATTGAAGAACTAAGAAATAAACTGTATGTATGTTGTACTTAGTTTTTAATAAGAAATATAGGATGAATGTATCTCTTCGTAGCAAATATATTTTTTACGAGCGAGGTTATAATAATTGGTTCTTCTCGCCTTCTGTATCTATATTATTCACTAAGGATATTCTAATTTCTTTCAATGTTGTAAATAATAATCTGTGCATTAATAATATTGTGAGGTTTATTTAATATGCTCAATGAACAACATTTGATGTCTATTCTAATTGTTTTCCAATCCGATCTGGTTCATATAGATATACCGCGGGAATGATTTATAAGCTGTTACTCAAATTGACAGCTAACCGAAAATTTAAATAGCACTGACCCATTTTGAAATAAATTATGAACAAGAAAATTCATCACTTTTGTCACTTATGTTATAATGTCTCGTTTCAAATACAACAAAAAACTAACGTTCTAAATATCTTCCATATCTTAGTAACTTTCTTCTTCTATTTTTCTATACATATTAAAAAAAATAATGACAAGACAAAATGGCAAATATCATTGGAAAAATTTTCAAAAAAAATATTGCTTCATGTTCAGTATGTCATATAGAACTAAACAATTAGATTTTTATATTTTCTGTAATTTTGTTAGTTTCAGTAGTTTGTCTGTTTATCTCGTTAATATTTGTGTGTTTAATCCTCACCTATAAAATACAGAACGCTTTTAATGATTTTTCTTCTTTAATTTCTTCGATAACCCTACTCGAGGCTATTGTTTCAGATACTTTAAGAAACAATGTTTTAGGAAAAAATATATATAGAGAAAAATGATACGGTATTTCATTGCACGGCGTCTTGTTAAACTTTGCAAATTTTAATACGATTAGTATGAAAGGAACGAGATTTTCCAAAGACGGGACAGAGATAAAAGAGAATAGTGCAAGGTATTCTCAAAACAAATTCATATTTATATGATTCCTTACGTAATAATTTTCGTTTAAAGAAGACATAAATTATTGTTATAAATGTTACACAAAGGTCTGTCGGAGCAATCACTGAATGACTACTAAAAACATATCTTTTTTCTTTATAGTCGGTTAATAAAAAAATGGACAGTTTACCTAATGGACTAATGTCCATAGATTGAAAATATTTATCATAAGATTGACTATTTGACACCCTTCAAATAAATATATAATTATAGAAAGAAAAAAAAACTACTAAAAGAATTTCAACAAGACCAATTTCTATCTATATTTTTATATTTATTTAACATTTATGTACACACAGAATGTGTAAAAAAACAGAGTTATTTCAAAGATTTGTACAAAGGCACTGCTTATTTCAAAATAAAATTTCTTCCAGCAGATCTGTGAAAGGAGAGTAGAAAATGAAAGGCAGTGAAAATGCGAATTGCATAAAAACGATTTGAAAATCAGATAGACAAATTACCAATACAGATATAATAAATAAAAAGATACAAAGTATAATAATCTATATAACTATATGAAAGTTTGAAATAAATAATGCATACAAATACGTTGAATATATTTACATCTATATAGAAAGGTAGAATTCGATGACTCGTTTTTAAAAAAAAGTGACAGACTTAGAATTCCTTATATTGAAGGAATTGAGTTCCATAACCTTACTGCTTGAACCGTAAAAGAATGAGTATAAATTTATTTATTTTCATGCCTATATCCCTTGGCGGGTAGCCAGAGACGACGGAGCACCAAAACGCTACGGCCCCTGCATACCTTTTTCGCCTCGGCCACAGAAATCAATCTCTTCATACATGCCCGCCGAGGGTCCTCATGCTTTTTAAGTGACCTTCCTCCAGTATCATAGATACTGTGTTTACGAAGGTCACTCGAGGCTTCCCCCTGTCACTCTTACCGTTCACTTTTCCTGTATAAATAATAATAACAATATAATAATTTTACCATTCTTTCATCACTCATTCGTTCGACGTGCCCAAACCACTGACATCTTCGCTAGTACCTGCCATACTAAGAATCTCTTCATTGTGGAATCGGTCAGCTAGACTGACTCCTCATATTCTGCGAAGAGATCACATCTCCACAGCATTCATCTTTCTTACATTCTTCTTCTGTGTTACTCACGTTTGGCTGCCGTATAATAGCGTCACTAGCAAAACCGTATTGTGTACAGCCAAACGGGCAGTTATGCTGACGTTTTGCCGTCTCAACAATGCAGCCAAAGCACCGTTAACTCTGTTACCGGCAGCAATACGCCTTTCCACATCATATCGTATTTTCCGTCTCTGCTAAACATACTTCCCAAATATACCACTTCATTCACTTGTTCTATTATCTTACCGTTCACTTTGATCTTACAATCTGTTCTTTCTTCATTTCTTTCAAATATCAGAACCTTCTTCTTATCTGTATTCAAGTTAAGACCATTATTTTCACACCCATCTTTCACAGTGGTTTCAATGAGCACTGCATCATCTGCATATAGCAAGCAATTGACCTTAAGGTCACCTACTTTCACTCCCATGTCACTTTCTTTCGTTTCTTTTAGACTTCGAATCGCGCTCTCTACTTCTTCCAAACGGATTTCACCATCGGCTAAATCCGGACTCAGCATTTCGCTGGTACTCAAGGCCGAGGCGTCCTCACGTTTGTCTCCTTGTAGAACTCCGCCCACCGCTGCAAAACGTGTGCTTGCTCTTTTACAATTTCACCGCTCTTCGAAAGTACCTTTTCATTCATTCATTCTACAGGTTACCGAACAACCCCAGGAATCACTAACTTCTCGCCAGAAAAGCTTCGTGTTTTCCCGGAAGTTATTCGTCAACCTTTCACCCCTTTCTCTCTCAGAATTTTCACGCTTCATCGTTATAAGTGCTTTCTTTTTGTGCTTTTGCAGCTTGTACTCTCTTTTTCTTATATCTCTCATACGTTTTATCTTTATCCGAGGCTTTATAATCCAGCCATGCTTTCTTTTTTAACTCTACAGCGTCTTTCACTTCATCATCCCACCATTC
This sequence comes from Melinaea marsaeus rileyi, assembly GCA_918358865.1. Classification (NCBI taxonomy): domain Eukaryota; kingdom Metazoa; phylum Arthropoda; class Insecta; order Lepidoptera; family Nymphalidae; genus Melinaea; species Melinaea marsaeus. Next base: position 22,861,969 of record OU911089.1, read on the forward strand.
ATCACGCTTTTTCTAAAACCTCTGTTCCTTTTACCACATACCTCTGTCGCTACTTTCACCATACCATTCCTATGGTTCTGCCAACATACTTCAGCACTTTCATTTATAGAATCACAGTTTTCAAGCTTCTTGAAAACCCTTTCTTGATATTCCTATATGATCGGTGGATCTTGAAGCTTCCAGCTTCTTATGCGATAATTCGACTCCAAGCTAGGACACGTCGTGCGGCTGCGCCAACCTTCAAACAGACCTAGATAATGGTCCGTTCCCAGATCAGCACCCCTAAACAGTCGCGTGTCCATAACTTGTCTTCGAATACGCTGATCCACTAGTAATAAATCAATCATACTTTTATCTTCCGCTGTGATCAAATATCGTGTTTGCCACAAACAAATTTCTCTTCTTACAAAATTCCAAAATGAGCTTGCCAGCCTCATTTATTCTCTTATCACCATACTTACCTAGCACGATTTCGTAACCACTTCGCGCTGTTCCAACCCTTCCATTAATATTTCCACATACTACTTTAATTTGTTTTTATCTCTGACACTAGTTAAAAATCCCTGACACTCTCCCAAAACTCCTCGAGCTCTCTCACTGGAGGTAAGGATACTGGCTCATAAACAGCTATTAGGGATACTTTTGTTATTCCCAGCTTAAAGCGAACCCAAAGTAGCCTCGGGATGATAGCCTTGTATTCTACCATTGCATTAACCATTCGAGAGGACAACAACACGCCTACTCTTTGGCAACCTCGCTCACCCTCTGGAACTATATTTTTAATGAACTCATATAAAGTTATAATTATCTTTTTTTATAGAATGTTTCTTAAACTAATTATATATATATAGTAATTGCTGTTTTTAATTTGTTAATTTTTGAATTTTTGATTTATAATACTAACACTAGTCTTTAAGAATAATTGTTACTAACAAAATATGGGCTTGTCCCGAAATAAACGTTTATTATTATTATTATTAAACATAAATGGGTTTTCTTTAACGTGACCTCTCCAAGTCAAAGCTGTTGTTACTAATTTATTGACGAGGGTCATCATTTTATACTTAAAATTATATATCTTATATAATATATTTGATATAATTTCAGAGAATTTCAAGGAATAAAAAATATATTAAAAGTCGGATAATATATTATGGCATCAATCTAACACTAAGACTTGGTACTAATTATTAAACAGTACCAGCATGAAGAAATTACAAAGTAATTCAAAGAATTAATGTACCAGGTGCATTGTGCCATGTTTAGTAATTAAGGCGGGCTTTGTCAGGTATTGCAACAAATGCTAGTTAAGTTGCCAGCTTAAAGTTATTCCAAATACAACAGTTAATATATGAAGGATTTTTTGTATTAATAATTAACTATATGAAGCATATTGTCTTGATAATGTGTGTTACTTGTGTGAGATCAACTTTTATCTGTTTTTGTATGTATCTAAATCTTTTACTACATATTTGTTAAAGCAAATTAGTGTTTATGTAAAGTATTATTAAAAAGAAGAAAATAACTTATTTTTGATAGAAATCGTAAATAAAAATTTGTTGCTCTAAGTTTGTTCGAAGTAAATGTTGGGTTTAAATATATTTACAAATAAAATGTTTCTGTTATTACCAAAATTTGGCACACTTTGAAGTCATACATCTAAATCGGTATTGCCAACATTGTATCAAGAACTGAGGCCACGCTCCATGACACTTTAAGAGATATCTCTTATTAATTATATCTAAATGTTGGCAGCCATGCTGGAGCATCACTGGAAAAATGTTCACGATCTGAAACACCACAAAAAGACTATTACGGTGCCGACAGATCGCTATCGTTTCAACGCATGCCAAATTTCTTGTAAGTTTTTAACTTTATTTCCTTCTTAAAAGTGAATACTCTTGGCAACGGTCGAGATCTCATATGTTACAACTGACAACATGGGATGCTGCTTTCGAATAGTAATATATTTTTTCCAACAACAACCATTAAAGTATTTTATTTTTGAAAAATTTAGCTTAGGTAGAGAGCCTCAAAAATAGTCCAGATAAAATTTCAGCTACTAACTCCTCCCAAAAAATTCCCATAGAAATTAAAGATTTTTAAGACTGTTAGGCTACTATAGGAAATTCATACCCAATTTCGCAAAGATTAGAAAACCAATAACACAATACTTAAAAAGGAGCTCAAAGATTATTCTAGATCCAATTTATATAAAAAGTTTCGAAAGATGTGAAATTATTAAAATACCCAGATTTTTCAAGAAAGTTGATCTCAAAAATGAAAAGCAAATAGTGTAGTAAGAAATAAATAAATTAAAATATTTGTTTTTTGTAAACTAAATAATAAAATTGTAAGTAGTAATAAGAGTTCCAAAATCACAACTGGTGGGATTGTACTATATATAGGTTATAAAAGTAATTATTTTATTGAAAAAAATATATAAACTTAAAATTAAAATTAGAGATTAAATCAAAACTACATTTATTTTCTGCTGGCTTTATGTTTTACAAAGAGTTTTTAGGTCCAATTGAAAAAACGTTTTAATTAAGGTTTACATTTATTCTGTATTTATAAAAAAATATTTATATTTTAAATTTCTTTGTAAGTCATCTGTAACTTAGGCCAAAATCTATCATCATTTAAAACTAATCTTCCCTTGTTTATTCTTCATTTATGTTCATTTTATTGGTTTATTATAAAAAAACTATACAATTCACTATTAAATTAAATACTAGAACTTAAAAAATATGAATACTTTTAAAGATAAAAAATAAATGCCTTTACCGAATTTGTTTCTAATACAAATGCAAATGATGTTAATAATTATATTACCTTTTTCCAACGGTGTATTTTGCAGTCTTTCAAGATAAGTGAAAACTCTTACATCTTAGTTAGTATTCAGTAATTGTTTTCAATTTAATGTTATCAAATGATAAATGACATAAAATAAAAAGTTGTACTTAACTTTCAGTTGTCATATAGTATTTTTATGTATATTTGTGGCTCGTGTTGTGCTATTGTGATTGAAAACTTAATTAATTTACCAAAAAAATATTTTTTTTTAAATAATTTTCTGTATTAATTCTTCAATGTTATAAACGATCGGTCGTTTGTTTGTATTAATTGTATATACAGTCATCATTGCAGTGGTCGTATATCAATACGTTACACTACTAACGACCAGTTTATATTATTGATCTATGGCCTCGGATATCGTTAACCACTCCATAGAGACATTGTACAATCAATTTCAATTTATACTTTAAGGATTGTTTGGTTTTCTTAAAAAAATCATTTACCGCTATATATTACAAAATAATAAAGTTAATATTACAGGCTCATTATTAATTAGATAAAATTTAATTATTAAGGAGTCCACTCCAATATGTTAATGCCTTCCCTGTAATAAACTATATAGATATAGGCAACGAGCCATTTTTATTTCGAAAACACATCAATAAAGCGAAGTTAAGTGAACCGACTGGGGCATGAAATATTGATTATGCATTTGACCTCCGTCTCTTTGCTCTAACTTTATCACTCTATCGATTCTTTTTAAAAAGAGGTGATAATCTTATTCTGTGGTTCTTGTTAAACGTGTCATCTTTAGACAAATGTAATAAAATATATTGTAATAAAATAAATGAAATAATAAATGATAACACACAGCACATCTGAATAGTAGTGTTGTAATCTCCTGTTAGTGACGTTATAATTATAAAATTATATATTCTAAAGAATTAATATGGTTTATGGAAATTCAAAAAAACATTTAAAAGGAATAAAACAATCACAATTGCGTTTCTAAAACAACTAAATAGCTCGTAAAGAGATATATGGTCTTATTAAAAGTGACGACGGTGACTGAGCAAAAACATACAAGGTTCATAAAAGTTTCGACCTCATATAAATCATTTTGCCGGAACAATTTTACTTTTACTGCTTAATGTTCAAACTCTCGGTAATGAAGCTGCATGTGATGTATTAATGTCGATATTTTTTAAATAAACTATAATAATGTTAACAATCTTATACATGTATGTTTTTAGGATCTTAAATCAATTATTTATTATTAAAACATGTAAAAAAGACTCTACCGTAAATATATAATAAGAAACGTCTTTCAGAATTCTAACAAAGGAAGCGGGGAAACGACAAAGGACAGATTTTCAACAAATCAAATTACAGCTGAAACTTGTGTAATTGTGACGTCATCCGTGACATATATGAATAATGTTTTACAATTGTAGTTGATATACTTAATATTTTAAATTACTCTAAGATTTAATTTTTTATTGTTGTTGTTGTTGTACGGTACTTGGATATTTAATTATAATTAAGTGCAAATTTATATATATATTGGAGTCACTTTCAGTTTGCTTATATATAGGTATGTTATTATAATGGAGAAAGCCTAAACTCTATCTTAAAAACCATAGATACTTTTTAAGATATACATAATAGTGTTTATTTTTTAACCAAAAAGTCCCGTATTTATTTTTAAAAAGCTATAGGTTATTATCCGGGTTGACTTATAAATTACAACAGATTGCCTAAAATTAATTTTAAATAATAATTACAATTACACAAATTATACAAAAGTTATAGTTAAAAACTTTTTAATGAATTTTTGCATATATTTTTCTTTTTGGTGTAGTAGTTTTCTTAGATTTGGATTATAATTACAAGAATAAATAAAAATGAGCAACAAATGTTAAAATTATATGTGACGAATGATAACCTCTGGGAACAGTTTGTAACAGGTAGAAGACCCTGACGAGTTATATTGCAAAGCAAAAAACTTATTGTCAGTACTAAAGCATAGAAAGTTCAATTTGTCTAAACTGTTTCGAAATTCTATCCAACGGCTCAGTAGAGAAAAACACGCTGAACTTCTAATTTTAGTGCCCAATTCATAGTATCAAAAAATGGCAGACACACCGCAGTTCTCTTTGAACATTCTCGTATTTAATGTTATCGAGCAAAACATGTGTAAAGTGACCATTGTATGAAGAACCATGGGAATGCACATATTTCCGTCTACATTGTCAGTGAACAAAGGGATCAACTAAACTTGGAGAGGCTATAACGTGTTTTACTTAAGACACCCGCCTGCAGCCACGAACCTCCTTTGTCTGGTGAAGGAAAAAGTAAGGATTGTTTTGTTTTCTGGTGTTATATTTTCAACTGGTGTGGAGTTTTTTGTCTCTTCGCTTTACAACATGTGTCAAAATTTGGACGATGATATTTATGATATACTCTGTTTACTCTACGTCACTAAAACATTTTGGAATTAAATATCCTAAGAATTGATTTTATATTAAAGATGACTGCCGATTAATTCGTTATATGTGCATACCTTTTATATCCAAAATATGTTTTAAATTTAAACTTTTGTACCTATTTTACTTATGTATATCTTTAAATAAATGATGAAAAGTTTATTTCATTTCCGAAACATAGTGGGTACTTGTGAAATTGTTTGATTTTAATCTATACACTCAAAAACTATACTATTAAATGGAAAAAAAATGTTCCAACTAAAAGATTTATTTCAAAACATATTATTAGTTTACTGATAGAACTTTATTTAGTATATAGAAATGTTACTACAAATATTTGAATCAAGTAAATCTGGATCATTTACGCACACTACTTGAATGTTTTACAATCTGACTAACAAATTGACAGATAAGCAAAAAGTCGGTTCCCGCGTTCCATTTTCAAATCTTTTAAAAGGACATTCCATTTTTATTTTGCGGACAGTTCCACCTAGCTTTGATTTTCGTAAATAAAACAAAACTATTACGTTCACGTTAAAAGTTAAAAACTGCAAAATCTGATCAAAACGGAACATTGGAATTAACAATGGCCGCAATCTGCGCGGCTGAGTACATTGTCATATCACTACCAGTACATACATAGTTATTGATTTAGTTTAGATATGGAATACTGTTTTTTTTAGTATATTCAATTGAAGTAGTAAAATATTATTATATTTTTGTTATATTAGACATGTGTATTTTTGTTATATTAGATTAACAGAATTGTACAATAGTTTACCTGTGACTTTGTTTTGTTTAGGCTATTATTATATGTTTTTGGGGTAAAATAGTAAAGCGATCGGTTATTGGTTATTATTATTATTGAGTTAGAATTAGTATTAATATATTAATAAGTACCATTGTATGTTTTTATTATATTTTTAGAACGCTGTTATTTCGATCGTTATTACTACTGATGTTTGCATGAAATGAAAATATTTTAGGACAATATTCTATTTATAAGAAATAACATTTGAAGTTAATGGTTTTATTATTACTATACTATTAAAAGAGTTCTTCGAACTGAAAACTTGTATTTATGTATATATACAGTTTTTATATAAACAACTAAACTTACCTTTTTCTATTGTTCTATATCAGAAATGTTTAAGTTTGAATCCTTAATGAGTAATCTTCATAAAACAACTTTACCTAAGGATAACGAACTAATAATACACGAGCTCTTAAACTTATTTGTAAAAGTAATTTACATGTAAAGGTCTAATAATTACGAGGGTCAAACTGAAAGTTCTTAGAAAATCAAAAACTAAGCATTCTAGCAAGTTATTAGTTTTATTGTAACTTTTCAAAATAGCGTCCATTTACATCAATACATCGCTGCATTCGTTGAAACCATTGAGAAAAGCACCTTGCCCACTCGGCCTTAGGGGTCTCTTCGACGGCGTTTTAAAACGCAGCCACTGCTTCTTCGGCGTCTATAAAACGTTTTCCTCGAAGTTTTTCTTTTATTTTCGGAAATAAATAAAAATCGCAGGGTGCGAGGTCGGAGCTATACGGCGGGTGACCCAGTAATTCCACGTCTGAGGTCACCAAATAGTCGATCGTTTGCCTGGCGGTGTGCGACGACGCATTGTCGTGATGAAGGAGGATCCTACTTCGAGGTCGTTTCTCTCGGACTTTTTCCAAGACAAGTGGCAAACAATTGTTAGTATACCACTCTGCATTATCCGTTTTCTGATCCTCTAAGACTACTGTCGCGTAATGACCTGTCTTTCCGAAGAACGAGGCCACCATCTCTTTTCCAACACTTCGACCTCTCTTCACTTTAGTTGGCAACTCTTCGGAAGGAAACACCCACTGAGCAGACTGTCTTTTGGTTTCCGGATCATAACAGTAAATCCAGCTTTCGTCACCCGTTAGTATGTCGAACACAGCATTTGAGTCACCTCCGTTAAATTTTTGGATCATTTCTCGGCACCAATCAACACGGCGGAGTTTTTGAGCCTCGGTCAAATTATGCGGTATCCAGCGGGCACAAAGCTTCCTGACCGCTAAATGTTCATGGATGATTTTGTGCACTTGACTCATACCTATGCCTAGACTTGTCCGAATCTGCTGATAGGTCACTCTTTTGTCAGTCTCTATCATACGCCGCACAACACTGATGTTATCTTCAGTCGTCGCTGTAGAAGGCCGTCCCTCACGCAAATCATCGGTGAGATTAGTTCGACCACGTTTGAATTCATTAAACCAGTTGTAAACTGTGGCACGAGATGGGGCTTCATCGTGAAAGCCAATCGAAGTCTATCATAACTTTCTTGTTGACTTAAATGACATCGAAAGTCATAAAAAATCATTGCACGAAAATTTTCTCGGCTTAAATTCATTCTGACGTGCACAGACAATTTTAAATTTGCCGCCAAATCGTAAAACAAATGACAAATTAATTAAATGTACACTCAATAATATTGGTAAAGAGTTCTATTTTCAAAATTTAAACAATTTTTTTTAATATAATGCTTTTAAGTGGCCAGTTCTAAAAACTTTCAGTTTAGCCCTCGTATATATAAGTATCCTAAAAGTATAGTGAATGTAAAATAAAGCGTAAAATTTTTATCAATCAATGCAATTTTTTTATAGATTTTTAAAAGTGTATTTCCGTTCATCAAAACCTATATACATGGTACGTTAGATTCATCAAGATGGGCAGCGGCATCGGTCGCTAGTTCGAGTCCTGTTGTTGATTAAATTTTCATTTCAAATTTATTTTCAATTCATTAAAAAATCTCAAAGTGAAGAAAGATAAAGGCCAACTTTCAAATTGTTTTTATCTTATTTTAAAGACACGGATCAATTAAAGAAGTTAAAGTAACACAAGTTTTCTTAAGCTGGAGTCACTGTTTTACAAAGTGTAAACATAACTTTTTTTATTATACCTGACTTATTTGATTACTTTAAAATAATGCGAAGAGATTCATCTTCTCATTATTTTAAACTAATCAATATTGTATAACAAAATAATTGTAAATAGGTGTTCAGTTCTTTTCAATTTACAAAATAATATATTAGGTAAGCTCTCATAATATTTATCCAGCAGCTAAAGTAAATATGGTATAAGTATTATAAAAACCAATAATAATAATGCTTTCTCTTTATTGATAATTTTATTTGATTTAAAATACAATATATCTGTTAAAGACAAGCAATATCAATGTGTTCTTGAGTAGTAAATCAAAGGGTTTTTCATTCAGCGTCATGTTTACTTATAAATCAAGAATAATTACAATGTGTTGTTATTTTGTTCAATAATTTCTTTTGAGTTTCGACCATTTATCTATTTTTACCTTTTAGTAAAATATATTTAATATATTTGCATGTAATGAAATATTTTTGGAATACATTTTTCTACTATGTTATAAATGTATATCAATATTTTAATTGTCGTTATCTATAATAATAAAAAATTAAGTTAAGCATGAACTCTTGACAACTTTTTATTTTAAGGTAATAAATTGTGTTTTGGAAATATATAAACTTCACTTTAATTCCTTCTAAAGTTTATACAAATATTTTAGAGAATATTTTCTAAAATTTACCGTTAATATGTCTATAAACTTGGGGGTGACAGTTTCCGTACTTTTCTTTTGAATTTTAATACATCGTAGTAAGTTTCAATAATTACTGAATTAATGTCATGGGATAAAATGATTGAAAAGTAACATTATACAAGTTTCTTAATTCAAATAAAAATTTGAGAAATAGTAACTAGCTATTGCTAGCTATTGAAATAGTAACTAGCTATTGGTAGCTAGTTACTATTTTATTTTATATATTATATAATATATATAAAATAGTTTCTCGGTCAACAAACAATAGAGAATATAAGTCAAACAATAGAGAATATGTCAATAATCTTTAATATCATATACCTATTATTTTTCCAACGTGTATAAATAACTTTTGTTCAACACTTAATCGTCTGTACCTAAATACAATTTTATCTGCCGGGGTACTGCGAAGCAAATAAAAAACAAAAAAGCTTAGAAATGTAATTAAAGCCGTTTTACGCGGCACTAAAAAACAGATAAAATAAACACTTTTAACACAATTCCCTCAATATAAAACTTTTGACTGCTTAGATAGATACACATTAAAGGAAATCGTATGTTAAAAGTAGAATGATTCTTTGGCACCAAAAGTAACCTGACGTAATATGGTCCCTTCTGAGTAAGGTACAGAAAAAATAGGGAAAGTTTACAAGTTGTATATACATATTTGTATTAAAATATTTTTTAACACTTCATGCTGGTCTTCGTGTTCTAAAGATATAATTTGTCTATTGGATACATGCCTCTTCGATTTATACATATAATATGATTTTAAATATTCATATCTTGAAAGTACAAAAAATATATTTCAATATTACACATGTGTGAACATTGTATTTTTTTGGATATTTTGATTCTTTCAATGCTTGCACCTTTGATAAAAAATTTAATTGTATTTATTTGATTCGAGGAAAATATAGAAAACAACCACTAAGTAATTCACTAAAAAAACTACTTCAATTTCTTTATAAACTTATTAATGTTCCGCCCTACTGTGAATGAAAAAGTGATATAATATCTATCTATAAAGACCTAAATCACTTTAGTACCGGTAATAAGTTAAGTAAAGTTCTACGTTCTTTTTTTTTCATAGAACATCAAAGAACTTTTCTTATCTACATGTCGGATTGAACCTTCATCCAAGTTTAATTTATTTCTATAGTTACAATAGTTACTCTCTGTATAACTATTTAATATCATTTTACTTTCGTATTATTAATCCTTGTTTTCATTTAATATTGTCATAAAAAGAGAAACAAAATTAATTTCAGTAATCATAAAGTTTTATATAATTTAAATTAGACTCCATTGATCGTTTTGATTGATTAATTTTCGCTTTAAAATCTGCCCTTACTAGATAATAATAGATACACGAAATTAGTTACATTTATATATTTTCTTTCATTTAACTTTTATACTTATTAAACTATGTTCGAGTGGCGTAATAGATTTTTAATATGCGAAATAATTCAGTTCTTTTCTTAATAAAGTAGAATTCATAAATACAAGAAATATTGTTCCATCATATATTTAATAAATATAAATAATTAACTGAATTAAGGCTGAAGTGAAGTGTAGTAAAGACTTTAAAATAGTTAATCTGCCCTTATTATTGTACAACAAAGTCTTTATTTTATACATTATTGTAGGTTTTTGAGTAAAAATGAGTTAAGAAAACTAGATTTATTTACCGATGGCTTTGCTTTCTACACAACTCTTGATTTCCAAATTCTATCTACTAGACAGCCATCTCGAATATCGAACACATCATTTATACCGGACGGCTCGATCGTTCGAAAACGTCGGAATCGTGGAAAGCGTCACTTCTCGCTCGACAATTGCAACGTATTTCCATGCATTGACTTCAGTTTAGTTGTATGATTGGAGAGTGATTGCGGGTAATTCAAAATACATTAGCGATATTAGATTTGTGAGTTTAACTATTACTTTTTAATGAATCGATAAATGTGATTTATAATAATAGTATAACTTGATCAGTATTACAATATTTTCAATAAAATCACTAAAATATAAATATAAATAAATCATAATAATAACCTTACTAATTCCTTGTTTTGACTTAAAAAATAAATAACATTTAGAGAATTGAAACATTGAAATGATGCAGAATTATTATCAGAACGATATGAAAAATAACAGCAACATTGAATATACAAATGTATTAAAATTCGACCTGTCCATAGATTAATAATAATAGAAAGTAAAAACAGATGATGAAACAAAATCTAGATAAAGTTTATAGATGAAGGCGTCACCAACGCAACCTTTGGACATAGTTTGTTACGGTCTTTTTATGATAACATTCAGACACATTTTTTTATATATATACAATTAAGACAGTATAAACATTATAAATTATTTAAAAAAAGTTATTAAACTAAGAGACAATGTATTGTTAATACAGAAATAAGTCCTTAGTTTTAGTCGCCATTAATAATATGTAACGGCAAACAAGATTCTTTATTTTTGGTGTTGTTTACACCTTGTCAAGGCTTTTTAAAAGTTATTTACGGTTGCAGACTTCTGTCATTTAATTTTACGTAATCATATTATTTTAATCCTTTTGTAGGTGTGTTATGAGTTGCAAAATATTTGTATGATAGATAGATTTATTAGGCATTATTGAACAAGTTAAGAACATTTAACATACTGTTATTGTTATGTAAACTAAGTAGGAGTCTCTACACATTTAATATTTCACTTGTTACTTTGAACAACACGTAGATATTATGCAGTATTGTAGTATCTATGGGGAATGGAATAAGAACTTTAATAGCGTACAGTTATTTTATTCGGTAGTACATTGCAGCCCCGGGGAAATCACGAATGGACATTAAATTCTGATGATGGATGTATGTCGCGTTTTTTGGTTTTATAAATACAACTGGGAGCGAGATGGCTTAAATTATTACCAATCATTTTAACTGGTACGAGTAATTTTATTACCGAATCATTTTGTCATCCATATCTGAATTTAATATACATTAAATTTGTTTTATACACTTTTAATACTTCAGCTAAATAATTATTGTTAGTTTTTACATTAGGTCGATTTGAAGGTACGATTCGTTTTATATTAAAAGAGTATTATTTTACGAAATTTTGTCTACCAAATTGTTTCGTAAAAACCTGTGTTAATCTTCTACGCGACTTGCAATACCAGAGATATTTAAAATTCAGACTTCACTTAAAACCACCATCTCCTTGAACCGTACCTCTGCAAAACCACAGTACAACAACGTCGCGGTAAATAGATACATTCAGCTGAGAAGGAGACATTTACATACCAGCGGTATATTAACTAATAATTAATTTGCTAGTTTAAATTTAAGATTGTAGTTGATATTTATTTCAAAAGCTTAGATTTTATTAATTAAATTCTCTTCTTTTCATACAATAAATCATAAAATTTTAACAATACGTATCCATTATATTAAAAATAATAAATACTGAGTTCCGTATTTCTTGTTGTTTCTGTTTACAACTTGTGTTTATGACTATAAGGAATAACTTTTTTAATATTAGGTTTATGACTGATTATTGATAATTTAAACCCAACAAATCTTATTTAGACGTACATTAAAATGGTATCACCAGATTTATGTCCAACAGCATGAAAAAATTCGTAAAATTATGTATTTCGTACGACAATTAATAGTATCAGAAACAACATCTACTATATACATACTAAATACATATTTCAAATTCAATTCATAACAAAATAATTCTCAATAGTCAGAAATTTTAAACTCGTTTCTAAAAACACTTGGCATGGTCTATAAAAGTAATCAAAAGCACTATGAAATATTGATTCTAACTCACAGTCCCTAGTTTTATTTATATCCTTTTCTATTTTTACAAATAAATTGTGTTTGAAACAAAAAAAAACATTCTGTTTTTATTTATTTATAGGATCAGGATGGCCCTACCAAAATTCTTCTTATTACAAAAATTCCTCGTCCTTATAATAATTATAATGTGGGTAATATAACAAAAAGTCCCAAAACGATTGAATGTTATTTAATTACTCTTAACAATTTTCAATTCACAAAATAATAACTGAATTATCTTTATAAAATAATAATGACTGAGGATTGCGTCGGTAATTAGCGATTCATAGTGAGCGTAGTGCCCAAGCGGTTGCCATCCCAAAAGTAAAATAAGGCCGCTCCGCTACCATTGGTCCGACGTTCCTCTAGAATGACAGCTTTTAATTGTCAAGATGTCATCCTGTTGCCGACGTCAAAGACTCAGAATTTCAAACATTATTAACGGCGCCATTTTATTTATAAGTATAAATACTGCATTATTGTTTGCCATGAGACGTCAACACGGTCTACATAGAAACGTTACTTGTTTTTATAATTGCAATTCTAAATTTATTTAACTTCTTTTATATAGTATGAAATCTTGTTTGTCCTCACGTGGTGGTATAATTTTTACAAGCGACAAACATATCTACTATCTTACTGAATACTGCAGTAAGTTAAGATTAGAACAAATAACTTTCAAAAATAATATTCATATTTTTTTATTATTCACCACTCGAACGATATTCAAAGAGTAATGCTTTATTAATAAAGGTCTATATAAAAAAACAGCAAATTTCATTTCAGCATTTATTCATATTTGATAAAAATTGTGTGACAAAACTGATTTTAAAATATTGGCATTACATGATATTAAATGTTCAATAGTTATAAATTGTGATATATTATTCAATTCGAATAAACAATTATACATATATACATAAATATATAATAGCACGAGGATATTGAATTTTTTTTTATGCGGTAAATGCATTTATGTTATTTGGATTCACATTAAACAACACCACAGACTAAATAAACAAAATTATATTTATTTTTTACTACCGATGATTGATACAGACGTTTACTACCTACAAGTGATTTTAAATAATTCTACGACGAGCAGAATTCTATTTTTGAACCTTTTAAATACATATATAATACGTGTAGTATATTATAATATAATATGTAAAAATTTTGATAACTCTTATTATTTTTATTTTCTCAATACACCTATGGAGGATTAATTTTAGCATTTTTGTTCTAAATAATTTTGTTATAAGTACACAGAGTAGCACAGAGTTTAATTACTTATTTATTTTAATACCTATTTATTAATTTTCTCTAAAAACCTCTCTATGGGCGATTAATGTTACTTTTTTAAGACTGTCTTCTAAATCAAAGTGTAGGGTGGCATTATATATTACATTACGTTGTACATTCCGCACCATTTTCAGACATAACGCCGGAACAAATACTATCGTAATTGTTATTTTGTAATTCGATTATGCAGTTTCTTTAGTCTTCATTTTGAGTTTGTATTTAAAAAACTCATTATAATAAGACTGTAATAAATGTAGACCAGCTCTTATATTATTTTAAACTATTAACATAATATTTTTTTAGTGGAAGTAATACCAGTAATTGAAAGAATGAAGAATAAAAATAAAATTTTATTTACTAAAACTTCTTTAAATACAATAAACATCGGATTACATACATATATGTTCACATCGTTGTTTTCAAAACGTTGAAATTTGTTTATAGATTCATTAATCACTTTTTATAGATTCAGTAAATCTAGGTTTTCCAGTTTCTAGAAAATAGAGAGAGCAATTAGCTTCCATTAGTAATGAATCACAGTTAATATCTTCATTAAAGATACTTTATTATTGTACTACTTGATTAAATATTTTGTATTGAATATTATATTATTTATTTTATATTTTAATGCAAAAAAGAATTTAAGTTTAAATTTAATTTTCTTAATAAAGTTTCATAAATAATATACTGCAAAGCTATTTTTCATTTGAATTGCAACCAATTATTATACCACGTTAATCATTCAAAGGAAGAATCAATGCAATCAGGAATCAAAGACATTCAATAAAGGATGTATTTCACTCAATATAACTTAATTACTACAAGCCAAACAAGTTTTTTTCTGTCTAGGTTTTATCGTTCAATTTTGTTCTTCTGTTGGGTGTTATATATTTATATGTCTTAAAAATTTAATGTTTATATGTTTCATATAATAAATGAATACAGTTGTATCTAGTCCTCTATCTCAATTTATAACACAATTTTACTTGTAGGATTATATATACATTACTTAGGCATTTTTACTTTATTAAAACTGTTGAAGAGATCAAGTCAAACAAAAAATAAGAAAACTATTTAAATCACCTTTAATTATCTGCGTAATTGTTTCACACATGATTATAGGATAAGAAATTAAATTTATTAGATATGTGCATCTTAGTCTATCTCGTATATTAGTCACATCATTTACCTCGGATCGCTCGATCACTCGAAAACGTCAAAAACGTCAAAAATCATTTACAAATTATATACAACTTGTAAACTTTCCCTATTTTTTCTGTACCTTACTCAGAAGGGACCATATTACGTCAGGTTACTTTTGTTGCCAAAGAATCATTCTACTTTTAACATACAATTTTATTTAATGTGTTTCTATCTAAGCATTCAAAAGTTTTATATTGTATTAAAAGTGTTTATTTTATCTGTTTTTTAGTGCCGTGTAAAACGGCTTTAATTACATTTCTAAGCTTTTTTGTTTTTTATTTGCTTTGCAGTATCCCGGCAGATAAAATTGTATTTAGGTACAGACGATTAAGTGTTGAACAAAAGTTATTTATACACGTTGGAAAAATAATAGGTATATGATATTAAATATTGTTGACTTATATTCTCTATTGTTTTCTAAATAAAGACCAAGAAACTATTTTATTTATATAAATTTGCTAGCTAGTTACTATTTCTCAAATTTTTATTTGAATTAAGAAACTTGTATAATGTTGCTTTATTACTTTTCAATCATTTTATCCCATGACATTAATTCAGTAATTATTAAAACTTACTACGATGTATTAAAATTCAAAGGAAAAGTACGGAAACTGTCACCCCCAAGTTGATTGCCATATTAACGGTAAATTTTAGAAAATGTTCTCAAAAATATTTGTATAAACTTTAGAAGAAATTAAAGTGAAGTTTATATTTTTCCAAAACACAATTTATTACCTTAAAATAAAAAGTTGTCAAGAGTTCATGCTTAACTTAATTTTTTTATTATTATAGAAAACAACAATTAAAATATTGATATACATTTATAACATAGTAGACAAATGTATTCCAAAAATATTTCATTACATGCAAATATATTAAATATATTTTACCAAAAGGTAAAAATAGACGAATGGTCGAAACTCAAAATAAATTGTTGAAGAAAATAACAACTCATTGTAATTATTCTTGACTTATAAGTAAACATGACGCTGAATGTATGACTGTTGATATTAATACGTGCAGAGCAATAATAATGTACAATAAGTAACCCTTTGATTTACTACTCAAAAACACTTTGATATTGCTTGTCTTTAACAGATATTTTGTATTTTAAATCAAATAAAATTATCAATAAAGGGAAAGCATTATTATTATTGGTTTTTGTAATACCTATACCATATCCACTCTAGCTGCTGGATAACGTGCTGGATAATTATAAGGAGAATTTACTTATTATAAAACTTTGTAAATTGAAAAGAACTCAACACCTGTTTACGATTATTTTGTTATACAATATTGATTAGTTTAAAATAATGAAAAGATAAATCTCTTCGCATTATTTTAAAGTAATCAAATAAATCAGGTATAATAAAAAAAAGTTATGTTTACACTTTGTAAAACAGTGACTCCGGCTTAAGAAAGCTTGTATAACTTTAACTTCTTTAATTGATCCGTGTCTTTAAAATAAGATAAAAACAATTTGAAAGTTTGCCTTTACCTTTCTTCACTTTGAGATTTTTTAATGAATTGAAAATAAATTTGAAATGAAAAGTTAATCAACAACGCTTACGCGCGTTTACGCTTTATTTTACATTCACTATACTTTTAGGATGCTTATATGTAATTATTACACCTTTACATGTAAGTTACTTTTACAAATAAGTTTAAGAGCTCGTGTATTATATGTAAGTTATCCTTAGGTAAAGTTGTTTTATGAAGATTACTCATTTAGGATTCAAACTTAAACATTTCTGATATAGAACAATAGAAAAAGGTAAGTTAAGTTGTTTATATAAAAACTGTATATATACATAAACACAAGTTTTCAGTTCGAAGAACTCTTTTAATAGTAATAATAAAACCACTAACTTCATATATTATTTCTTATAAATAGAATATTGTCCTAAAATATTTTTATTTCATGCAAACATCAGTAGTAATAACGATCGAAATAACAGCGTTCTAAAAATATAATAAAAACATACAATGGTACTTATCAATATATTAGTAGTAATTCTCACTCAATAATAGAAATAACCAATAACTGATCGCTTTACTATTTTACTCCAAAAACATATAATAATAGCCTCAACAAAACAAAGTCACAGGTAAACTATTGTACAATTCTGTTAATCTAATATAACAAAAATACACATGTCTAATATAACAAAAATATAATAATATTTTATTACTTAAATTGAATATACTAAAAAAAACAGAGGTATGCAGAGGTATGCAGAGACCGTAGCGTTTGGCGCTCCGTCGTCTCTGGCTACCCCGCAAGGGATATGGCGTGAAGGTAAATAAATAAATAAATAAATAAATAAATAAAAAAAACAGTATTCCATATCTAAACTAAATCAATAACTATGTATGTACTGGTAGTGATATGACAATGTACTCAGCCGCGCAGATTGCGACCATTGTTAATTCCAATGTTCCGTTTTGATCAGATTTTGTAGTTTTTAACTTTTAACGTGAACGTAATAGTTTTGTTTTATTTACGAAAAGCAAAGCTAGGTGGAATTGTCCGCAAAATAAAAATGAAACGTCCTTTTAAAAGATTTGAAAATAGAACGCGTGTAACCGACTTTTTGCTTATCTGTCAATTTGTTAGTCAGATTGTAAAACATTCAAGTAGTGTGCGTAAATGATCCAGATTTACTTGTTATGTGTATTCAAATATTTGTAGTAACATTTCTATATACTAAATAAAGTTCTGTCAATAAACTAGTAATATGTTTTGAAATAAATCTTTTAGTTGCAACATTTTTTTTTCCATTTAATAGTATAGTTTTTGAGTGTATAGACTAAAATCAAACAATTTCACAAGTACCCACTAAGTTTCGGAAATGAAATAAACTTTTCATCATTTATTTAAAGATATACATAAGTAAAATAGGTAGAAAAGTTTAAATTTAAAACATATTTTGGATATAAAAGGTATGCACATATAACGAATTAATCGGCAGTCATCTTTAATATAAAATCAATTCTTAGGATATTTAATTCCAAAATGTTTTAGTGACGTAGAGTAAACAGAGTATATCATAAATATCATCGTCCAAATTTTGACACATGTTGTAAAGCGAAGAGACAAAAAACTCCACACCAGTTGAAAATATAACACCAGAAAACAAAACAATCCTTACTTTTTCCTTCACCAGACAAAGGAGGTTCGTGGCTGCAGGCGGGTGTCTTAAGTAAAACGCGTTATAGCCTCTCCAAGTTTAGTTGATCCCTTTGTTCACTGACAATGTAGACGGAAATATGTGCATTCCCATGGTTCTTCATACAATGGTCACTTTACACATGTTTTGCTCGATAACATTAAATACGAGAATGTTCAAAGAGAACTGCGGTGTGTCTGCCATTTTTTGTTACTATGAATTGGGCACTAAAATCAGAAGTTCAGCGTGTTTTTCTCTACTGAGCCGTTGGATAGAATTTCGAAACAGTTTAGACAAATTGAACTTTCTATGCTTTAGTACTGACAATAAGTTTTTTGCTTTGCAATATAACTCGTCAGGGTCTTCTACCTGTTACAAACTGTTCCCAGAGGTTATCATTCATCACATATAATTTTAACATTTGTTGCTCATTTTTATTTATTCTTGTAATTATAATCCAAATCTAAGAAAACTACTACACTAAAAAGAAAAATATATGCAAAAATTCATTAAAAAGTTTTTAACTATAACTTTTGTATAATTTGTGTAATTGTAATTATTATTTAAAATTAATTTTAGGCAATCTGTTGTAATTTATAAGTCAACCCGGATAATAACCTATAGCTTTTTAAAAATAAATACGGACTTTTTGGTTAAAAAATAAACACTATTATGTATATCTTAAAAAGTAACTATGGTTTTTAAGATAGAGTTTAGGCTTTCTCCATTATAATAACATACCTATATATAAGCAAACTGAAAGTGACTCCAATATATATATAAATTTGCGCTTAATTATAATTAAATATCCAAGTACCGTACAACAACAACAACAATAAAAAATTAAATCTTAGAGTAATTTAAAATATTAAGTATATCAACTACAATTGTAAAACATTATTCATATATGTCACGGATGACGTCACAATTACACAAGTTTCAGCTGTAATTTGATTTGTTGAAAATCTGTCGTTTGCCGTTTCCCCGCTTCCTTTGTTAGAATTCTGAAAGACGTTTCTTATTATATATTTACGGTAGAGTCTTTTTTACATGTTTTAATAATAAATAATTGATTTAAGATCCTAAAGACATACATGTATAAGATTGTTAACATTATTATAGTTTATTTAAAAAATAACGTCATTAATACATCACATGCAGCTTCATTACCGAGAGTTTGAACATAAAGCAGTACAAGTAAAATTGTTCCGGCAAAATTATTTATATGAGGTCGAAACTTTTATGAACCTTGTATGTTCTTGCTCAGTTACCGTCGTCACTTTTAATAAGACCATATCTCTCTTTACGAGCTATTTAGTTGTTTTAGAAACGCAATTGTGATTGTTTTAACTTCCCGTCATATCGGTACACCGTATGTACCGACCGACCACTAGGGCTCCTTTCGAGCTCGTGCTGGTTCATTTAGAGCTTTCCCCGGAAGGAAAGCAAATTTTTAATGTTAAGGCAATCTGCCAACTCTCCGGCCTTAGGGTCGAACCCCCTCGCGGTCGCGGTTTTCCCGGGCAGTGTCATCGCTGCCAACTCTACGGCCACTCACAACGGTTTTGCCACGCGCGTCCGAGGTGCGTTAAATGCCTAGACGACCACGCGACAGCCGACTGTCCGCGGAAACAACCGATCCCGGAGGATCCTCCCAGCTGCGTCCTGTGCCAGCAGAAGGGCCACCCCGCGAATTACCGCGGGTGCCCCAAAGCACCGCGCAGGACGCAGCCGGCGAGGATCCCCTCGCGCTTCGTTCAGCCTCCCTGGGCTCCTTTAGCCCCGGGAAGAGCCGCGGCCCCTCAGGCAAACCAGGCCCCTCAGGCACCCGCGAACGCGTGGGTGAAACCCCCGAGGGTGAACCCCACGCCCGCGCCGAAACCGATACCGCCGCCGCCGGTACGCAATTCCGCCGACGGAATTGCGGGCTCGTTCGCGTGCGTCTCAAGCCTCTTCGGTGTAATAGACATCGAGGAGCTACTCGTGTTCTCGAACGAAATGAGGGATACGGAAAAGAATCCCCCCGCGCGGATGGATGTGCTCCTCAAGCACGCCGTCCTAATCAGCCAAATTTACAAACACACAATGTCATCTTAAATGACGTCACACGGTAGAATAAAACCTCGCTCTCTGACTGTCGTGACATTCAACGCGAACGGACTGCTCAAACAGATAGATCAGGTACGTGACTTCGTAGTTACCCACCAGATAGACATACTGCTAATCCAAGAGACCTTTCTAAAACCGTGTAACCGCGATCCGCGCATCGCAAACTTCAACGCAGTTAGGAACGATAGGGCAACCGCGATGGGGGGAACCATCATTTACTACAGAAGGTCTCTTCATTGTACCCCGCTCGATCCGCCCCCACTAGTTAACATAGAGGCGTCACTATGTCAGGTGGGTATGACTGGCCATCAGCCGATCATACTAGCATCAGTATACCTCTCCCCGAATAAGGACCTACTAGAGGGGGACCTTAAGTCCCTACTCCAATTAGGTAACGCAACCATTCTGGCCGGCGACCTAAATTGTAAACATCCCCGCTGGAACTCTAGAATCGTAAATACTAGAGGACGTCTCCTTGATAGGCTAAGCAACACGCCTGGTCTCAACTTTGAGATCATAGCGCCCTTGAGCCCCACGCGATACTTTGACTCGGACTTCCGACACGACACACCTGACGTGCTCGACATAGCGCTCTTGAAAGACGTAACGCTTCAGTTGCGATCAATCGAGACACTATCCGAGCTAGACTCCGACCATCGACCAGTCCTAATCCAGCTCGGACCCCTCCACCCTACGACACCCGCGTTAAAAACTATAATCAACTGGAGAAAGCTAGAAGAGCAACTCCACTCCCCCGCCTCAGTGCACCTCGACGAAATACCTGACCAGATCGTAACGGTCGAGGACGCTGAAAAAGCCGCGACGCGATTCACAAACCATATATCAGACATAATAGGAACGTCCTCGAGGGAGGTCCGCGCAACCTTCGACGGGAGCCGTGCACTCCCTCCGGACATTAGGCACTTAGTTAACCGTAAAAACGCCGCGATCAGGAACCATGACACATATCCGACAGACGAACATCGACGGGAGCTACGCCGCCTCCAAAGGGAGTTGAGACAAGCTCTTGACACCTTTAGAGATGGAGGCTGGGACAAGAAGCTTTCAGAGCTCTCTCCTTCACACCAGGCTTACTGGTCATTGCAGAGAGCCCTGAAAGCCGAAACTGTCTCGGCAATGCCCCCGCTCGATAGACCTAACTCCACGCCCGCCTTCGACGACCGAGACAAAGCGGAATGTCTAGCCGACAGCCTAGAGAGCCAGTGTAACATTAGCACGCAACCGGTCGAACGCGAACATGTCGAAGTCGTCGACAACACTGTTCGAGTCATGTGCTCTCAACCACCAGCAGGTCCCCCCATAGAGGAAACGAACCTCGAAGAGGTAACGAACCTAGTTAAGGCGCTTCACGCCAAAAAGTCGCCAGGATCAGATAGGATCACCAACAAAGTGATCAAACTCCTTCCGCCTCCTTTGCTTTACCTAATGGTTAATATTTTTAATGCTCTACTGGCCGGTTGCCGGTTTCCGGCCCAGCCCAGGATTATCCTCAGTAGACTTAAGTCAGAAGTAGAGAGACTGAACATCATCCCAAATGAGCAGTTTGGCTTTCGAGCCTATCATTCCAGTTCCCACCAGGTGCAACGCCTCACGGAGCACATCCTTTCTGGGGCCACTTTGTGCCGCAAGCTACGTAGGACAGGAGCGCTCTTCCTCGATGTAGCGAAGGCATTCGACAGGGTCTGGCACAATGGACTGGTATACAAGCTATACCAGTTCAGGGTGTCGGACAGACTCGTACTAATCATACGGGACTTCCTGTCGAATCGCTCCTTCCGCTACAGAGTGGAAGGCGTGATGTCGACTCCCCGCCCCATCAGGGCAGGCGTCCCTCAAGGTTCAGTCCTCTCACCAATTCTCTTTTCAATTTACTCCAGCGACATTCCTAGGCCGCGTTCTAAAGTAGAATTAGCAATGCTCGCGGATGACACCGCAATTTACACATCCTCAAGGGATCCTTATGAGATCTCTCAACGCCTCCAATCCGCAGCCGACTCCCTCGGGAACTGGTTTCGGAAATGGAGGATTGAGGTGAACCCGGAGAAGAGCACCGCGGTACTCTTTGAACGGTCACGATCCACAAGGGGCCCGGAGATTAAACTCTTTGACAAGCCGATTCCTTGGAAAAACAAGGCCAAGTACCTAGGAGTGACGCTGGACAAACAGCTAGTATTCACTTCACATATCGAGGACGTTCGCAACAGAGCGGCCTTTATCCTAGGGCGACTTTATCCCCTGTTAGGCAAGCGGAGTAAAATGTCCCTTAGAAATAAGGTCACACTTTACAAAGCCTGCATACGCTCCGTCATGTCCTATGCAAGCGTTGCCTTCGCTCACGCGAACCTGAAGCCCCTTCAGGTGCTTCAGAACAGATTCATGCGGCTCGCCACTGGAGCACCGTGGTATATGCGTAATATCGACTTGCACAGAGACTTAGATCTACCGACGATCGCACAGTATTTCAAGGGGCTCTCCAAAAGCTACTTTGACAATGCTGTGGGACACCCAAACCCGCTGGTGGTTAAGGCCACAGGATACACGGCCCGTAAGACTCCTAAAGTCAGAAAGAGAAGACCCAAGTCGGTACTTTTCGACCCGGACGACGCGATTACGTTAGGGAACGCTACGTAAAAGCGGCAAAGCGAACATAAATACTACACATACACACACACAGCGTCTTCGCCGGCGAAGATGAGGCCCCCATCCAAGCACGTTGCTCCGGCGTTCTGCCGTCGGAGGACGTTAGTGTCAAATTCTAACCCACATCCAACCCTCGCTTCCCACCTAACGGCGTCCTGAGCCGTGGTCCGAGCCTCACAGGAGGCGCCCTCAGGACGCGCGTTCCCCTGGGGCCCTTCAGGCCCCCCTTTTCAAGGGCGGGTCTCTGCACCCGTCCATTACACCGGTGACGCTGTCATGGCCAATAGGGCTAACAGCAGAGACAAACAAAAAAAAAAAAAAAAAAAAAAAAAAAGACTGTTTTAATCCTTTTAAATGTTTTTTTGAATTTCCATAAACTGGTCCTATATTCTTTAGAATATATAACTTTATAATTATAACGTCACTAATAGGAGATTACAACCCCACTATTCAGAAGTGCTGTGTGTTATCATTTATTATTTCATTCATAAAAACTTAAGATATGTATATCTATCTTAAAATAAATATTATTTCTAAAAAATATAATATATTTTATTACATTTGTCTAGAGATGTCACATTTAACAAGAACCACAGAATAAAATTATCACCTGTTTTCATAAAGAATTGATAAAGTGATAAAGTTAGAGCAAAGAGACCAAATGTATAATCGATATTTCATGCCCCAGTCGGTTCACTTAACGTCGCTTTATTGATGTGTTTTCGAAATAAAAATGGCTCGTTGCCTATATCTATATAGTTTATTACAGGGAAGGCATTAACACTCATTTCTCACTCGACGACTGCAACGAATTTCAAGTCAGTGAGTAAAGTGGAATTGTGATGGACTGAAATAAGAGGACGGGAATAGAAATGGCATTGTAGGCGGTTTGAAACAGTGAGATTCGTATATTGCTAAATAATTCTTCATTTTTGACAATATTTAGAAAATAAGTTTCAAACTCTTTTACCGACCTGTGAGATCTTAACGAATTCGGTAATAATATTTATAACGTTTTCACATATGTTTTGGTTCATATTGTTTTATTTAACGGTTGAGTATTCATGTGTTTATACCAAAACACTAAGTTTGTTAAGTATGGACCACAAAAACAAATTAAGTTGCTCCATATCAAGCAACTCACAAATGAACGATCACTGTATTCATAATTTACTTATAGTTACTGTATGATTGATGTTTTAATATTTAAAACTTATTTTTAATCCCAAGTATTATTATTAGTTTGTATACAGTAAAAATAATTTCTTTCATATTAATATATTGTACATATAATATAATAATTTATATTTAAAATATGTTAGCATTAATAATTTTATACTTTGTACTTCACAATACTACGGTGTAGAAGAAAATATCTTTTGAATAAAATAATTAACAGCACTTCAAGGTTTGCAATTTACGTTATTTGATTGAGTTGGATTATTAAATAATTCTAGAATGTCGTTTGTCTATTCGGTAAGAACGAGAGAAATAAAGAAAGTTAATTTTTATTTATATAAAATAATATAAAACAAAAAAAAACATATATTGAGGTTATTTTGATGTTCATCTGAGGTAATATGTTATTGTTTAAAATTTATTTGAAGTGAGTGTTGGGTTAGAATTTATTTATAAATATAATGTTTCTCTGATATTCTCAAAACTTGGCTCACGTTGATGTTACGAATACAAGTAGCATTGCCAATATTGCAGCAAGAACTGGGGCCAGGCTCGGTGACACTTTAAGCCATATCTCATATTAATGACTTAAATATTGGCAGCCATGCGGAGGCATCTATAGGAAAAATGCTTACGATTACGATCACAATCACAATCACAATCTGAAGTATCACAAAAAGACAAACAAGACGCCGTTAGATCTATCACTATCTCTTCAACATATACCAAATTTCTTGTCAGTTTTAACTTCCTTCTTATGTTTTGGCAACGGTCGAGGGTGTTACAAGTGACATGGAATGCTGCTTTCGAATCGTAATATTTTTTTCAGTAACAACTTTTTATACTTATTTTTGCAAATATGTCATCGATTCATTTGTTGCCGTTATTTTTGCATTTCATATATAATATGATAATTGGAATATAATTAATCAATGTTACATTTTCTGACAAAAAAAAAACATTTTAAAAGTGACAGCGTAAGAGTATTTCTAATCTAGCAATGCAAAGTTGGATTGTATTAAGTTTGGGACGCTTTGGAACGTTTGTTGATTTCAGATAATGTTTATTGTTTCTTGGTGTAACAATTTTTTATTGTTTGGAAAATTCTGAAGCACGTTCAAAGGATTTTAAATTACTTTAAAGGTCAGGTTGAATTTAACTTCATATATATTTGAAATTAAAGTGAATTTCGATTCCTTTTTATAATATTGTATCTAAAATGAACACTCTGATTCATTATAACAGTATGCTTTTGTTTAGATTCAAATTCAAAAATATTTTAGTCAAGTAGGCATTTACAAGCACTTGACTCGTCAATTATTACAATAAAAATGGTCAAAGTATTCAGTCCGTGAATAAGATACCACCTTAAAAATACTACATACAAATTGACCATAAAATGAACAGTTGCTCCTTTTAAAACTAATTTAACAATCTTAGATGATGTACATTATAATATCAAACCTTCAAATAAGTCAATAACTTCAGTTCCACACATTTGGATCCTCCAGAACTCTTGAATGCTATAATAAAATTTATTTAGTAAAACACTTTTGATTTTAGATTTAAAACTATGAAAAGGAAGGCCTAAGACATCTTATGGAACTTTATTATATATGCGTATACTCAAGCCCATGAAGAATTTGTTAACTTTTTGAAGACGAAATTTTGGCGTTACGACTTTAATTTTCGTGTGTCTGTCACTGTTTTTTATTTAAATTTTGGCATATAAATAATATGTTATTAAATATGTATTGAGAAGCGATTGTAAAAGTAGCTATGTCTTTAAAATCTATCAGAGAATCTCTAGCTTAAATATATAATAATATAATATAATTATAAATAGCCCGCACAGCTCCTTTTTGTAAAATAAATATAAAATTAATTTAGGCAACACTGCCCTAAAATAAAACACAGTAAGATAAAATACTACTACTACCTTAAGATAACTGTTTCAATTAAAAGAACTAAAGACAATTGAATAAAATTATAATTAATATTAAAAGTTTTGGTTTTGTAAATGTAGGAACAAAGAAATTAAAGATATTCAAAAATATATATTGGTTCTAGCAAAATTATAATAATTATGTAGTAAAAACAATAACAGCAAAAGTAAATAAATCCTATACTTTTTAACATTTTGAGAACAAAACACCCTTTTACAATTTTTTCACGTATATAAAGGTTATTTATGAACACTATGACAGCGACGAGGACATGTCTTCTTCGTTTAAGTTATGTTTTTGCTAAGTTTTTTCTAAATGATATTCTACAAAATATATAACGAATATCTACTTATATATTTATGATAGAAGGAAGCTTATTATCCAAGAGACTATTGCCATATACATTAAAGACATCAAGGATACGAAAATAGTTATAATACATATACCACTGTAATAGATGGAGGTTGTAGTTCAACCTACACTGAATCAACCAATAATAACGAAAAAAAAATATACGTAATTCTTTCGGCAAATAAACCGATATTGCTTCGATAAACATTTTTTATTGTTCCGTCAGCAATAACACTCACCATATTGAAAGTTAGGAAATTGAACTTTATTGCCTAATAAATCGGAAGCTTGCGTTAACTTAATATTTTCTTTTTTTCTTCTGCAAAATATAAAAGAAATAAGAGTTCTTCTTTAATATTCGTTAAATTATATTAAATAAATTATTTTAGGGGTAAAATAATTTAATGAAAATTTGTGTTGTTTTTTGTTTGGTGGTTTTGACATACTCGTATATAATTAATGCTTATGACTTGTCTTTCCAGTTTATTACATGACATTGTGCTTTTTCAAAACCCTTTAAAAACATAATTCACGAATAATAATCCATAAAGATTATGTTATTTAATTACAAGCGAGAAATAATATTAACAACTAACGTGACAAGAGGGAAAAGTGTGAGCAAAACATATTTTTGTCAAAAGAATTGAAGTTAAAAAGAATACACCATATTTCTTTACTGTCGTAATTTATTTATAAAATTCTGCTCTAAATCCTTTTGACTGTAAAAAAAACATGATCATAGTTGAATTTCATTCAAGAAAGAAATGAAATATAATTTACAATACATTATAAAATAGAATTTTGTAAATATTAATAGACAAATACTAGTTGAAAGTTTGTTTTTGTTCGTTCCTTTTTCAAGTAACAGAGTGACAAGTCACAGATGTGAATGTTTATTTTTCTTCTACTAACATTTGTTGTTAAAAGTCTCTGAAAGACTAGCATATCTTTTTTACATCAAGAGAGTTCCCTGTTAGATTTCTAGTTCCTTACTAAATAAAGTTTCTGGAAATATATGAAAGTCATTATTACATTTCACCACCAAAAATGCAAACTGAATATATATATATATATATATATATATATATGCAAACTGAATATATATATATATATATATATATTCAGTTTGCATTTATTTGAAATATTGAATGAGTCGCTGTATTATATTATTTTGTATTTATCTTTGAAAGTGTATTATGCTAGTTATCCTAAATTGGTACATTAATATTAAGTAACTTTTGGTGGTGGTGGTGGTTTGTAGAATATCATTTAGAAAAAACTTAGCAAAAACATAACTTAAACGAAGAAGACATGTCCTCGTCGCTGTCATAGTGTTCATAAATAACCTTTATATACGTGAAAAAATTGTAAAAGGGTGTTTTGTTCTCAAAATGTTAAAAAGTATAGGATTTATTTACTTTTGCTGTTATTGTTTTTACTACATAATTATTATAATTTTGCTAGAACCAATATATATTTTTGAATATCTTTAATTTCTTTGTTCCTACATTTACAAAACCAAAACTTTTAATATTAATTATAATTTTATTCAATTGTCTTTAGTTCTTTTAATTGAAACAGTTATCTTAAGGTAGTAGTAGTATTTTATCTTACTGTGTTTTATTTTAGGGCAGTGTTGCCTAAATTAATTTTATATTTATTTTACAAAAAGGAGCTGTGCGGGCTATTTATAATTATATTATATTATTATATATTTAAGCTAGAGATTCTCTGATAGATTTTAAAGACATAGCTACTTTTACAATCGCTTCTCAATACATATTTAATAACATATTATTTATATGCCAAAATTTAAATAAAAAACAGTGACAGACACACGAAAATTAAAGTCGTAACGCCAAAATTTCGTCTTCAAAAAGTTAACAAATTCTTCATGGGCTTGAGTATACGCATATATAATAAAGTTCCATAAGATGTCTTAGGCCTTCCTTTTCATAGTTTTAAATCTAAAATCAAAAGTGTTTTACTAAATAAATTTTATTATAGCATTCAAGAGTTCTGGAGGATCCAAATGTGTGGAACTGAAGTTATTGACTTATTTGAAGGTTTGATATTATAATGTACATCATCTAAGATTGTTAAATTAGTTTTAAAAGGAGCAACTGTTCATTTTATGGTCAATTTGTATGTAGTATTTTTAAGGTGGTATCTTATTCACGGACTGAATACTTTGACCATTTTTATTGTAATAATTGACGAGTCAAGTGCTTGTAAATGCCTACTTGACTAAAATATTTTTGAATTTGAATCTAAACAAAAGCATACTGTTATAATGAATCAGAGTGTTCATTTTAGATACAATATTATAAAAAGGAATCGAAATTCACTTTAATTTCAAATATATATGAAGTTAAATTCAACCTGACCTTTAAAGTAATTTAAAATCCTTTGAACGTGCTTCAGAATTTTCCAAACAATAAAAAATTGTTACACCAAGAAACAATAAACATTATCTGAAATCAACAAACGTTCCAAAGCGTCCCAAACTTAATACAATCCAACTTTGCATTGCTAGATTAGAAATACTCTTACGCTGTCACTTTTAAAATGTTTTTTTTTTGTCAGAAAATGTAACATTGATTAATTATATTCCAATTATCATATTATATATGAAATGCAAAAATAACGGCAACAAATGAATCGATGACATATTTGCAAAAATAAGTATAAAAAGTTGTTACTGAAAAAAATATTACGATTCGAAAGCAGCATTCCATGTCACTTGTAACACCCTCGACCGTTGCCAAAACATAAGAAGGAAGTTAAAACTGACAAGAAATTTGGTATATGTTGAAGAGATAGTGATAGATCTAACGGCGTCTTGTTTGTCTTTTTGTGATACTTCAGATTGTGATTGTGATTGTGATCGTAATCGTAAGCATTTTTCCTATAGATGCCTCCGCATGGCTGCCAATATTTAAGTCATTAATATGAGATATGGCTTAAAGTGTCACCGAGCCTGGCCCCAGTTCTTGCTGCAATATTGGCAATGCTACTTGTATTTGTAACATCAACGTGAGCCAAGTTTTGAGAATATCAGAGAAACATTATATTTATAAATAAATTCTAACCCAACCCCTATATATATATATATATATATATATATATATATATATATATATTAAGTAATTATAAAAAAGCCTGCCCTCACAGAGCGTTAAAAAATAAGATAAATAAAACAACATACAAAGCTGTTACGGAAGCGGTTCTGGAAATCGGATTAGACACGCGAAGTGAGTCCGGACCGTTTATAATAAACATTAAATAACATTCTACTATTTTGTAAGGTTTTTGTATTAATACTACGTTTTGTTGGCGACTTTTTCCATATGGAACACGTGAAAGCTATTCCTAAGTTTGTATTAAACTAGTGTATAGATTTTGATTTATTCCTATGTTTGTATTAATTTAATGTATAGATGGATTTGTGAATGAAGTATTTATAGTCCAAAAATTGAATATAAAAAAAAAATTTAACCTACAAATACGAAACTCTAAGACCGCAGGTGTAAGATTGAAACTAATGTGACAGCGTTGGAAATAAAATGTCCGGAAGACTACGAGTAAAATCCACCATAATTAACTAACAGCCGTATTACGTAATGCGTAATAAAAAAAATATAACTTGTATTGCTAATTGAGATGTTATATTTATTTATGGAAAACAATATTGTCTGATATATTATAATATTATTTATATTATATAATAAATGCAGAACAGATTGAGAATTTGAACTAAATATGTTTTAATCTTTTTACACATATTCTAATTCCTTGTAATAGAGGTTCTTTTTATTTCATATAGATAAAAAACATAATCTCAGAAGTATAAAATGATTTGGAGAGTGAATGTGAAAATATAAACTAACTATACTATTAAAACTTTTTAAAATTCTATTTAAACTATCAAATGTCTAATGATCGGTATAATTGCTGTCACAAATAAAAAACACTTGAAACCTTGTTGAATCAGTAAGAATTCATCTCTGGATCATTTGTTTCAAATAACATTACAATTAAAGTTCAGATTGCTTTACAAATCGACGATTGGATTGTTATTAATATTTATTATGGAATAACGAACCAGATGGTATTATAAAGAATGTATATTTGTATTGGGTTGGTTGTTAAAATGTTTATAAGGGTGTCATTGATAATGGTACATGTAATGAGAGGGATGAATTAATATTAGTTGTTTACGGTGTTTCGGATACTTTCAAGGATGTTTGCTCTTATACTTTGGAACCATCTTACTACAGGTCATGATATCTCTTAGTGCTGTACGACTTAAAAATATTTATAGTTATTTAGTTTGATATTAATTATAAGATTAACGTGATGTTGTTAATCTTACGATATATAAATTTCTATAATAAAAGTAACAATAACATGTGACGGCTACAGAATAATAAAAGAATTTAACCGTGAATAAATACTAACTACACTTTCAATAACACCGCAGCATAAATCATAAAAACTATGATAGAGAGACTTCTGAGAATTCTGATGAAGGACTATGCAACATATTAATATGCAACGTATTAAATCATAAAACGAAACATCGATTTTCAACTCTATCGTGACGGAATATGGACCATTATAGATTGTATATAGAGAGTTATTATTTGTTCCTCGATATCTTTATAAAGTCACAAACAAGAGGTTCTGTAAGGCGCTATACATAATATGATCAAACTATCATATCATAGCTTTTAGAATAGGTTATATTTTATTTCCAAACGCATTAGATGATATAGTACATTCAAAGAATCCAAAATAATGAATATTCATGAAGAATAAGCTTATTAAATTGTAGTACAATTTTATCTAATTCTATTTTTATTAAAAACCTATCATTATGTAAGAACCTCGATAACAAAATTCCGTAAATTGTAAAATACTTCAAAATATCACAAAATAATTCGGTTTGAGAAAGTGTAATGGCGGCCATAATAAATATTCCACGGCATTGTTTCGACAAATTTCTACTGAGGATATAAATCTAGGGGTGAAATGGGATATCCTCTTATACGAGGGCTAAAGATGGATTATCCTTGTTTCTATGCACTATTTTTTAAACTAGTAGTCGGAAAACTTATAAAAAAGTTAATAATTTAATTTGGACATTGAAAGTTCCAGTGGCAAAACGGCATATGTTTGTTCACAGTTAAGTAATTCAGACTTTATTTATCTTACTTTGCATTTGAGAAATACAAATGATAGTCTTGATAATCAAATTGCAGGTAATGGTGAGTGATATTCGTTAAACAATATTAAAGGAGTAAAATCAGAATGAGAACTATTGATTCAAATTAAATAAGTGTATTTAATATATGATAGAAACTGATTTTCCTAGCCAAGAACAAAATATTTAATAAAAATACTCTGTGGATCGCCTGAGGGAAGAACCTACTCGTACTACGTAAGTCCATTTGGAGTATGAAGCAAATAATTTATTTATTTTTTATTTTGTATAAAATACATCTTAAAATTTTACTACTGATTGTATTTTTAAGTAACATAAAATATTTTGACAAGAGATTGTAATATTACTGTTTTAATTTACTGGACACGTAAAAAAAAACTGATTGATAATTTTTTTTATCCCGAATTGATAGTTGTTCGATTATTCCTGAAAATAATCCAAATATTGTAAAACTATTAAAGATTTTAAATAAAATTCTACAAAATGAAAAATAAAAAAAAATAGATAATAATAATTTATAAAATAAAAAATATATAAAGTATAAAATCAGTGTGATAAAAACAACTCCGCGCGATAAAAGCGTTTTAGTCCCTCTTATATTACACTTAACAAAGGTTATTTTCCTAGAGTTAGTGGCAATTTGTTTTATCTCAGGTCAGGCTTAAAAAATATTCCCTCTGATCGATAAGTGAGAGTCTTGAGATAAATCTGCAGATTAATGAAGTGTTTTCTATAATGTAAGATGGCTTTGATGTACCAAGGTTATATAATATACGCTACTTATCTATAGCTATATAAATTTGTACGTTTTGTCGACACTTTTTCCTTTGCAATTTTGTTTTTACCATTCAATATTTGTCTGACCGTCTGTATATCTAAAGAGAGAGATAATCACTATCAGTAGAAAATTTCAAAAACAATCAATCTAACATGCGGCCAAGCCGCTTCAAAAATGTTGAATAAAAATTAACTATAATAAAAAAACACTTACAAAACTATCAAATAACATTAAGTATTTTATTTGGGTGTAAGAGCACTAAGACTCTGTTCTTTTTGTTTTATCTTGAAGTATTCTTCATGTCTACAAAATCAGATATTTGTAGTATTTTTTTTTATAATAAAAAATAACTTCAAATATATAATAATATCTCTTTTTCAAGAACTTCAATTGTTGTAAAATAAATTAACTTTATCTTTTTTTGATATTAGTAGGTTTTACAAACACATGTACACGTAACCATACAAACAGAACTATAATAATGCTAAACGGTTCAAACATTATGTGCATTTGTGAAATGTCACAAAAATGTATTTTTTGGTACATTATAAACTCAAATATTTTAAATGTAAAGTAAAATAAAACCCCGAAAAGTAATGAAAAATAAATATTGATGGCGCCGTTGCTTTAAATAAGAAATATGACACAGTGCGTGTTTTTATAGAGATATCTTCTTAACAAAATGGAGGACGCGACAAAATATTGTACATAAGCATAGACGAAAGTATAAAGGAACCCGTAGTAACGAGAGTCTGGGTTATTTTATACTCATTTCGATGTAAATTCGAGGATTATTGTGGTGTTTAGCTCCGAGTGAATATAGCACGAGGGTTTTGATTACAACTGATTTAATGCCTGAGTTTGAGCTAGGTTCTGTCAATTTTAATAACCAGTTAAAACTTGATGCACACAAGTAATAGAGGAAAGTTTGGAATCTTGTTGAGAAATAGACAATAGATAACATTATCTCAGTTTACTCAACAAAATTCACTTGTTGTATAGCAATCATATTAAGGTTTTAGAAAAACATGCTTATGTTTTTCTACGTAAGACATCGCTTGATATCTTTATATAATATAGTAAACTAAATAAACATAATTTTCAAATTAACCTCGCGTATTTTGGTTGCTTTTTAACAATAATTACAACCATTAAATTTACATTAATAATATATAAAACTTTTGTTCGTTTTTTTAAATATATAGTACAAGAGATTATTATTTCAGTGGTTTAATAATTTGACAGTTAGTAAAGACTAGTTTAAATTACTCGTATTAGTCTATGGGCTCGGAGATCGTTACCCATCCAATAGAAACATGGCATAATCAATTTTAATTTTCTCTTTAAGAAATTTAACTTAATTTTTACCTTAAGAAATCTAACTTACCACTA
Organism: Melinaea marsaeus rileyi; assembly: GCA_918358865.1. Lineage (NCBI taxonomy): Eukaryota > Metazoa > Arthropoda > Insecta > Lepidoptera > Nymphalidae > Melinaea > Melinaea marsaeus. The sequence continues at coordinate 22,896,034 of OU911089.1, forward strand.
TAGCAATAAAATTTATTTATTAAAAAATAAGACTTTAATCATCTTAATCTTTTATCGATACGCTAGCCCCATCTTATATTATATATATATAGACTTATTACGGTCTGTCCAAAACAATAAGAAATAATCTAAAAAAATATTTTCCATAGAGCTGTTTTTATAACGAAAATACATGAATAAAAAGTGAAGGGAACCGACTGGGTCATAAAATATCGTTATGCGTTTGACCTCCACCTCTTTGATCTACCTTTACAACACTGCAGGACGGTAATACTCTTATTCTGTGATAATAAAATGTGATGCAACATCTTTGGATTAATATAAAAACATATATGTTAAATAAATAATCATTATTTATATCTATTTTTTAATATTAATTTTAATATTAGAATTGCGAGGTTACAAGTTTTTAAGAATTGATAGTCCAATTACAAAATACAAAAAAATTAAACATCCATAATTGCGTATAAACTGAATTTCAGAAACAATTACATAATTTATAAAAAAAGATGTATGGTCTCATTAAAACGGACAACGGACACAAAAATAACTAAGCATGAACCCATACATGGTTCATTAAAATTCTGACAGTGTTCAATTTGCGCCCGGAACTTATACAACTTAATCTTGAAACTCTCGGTAATGAAACTGTATTTGATGTTCTAAAGACGAGTTTTTTTACAATGTACTATAACAATATTAACAATGTTACGCATGGTACTCAGCATTTTATATCAACATAGCTAAAAATTTGTTAAGAGCAATTGTTTAAACTACCGTGATGCGAATGTAAATAAACATATTTTTAATAATGCAATATAAATTTCATGCTAAGAAATTATAAACAAATAACTGGAGAATTAATTGTTAAAACATGTTAAATCTTATATGAAACAGCATTACCGGAAATGCATATTTAGAAACTTCTTCTAGAATGCTAACAAAGGAAGCGGTGGAGCGACAAGCGAGAGATTTTCAACAAAACAAATTACCGTCAAAACCTTTGTCACTGTGACAGCATCCGTGACTTACATGTGATTAATGTTTTACAATTGTAGCTGAAATTGTTTTTCGGTGTCAATGTTAGTCTAATTCTTTACTGTTCGGAATTATTTTTAATTGTTACATACGATTTTAAAGTTACCTTCTACATTAAATAAAGGAGATAATGTTGGCTAATACGTAGTTATTTAATTATAATCAGATGCTACTTAATATATAAATTGAAAATACTTTAAGGCGGTTAATCTATATGCATACTAAAATTCAAATCTGGAAAAGGTACTTTTTAAGATAGAAAATTGCCATTGAGAAAAAAAATTATCAAATCATCTCAAAATTATAATAAATCTCCTCTAAATAAACTCAAAAATTAAAGATTTTATTACCATTAATATTATTATTTACCATTATACCACTTATATTAATTAATTATATCACTGACTCTTTAGCTGAGACCACGCCTCTCAGTAATTAAAACATAGGTATTATACGATCCCACTGGACCTGACTACACTAATGTACAAAGTTACTCTCTATCTTTCCCCAGTGACGCTATCATATACAGTAGAGCTAACAGTAGAGACAATATGAAAAAAAATGTTCATCTAAATTAAAACTATTCAAATTTTGGCGAAGGTTTTTTGTAGGTTGCTCAATTGCTTGTTGTTGTTGTTGTGAATACTTAATGAATTTAAAATAGTTTTTTTAGAGTCACCAAAATTACTGACCAAAATAATTTCTTTATTATATTATGATGACAATAAAATATATTTCTCAAAATAAATAATAAAAAATAAATTATTCCTTAAATACATCTTTTGAAATTATTGGCAGTTGGATTTTGAATAAACAAATACGGCTACCAAATTTAATTTATTTTCACTAGAGTTCATAGGAAGGAGCAGTGAACTTATTACTTAAATAAAAGAGAAACTTGATTGTAAAGAAAAATATATATTTGTGGTTGGACGTAGAGTCGAAGCAATTTTGGGCGCACGGGAAATCGATAAATCATCTGATAATTGTAAGATACCTGTCTTGTGTGATAAAGACCTGAGTTTTTACAAGATCAGTGACTGAATATCTTATATTGTCTGAAATTAGATACTGTGATGTGAGTAGTCACAATTTTTTAATGTGTGCCTTTTTGTATTGCAACTTGACAACAACATCAAGTTGTCTTCTTATTAATAGATTTGAAGATTTAATATGTTCTCTTATAAAATGTATAGATACATCTGGCTTATTCAGAATTTAATACATTTCTATAATACATTTATTCAATATAGTTGGCATAAAAGCTAATGAAATTGAATGTCAGTAGTATTGATTACTTATTTACATAACATATAAATATATGAAAAAATATCACAAATTCCCAATCAATCTTATGTTATAGGTAATTTAATACATTTAATTTCACTATTTCCTCCCATTGCGAGGCGACAGAGGGATCGATTTTCCAGAGGATGGGCAGCAGCGACTCTTCGTACCATAATACTGCAGAGCGATCGCCAAGAGAGGCGATTATGGCATTTCCGCTCATGGATATTGAAGAAGACAAATCAGTCTGTAGTCCCAGGAGGCCCTGTTCCTAGCTACACAATCACAACGGACCAAGGGGCGCTAAGAATCACCGCGCAGAGGTTCGGCTAGAGTTGCGCATCTGAATGATACTCTTTAACCTGGAACCTGTTACCAATCTTGCTAAAGATCCATGAGCAAGGTTGACTCGATGTTGTACTGCAGTTTCACCAAACTGTACTGCAGTTTTTCCGAAACTGTTCACCGCTGCACTGGAAAATATCTTCAAGCTAATGGACTGGGCGGGCTCGGCATCAATATAAACAGCGAGTATATCACTCACCTTTGGTTTGCCGTTAACATAATTATAGTGGTTGAGGGTATGGAAGACCTAGGTACAATGCTCGACAATCTCAGTGTAGCCTCCGGCCAAGTAAGCCTTATAATGAACAAGGAGAAAACAAAGCCTGATGCCTAATACCCATGTCGTGTAGTTGTTAATTTGTTATTGTGTGTTGTGTTAAGTTGTTGTGTGTTGTTAAGTAAGTAGTTGTCAAGTAGTTGTCGGAGGTGCTCTTGAACTTGAAACCGTCTACAAGTTACATATACAAAGGACAAAACGTCAAGCTAAGTAGGTCAAATTTCGACAAAGAGATCACTTGCTCAACTCGGATAGGCGGCGTTTAGGATTCTCTGAGATATCTTCACGTCCAAAATATCGCAATGTTGGGAGAAGAAGGTCTGTGACTAATGTTTTTTGACAGTGATAACTTTAGCTCTGAGACCTGACCATTTACGATGGGTCTTATAAAAAGGCTCAAGGTTACCCAGAGCTTGCTCTCTGGGTCATTTTGGCAATGGCTGTGGTCGGATATGCGCTGCGAGATCAAATGTGAAACGAGGAGTTCCGCAGAAAAACCAAGATCACCGACTTAGCTAGAAGAATTACTCGTTTAAAGTAGCAGTGACATGAAGAAAGAAGAAGAAGAAAAGAGATGAAATTAAGGCAAAAAATATCTCCGGTTTTCTGAGACTGAGCATTGGTGATTAAATCGACATTACTATGGCCTGCGATAATAGCATAATCGTGCTAAGGTTGTAGCAGGTTGTACGGTAAGAAGGCTTACATTAAATATTATATACCTTATCCAGGAATATTTAAATACATTCGATTCAACAATAGACGAAGTTTGAGCAATAAAAAAGTTTTATGGAGATATTGACTTGAGAAAGAAACCTTCTCTTTTAAAAGTTTAAAAGGCGTGTTTAAAATTTTTGAAAGATAAAACATTCGTGGTAGAGTAGTTTTTAACTTTCTTATAAACTTCGTAGTTTTTTTTAAGAATGTTTTTAGTTGATTTATAGTAATTTTGACGTGTTCGTTAAGAAAGTTTGTTTAAACTTTTTTTTAACTGTTTAAAAAGGTGACTTTGAAATCGAAGCATAACTACTTAGTTATATTTGTGCTAATCTTAGTTTAAATCTAGCTGCGATTATGACATCTAATAATATTTATTTAAGGATGTTTGGCTTGTTACTCGCTTTGAAGAGGATCTCGAAAGGACTGTATTTAATTAATGAACATTCTGAACACAAGTAAATACCACCCATGTACCCCGTGTGAAACTCCGTACCTTTACTGTAAATTTTGTATGTACATGACTGTATGTGTGTACATTATAATACATGTGTGTGTATAGGTATATTAAGATTTTCTACGTCCATTGCATTAAAAACACTTCACATTTGTGGTGTTCTGTCTCAGTCGGAACCGAGAAATGACGATATCAAAACTTCTTATTCCTTTTAACGACTAAGCTATTTTTTGATATTTATGTTTTATAGCACAAAAAGTGGTGAGGTTTTATTATATTTTTTAAAATTTCTAAATTATTTAACTATGATAAATTAAGATTTTGCGTTTTAATTTGAACACGAAACCTTTGTTATGAGTCAGGACAGTTATGCATTTGTGTTTAATAAAAATAAGAGTATCCTTCATAAAAGCAATGCTCAAAATAATAAAATATAATAATAAATAGATTTGAAAGATTAATTTTATAATAATAATATAATTACTGGATACGGAAATAAAGTTAAAAATTAAATTAAATTTCTGTACAAAAACTAAGCTTATTATAGAATTAACAAAATTTTTTTTGGGCGATTTCGCCGAATAGCTTGTAGTAAATGTCTGAATCAAACCTAAAAGTTCTCAACTCAGACAACAGATGACATAAGTTTTGTCGGTCTTCGAAAGTTTAGCGCCACGAGTGCAGTTAAAAAATATGTGGTTAATATCAAAAGTTGCTTTCTGACTTAGCCAATCATATATTTTCATTTTCATGTTATTATTTAATAGTAGTTAATGTTAATGTTAGTAGTATTACTAACAGTAGTTAATTTAGTGATACTAATTTTCTATGTGTTTGTGAAAAATGTATTAATTAGTACATTAGGTTGGAGTAAGCTTCTGTATGATGTAACATGCCTTTTATTGTTATTTAGAAAGAAATTGCTTTAAATATTTGTAACCAGATGTTTGTATATCACTGAGAAAAAGTACCTCATCTGTTAGAAGATCCCAGCTGACAACTGCAGAAGAATGTATGACACGCCACAGTCCTCTTTGAACAGTCTCGTATTTTATGTCGCCGAGCAAGATATGTGTAAAGTGACAATTTTAAGAATACCCATAGGAATGCTCATCTTTCCTTCAATATCACCAGTATAGAGGGATAAAATAAACGTGGAGCTAGCTAGGAGCTACTAGCCTGCAGCTTCAAACCTCCTTTGTCTAGTAAAGAAAAATTGAGCAATTGTTTTTAGCATTCCCGTGTTATATTTTCAATTGGTTAGTTTTCAATACTTTATTTGTACAGCGTGTGTCAAAGTTAGAAAAATCATATTTAATTTGTTGTACATATGTGTTAATTATTTTTGTCCAGAAAATGTTTTAAATTTCAACTTTCATACTGCATTTACCTATAATTTTGTTGAAAAGTAATCAAGATTTGATGCTTGGTTTTCTATAGTATATAGTAAATGTCAAAACAAAAAACATAATGTTTTGTATCTTATAAGACATATTTATTTTTATATGACTAATAATTTTCTTAATTCAACTAAAATTTAGTTACAACAAAACCAACACAAACAAAAATTTCATTATAAATAAGTAAATTTCGTATCTCGATCCAATGCGGCAGTGTGAACTCTACGTAAATGTTTTATAAACTGATTAACAAATTGACAGACAAGAAAAATATCAAATGGGTGAGTTCTATTTTTATAATTTTTCATAAGAATATTTGATACTTATTCTATGCTCAGTTCCACCTTTGCATTTTGTATATAAAACCAAAAAAACTGTTAAAACTGCGAAATCTGCTCAAAATGGAACATGTGGTTGAAATTAATTATGGCCGCCGTCTGCGTGGCTGAATACATTGCCATACCAGTACGTATATAGTTATTGATTTTGTTTAACTTGATATATTTGTATATTTTATAGTTTTACTTGTTCAATATTCAATTTTAACCTTTGAATTTTATTGAATTTAATATGTTAATTACGATTAATATTTTTGTTATTTTATAAATCTGCTGAAAATAACAGAATATATTAATCGCCACCGTTAGCCGTGTCTCTTTTATTTCATTTTGTTCTTCTTGTTCTTATTTGTTTTTGGGGTTGAATAGTAAATCAAAGGTCGCTTATTGGACGTTATTACTTCTCAGCGTGCATTATTATTAATATGTTTGTACGTAATAAATATGTTGTTATTTTATTTTCGAGACGCTGTTATTTTGTCTCTAAAACCGAAACTTGGTATACAAATATGTATATCAAACATATTAAATGTTACTATATTTTTTTGCTTACATGATTTATTCGCTTGATTTTCTTGAATTAGGTAAATAGCAAGCTTCCAGCTTAAAGTTTCCAGCAACTTCGTCTGCCCCCTATCCCGCTATAGAAGAAAATTGGTTAGGAATAGCGCTAGGAATCAGTTAATATACTAAGTGAAATAAAATTGGATAAATTTATGATTTTTTTTAATACTAATTATAATGCAGTGAAATCAAAACCTAATACGTAATTATACTGTTAAAAAAAAGGTTAATTTGAAATTATTATAATATATGTACAGAAACCATTCGATCAATGAAGTGGTGAAAACACCACACTGATATGAAAATATTTGGAAGAACATAAGTTACAGGCATGAGAATAAACGAGGCTTTGACAACATTTATATAATCAAAGGGACGATATCCTAATTAAAATAAAACTAAGACATGAAAATAGACTTATTAAGTTTATAAAAATATGTTTTATCTTAAAACAATGCTTAAAGTAGTTTGCAATGTTTTATACTTTTTAAGTTGTTGTTATTTGTAAATGTAACTTCGGGATGCATAATTTTGTCTCAAGCGGATTTCATTCGTTATACGAAGCAGCTTCTGACATCACTTTGCGCAAAACAAGTCAAGTTAAAATTGTAAGAAGCTTAGCAATAGAAAATAAAGCAGGAATGATATTACTTATTTATAGAAAAATATACTTCACTGTGATTTTCTGTTCTCGTTATTTTAACTTAAAGTTTGCTTGTTTTACGTTTCAATAGAAATAAATCTTATATTTTTAACCTAAACATTTAATACTTACTTATCAAAAAAAAGTATCAATTTCTTTTGACTTTTATTTGTTGAAGTTGTTATTGTTGTATTAAAGCTTATGTTTCGTTGAGATGTATTAGATTAAAGACTTAGTAATTATAATGCTTGTTTGTGTTTAAATATATCTAAAGAATAAGGCTCAGATTTATATTTTCATAAATATACTAAAGAATGCTACGATTTTGATTCTACCTAAAAACCCCCACATGTTAGTTTTTGAAGACCAGAAAATGTTTTTTTTTACATTTTTAATTACATAAATTATCTGCCAGGAACTAGACTCAAATTTATCTGTTAATTATGTACATTTAGTATATGCTACTTCTAACAAACAGATTTACCAAATGAATGTTGCATAAACAGATTAAAGGTTCCATTTCCGGTCGTGGAAAATATTTGAATTATGAATTTGTCCGAATTATATATTTGTATATCTTTATAAAAATATTCACAAATTACAATCTCCGATGAAAAGAATTATTAAAATTTTATTTAATTATCAAGTTAAAGTTACCAACCATTATTATATACAAAAATATTTACTCTTTATTTATCTCGGCTTTGCCTCTTGGAAAATTGGTATAAAAATAATGTATCCTACTTGAAAATGAGGGACCAAAAATTATATTATAGTATTCAGGACGTATCACAATTATTAATTATTATATAATTATCATATCATTCTGTTCTCATCTCTGCGTCCACTAGATTCCACAAATATCCGGGCGATATGATTGGCGATCCCATATTCATAGACAAATTAGACCCTCTTAATTCTCCATGTTGACGTAAGATCTATTGTTCTCTTCTGTTCTGTTTGTTCTGTCTCCCTACACTACGTAATGTTCTGAGATCATCTCTTATGTTGCTAGTGGTACATTTATACCACCGCACTCTTATTTCTGCATATCACTGACATCGCCTAGATGTTTTTCATCCATAGATGAATGCTTCTAGTTCAGATGTTAGAATATTGATGTCACGGCATAGTAGGAAGTGACTATTTACTCTGTGCACGAGATATTGGACAAAAACAGAGTGAGCTACTTAACTATAGTCTATATATACTACTAAAATCGTATTTTAAAATATATTTATACATGCATATAACACATCTACAAAGGAATGTAGAAAGAGAAAGGACTCTGAAATAAAAAAAAATATGTAAAAGCTAGTCTGAGTATGAAGTTACGTCTATGTCAACGTTATCCCTGTCAAAAAGAAATAAACCTTATTGTTAAAAACAATATCTGTTGAAGCTGAAAATAGAACAAATTCTTATATACAACTTAATCTCCCTATACAAAACTTATTTTATTTATGTATTTAACGGTAAGGTATTTCGAGAATTCAGATGACAAACATTATTAAACATTTGAACCAAAGTTGATTTTCTACTTTACCTGAACGTGGCGTCATGGCTTAAATAAGAAAACGCTCACTGTCCATTTACTTTTAACATAATACTAATAACATAAATCGTATATTTAATAGGAAATAGGTTATAGTCAAGAAAATTGTTAGATTCATATAAGTTTATTCAAATATTTTTAATCCCGTGTTTTCTCGTTAAACAGTACGTCTTTTTCTTTTGGCTTAAACAAAACAATTGCATTCAAATTATTGCTTCATGATGCTGGCATATACCTGGAATGTTCCCTGACCTGACTTGGAGTATCTTTGTGAGTACAATTTGACTGAGTAGTTCATGTCCCTTATTTGACAATTTATGTAAGTTTTTAAAATTCTATAGATTTTAATAATATGTTGTTATCCATTAATCCATAATTAATCCTGTAACATTTACTTCGACATTAATATATAATGAAAAACAGACGGACAACTAAACAGGACAACGGCAAAAATGTTACGGGTTAGAGTCCTAAATTACTATTAAATCTATTTCCTTCTTTCAGCGCTGGTCCGGGGCTAGTTTTAGGGTTGAGCAATCTCCAACGCCCTTTTGTCATTTTTTATACATGGTAAGCAAATATTCATGACTACTGTGACATTCCACTGGGGTCTGCTTTTTTCGTTTTAGTTATCTTTTTAGAAAGTTTCGTAATTTTGTATTCTCTCTGAAGTAATTTAGTTATCTAAGAGATTATTTCGTTATACATATTTGATGTATTCCATCAAGGATACGAAATAACTTATAATTCATATACCACTGTAATAGACGGATATTATCGTTCAACCTGCACTTAAACAATAATAACGGATATAAATAAATGAATGTAATTATTTTGGTAAATAAACTGATATTGCTTCGATAAAATTTTTTTATTGTTCCGTCAGCAACAACACTCGCCATAATGAAAGTTACGAAATGGAGCTTCATAGCCTCATATATCGGAAGTTTCCGTTAACTTAATGTTTTGTTAATTTTTTCCTGCGAAGTATAATAAAATATGAGAAAATCAAAATTCAACCATCTATATGAAATTAATGTAAATTATTTTATGCATTAAACACTATATACTATTATTGTTCTTAATTGTATGTAAAAAAATATATAAAAAGTTATGCACTTAAAAATACACCTTTTATTTAAATAAAATAAGAAAGTCATTAAACCGATAACGTCCCGAAAAAAGAATATTTTATAACAATGACGGCATAACATGTTTTTTCTATTTTCAAAGTTGAATACTAACTTAACATTGTAAGTAGAATTAAATAAGTCTGCGAAGTTTCAAATAAAAGAACTTTTAAAATCACAACTGGCGTGGGCGTTATACATAAGTTATAATATTAATAATTTTATTGAGTATACTCAATTTCAAAGTTTTCTTTTCTGATTTTCGTTGATTATAGATTCTCTAGTTTAAGATAAACACGCGACATATAGATGTCGCGTGTTTATTATGATAGCATAATATAATTTATGAAACTGAAATAGGGGAATACATGAATACAATTAAGACGGTAATGCTATAATAAAATTATTTTAACAATACATAATATTTATAACGAAAATACCTAAATACAATGTGAAGTTAAGTGAATCGAGTGGGTCACAAAATATCGATTATGTGTTTCAAAATCAAAATCAAAATCAAAAATCTTTATTGAAAATAAGTTTCATACAAATCATTTTTTCATTGTCAAAGCTACCACCAGCTCGGAAAATTATTTCCACAGACCTGAGAAGAGCTGGCGACAGAAACTCAGAGGGATTGTCATGATTTGTTTTTTTTTTTTTTCTTAAATTCTAAATAACATAAATACATTACACAATACTAAATAAATAATCTTGAAGCAGCCTGGCAGCGATCGCTTCATACCCACGGTGCATTATCCTTTAAGTATTCAGATACGTTGTAGTATCCTTTTGCACACAAACGTTCCTTAGCCATTCTCTTAAATTTGTTAAATGGTAATACTTGAACGTTTGCTGGGACTTTGTTGTAAAACTGTATACATTGCCCCATGAAAGATTTACTCACTTTTTTAAGTCGAGTAACAGGTAGCGCGAGCTTGTGTTTGTTCCTGGTATTTATAGTGTGTATATCACTATGCTTAATAAAATTGTCAGTATTTTTATGTACATATTTAAGATTTTCAAAAATATACTGACTGGCGACCGTAAGTACATTAATTTGCTTAAACTTATTTCGTAAAGAATCTCTAGGGCCCAGATTGTAAATTGCACGGACAGCTCTTTTTTGTATAACGGAAATGGTATTTATATCAGTAGCACTACCCCACAGTAGGATACCATAAGACATTATGCTATAAAAATAACTATAATACACTAACTTAGCAGTAGTCTCGTCAGTTAGGGATCTAATTTTTTTAACAGCGTACGCGGCAGAACTAAGTTTACTAGCTAATACAGCTATATAAGGGCCCCATTGTAGCTTAGCATCAACAGTGATTCCTAGAAAAACTGTGGATTCCACCACTTCCATCGCTTCCTCATTTAAAAGTACATTAGTTTGCACCTGTTTAATATTAGAAGTAGAAAATCTAAGAAATTTAGTCTTCTTACTATTAAGCAACAGGTTGTTAACACTAAACCAATACACTATTCTAGAGAGAGTCTTGTTTACATCGTCATACATTACCTGATGCCGTTTTACTTTAAATATTAAAGAAGTTTCATCAGCAAACAATACTATCTCATTATGTTTATCTACAAAAGTAGGCAGGTCATTTATATAAGCAAGGAAGAGAAATGGACCTAAAATTGAACCTTAAGGGGCCCCCATATCAATCGGAGCCCCAGCCGATCTTTTTCCATTCACCTCTACCCTTTGAATTCTAGTAGACAAGTAAGAAATCAAGAGTTTGAGATCAATGTTCTTAATGCCATAGTGGTACAATTTCCTGACCAACGTTTCATGCTGAACACAATCGAAAGCCTTAGATAAATCACAGAATACTCCAAGAGCATCCTGTGACTGATCCCAGGCCTCATATATATGTTTTATAAGAAAGACGCCGGCGTCCGTAGTGGAGCGACCTCTAGTAAAACCGAACTGTTTATGGTGAAGCAATTTATATTTATTAAAATGGTCTATCAGCTGATTAAGCATGATTTTTTCAAATTATTTACTAAACGAAGGCAATACTGATATTGGTCTGTAATTAGACGGATCTGAATTATTGCCTGATTTTAAGAGTGGTATTACTTTGCTATGTTTCATTAAGTCAGGAAATACTCCACAAGAAATATAGTCATTAAAAATGGTCGCTAAGTAAGGCGCAACGAGGTCCACTATTGAGCCAATCACCTTTACAGATATTCCCCATAAGTCAGGAGTATTCTTAATATTTAAGGTCCTAAAACATTTAATTATATCATTGGATTCAATTTTCTTAAATTTAAAAGGAATGTTACATTTTTCTACATTTTTTGTAGTAATGACTCAGCGACTACAGGAGAAGAAATTAAAGAAGAAGTGGTAGAAGCTGGAATTTTTTTTAAATAATTTTCAAAAGCAGAGGCAACTTCCTTATCTGATTTTATTACTTGATTATCCATTTGAAGAGAAAATTTGGAGTTGCGAGCTTTGCTTTTACCAGCTTCGCACTTTATAATATTCCAGGTCATTTTAATTTTATTTAAAGAATTACTAATTAAGTTTCTAATATGTAATGACCTGGCTTGTGAACAAACTTTATTAAATAATTTAGAATAATTTCTAATATGTTGAGCAAACGAGTCACTGCGATTGAGCTCCCTCTCATTGTAGAGTTCAAACAGTTTTTGTCTACTCTTATGAATTCCTGGGGTCGCCCACTCATTAAAAGTAAGGTGATATCTCAAAGTGCAAGTTTTAGAGGAGAATGCCGATTTGAATTCATTATTAATAATTTTGAAAATAGTTGTGAAGAATTTTTATTATGTTCCAGATATGAACATTTGGCCAAAATATTATTTTTAAACTTATCCATGCGCCTTACAGTTAGGAACAAACACAATTTTTTGTTTTTCTTTGCTGAATTTGTAATTAAAAGATATTAATTGCCCACAGTGATCAGAATTTAACCTATCAATTATTTTCTTATTCTTCGGTATAAAGTCTGTGAAAATATTATCAATACAAGTAGAAGTAGACTCAGTTATTCTAGTGGGCTCTAAGAATAAATTAATAAGGTTATATGATTTTAACAATGATCTGAATCTAATAGTGGTAGCGGAGTTATCTAATAAGTTTATGTTAAAATCACCACATATAATAATATTTTTATTAGACGCAGACAGTTTTAATAAAAAATTTTCAAAAACAGGTTCAAAAGAATCATATAACGAACTTGGGGGTCTGTAAATACTAACAACAATGAAAAGTTCAAGCTCTGCACAGGCTATTTCAATAGTCCGCTCTACAGAGAGGCTCACAATATCTTTACGTTCCTTACATTTTAAACAATTGTTTACAAGAACTAAAGAGCCACCGCGTATAGCATTCACCCTGCAGAACGAACTAGCCACCTGGTGATCCTCAAAGTTAAACAAATTTCATGGCTTTTAAGCCAATGCTCTATAACACACATTATATTAATTTCATTAGTTTTAAAAAATAGCTCAATTTCAATTTCCTTATTCATAATTCCTTGAATATTCTGATGCACCAGGTGTATTAGATTACTAACATTATTATGGGCAATGCACTGATTACATGATTTAATGTTTTTCTGCAAAAGATTTTTTTATTGCCAGAGAGTATCTTCTTTGTCTTATTTTCTAATTTAAATTATTTGATTCCAAATTCAATGTCAAATTATTAAATGTCAAATTATTAGATGTCATATTATTATTCGGCTCAATAAAAGCAGTAGTCTTATTAGCCAAATATTTGGCTGAATTAAAATGTAAATAATAAGATAGCGCATTAGCTACCAGTTTAAAATTATAATATGATAAGTAAAACCTATCAGATGTCATAATACAAAAGTTATTGTATCTATTTTTTGTTATACAATTAATATCTATTACATGACTTTTCATAGAAAATTTATTACTAATATAATTGTCATGTGTCAGTGTGTATAACAATTCATTTAATGAAAATCTTATGTTATTTTCATGAGGCAAACCCTTTATATAAGGAAATGTAAAGAAAATAACTTCTTTAATGTTTAGTTGTGATATTCTATTGAATAATTTAATTAAGTTATTTCTATTAACACTTCCCCTTCTCCCAATAATAAAAACTAAGGTTGTGTTGGGACTATGTTCAATATTTATGGCTTTACTTACAATTTGAAGAAATGAAGCTCCTGTAAAGTACAGTGCCCATATCCTTGCCTATTTCGTCACTAAATACAGTTACATTTGCAGTCAAGGATGAAGGCAAAGTATTATTTTTATTTGTGCTACTGACATGGATATTCTTATTTAAACTATATAGGTCCTTGGGCACAGAATTACTTGGTAAGGAATTATTAAAAGAATATGTATTATAATTTCTGGTTAGTGAGTCAAAGCGCTCTGAGTTCTCATTACAAATTTTTACCAAATCATTCATGGCTAGGATATGTTCTGAGATTTCCTTTTGGGCTAATTGATATTTATTACTTATGTAATTTAATGATTTGCCTAAATTTAATATTTCAGATTGAAGAGTATCAATATCAGCTTTATATTTTATTTCCATGTTTTGAGCTTCAGCACACATAATATTATATTGATTGTTCAGCTCATGTTTCTCTGTAGACAATTTGAAATACTTTAAATTAAGGATATTTATCTTTTAAGGTGTTGTGTTTTCCTTATGAATTTATTTAATTTAACATAATTCTTGAGCTTTTTCTTAGATAGAATTGGCTGGGAGGTCACACAATCATCACCAGTCAAGTCAATAGTGCTAATATTTGTTTTACTGGTGGTACATGGTGAAACTAATGTAGAATCATTCCCAACCAATTCGTCAAATAGGCTTTGGGTTTGATTTGTAGTTAGATCTTATATAGTACTTTTAAGGCTGGCAATTTGATCTTGGGCCTCTTGGAGGTTTAGCTTCAGTACATCAGTAATCCTAAGTTCTTCTTCATATTCAGTACTACATTGATCAAACCCATTGACTACAGATTGAAGCTCACAATTCTTTTCATAAACAATATTATATTCTGAATACAATGTACCCATTTCATTTTTTAATTGAGTATTTTTATTAATTAATTCTATGAGTTCCTTTTCATTGTCATCCCTTTCTTTTAAAAGTTGATCACACTGTTGTTTAGAGGCCTTTAGTTCCAGAAGAGCCATTTGGAGTTGGTTCTCCGCCTGGTGCGACTTAGTACCACGAGTCATCATATTTATAGATTAAATTTATTAAATTGAAGACAAGTCACGAATATGTGACAGAGTTGTATTATTATATTTATTGTAATAAAGGAATAACAATGAAAATAATTCAAATATGAGTTCGTTACCTGGTCCGACAGTTGGCGAAAACAAATTTCATACACAACACCCGTACTCACTGAATTTAGAACTATATTACAAATTTTATATTACTATTGCGTAATAAATTATATCACTATTGTAAAATAGATTAGTATTCTAAATAATATAATTAAATAAAATTGGGAGAAGGTTTAACACGTCTAGTCGATGGGGTTGCCCATTTGACGTCGTTTGACGTCCGTCTCTATGAATTTATTTTATCTTAAAGGATTGTAAAGCTTCTAATTCTGCGATAAGAAAATGTGATATTATATTTTTGTTTGTTAGGCGATAACGGTCTAAGACGTTTAAAAACATCTTTAGGATGATCTACCAACTCGTAACTCAATCGTTTCTCAATAAATTGTATTGTAAACACGGAATAATTATGGAAATAAAAATGTCTCAATTTTTTTTCTTACAATACCTGGCTTAATATTTCAACTTCAGTTGAATAATTAAAGTTTTTATAAAGGTCATCAGACATTAACTTCTACTGCTCTTTTCTGTTTTAAATTGAAGAACAGGCCGATGAATATTTTAAAGAAGTCAGATTAGATATTCTTTCACGAGAACGGATATGGTGTCAGTACAATATTATTCATTAGGATAATTTTATCTTTGTTCAATTATTTCATTAGATTTGAAATTTGATAAACATTATTGTTCCTGGATACGTATTAATACTAAACTAAAAATATATTTATAAACTGAACACAACAACTGTATCCGATATAAAGTATAACTTGAATTTCTAAGGCTTCTGTTTCTCTTAAGTAATAAAATGTTTGTCAAATTGAAATCTTTTCAACATAAAAAAATAACCAAATAAGAAATAGCAGAAAATTTTGTGTCTATAAAAATTCCATTGTCTTAATTTATTAAAACATTAGACAATATAATTAAACTAAATAATTTTTAATATCATAGACTGGAACTTTATGTGTCGGGTGTGTAGATGATAAAAATAAAAACCTTTTATGTTTGGATGCGAAGCTTAAAAATGTAATTAAAACCGCTTACATGCGATCAGAAAGCGGATAAAATAAGCACTTTTAATATAAATCCTTTAATATTAAATGCCCCTTTGAATGCTTCTGATAAAAAGGCTTGGGAAATTTTGTATTGTACTGTAAAAGTAAAATGACTGTAACATAACAGAGGTCAACCTAAGTTATGTGACATATTGGGTAAATATATTTGTTTATATTATTTTGCGTTCTGTTAAAATCCAGAAGAATATCAATCATATTCTATCAATAATTTACAAGCATGAAAAGATTAATAATATCAGTTTAAACAAAGCGTCTGACTTCAGTGTTACCGTAAATACTTTAATCCCATTAATTTTCAAACTTTGCTACTTAATAAGGAATGTCT
Source organism: Melinaea marsaeus rileyi (assembly GCA_918358865.1). Classification (NCBI taxonomy): domain Eukaryota; kingdom Metazoa; phylum Arthropoda; class Insecta; order Lepidoptera; family Nymphalidae; genus Melinaea; species Melinaea marsaeus. The sequence continues at coordinate 22,912,520 of OU911089.1, forward strand.
AAGGACCTGCACTAATTTACAACTGTAGATATCTTTGTATCGAGCTATCAATATAGTCAAGTAAATAAAAAATCTGACAAATTAATATTCCGAAAAGTGTTCTTCCAACTTATATTAATAGTCGAAATAAAGCAACATATCTGTATTAAATAAAGTCTTTAGGTGATTGTTAAAGTTTTGTCAATACGAACCTTAACTTCAACGCAGTGTCAATTGCTTCCTAACGTCGGATTAAGGATGTGTTAAAGTAACTTAAGACTTAGATAAGCCAAATTTAGGCTATGTTGTTATTAGAAAAAACACATGATAATAAAATCTTATTTAATGCAATATATTATTAAAAAGATTGCGAATGTTTTTAATTTTCTTTTAATGAATTAAAAATATAACAATGACTCGGTTTCTTAAAAATATGTTGAAACTTTTTTAAACGGATTCTTTAAATATTTTGTACGACAATTAATAATTATCAAAATAGAAAACTGAAGCAGAAGCTTAAAAGACAGTTATGATTAGAACCAATTGTAAATACTCCGAAATACACATTCAAAAAAAAAACAGGCCTAGGTGTACAACGTATTTTTCTAAAATGAAGACTTAAATTAAGGGGACGTAAATATATATAATAAAAAGAGTAAAAAAAATATGCAAGCATCGTAAAATATATTATTATATATTATTTTCTGGAAACAGTTTGTAATAAATAAAAGACTTTTATAAATAGAACACGCTTATTAGTAGAGTTCAAAGAATACAGAACTGAATCTTCTTAAACTGTAAGGGTATGGGATAATGGTCAATGTTCAAACAATTCTATTAAACTACTTGGATTATAAAAGCTCAATAAACTTCTGATTGTTTATTGTGTGTCATTGTGTGAATGGGGCATTACCTACTGCCCAATTCACACTAACAAAACAATGGCACATATAATGAATAAAACACTAATAAATTCATTTCAAAACTTTAATTAAACTCCATTTATAATATCAAGTGTTAAAGGTTTAATGCCAAGTCATCTATAAAATCACTTGAAACTCCTAAGTGTTTAGCCACGTGTTTGTGTGAGGAGCCACGCGTCTAAGTAATTAAAACATCGTTATTATGTAGTCCCACTGGATTCAACTGCATTAAATGCATAAAACTTTCTGGCTATCTCATTAAAACTATTCAAATTTCGTCGAGACGAGACTTTTCGTGGGTTACTGTATTGCTTGCTGTGCTTGTGAACTCTGACTGTCTGATCGTTTAATTGATGTATATAAGTTGCTTATATTACTGATATAATGCTTAAAGTCGTAGTAATATTCAATTATGTTGAGTGATAATTAAATGTGTTTCAAAACAAGTAATTAAAACAAAATATCTCCTTAAAGACAATCTATTTAATTATTGAACGTGGGGTTGTAAGAACCAGAAATATGTATTAAGTTTATTAGGTCTTAATTTTTTTTACATACAAATTATATACGTCTACAATTCAAATTAGTTCCGTGTATTAAAAATCGTCGAAAGCCTAATTGTGTATTTGCATTCAAAAGGAGTTTATAGTAAAACTTAAAGATTCCAACAAAATTAACGTGTGTGTAACGTAAAACAATTTAAGAGAAGGCACTTTGAAATGTTAAGTCATAAATACTGAAATACATTTTCATGGTATTGTTATAATGCAGTGAGATAAATGTGTGTCATTATGCCTTATAACCAGTATAATATAATAAAAACGGAATGATATGTAACGCATTATAAACAGAATAATTAAAATGGATTTCTCTTGGTGTACAGGAATTTTGACAATTGAAAATTGTAATATTTACCGTTTAAAAAAGATTCTAACATAGTTATAAAAAGCAGAAGATCTGAAAAGGACGGTATTTTAAGTAAACAAGTAACAAGTAACATGTTCTATAAGTTTTTGTAAAGCATGGTTGTATTTGTGTATATTAAGACTTTCGACGTCCATTACATTAAGAATCCTTCGCATTAGTGGCGCTCAGTCTTGGTTCCGCTACGAAATTAAACCTTTGTATTCGCTTTCAAGATTAAGCTATTTTTTGGTGTTTTTGATTTATTGCTCAAAAAGTAGTGAGGTTTCATTATAAAAGTTGTTGTGAGTTAAACTGTGATTGATTAAGATTTGCGTTTTAATTTGAATGGAGAATATGAATTAAGACTAATTTGCTTTAACATTTTATAGAAATAAGATCCTTATTCTTCAAATCTCAACTCTCAATCAAAAGTGATAATTTTTATTCAAAATTTCTAGTAATAGTATTTGTATTGTACTGAGTACGGAAATAGATTTTGTATATACATTACAAAAACTAAGCTTATTTTAGAATTACTTCTTGCACTTTTAACTATTTTTTTTAGGGAGACCTACAAGTTAAGCTATCAGTAAATTTATGAATCAAGCCTAAATGTTCTTAACTTAGACAGAAGATAACATAAGTTTTGAAGGTCTTCAATAGTGTAGCGCCACGAGTGCAATTGAAAAATGTGTGCTTAATATAAAAAGCTGCCTTCTGACTTGGATGAATGAAAATGAAAATATAAGATTGGCTATGTAGCCAATCTTATATTTTCATATTCATGTTAGAATTTAAAACTAATAAAAAATAGTACTATTACATACAGTAGTTAATTTAGGTATACTAATGTTCTATGTGTTTGTGAGAAATTCATTAATTATTACATAAGGTTGGAGTAAATTTCTATTGATTTACAATTATTTGATTATTTAACACATCTTTTATTACTGTTTAGAAAAACATTGCTATAAATATTTGTAACACAAGGTAAGTACATCGCTGATAAAAAGCCCCTCAGCTGTCAAAAGGTCCCAGCTGATACTGCAGACGGATATATGAAACGCTACAGTCGCCTTTCAACAGTCTCGTCTTTATGTCGCCGAGCAAGACATGATTAAAGTGATCATTTTATTAAGACCCATAGGAATGCACATCTTTCCATCTATATAACCAGTGTATAAAGGGATCAAGTAAACTTGGAAAGGCTATAAAACGTGTTGCTCACAACACCCGCCTGCAGCTACAAACCTCCTTTGTCTGGTGAAAGAAAGTTATTGTTGTTAGCGTTGTGGTGTTATATTTTCAAGTGGTTTTCTTTTGTCTTTTGTCTAAACACTGGGTGTGGAAGTTAGTAGGATATTCATATTTTGTTGTAAAACTTTTTACTCCATCAGGAGTAAAAAATACTTTTAGAATTGAATAATTCGTTATATGTGCTTATTATTTTAATTCAGAGTATGTTTAAAATTGATTTTTTTATATTGGCTTTGTTGAAACATAATCGGTATTTGTGAAATTGTTTGATTTTAGCTTCAAAAGCTATACCATCAAAAGAACAGCTGAAAAGACAAGATTTAAATCGTTTATTAAAAATAAACAACACATACTGTTTAGTTTATTAGTATACAGTATTTTTTTAATTAGCACTCAGATATATTCTTATATTGAATAATGGCTTTTTTAAGCCAACTAAAATTGCGTTATTAATATTTTAAAAAAATAAAGTTATGTAAATATATTCTATTATACTTCCTTTTCCATCAATGATATCTCAGCGTATAATGTGATATAGGCTGAGCTTGTGGCCTGAAACATGTTTTCAAAATACTATATTTATAAATAAATCTTTATTCCTTAACCTTACGACTAGGGAAAAACAGTTTTATGTTTTACGATACGTTACTACGGGGCAAATGTACAATGAGTGCCTCAACTGGATTCATTCAAATTCCAATATTCTGATCGTATTGCTAAAAATAAACCTGTATAGTTAGATTTATATATCCAAAAGTTACTTCAGTTTCAAAAGAAATGATATTACGAACGTGAAAGTCAGTTATACTTAAACATTAGTAAGATAACATTATAAACTTAAATACATCTTCTAATTTTACTTCATTTATTTGATTAAATTTATGATATGATTTATTTTGAAACTAGATTTTCTTTCTAAGAGGAAAATCTTGAACTTAACTTGTCTTTTTTGGAGGAAAATCCTGAACTTTCAAAAATATATTTTGAAAACACTGTAGAAATATGAAAATAATAAAGCGAGGAAGAAATGTGTAGATATATTTTTTTTCAATATCTTCCTTAATAACCCAACCTCCGTTATTCTGATATATTGTTTTAATAATTATAAGGATTCAGTTCGGTTACTTGTGGGACATTACTGTTACTGGGCACGTATTATTACCAACACTCGTACATTCAGCGCCATGTTTACTCATAACACAGGAATAAATACAACCGTATATTGTTATTTTGTTTTGTAATTTCTCTCGCGTTCCGTCCATTTGTCTATATTTACCGTTTCGGAAGGCTATTGCTTCGCTTATATAATTAATATACGTTTGCCCGTAATAAAAAAATAGTTATTAAAAAAGTTATATTATTTTCAAAAATACATAAGTCGTAACATACATATCTTAAATAACAGATTACATTATGAACTAAATGTAACAATAATATTTTTTGTACGCTTTAATAAAAAGCAATGAGTTGTCACCTCAACCATCATATAAATATTTTATTTGATTGTTTCAAGACTTTATAGACACTATATATTTTTTTAAATAATATTCTTAGGTAGGTTTGCTTCATACAGCAAAAAATAATATACAATGCTTGTTATAAAATATACAAAAATTTTAAGTTATAATAATGTTATGGAGGTAGATAACTTTAGTAGGTGTGTGTGTAGGTAAAATATAGTACAACATCCTACCTTCCTTGCTTTAGACCAAGAATTGTAGCAAGTCTTATTTAACTAATCCAATTGACACCGAAATTAATATCTTTCCCTTAAATCGTTTTAGGATACTCGAAAGTGTTGTTTCAGATACTTGGAGACTAAAAAAGGCTTAAAAATGAGACAATATTCTATCCAAAAGTAATTAAAAATATATATGTATTAAATATTTCACAACTGTACAGTACACATTAATCGTAATTTTTATTTATTTATTTATTACTTTTTATTTTTTAATAAAGAGCTGTTGCCTCGACTTCTTTCATTGTGAGTATTTATTGAGAACTAAAGACCGAACTTGTGACTCGGTCTAGATAGGCTTTCCTGGGTGACGCCATTAATGGTCGTGGCTTCGATTTATACATCGGCAATGTAGTCATGATGGAAATGTATAATTGTCTTTTTTAATATGGCATTGTGTGTATTTGTTTACATTTTATTTACCTGGTAATTTAGTGTATTTAAATGATTTCTTATTACAACGTTATTTAATAAAGTTAAAGTTGTTAAAATTATTTCTCAAGAAATGCCACTTCAAAGTACCTAGAACTTAATTTTCTTAGACTTAAATAAAGAATTAAAAGTATGTTATTAAATAAATCTTATTATAGCATTAAAAATTTTTTAGTTGATAGAAATGTGTGGAGTTATCTATGTTATTGACTCATTTGCACAGTTGATATTATAATGTATATTAAAATTCATTTCAACAAGCAACTGTTGAGTTTCTGGCCGTTTCTTATCAGTAGAGCAGTGTTCTAAAGCTTAATATTGGATTGATTACATCGATCTTTTTGTTGTAATATTTGAAAAAAGATAATTTGAATTTAAGAAGTCTTAAGACGGTACTCATAGTTGTAGATTTGAAAGAGTTCTATAGACGTTATAGACTGAACGTTGAGTTTCGTCAGAATATCGTTGTTCGAGTACGCAACTTAATTAGTACATATTTAAGCTACTTCAAGTTAAGGATAACATTTTTTTTCTTGATATTACAATATAATTTATACAGTTTCTATTTATAAATAAACTCTTTACGGATAAATATTGAGTCATTAATAACATGTCCTATATTTTAATTCTATTGACATGTTAGAACGTATTCTCATTTGTATCAACCATCTCTCTGTATCGTGACGTGATCGATGATGAACTGTCGTTGGCAGATGTACATCAATCATACTTTTTACTCCTCATTATCTCAACCCTCGACCATTAGGTTTACTCAGTGAAGTCAAAAGCATTAAAAGATTTGTGCCAGATATGATATTGACAGATGAACTCTTCATCCATTAGCAGATGTAAAGATGATCTACATCGAAGCTTAATACTTTAAGAATCAAATATATTATTCCATAACTTATTCACTAGTAAGATATTAGTATAGCATGGGTCACTAGACTCATACAACATACTAATGTTATATGACGGTTTAACTGTAGGTAGCCAATGTGATTTGCCGGCTTGTTGGTTTAGTAATTTAGTGGTTAGTTCATTATCTACTGTTCACCAAATTGGCTTCATTTTATTTTTACATGATAAAGTTGTTGTGATTATTTATTGAATGTATTTTATAAGTATATCTTTGGATTTCAGTCAACATGTACATGTTAACAGGTGAGATATACGATTATGTTAATAAACTTTGAGCATTAAAGAGCTAGTAATGCCGTGGTTAGTTATTCTAATCATCTGAGTTTCATATTTATTTTTTAAATGATATTGAGTTGACTTTATTGACCAAATTTTTTGGACCAAGATACTTAAAGGAAGTATCTTGTGTTATTTTCAAAACAATGTAAATCTTTCAGCAATAAAAACCTTTGATATTGACTATTTTATCCAGCCAGCTCATCAGAGATAAGGGGATATGATATCCAAACGGTTCAAAGAAAAATATCCACAAATTGTTTTTCTATATCTGGCTCCGTTATTTAAGATTTTTTTTAAGAATAAAAATAAGTGGTACATATTATGGAATACGCCCAGTAATAACAGTAAAAAATCCCTGTGATAGATATATAGGTAGTGTTATATCAATTATCAATATATATAATTTAATATAATAAAATTACATTTTATGTTAAAGTTACGGTTGAATAAGTAATATTTATTTTTATTAAAACGATACAGATTATTTAGTTTAGTTATTCAATAAAATACTTTAGTTTTACACAATACCGATTTACGAACAAGATCATTAAATATTTTACACTGAACAGAACTTCGTGCACCGGAACAGTGCGGTCTCAATAAATAAAATTTATGAATACCAGTGCTTACACACGGTTACCTTCATTCAGAATGTTTATTACAAGGAGACTAAAATAATCTCATACAATAGATCTAGACTTTGTTTGTACTGTTTGACTGTGTGTAAGGTTTTATTGTCTTTATTAGTTACTTTTGATTTTTGTTTGGTATATCCTTTTGTTTTCGTTATATTTTGAAAGAAAGTCAAAACTACTATTTAAAGAATAACTGCAACTTACATTACACTAAGTAAGTTGGTTGCAGTTATTCTTTTATTAGTAGTTTTGACTTCCTCAAACTGAGGAATACTAATATGGTCAATTTATATATACTATAATAATCCCCACTGATAGTCCTTATTAAAGTCTAAATATACTTGAAGTAAATCTAATATGATTATTAGTTGGTTATCAAATTATGCCTTGCAGTAATACTTATACAACATAACTCTTAATTTAGGAGGATTTAATAAGGAGTTTCATTCTACATGTGTTAATTCTCTTATTCATCCTTAAACGCATCATTTTTTTATGCTCAATTTAGTTGTAATTTTCTGTTCAGGAATATATTTCGAAAACCATTTTTTCTGCTATGAGCTTTACAAAATTGAAGTCTAGGTATTATTTTATTGAAAAACTAAACTGCTAAAGATAAATAATGAAATAATAATATTTATTCCTAATTATATATAAAAAGAATTGATTGAATACATTTACACATTAATTACATATTTCACACACTTCATAGTCCATAAGATTATTCTTCCCAAAACTAATGACTGTAATCATCTTAGCACAATTATCTTAATGTTTCCTGAAGGTTTGTTTAAAAAGTTACCTTGTAACTGAGTTTGCTCTTCCTATGTTCGAGATCTTAATATCAATACCAATTTTTAACTTCAGATAAGCATAATTATTGTGATAGCACAGGGAAGCACAGGGAGTAATACTTAAAATTTAGTTTTTATTTACGAAGATGTAGGCAAATGGATACAATAACAATTGATTATGTTCAAACTGAGAGCCTTCGACGCTATTTTTAATTATTTTTTTATGATATATTTACGTGAAATGTAAAAATTATCTTAATTCCATTTAAATATATGTAACAAATATTATATGCCTAAATAAGTTTCTGAACAATTTCAAAGTGTGTTACACGACGTTTGCGAATATACAAATATACTACACCCAGAACCATAAAATAATATTTATATCTTTATATCATAATAAATCATTTCGTGTATTGAACCGGAGTTAATGTAAAGCTTCGCTCATAAATTTTAGTTGAATAAGTAAAAACCGGTTTCAAGCGGTTGTTTAATAAGGGGATATTTAGTTTAAAAAATAAAATATTGGTTTATTTTATTTAGCTGCAATCTAATTAGCTTCTTACAATTTTTTCAACTTTACTTTTTCTAAGCAAAGCGATGTCAGAAAATGAATATATTCGATGTAGACAGAATAAAGGAGCCTGAATGTTAAATTTATAAATTATACGAACTTGATGAAGTAGGGTACAAAAATTATATTTTTTCTTATTTAAATAACTTTTGTGTCATTTCGATCAAATATAATCTGATATTGTTTTTTCAGTTAACTTATTCAGCTCTTGAAATTAAATAAATAAACTTTCACTTTTTCTAATAACAACAAACGCTTACAAATAAGATAATATTCTATATTACTATATTGTTATACGATAACGGTAATTATTACGAGAGATATTACGTTATTAAATAAAACAAATTTTTACTATTATAAAATTTTATAATTTTAATATTTATATATATATTGAAAGTAGTAATACTAATTTTGTGAAATTTTAAAAGCAGTGTTCCATAAATCTGTCTGACTATCTTTCATAATGAGCTTTTTATATTATTTCTCACACACAGTTTAACTTACTGTTTGTAATCTAAAAATACTTTAAGTTTAGAACATCTATCAACACATAGAAGTTATTATTACTAAATAAGTTATATCAAAGAACTAATGTACCAGGTGCATTGTTCCTTGTATAGTAATTAAGGCGGGCTTTGTCAGGTATTGGCAACAAATACTAGTTAAGTTGCCAACTTAAAGTTATTTAGTATAAGATACCTTACATATGAACACTTTACTGTATTAATAATTTACTTTATAAAGCACTTTGGCTCGATGTGTATTATATATTAAGAAGTCTGATATTTAATTCCTCCCGTTTCTTAATGGAATACATCGTCCAATAAACGTAACATTAATTATTGCGATTTAATTTACAATGACACTTATAAATCTTATAAAGTATATTTAAACTATTGTAAGTCATTGACAGATTATAAGTATTCATATTGTATTGAAAAAATTATTGTGTACGTTTCGTTACTTACATTTAAAACCTGAGCTATTTTTATATACTTATTTAGATGTTAATGATATACTCTTACTTAATAAAAGAATCTAACAAATAAATTAAATTTAATATTCAAATTTTATTTTTTTGTAGATACCTTTTCACTACGTAATGATTTTCAAAAGATTTAATTTAATCCCCGGTTTATTCTTTCTCAATTATATTTTAAACCGAGGTAACATTTAGTTTGAAATAAATAACAAATGCAAAACAGATAAATGAGCGGGATGGTATTAGAAAGATTATAGGTTAGTTTTTTGCCCTTTCGCCATTTCTTATACATGTTAGGTAAATATTTATGACCTCTGTGACGCCCCCTAAAACGTGTTTTCTTCGTTTAAACTTTTTTTTACCAAGTTTTATCAATCGCTATTCTTTTAAATCGAAAACCAACATTCACGTTCATATTTATAATATAAAGAATCTGATTATCCAAGAGACTATTCTCATATATATATTAAAGACATTATGATATGAAATGTTTTCCATCAAGAATACGATATTATTTATAATACATAAACAGATGGATATTATTGTTCAATTTACACTAAACCAACTAATAATAACGGAGATAGATAAATGTATTGTAATTCTTTTGGCAAATAAACTGATATTTATTGTTCCGTCAGCGATGACACTCGCCATAATGAAAGTTACGAAATTTCATTGCCTAATAAATCGCAATTTTCCATTAACTTAATAATATATTTATTATTTCTTCGAAATATAAGACAATTAACAGAAATTTATCATATTTTTTATAGCTTATAGTATTTATTTTATCTTCTTAAATAATTGCATGAATCTATATGAGGGTTTTAATATAAAGTATAATAAAATAACATAAGGATGTACCACTTAATGGTGGTACATCCTTTTTCTATAGAAATACAATTTTAAAAAGTAATAACCTAATTAATTAGTTTTCAGTTAATCTATAATATGATATGTTTTGTATAATATTAAATCTTTAATATACAAATAAAAATGTAAATTTTCCGGTTTTGGAGAAACCATAAATTGTCTTACCTTAATAATAGTGGTATCTACATAGACAAATTTATAGTCCGAAAATAAAAAAATAAATTAGAGATTAAACGTATAAAAACATTAAGACCCTGTGGTCTACCTCAACCTGTGTTGAGGACTGAAACTAATGTGACAGTGTTGGAAATAAAATCTACGGAGAAATAAAATCAGACCATCACAATTACCAAAGTTCATCAAATGAAAAAGAACTCTAAAATTAAGTTCGTCTCAAAATCGACTTAAAATGTACTTATTATAGTCCTTAGTATAATTTGTATGTGTGTATATAAACGAAAATGACCAACTAGAGATACATAAAAAGTGAATGTATTAGAAGTGGAGTTAATTTAAGAGGATGTCAAGTATTGTAGACATATAAACATTTAAATCTAAAAACAAAACCCAGTTTTGCAAACATACATACAAAATTAATATATATCCAATTTATTTTTTTTATTAATAGAGATGAAAATGAATTATTAATAAAACAAATGACCTTTTTATCTACCTACTTAAATATTCGGGGACAGCTAATGAACTGTCAATTCCTGCAAAAATAATCTGCTATAATTTAACTAATAACTCGTGTTATGTCATGTGTACTTTGCTAGTGAAATAATATAATAAGTAATTAAAAATAAGACGAAATAATATTTAATGAATAATAGAAACATGCATATACTAATTAATGTTTAATATTTTCATTTTAATCATTAATATCTGTAAAAACTTTTATATTATCTTATATTTCTAGAGCCTATTTTTCTCATTGTATTTTTTCCGTAAAACAAACTTGACGAGATATAGGAATAAATAACAAGCGAGGTCCTTATTTATAGCATTTGGTATAACATAAAAGCGATTTACTCATTCCTTTTTTTTAATGGGAATATTTGGTTATTTTATATATTTAAGCAGTATTTTTTTCTATCCATACCTTCCTGTGACTCGTCATCTCTGTACGCACTACCTTCTTCACCATATCGTCTTTCACGCAATCCATCCATATTTTCTTCAGCCGTCCTCTAACTGTCCATCCCTCGAACCAACATATCAACTTTTATTATTGTTGTGTAAAATTAAATTTCATTCTGGTTATTATGATTAGATTATAAACATTAATTTACGTGATTTTTTTACTTGAATACAAAAAGAGAGTAAGAAATATTTTAATGAATATATATGTTTCTGTAAGTTTAATATTAACTTAACATTGTAAGTGGAATTAAATAAAACTAAATTTTCCAATAATAGGATTCTAGAATCAAAACTAGGTTTGAACTATACATAAATTATAATAGTAAAATTTTTATTGAAAATAATATATAAACGTAGAATTAAAGTTAGGAATCAAATCATAACAAAGATAATTTTTTACTGAATTTTCTGTTGACTTTATGTTGTACAAGAGTATGTCAGTCTCATTAAAAAAAAATACTTAACATATATATTTATTCTGTATGTATAAAATTATTAAACTTATATTTTTGTTGAAATTCTTTGCAAGTCATCTGTAACTTAGGCCACAATCTATGATCCGTTATCAAAAAATAATTATGAACTCTTTGGTTTATAATTATTTACTTTTGTCTAATTTTGAATACTAGAAATCGTACAATTCATACACTTTTATATAAAAAACTATAATTTAGAATATATAAATACTTTGTCAGCTAAATAGGTATATTTTTATTTCTTTATATTGTACATATGTTAATTCATTTGCCATTTTTCTTTCTAATAATTGACGTACTATAATTTTAAGATTCTCAAAGGAATAAAAGTGATATCTTTGATAGTTATTAAATATTAACCATTTATTAATTTTATTAACATTTATTTACAATAGACTTTTCTATATATAAAAATACTGAACTACTATATTGTGATGGTAAACTTTCTTGATTCGTTAAAGAAGTCACATTTTCAAATAAATTCTGCAATAATATATTAAAAAGTTGTTTATTTCTACACAAAGTATATGCAGTCATCATTGCAGTGGTCGTATATCAATACATTACACTATTAAAAACCAGTTTATATTATTGATCCATGGCCTCCAATGTCGTTAACCACTCCATAGAGACATCGTACAATCAATTCCAATTTATTCCTAAAGGAATTTCATCTCTACTTACGAAATTTTACTTACCATTGTATAAATAAAATAAAGTCAACATTACAGCTTATTATTCATCTAGATAGTCACCTAAATATTAAGTGTATATAAAATATATCACGGGATGTAACAGAGGTATGAATACTCACATTAGGTTCGGTCAAATTAAATAACAACCTAAAAAAATGAAAATTGCGTTCATACTCCGTCTCAGAAACAATTAATTAACTATTCGTAATACTAGATGTATATTCTAGTTACTGATGAACTGACGGCGGTTACAAAAATAATTGAGCAAGAACACATACAGGGTTCATTAAAGTTCCGACTTCACACACATCATTTTGCGACGGAACAATTTTACTTGTACTGCTTACTGTTGGAACCTTCGGTAATGTCACAGTATTTGATGCTCTAAACACGAGTTTTTTTAATAAACTAGAATAATGTTAACAATATTAGTTCGTCAGTATTGTATATCAATAAAGCTACAAATTTATACAGTTTACTTTTATTGATTAAAGTAACGTGAAGTTAATGTAAATAAAAACATTTATGCAAGCAAAGCAACTATTAACGAAGTAACTTGAGAATTAATTGTCAAGCATGTTAAACCTGATATTAAAAAGTAATACCGGGAATACATGTTACGAAACATCTTTCAGAATTCTAATTCTTAGGGAGGGTGGAAGCGGTAAATGCGAGATTTTCAACAAAACAAATTACATCTGAAACTTGTGTCACTGTGACGTCATCCGTGACTTATACATGATTAATATTTTATAATATCAGATGAAAAGACCTAATGTCTTAAATGACTTCATAAGATTTAATTATTTATTATTCTGAATTTTAATTTTCTGAAATAATGTTGACTTGTTTGATATTTTATATAGAAAGTGAAACTTATATAAGGTGGCTAGTCTATACATATACTAATCTTTCTTCTTATCAGCTGATATGATGTTTAAATTTGATATTATTTCTATTTTCAAGGGCACATAAATATAGTATAATAAGGTTGTTAAGTTTCGTCGTCTTTATGTGCTTTATAGATGATGGCATAAGATATAATTTCGACAGAACACATAAAAAAAATTCATATCATTGCATATTCTACTACATATAAGTTAGAATTTAATAAAAAGGTTATCTAAAATAATCTAGAGTCGGGTAGTGGCTAAGTGGCGCATATTTATACCAGGTCGGTTTGTATACGCACTCCACAGTTATTTGCGTCACGTTTAATAAAACGCAAATTGTATCAAAAGGGTCGTTTCTATTTCGGTTGTTAGTTGCAAATCCAACACATTTGACAAATCTTTCACCATTACTGGTGTACAATTTTGTTCTGTTCAATTATAGTTGGAATCGTCCCATTTTTTACAAAGAACAACGAGCATGACATTTATTACTATTTTTTAAAACAACCTCCATAAATGTAATAAAATATATAAAACTACCAGATGATATGATATGATGATATGATGATATATGATAATATAGTTTACTACAATGTGATATATCAAAAACAATAGTCACAGCAACGCGTGACCGGGTCTGCTAGTATTTTATAAAGAAAGCAGTAACAATTTTGACAACCGAATAAATATTCTAAACCAAGGCGGTCCCTTTTCCTGTTTCATCTATCAAGATGACCACAAATCCTTACATTACCTGATCCCGTGGTATAACCCTGAGTTGTATTCGTACTAATATAAATCTTATTCTTAGTTCATAAGTCTGATAGTGCTTTAAACGTGCTGAGGTTATAGGAGGTTGGATAATGATAATGCGAAAGCCTACTTTTTTTCACAAATTTCTATCCTCTAAAATCCTTGCTTAATTTCGACAGTTTACGATAAAATACTTTTTTAATCCGGATTAAAAAATATAAATACAAGTAGGTCCATTTAATAATAGTTCATTTTTTAAGATCAAAATTTTCAGTTCTTATGCTTTTATTGATTTAAAATTTGTATTGTTTTATTTCATTTGTTGTTTTCATATTTGCTAGTAGATATAACGTTAAAAAGCCAAAATTTTTGGTCAATTTTTTTTAAAGCTTTTCACCATTATAACCAATCACCACCCAAAGTTGAATTACTTATACTTATTTATTTCTTTTTTTTTGCCTAAAATTCTGAAAGCATTCTCTGCTATAAAATATAATAGTGAGAAAGGTATTGGACACGCGGTTAGAGTAATGTTTTGTTATGTTTTAAAATTTTAAATTATTAGGCTTTATTTATAGTAATGTAGAAAGAAATGGCTATAAATATTTGTAAGTACATCACTTATAAAAAACGCATAATTATCAAAATTACCAGCTGAAAACTGCAGACGGATATATGACACGCTGCTGTCCTTTTTGAACAGTCTCGTATTTTATGTCGCCGAGCAATACATTAGTAAAGTCACCATTTTATTAAGACCCATGGGAATGCACATGTTTCTCTATATAACTCCAGTATATAACGTGATCACCTAACCTTGGAGAGGCTATAAAGCGTGTTACTCAAGATACCTGCAGCTACGGATCTCCTTTATCTGATGAAGTAAAAAGGGAGCGATTATTTAGCACGTGTTATATTTTGAAGTGGTAAGTGTTCTTTGTCTTTTATCTACGGCGAGTGTCAAAGTAAAGACAATATTCATAATATATTCTCAAAACTTTTTACTCCACCGGGAATAACGTTACTGGAACATTTTTAGAATTGTAAATCCTCTGACATGCTTAATTCGTTATATATGCTGATTATATATGTCCAGAATATGTTTCAAAGCTAAATTTTTATACTGGGTTTATTTTTATCTTCAAAAGCTGAAGTTTCTTTTCGTTGAAACGTGTTCGCTATTTGTGATTTTTTTAAAGAAATTTATCTAATAGACGCGTTCTATTATCATATTCTTTTAAAGGACACTTGATTTTTATTCTACATTCAGTTTCACCTAGCTTTGGTCTTTTTAAATTAAACAAAACCATACGCGTTAAAAGTTAAAAACTGCAAAATATGCCCAAAGCGGAACATGTGCATGTGTGAATATGCTCTTGAAAAATGCGAGATAAATGAAACAAAATTCAATTTACCTTACGACTTCCTTATTTCCCTACTATGGTAAGAGTTTCATTATAATTTTATTTTAATTTTATGACATTTAGAATAAATGCAAAACTTTCAAAAGGTATAAAATGTTTTTGATAGTATTTCGGTAAAGTAAATATAAACTGAATGTACGCATGTTATATATATATATATATA
Source organism: Melinaea marsaeus rileyi (assembly GCA_918358865.1). Lineage (NCBI taxonomy): Eukaryota > Metazoa > Arthropoda > Insecta > Lepidoptera > Nymphalidae > Melinaea > Melinaea marsaeus. The sequence continues at coordinate 22,928,360 of OU911089.1, forward strand.
TATATATATATATATATATATATATATATATATATATATATAAATTATAAATATTATCTTAGTAATCTGGCTTGCCCTCACAGACAGTTAAACAATAAAATAAATAAAACAACATACAAAGCTGTTACGGAAGCGGTTCTGGAAATCGGATTAGACACGGGAAGTGAGTCCGGACCGTTTATAATAAACATATTAAATAACATTCTACTATTTTATAAGGTTTTTGTATTAATACTACGTTTTGTTGGCGACTTTTTCCATATGGAACACTTAAAAGCTATTTCTAAGTTTGTATTAAACTAGTGTATAGAAACAGAATAAAAGATTTACAACGTGAAAAGTATTTGTGAATGAAGTATTTATAGTCTAAAAATTGAAAATAAAAAAATAGATTAAACCTACATATACGAAACTCTAAGACCGCAGATGTAAGACTGAAATTAATGTGACAGCGTTGGAAATAAAATGTCCGGAGTACTAAAATCCACCACAATTAACTAACAGCCGTATTACGTAATGCGTAGTAAAAAATATAACTTGTATTGCTAATTGAGATGTTATATTTATTTATGAAAAAAATATTGTCTGATATATTATAATATTATTTATATTATATAATAAATGAATACTTTCTGCTGAACAGATTGAGAATTTGAACTAAATATGTTTTAATCTGTTTACATATATTCTAATTCCTTGTAATAGAGGATCTTTTTATTTCATATAGATAAAAAACATAATCTCAGAAGTATAAAATGATTTGGAGAGTGAATATAAAAATATATACTAACTGTACTATTAAATATATTAAACTTTTTAAAATTCTATTTTAACTATCAAATGTCTAATGATCGGTATAATTGGTGTCACAAATAAAAGATACTTGAAACCTTGTTGAATCATTAAGATTCAATCTCTGGATCGTTCGTTTCAAATAACATTACAATTAAAGTACAGATTACTTTACAAATCGACGATTGGATTGTTATCAATATTTATGAAAGTGCAATTAAGAATCAGATGGCATAATAAAGAATGTATATTTGTTTTGTGTTTGTTGTCAAAATGTTTGTAAGGGTGTCATTGATAATGGTACATGTAATGAGAGGGATGAATTAATATTAGTTGCTTACGGTGTTTTGGATACTTTCAAGGATATTTTCTCTTACATTTGATTTATTATGTTTAACCGAACTCAATACTGAGATACATATAACGAACCTGCATTGTTTTTTTATTTAAATTTTAGATCTATTACTGTTTGTTACTTTTATATAACTTATTTTCTTTTTTTTTACAGATATGACAATTTCTTGGTAGATTTTTTTTCTTCTGCTTTTCAATACTTTGGAACCATCTTATTACAGGTCATGATATCTCTTAATGCTGTACGAGTTATAAATATTTTTTTACAAAAATATTTATAGTTATTTAGTTTGATATGAAGTATAAGATTAACGTGATGTTGTTAATCTTACGATATAGAAATTTCTATAATAAAAGTAACAATACATACATGTGACGGCTACGGAATAATAAAAGAATATAACCGTGAATAAACACTTACTACATTTTCAATAACACCACAGCATAAATCATAAAAACAATGTTAGAGAGACTTCTGAGAATTCTGATGAAGGACTATGCAACATATTAATATAGCGGTATTATATCATAAAACGAAACATCGATTTACAACTCTATCGTGACGGAATATGGACCATTATAGATTGTATATAGAGAGTTATTATTTGTTACTCGATATCTTTATAAGGTCACAAACAAGAGGTTCTGTAAGGCGCTATACATAATATGATCAAACTATCATATCATAGCTTTTAGAATAGGTTATATTTTATTTACAAATGCATTTCATCATATAGTACATTCAAAGAATCCAAAATGATGAATATTCATGAAGAATAAGCTTATTAAATTGTAGTACAATTTTATCTGTTTCTATTTTTATTTAAAACCCATAATTATGTAAGGACCTCGTTAACAAAATTCCGTAAATTGTAAAATACTTCAAAATATCACAAAATTATTCGGTTTGAAAAAGTGTAATGGCGGCCATAATAAATATTCCACGGCATTGTTTCGACAAATTGCTACCGAGAAATTTAATATAAATCTAGGGGTGAAATGGGATATCCTCTTATTCGTGGGCTAAAGATGATCATTCTTGTTTCTATGCACTATTTTTTAAACTGTCGTCGGAAGACTTATAAAAAAGTTGATAATTTAATTTGGACATTAAAAGTTCCAGTGACACGTTTTGTCACAGTTTGTAAACATATGTTTGTTCACAGTTAAATAATTCAGGCTTCATTTATGTTACTTTGCATTTGATAAATACAAGTGATAGTCTTGATAATCAAATTGCAGGTAACGGTAAGTGCTATTCGTTAAAAAAAAATAAAGGAGTAAAATCAGAATGAGAACTATTGATTCAAATTAAATTAGTGTATTTAATATATGATAGAAACTGTTTTTCCTAGCCAAGAACAAAATATTTAATAAAAATACTTTGTGGATCGCCTCAGGGAAGGACCTAATCGTAAGTCTATTTGGAGTATTAAGCAAATAATATCTTTATTTTTTATTTTGTATAAAATACACCTTACATTTTTATTACTGATTGTATTTTTAAGTAACATAAAATATTTTGACAAGAGATTGTAATATTACTGTTTTAATTTACAGGACACGTAAGAAATACTAAAAGGTGTATTTTTTATATTCCGAATTGATAGTTGTTTAATTATTCTTGAAAATAATCCAAATATCTTAAAAGTATTTAAGATATTAAATAAAAAATCTATTAAAAATCTATTAAATCTATTAAATTAAAAATAAAAATAAATTTATATAATAAAAAATTTATAAAGTATAAAATCTGTGTGATAAAAACAACCCCATGCAATAAAAGCGTTTTAGTGCCTCTTATATTACACTTAACAGAGGTTATTTTACTAGAGTTAGTGGCAATTTGTTTTATCTCAGGTCAGGCTTAAAAAATATTCCCTCTGATCGATAAGTGAAAGTCTTGAGATAAATCTGTAGATTAATGAAGTGTTTTCTATAATATAAGATCACTTTGATGTACCAAGGTTATATATTATACGCTACTTATCTATAGCTATATAAATTTGTAAGTTTTGTCGACACTTTTTTCTTTGCAATTTTGTCTTTTTCCATTCAATATTTGTCTGACCGTCTGTATATCTAAAGAGAGAGATAATCACTATCAGTAGAAAATTTCAAAAACCATCGACCTAGCATGCGGGTAAACCGCTTCAAAAATTTTGAATAAAAATTAATCATTATAAAAACAACACTTATAAAAATATCAAATAGCATTTTATTTGGGTGTAAGAGAACTAATGCTCTGTTCTTTTTGTTTTATCGTGAAGTACCCTTCAAGTCTACAAAATGAGAAGATATTTGTAGTATTTTTTTTTATAATAAAAAATAACTTCAAATATATAATAATATCTCTTTTTCAAGAACTTAATTTTTTTTTAAATAAATAAACGTTATCTTTTTTTGATATTAGTAGGTTTTACAAACACATGTACACGTAACCATACAAACACAACTCTAATAATGTTAGACGCTTCAAACATTATGTGCATTTGTAAAATATCACAAAAATGTATTATTTAGTACGTTATAAACTCAAATATTTTAAATGTAAAGTAAAATAAAACCCCGAAAAGTAATGAAAAATAAATATTGATGGCGCCGTTGCTTTAAATAAGAAATATGACACAGTGCGTGTTTTTAGAGAGATATCTTTTTAACAAAATGGAGGACGCGACAAAACATTGTACATAAGCATAGACCAAAGTATAAAGGAACCTGTAGTAACGACAGTCTGGGTTATTTTATACTCATTTCGATGTAAATTCGAGGGTTATTGTGGTGTTTAGCTCCGAGTAAATATAGCACGAGGGTTTTGATTACAATTTATTTAATGCCTGAGTTTTGAGATAGGTTCTGCCAATTTTAATAACCAGTTAAAACTTGGCGCATACAAGTAATAGAGGAAAGTTTAGAATCTTGTTGAGAAGTAGACAGTAGACAACATTATCTCAGGTTACTCAACAAAATTCACTTGTTCTATAGCAATTATATTAATGTTTTAGAAAAACATGCTTATGTATTTCTACATAAGACATCGCTTAATTTCTTTATATAATATAGTAATTTAAATTAACATAATTTTCAAATTAACCTCGCGTATTTTGGTTGCATTTTAATTTTAATCCGACGTTACAAAGGTTCTGGAGTAAACGTGATCATGTCTGTAAGTTAATTTATTAGTTATATTAAATAAATTCATTAAACAGTATTTTGTAAATAGGTACATTTCGTGAAAATCTAAGAAAACATTACTCGCGTAACAATAATTACTACCATTAAAGTTACATTAATAAAATCATAACAATAATTGAAATAATGATTGTATAATTATGAATTTAGAATAAAAATAAATTTTATGAGAATACCTAATAAAAAATTTTACTATACTAGTTATTGCCCGCAGCTATGACCATTTAAAATAAAAAAGGGCGTTCGAAGAATTTAAAACATATGTACTATGAAACTGACTAGTGAAATGTACTAAAATCTGTACGCTTGGTATATTTCTCTCCTGATCTGGCTTGGCCTAGCCTGGCTTGGCACAGAATTCTCTTAAATTTAAATTCACACCTTAGGAGATAAAGAGATTTTCTGTAATAGTAAAAAATAATAAAAATTAAATTATTATTATTATCATTTTACCGTAATTTATACAAAAAATTGTACATAATGTAATACTTCCAGAGCGTATTTTTCTCACTTTACATTTTCCGCAAAACAAACTTGACGAGGACATAGGAATGCCAGATGCTGTCCTTCTTTGTAACATGGTATAATTTATGAGCGGTTTACTAATTCCTTTTTTATAAGGGATTTATCTTGGAGAAAAAGACTTGCACGTTTGTAACTAATTGATTTCATTCTACTTTATTTCACATATCTGTGTATATTGATATATACTGGTTACAAATTTATATTGTTAACAATAATTTCTTTTTCTCCACATTATGATTATACAATAGTTATTATTTTTGTTTAAAATTTATTATTATTGATATTAATATACTTACTTTATAAAGATTTACTTGCGTGATTTAATTTGCAACTATAACTTGTTTTACAACGACAATGAGTGCTAAATAAATGAATTAATAAATTAATTTGTATATAAAAATGCACTGTATAAAAGTTATTTAGTTACAAAATACGTGTTTTATTTAAATAGTCTAAATAAGTTATTTAAACAGCTAATGTCATGAATTAAGAATATTTAATCAGCCGATATAAGTTGTTATTTCTATCTTCAAAAATGAATACTAACTTAATATTGTAAGTAGAATCAAATAAGTATACGATGTTTCAAATCAAACTTTTCTCTTATCATTTATTCTCGGTTTATTTTAAATATTTTAAAATATATACTACACAATTCATGCACTATTATATGAAATAATACAATTAAAAAAATATAAATACTTTGTAAAAACAATAATAATGTATTTTTTTATCGAAATTTACTTTATGTTTTACAGATGTTGTTACCTTTTTTATACTCTATTCATAAGTTTATTATAAGAAATAGAAAGAATTGTTGCATCTTCGTTCGTATTCATATTTAAGATTTATATTCAAGATTTCTGATTAACAAAGGATATATAACAAAAAAAATATTTTGTTATAATATAGTCGGACTTTATTGATTTGTCTATAAAATAAGATTTTTTTAAATAAATTTCTTTGTTATTTTTACAATATTATATAAAACTTTTGTTCGTTTGTTTGAATATATAGTATAAGAGATTATTATTTCAGTGGTTTAATAATTTGATAGTTACTAACGACTAGTTTAAATTACTCGTATTAGTCTATGGGCTCGGAGATCGTTACCCATCCAATAGAAACATGGCATAATCAATTTTAATTTTCTCTTTAAGAAATCGAACTTACCACTATAGCAATAAAATCCATTTATTAAAAAATAAGACTTTAGTCATTTTAATCTTATATGGATATGCTAGCCCCATCTTATAATAAATATATAAACACTTATTACGGTCTGTCCAAAATAATAAGAAATAATCTGAAAAAATATTTTCCATAGAGCCGTTTTTATAACGAAAATACATGAATAAAAAGTGAAGGGAACCGACTGGGTCATAAAATATCGTTATGCGTTTGACCTCCATCTCTTTGATCTAACTTTACAACACTGCAGGACGGTAATACTCTTATTCTGTAATAATATGTGATACAACATCTTTGGATTAATATAATAACATATATGTTAAATAAATAACTATTATTTTTAGATAGATATCTATATATTAATTTTAATATTAGGACTACAAGGTTACAAGTTCTTAAGAATTGATAGTCCAATTACAAAACACAAAAAAATAAAACATTAATAATTGCCTATAAACTCCATTTCAGAAACAATTACACAATTTATAAAAAGAGATGTTGGTCTCATTAAAACTGACAACGGTTACAAAAATAATTAAGCAAGAACCCATACATGGTTCATTAAAATTCTGACAGTGTTCAATTTTCGCCCGGAACTTGTACTACTTAATCTTGAAACTCTCGGTAATGAAACTGTATTTGATGTTCTAAATACGAGTTTTTCTACAATGTACTATAACAATGTAAACAATGTTACGCATGGTTCTCAGCATTTTATATCAACCAAACTAAAAATTTGTTAAGAGCAATTGTTTAAACTAGCGTGATGCGAATGTAAGAAAAAATTTTTAATAATGCAATACAATTTTGATGCAAAGAAATTATGAACAAATCAACGGGAGAATTAATTGATAAAACATGTTAAATCTTATATTAAACAGTATTACCGGGAATGCATATTAAGAAACTTCTTCTAGAATGCTAACAAAGGAAGCGTTGGAGCGACAAACGAGAAAATTTCAACAAAACAAATTACCGCTGAAACTTGTGTCACTGTGACGTCAGCCATGACTTACATATGATTATTGTTTTACATTTGTAGCTGAAATTGTTTTTTGTTGACAATGTTAGTCTAATTCTTTACTGATTGGAATTATTTTTAATTGTTAAATACAATTTTAAAGTTACCTTCTGCATTAAATATAGGAGATAATGTTGGCTAACACGTAGTTATTGAATTATAATCAGTGGTAGACCATAACATCGGGTCGTCGGCAAGGTTACCACCCATCGAACAAAGTCGTGCCGCAAAGCGACCTAGTCGTGTTCCGGCACGTTGTGCGATGAAGCCGTCTATATGGGAAATGGGTCTGAACAGTTGCGTTGCGTTGGCGAACCGGTTTGGCGTTGAGTTGGTGCTTGTTGTGTCGGGTGCCTAGTCGAGGAGGGTAGCGGGATCCGAAGCAACGGCTTTCCGCTGGCCGCCCGCAGATTGGGGGCCCAATTAGTGGGTCAGCCACCCACGAAAGGCTGCCCCGCCAGCTGCGTAAAATCCCAGGGTGGCTCCATCGTGCTGGTTGGCGACCAGACGAGGAGGCCCGATGGCGATCCCTGGGGGGGTTCGGGCGTCCCCGCAGTCTCCTGACTAGCCTCCCAGTGGCATGACAACACCAATTTCGGCGCCGGGTTTGATACGTACCGCCTCGTTCAACTGTCATTTCTCATCCTATTCACTCTTTTATTTTTTATATTTTTAATGAAAAGGTCCAATAAGAAGATCAAGTTTTCACAGCGGTTGCACTCCTCCTCATTTAAAGTGCACCTCACTAACATCACAGGTTTGCACTCTAATCTCTTACCTGTCCACCACCACCTCGAGACAGAGCAACCGCACTTGCTCTTTTTGACGGAGACGCAGATACAATGTCCTTTGAGCGCTGCGTACCTGGATCATCCCGGTTACTCGTTAGAGCACAACTTTCGCTCACGTGCCGGGGTCTGTGTGTACGCACGGAACGACCTCTGTATCCTGCGTCTCCGTCACCTTGAAGACCCCACGTTTTCTTCTTTATGGATTTTAGTAGACACAGGAAACGAAAAAATCCTGTATTCCTGTGTCTACCGTTCTGATCAGCGGTGATCAGGAGACAACTAGATTATTTGAGTATCTCGGTGAGGCTGCTGATATGGCTCTGCATCAGTACCCTTCAGTGCAGCTCGTCTTTCTGGGGGACTTTAATGCCTGTCATCAGGACTGGCTGTTCCCGTACCAGAAGACCGACCATGCTGGAAGAGAAGCGCGGAACTTTGCGTTGTCCTTCGACCTCTTTCAGCTGGTGAGGCAAGCGACGAGGGTACCAGATGTAGTAGGCCATACAGCCAATTGCCTGGACCTTTTGCTGACAACTGATCCGGACAGGTATCGTGTAGAGGTTACCTCCCCCTTGGGAACCTCCGATCACTGTTTGGTGAAATCTGTATTTACATATTCCCCACCAGCTTCTGAACCGCATAGTGTTAGGCGAGTATGGAAATACAAGTCAGCAGATTGGGATGAGATGCGGCACTTCTTTGCATCTTATCCTTGGCGGCAGGTCTGCTTCTCTTCTTTGGATCCGTCGAGTTGCGCGGATGCTATAACCGATGTGCTACATCAGGCAATGGAGTACTTCATTCCTTTTGCTGACGTACCCATCGGTGGCAAAGCTCGCCCATGGTTTAATGCCGAATGTGGTCATGCTGAAGACCGAAAACATTCGGCATACCTCATTTGGGCTGATGCTCGAAGCCGCAAAGCTCCGGATGTAAGTTTAAAGAAGAGAGCCTTTAACCAAGCTGCCAAGTCCTATAAAAAGACATTACGGAAGGCTCGTCGCGATCATATTGCTAAGAATGGCGAAAAGCTCTCTGTCAGACCTACTGGCAGTCGAGCTTTCTGGTCTCTTGCCAAAGCGATCGAGTCGAACTTCTGCCAACCCTCACTACCTGCTCTGCTGAAGCCGGATGGATCTCTGGCCCATACAGCGACAGAGAAAGCGAATGTATTTGCTTCTCTGTTCGCTGATAATTCACATCTAGACACTGGCAATGCTTCTCCAGCACATCTTCCTCACTGCGGTATTTCGATGCCTGAAATCCGCATCACTAACAAAGAGGTATGGAGAGCATTGTGTCGCCTTGATGTGAATAAAGCCAGTGGCCCTGATGGTATACCAGCCATTCTGCTCAAGACATTCGCAGCTGAGTTGTCTCCTGTATTGACACGTCTGTATCGCCTCTCTTTTAAGTCTGGAATAGTGCCGAAATCTTGGAAGCTTGCTAACGTGCAACCAGTGCAAAAAAAAGGCAGCCGTGCCGATCCTGTCAATTATAGACCGATTTCAATCACCTCCATACTCTGCAAGATTATGGAGCGTGTATTGAACTCGCGCCTTTTAACGTACCTTGAAGGTAACGATCTCCTCAGTGACCGACAGTACGGGTTTCGCCGAAATAGGTCCACTGGGGACCTTCTAGTGTACGCTACGCACATTTTAGGCGAGGCCTTCGAGAAGAACGGAGAAGCGGTCGCCGTCTCTCTTGACGTCTCGAAGGCATTTGACAGGGTCTGGCATGCGAGCCTTATAAGCAAGCTTTCAGCATACGGCATATCTCCTGGTCTGATCGGCTGGGTAACGGACTTTCTGAACCAAAGATCTCTCCGAGTAGTTGTCGACGGGTGTTCCTCGGAACCTTTGACAATAAATGCCGGAGTGCCTCAGGGGTCCGTTCTTTCTGCAACTCTCTTTCTGCTGCACATTAACGATCTGCTGAAGCCCGGTATCTATGGGTATGCAGACGACAGCACAGTTGTAGAAAGATACTTGCCGAGTAGTCGGGCTAGTAGAGATCAAGTACAGTCTGAAAGAGAAGCCATGGTGCAACGTTTGAATGACAAACTTCAGGCAGTTTCCGCATGGGGCAATGCCAATCTTGTCAAATTCAACGCCACCAAAACGCAGACGTGTCTGTTCACCGCCAAAAGGAGCCCTTTCACCTTGGCTCCTACTTTCCAGAGTGTATCTTTGGAATACAGTGACCGGCTTCAGTTGTTAGGCTTAGAGATTTCCTCGAACCTTAACTTTGGTCGGTGTATTGAGTCCAGAGCAAGAGTAGCTGCGGGAAAGCTTGCCGTTCTTGCGAAGGTCCGTCAGTACTTTACACCGGGACAGCTTCTTGTATTATACAAAGCACAGATCCGGTCGTGTGTGGAGTACTGTGGGCATATATTCGCTGGTGCCGCTAAGTCTCATCTTGCGGTTCTGGACTCAATTGAGAGGCGAGCGAAGAGGCTTATAGGTGACCCTGAATTGGTTGAAACCAACCTCCACAGCCTTGAACACAGGCGTAGAATTGCTAGCCTCTCAGTATTCTATAGGATACACTTTGGTGAGTGTGCGCAGGAATTACACGATTTAATTCCTCCGTCCCCCTTCCATCACAGGACGTTCCGACGCACGGCGGATATCCATCCTTACGTTGTGGACATTCCTCCTGTCCGAACGAAGCGCTTTGCTTCGTCTTTTTTAATGCGTACAGCGAAGGACTGGAATAGCTTGCCTGCGTCGGTATTTCCGTCCACATACAATGTGGGTGTCTTCAAGAGAAGAGTGAATAGGTTACTAGGTTAATACGCCTTACCACCTATGACTACATTTCCACTTTCCATCAGGTGGAATGTAGTCAAGTACTAACCTAGACAGTATAAAAAAAAAAAAAAAAAAATATATAAATTGAAAATACTTTAAGGCGGCTAATCTATATGCTTACTAAAAATGGGAGAAAATCAAATCTGAAAAAAGTCCATTTTAAGATAGAAAATTGCCAAATTTATATTTAGAAAAAAATCAATCAATCAATTAATCAATTTAATAAATCTCCTCTAAATAATCTCAAAAATTAAAGATTTTAAGTCATAAAATTATTTACCATTATACCACTTATATTAATTAATTATACCCCTGACTCTTTAGCTGAGACCAAACCTCTCAGTAATTAAAACATAGGTATTATACGATGCCACTGGACCTGACTACACTAATGTACAAAGTTACTCTCTATCTTTCCCCAGTGACGCTATCATATACAGTAGAGCTAACAGTAGAAACAATATTTAAAAAAATGTTTATCTAAATTAAAACTATTCAAATTTTGGCGAAGGTTTTATGTAGGTTGCTCAATTGCTTGTTGTTGTTGTTGTGACTACTTAATTAATTTAAATAGTTTTTTTAGAGTCACCAAATTAACTGACCAAAATAATTTCTTTATTATATTATGATGATAATAAAATATATTTCTCAAAATAAATAATAAAAAACAAATAATTCCTTAAATACTTTTGAAATTATTGGCAGTTGGATTTTGAATAAACAATTACGGCTACCAAATTTAATTTATTTTCACTACAGTTCATAAGAAGGAGCAGTGAACTTATTACTTAAATAAAAGAGCAACTTGATTGTAAAGAAAAATATATATTTATGGTTGGACGTAGAGAAGAAGCAATTGTGGATCCACGAGAAATCGATAAATCATCTGATAATCGTAAGACACCTGTCTTGTGTGATAATGACCTGAGCTTTTACAAGAACGGTGACTGAATATCTTAGATTGTCTGAAATTAGATACTGTGTTGTGAGTAGTCACAATTTTTTAATGTGTGCCTTTTTGTATTGCAACTTGACAACAACAACAAGTTGTCTTATTATTAATAGATTTGAAGATTTAATATGTTCTCTTATAAAATGTATAGATTCATCTGGCTTATTCAGAATGTAATATAATACATTTCTTTAATACATTTATTCAATATAGTTGGCACGAAAGCTAATGAACTTGAGTATCAGTAATATTGATTACTTATCTACATAACATATAAATATTTGTAAAAATATCACAAATTCCCAACCAATCTTATGTTATAGGTAATTTAATACATTTAATTTCACTATTTCCTCCTATTGCGAGGCGACAGAGGGATCGATTTTCCAGAGCATGGGCAGCAGCGACTCTTCGTACCATAATACTGCAGTGCGATCGCCAACCAGCCTACCAAGCGAGGCGATTATGGCATATCCACTCATGGATATTGAAGAAGACAAATCGGCCTCTAGTCCCAGGAAGCCCTGTTCCTAGCTACACAATCACAGCGGACCAAGGGGCGCTAAGAATCACCGCGCAGAGGTTCGGCTAGAGTTGCGCATCTGACTGACACTCTTTCTTACTGGAACCTGTTACCAATCTTGCTAAAGATCCATGAGCAAGGTTGACTCGACGTTGTACTGCAGTCTCACCAAACGGGCGAAATCGACTGTCGGTACATCCAAGTGTTGAAGTGCTCGTATGAAAATGCTACCTTGTCAGTCCAGCTACAGGGTCAGATGTCTAAACCTATATAGGTGTTAGACAGGAACACGTTATTTCTCCGAAACTGTTCACCGCTGCACTGGAAAATATCTGCAAGCTAATGGACTGGAGCGGGCTCGGCATCAACATAAACAGCGAATATATCACTCACCTTCGGTTTGCCGTTAACATAATTATAGTGGTTGAGGGTATGGAAGACCTAGGTACAATGCTCGACAATCTCAGTGGAGCCTCCGGCCAAGTAAGCCTTATAATGAACAAGGACAAAACAAAGCTGATGCTTAGGCATCAGCTTTGTTTTGTGAGAAATATTTTTGTGAGTATTAGTACTCAAGTAGTTGTCGGAGGTGCTCTTGAATTTGTAGACGGTTACAGGTTACATACACAAAGGACAAAACGTCAAGCTAAGTAGGTCCAATTTTGAGAAAGAGATCACTTGCTCAACTCGGATAGGTAGCGTTTAGGATGCTGAGACATCTTCACGTCCAAAATATCGCAATGTTGGAAAAAGAAGGTCTGTGACTAATGTTTTTTGCCAGTGATAACTTTGGCTCTGAGACCTGACAATTTACAATGGGTCTTATAAGAAAGTTCAAGGTGACCCAGAGCTTGCTTTCTGGGTCATTTTGGCAATGGCTATAGTCGGATATGCGCTGTGAGATCAAATGTGAAACGAGGAGTTCCGCAGAAAAACCAAGATCACCGACTTAGCTGAAAGAATTACTCGTTTGAAGTAGGAGTGACATAAAGAAAGAAGAAGAAGAAAAGAGATGAAATTAAGGCAAAACAATATCTCCGGTATTCTGAGACTGAGCATTGGTGATTAAATCGGCATTAATATCGCCTGCGATAATACTATAATCGTGATGAGGTTGTAGCAGGTTGTACGTTATGGAATCCTTATATTAAATAATATATACCTTATCAAGAAATATTTAAATACATAGGTTTCAACAATAGACGAAGTTTGAGCAATAAAAAAGTTTTATGGAGATATTGACTTGAGAGAGAAACTTTCTCTTTTAAAAGTTTAAAAGGCGTGTTTTAAATTTTTGAAAGATAAAACATCCGTGGTAGAGTAGTTTTTTAACTTTCTTATAAACTTCGTAGTTTTTTTAAGAATGTTTTTATTTGATTCATAGTATTTCTGACGTGTTCGTTAAGAAAGTTTATTTAAACTTTGTTTTTACGGTTTAAAAAGGTGACTTTGAAATCGAAGTATAACTACTTAGTTATATTTGTGCTAATCTTAGTTTAAATCTAGCTGCGGTTTTGACATCTAATAATATTTATTTAAGATGTTTGGCTTGTTACTCGCTTTGAAGAGAATCTCGAAAGGACTGTATTTAATTAATGAACATTCTGAACACAAGTAAATACCACCCATGTACACCGTGTGAAACTCCGTACTTTTTCTGTCAGTTTTGTATGTACATGACTGTATGTGTGTACATTATAATATATGTGTGTGTGTGTACATATATATGTTTATTAAGATTTTCTACGTCCATTGAATTAAAAACACTTTACATTTGTGGTGTTCTGTCTTGATCGGAACCGAGAAATTACGAAATTAAAACTTCTGATTCCTTTTTTGATGTTTATGTTTTATAGCACATAAAGTGGTAAGGTTTTATTATATTTTTTAAATGGTCTAAATTGATTTAACTATGATAATTAAGATTTGCATTTTGATTTGAACATGAAACCTTTGTTATGAGTTAAGACAGTTATGCATTTGCGTTTTATAAAAATAAGAGTATCTATCATTTATTAAAGCAACGCTCAAAATAATAAAGTAATATAATAATAATAATAAATAGATTTTAAAGATTGTTTTTTAAATAATAATATAATTACTGGATACGGAAATAAAGTTAAAAATTTAATTAAATTTCTTTACAAAGACGATGCTTATTCTAGAATTAACTAATTTTTTTTTTCGGCGATTTCGACGAGTAGCTTGCAGTAAATGTCTGAATCAAACCTAAAAGTATTTAACTCAGACAATAGATGACGTAAGTTTTGTCGGTCTTCGAAAGTTTAGCGCCACGAGTGCAGTTGAAAAATGTGTGGTTAATATCAAAAGTTGCTTTCTGACTTAGCCAATCATATATTTTTATTTTCATGTTATTATTTAATAGTAGTTAATGTTAATGTTAGTACTATTACTAACAGTAGTTAATTTAGTGATACTAATTTTCTATGTGTTTGTGAGAAATGTACTAATTAGTACATTAGGTTGGAGTAAGCTTCTGTATGATGTAACAAGCCTTTTATTGTTATTTAGAAAGAAATTGCTTTAAATATGTAACGAGATGTTAGTATATCACTGGGAAAAAGCGCCTCATTTATCAAAAGGTCCCAGCTGACAACTGCAGAAGAATGTATGACACACCACAGTCCTCTTTGAACAGTCTCGTATTTTATATCGCCGAGCAAGATATGTATAAAGTGACAATTTTAAGAATACCCATAGGAATGCTCATCTTTCCTTCAATATCGCCAGCATAGAGGAATAAAATAAACGTGGAGAGGTTTTAAAGATACTAGCCTGCAGCTGCAAACCTCCTTTGTCTAGTAAAGAAAAATTGAGCAATTGTTTTTAGCATTCCCGTGTTATATTTTCAATTGGTTAATTTTCAATATTTTATTTGTACAGCGTGTGTCAAAGTTAGAAAAATCTATTCTAAAAACTTTTTACTCCTGTTTTTAAAATATTTTTAGAATTGTAAATAAATTTTTTTCTGTCGTTGAAAGTTTTTTGTTTCATATTTAATTTGTTGTACATATGTATTAATTATTTTTGTCCAGAAAATGTTTTCAATTTCAACTTTCATACTGCATTTATCTATAATTTTATTGAAAAGTAATCAAGATTTGATGCATGGTTTTCTATAGTATATAGTAAATGTCAAAACAAAAAACATACTGTTTTGTATCTTATAAGACATATTTATTTTTATATGACTTATAATTTTCTTGATTCAACTAAAATTTAGTTACAACAAAACCAACACAAACAAAAATTTCATTATAAATAACTAAATCTCGTATCTCGATCCAATGCGGAAGTGTGAACTCTACGTAAATGTTTTATAAACTGATTAACAAATTGACAGACAAGAAAAATATCAAATGGGTGAGTTCTATTTTTATAATTTTTCATAAGAATATTTGATACTTATTCTATGTTCAGTTCCACCTACCTTTGCATTTTGTATATAAAATCAAAAAAACTGTTAAAAATGCGAAATCTGCTCAAAACGGAACATGTGGTTGGAATTAACTATGGCCGCCGTCTGCGCGGCTAAATACATTGCCATACCAGTACATATATAGTTATTGATTTTGTTTAACTTGATATATTTGTATATTTTATAGTTTTACTTGTTCAATATTCAATTTTAACCTTTGAATTTTATTGAATTTAAAATGTTAATTAAGATTAATATTTTAGTTATTTTATAAATCTGCTGAAAATAACAGAATATATTAATCGCCACCGTTAGCCGTGTCTCTTTGTTCTTTTTTGTTTTTGGGGTTGAATAGTAAATCAAAGGTCGCTTATTGGACGTTATTACTTCTCAGCGTGCATTATTATTAATATGTTTGTACGTAATAAATATGTTGTTATTTTATTTTCGAGACGCTGTTATTTTGTCTCTAAAACCGAAACTTGGTATACAAATATGTATATCAAACATATTAAATGTTACTACATTTTTTGCTTACATGATTTATTCGCTTGATATTCTTGAATTAGGTAAATAGCAAGCTTCCAGCTTAAAGTTTCCAGCAACTTCGTCTGCTCCCCTATCCCTGCTATAGAGGAAAATACACTGCGCGCTAAGAATCAGTTAATATACTAAGTGAAATAAAATTGGATAAATTTATGATTTTTTTTAATACTAATTATAATGCAGTGAAATCAAAACCTAATACGTAATTATACTGTTAAAAAAAAGGTTAATTTGAAATTATTATAATATATGTACAGAAACCATTCGATCAATGAAGTGGTGAAAACACCACACTGATATGAAAATATTTGGAAGAACATAAGTTACAGGCATGAGAATAAACGAGGCTTTGACAACATTTATATAATCAAAGGGACGATATCCTAATTAAAATAAAACTAAGACATGAAAATAGACTTATTAAGTTTATATAAATATGTTTTATCTTAAAACAATGCTTAAAGTAGTTTGCAATGTTTTATACTTTTTAAGTTGTTGTTATTTGTAAATGTAACTTCGGGATGCATAATTTTGTCTCAAGCGGATTTCATTCGTTATACGAAGCAGCTTCTGACGTCACTTTGCGCAAAACAAGTCAAGTTAAAATTGTAAGAAGCTTAGCAATAGAAAATAAAGCAGGAATGATATTACTTATTTATAGAAAAATATACTTCACTGTGATTTTCTGTTCTCGTTATTTTAACTTAAAGTTTGCTTGTTTTACGTTTCAATAGAAATAAATCTTATATTTTTAACCTAAACATTTAATACTTACTTATCAAAAAAAAGTATCAATTTCTTTTGACTTTTATTTGTTGAAGTTGTTATTGTTGTATTAAAGCTTATGTTTCGTTGAGATGTATTAGATTAAAGACTTAGTAATTATAATGCTTGTTTGTGTTTAAATATATCTAAAGAATAAGGCTCAGATTTATATTTTCATAAATATACTAAAGAATGCTACGATTTTGATTCTACCTAAAAACCCCCACATGTTAGTTTTTGAAGACCAGAAAATGTTTTTTTTTACATTTTTAATTACATAAATTATCTGCCAGGAACTAGACTCAAATTTATCTGTTAATTATGTACATTTAGTATATGCTACTTCTAACAAACAGATTTACCAAATGAATGTTGCATAAACAGATTAAAGGTTCCATTTCCGGTCGTGGAAAATATTTGAATTATGAATTTGTCCGAATTATATATTTGTATATCTTTATAAAAATATTCACAAATTACAATCTCCGATGAAAAGAATTATTAAAATTTTATTTAATTATCAAGTTAAAGTTACCAACCATTATTATATACAAAAATATTTACTCTTTATTTATCTCGGCTTTGCCTCTTGGAAAATTGGTATAAAAATAATGTATCCTACTTGAAAATGAGGGACCAAAAATTATACTATAGTATTAAGGACGTATCACAATTATTAATTATTATATAATTAGCATATCATTCTGTTCTCATCTCTGCGTCCACTAGATTCCACAAATATCCGGGCGATATGATTGGCGATCCCATATTCATAGACAAATTAGACCCTCTTAATTATCCATGTTGACGTAAGATCTATTGTTCTCTTCTGTTCTGATTGTTCTGTCTCCCTACACTACGTAATGTTCTGAGATCATCTCTTATGTTGCTAGTGGTACATTTATACCACCGCGCTCTTATTTCTGCATATCACTGACATCGCCTAGATGTTTTTCATCCATAGATGAATGCTTCTAGTTCAGATGTGATAATATTGATATCACGGTATAGTAGGAAGTGACTATTTACTCTGTGCACGAGATATTGGACAAAAACAGAGTGAGCTACTTAACTATAGTCTATGTATACTACTAAAATCGTATTTTAAAATATATTTATACATGCATATAACATATCTACAAAGGAATGTAGAAAGAGAAAGGACTCTGAAATAAAAAAAATATGTAAAAGCTAGTCTGAGTATGAAGTTACGTCTATGTCAACGTTATCCCTGTCAAAAAGAAATAAACCTTATTGTTAAAAACAATATCTGTTGAAGCTGAAAAGCTTCAACTGAAAATAGAACAAATTCTTATATACAACTTAATCTCCCTATACAAAACTTATTTTATTTATGTATTTAACGGTAATGTAGTTCGAGAATTCAGATGACAAACCTTATTAAACATTTGAACCAAAGTTGATTTTCTACTTTACCTGAACGTGGCGTCATGGCTTAAATAAGAAAACGCTCACTGTCCATTTACTTATAATATAATACTAATAACATAAATCGTATATTTAATAGGAAATAGGTTATAGTCAAGAAAATTGTTATATTCATATAAGTTTATTCAAATATTTTTAATCCCGTGTTTTCTCGTTAAAGAGTACATCTTTTTCTTTTGGCTTAAACAAAACAATTGCATTCAAATTATTGCTTAATGATACTGGCATATACCTGGAATGTTCCCTGACCTGGCTTGGTGTATCTTTGTGAGTACAATTTGACTGAGTAGTTCATGTCCCTTATTTGACGATTTATGTAAGTTTTTAAAATTCTATAGATTTTAATAATATTTTGTTATCCATTAATCCATAATTAATCCTGTAACATTTACTTCGACATTAATATATAATGAAAAACAGACGGACAACTAAACGGGACAACGGCAAAAATGTTACGGGTTAGAGTCCTAAATTATTATTAAATCTATTTCCTTCTTTCAGCGCTGGTCCGGGGCTAGTTTTAGGGTTGAGCAATCTCCAACACCCTTTTGTCATTTTTTATACATGGTAAGCAAATATTCATGACTACTGTGACATTCCACTTTTTTCGTTTCTGCTTTTTTCGTTTTAGTTATCTTTTTACAAAGTTTCGTCATTTTGTATTCTCTCTGAAGTAATTTAGTTATCTAAGAGATTATTTCTTTATACATATTTGATGTATTCCATCAAAGATACGAAATAACTTATACTACATATACCACTCTAATAGACGGATATTATCGTTCAACCTGCACTAAAACAATAATAACGGATAAAAATAAATGAACGTAATTATTTTGATAAATAAACTGATATTACTTCGATAAACAATTTTTATGGTTCCGTCAGCAATAACACTCGCGATGATGAAATTTACGAAATGGAGCTTCATAGCCTCATATATCGGAAGTTTCCGTTAACTTAATGTTTTGTTTATTTTTTCCTGCGAAGTATAATAAAATATGAGAAAATCTTAATTCAACCATCTATATGAAATTAATGGAAATTACTTTATGCATTAAATTCTATATAAAATTACTATACTTATTTGTATCTAAAATAATTAATTGCAGTTTTATTTAAATAAAATAAGAAAGTCATTAAAGCGATAATGTCCCGAAAAACTAATATTTTATCACAAAGAAGGCATAACATATTCTTTCTATTTTCAAAGTTGAATACTAACTTAACATTGTAAGTAGAATTAAGTAAGTCTGCGAAGTTTCACATAAAAGAACTTTTAAAATCACAACTGGCGTGGGCGTTATACATAAGTTATAATATTAATAATTTTATTGAGTATAGTCAATTTCAAAGTTTTCTTTTATGATTTTCGTTGATTCTTGATTCTCTAGTTTAAGATAAACACGCCACATCCTTCATAATATAATTTATGAAACTAAAATAGGGGAATACATGAATACAATTAAGACGGTAATGCCATAATAAATTTATTTTTACAATGCATAATATTTATAACGAAAATACATAAATACAATGTGAAGTTAAGTGAATCGAGTGGATCACAAAATATTGATTATGTGTTTGACCTCCGTCTCTATGACTTTACTTTATCTTAAAGGATTGTAAAGCTTCTAGTTCTGCGATAAGAAAATGTGATATTATATTTTTATTTGTTAGGCGATAATGGTCTAAAACGTTTAAAAACATCTTTAGGATGATCTACCAACTCGTAACTCAATCGTTTCTCAATAAATTGTATTGTAAACACGGAATAATTATGGAAATAAAAATGTCTCAGTTTTTTTTTACAATACCTGACTTAATATTTCAACTTCAGTTGAATAATTAAAGTTTTTATAAAGGTCAGCAGACATTAACTTCTACTGCTCTTTTCTGTTTTAAATTATAGAACAAGCCGATGAATATTTAAAAGAAGTCAAATTAGATATTCTTTCACGAGAACGGATATGGTGTCAGTACAGTATTATTCATTAGGATAATTTTATCTTTGTTCAATTATTTCATTAGATTTGAAATTTGATAAACATGGATACGTATTAATACTAAACTAAAAATATATTTATAAACTGAACAAAGCAATTGTATCCAATATAAAGTAAAACTTGAATTTCTAAGGCTTCTTTTTCTCTTAAGTAATAATACAAATTAAAATCTTTTCAACATAAAAAATAACCAAATAAGCAACAACGTAAAATTTTGTCCCTTGTCTGAATTTATTAAAACATTAGATAATAAATACTAATAAAGTCAATAGTTTTTAATATCATATACACATTATTTTTCGAATGTGAATAAAAACATTTGTGAAACACTTAATCAATTCAATTCAAATACGACTTTATGTGTCGGTGTCTGTAGAAGATAAAAGCCTTTTATGTTTGGATGCGAAGCTTAAAGATGTAATTAAAGCCGCTTACATGAGATCAGAAAGCAGATAAAATAAGCACTTTTAATATAAATCCTTTAATATTAAATGGGCTTTTGAATGCTTCTGACAGAAAGACTTGGGAAATTCTGTATTGTACTGTAAAAGTACAATGACTGTTACATGACAGAAGTGAACCTAAGTTTATGTGACATATTGAGTAAATATATTTGTTTAAATTATTTTGCGTTCTATTGAAATCCAGAAGAACATCAATCATGTTCAATTAATAATTTACCAGCATGAAAAGATTAACAATAACAGTTTGAACAAAATGTGTGATTTCCGTGTTACCGTGAATACATTAATCCCATTAATTTTCAACCTTTGCTACTTAATAAGCAATGTCTAAAGACCTACACTAATTTACAACTGTGGATATCTTTGTATCGAGCTATCAATATAGCTTAGTAAATATAAAATATGGCTAATTTAAATTCCGAAAGGTGGTCTTGCAAATTGCTTTAAAAGTTGAGATAAAGCAATATATCTATATTAAATAACGTCTTTAGGTGATTGTTAAAGTTTTATCAATACGAACCGTCACTTCAACGCAGTGTCAATTGCTTCCTAACGTCGGATTAAGGATGTGTTAAAGAGATTTTAAGACTTAGATAAGCCAGTTTAGGCTGTGTTGTTATTAGAAAAAAACACATTATAATAAAATCTTATTTAATGCAATATATTATTAAAAAGATTGCAAATTTTTTAAATTTTCTTTTAATGAATTAAAAATATAACAATGACTCAGTTTTTTAAAAATATGTTGAAACTTTTTTAAATGATTTCTTTAAAAATTTTGTACGACAATTAATAATTATCAGAATAGAAAACTGAAGCAGGAGCTTAAAAGAAAATATGTTTGGACCAATTGTAAATGCCCCGATATTACACATCTTCAAAGAGTAAAAAAATATGCAAGCATCGTAAAATATATTATTTTATATTATTTGCTGGAAACAGTTTGTAATAAATAAAACACGCTTATTGGTAGAGTTCAAAGAATACAGAACGGAATCTTCTTAAACTGTAAGGGTATGGGATAATGGTCAATGTTCAAACAATTCTATTAAACTACTTGGACTGTAAAATTGGACTCAATAAACTTCTGATTGTTTATTGTGTTTCATTGTGTGAATTGGGCATTACTGCCCAATTCACACTAACTAAATAATGGCACATATAATGAATAAAACACTAATTAATTCATTTCGAAACTTTAATTAAACTGCATTTCATAATATCAAGTGTTAAAGTTTTAGTGCCAAGTCATCTATAAAATCATTTGAAACTCCTAAGTGTTTAGCCACGTGTTTGTGTGAGAAGCCACGCGTCTAAGTAATTAAAACATCGTTATTATGTAGTCCCCCACTGGATTCAACTGCATTAAATGCATAAAACTTTCTGGCTATCTCATTAAAACTATTCAAATTTCGTCGAGACGAGACTTTTCGTGGGTTAGTGTTTTGCTTGCTGTGCTTGTGAACTCTGACTGTCTGATCGTTTAATTGATTTATGTAAGTTGCTTATATTACTGATAAAAAAATTTTACTATTATAATGCTTAAAGTTGTAGTAATATTCAATTATGTTGAGTGATAATTAAATGTGTTTCAAAACAAATAATGAAAACAAAATATCTCCTTAAAGACAATCTATTTAATTATTGACCGCAGAGTTGTAAGAACCAGAAGTTTATTAGGTCTTAATTTTTTTTACTTACAAATTATATACGTCTACCATTCAAATTAATTTCCGGTATTAAAATTCGTCAAAAGCTTTACATTAAAATTTAATGGAGTAAAAAAAAGGAGTTTATAGTAAAATTTAAAGATTCCAACAAAATTAACATGTAGGTAACGTAAAACATTTTAAGAAAAGGTAATTTGAAATGTTTAGCCATAAATATTGAAATACATTTTCATTCTACCGTTTATAATGCAATGAGATAAATGTGTCATTATGCCTTATCAACAGTATAATATAATAAAAATGGAGTGATTAAGTATTTTAAGTAAACAAGTACAACAACCCTGTGTGAAACTTCGTCCCTGTTTTATAAGTTTTTGTAAAGCATGGTGGTGTTTGCGTATATATTAAGACTTTCTACGTCCATTACATTAAGAACCCTTCACATTAGTGGCGCTCAATCTTGGTTCCGCTACGAAATTAAACCTTTGTATTCGCTTTCAAGACTAAGCTATTTTTTGGTGTTTTTGTTTTATTGCTCAAAAAGTAGTGAGGTTTCATTATAAAAGTTGTTCTGAGTTAAACTATGATTGATTAAGATTTGCGTTTTAATTTGAAAGGAGGATATGAGTTAAGACTAATTTGCATTTACATTTTATAGAAATAAGAGTATCCTTTACAAAGGCAACCCTTAAACAAAAGTGATAATTTATATTCAAAATTTCTAGTAATAGTATAATTATTGTACTGGGTACGAAAATAAATTTTGTATTTACATTATAAAAAATAAGCTTATTTTAGAAATACTTCTTGCACTTTTAATTTTTTTTTTAGGGAGACCTACAACTTCAGCTATCAGTAAATTTATGAATCAAACCTAAATGTTCTTAACTTAGACAAAAGATGACATGAGTTTTGTAGGTCCTCAATAGTTTAGCGCCACGAGTACAATTGAAAAATGTATGGTTAATATCAAAAGCTGCCTTCTGACTTGAATTAATGAAAATGAAAATATAAGAATGGCTAAGTAGCCAATCTTATATTTTCATTTTCATGTTAGAATTTAAAACTAATAAAAAGTTTATACTATTACTAACAGTAGTTAATTTTGGTATACTAATGTTATATGTGTTTGTGAGATTTTCATTAATTATTATATAAGGTTGGAGTAAATTTCTATTGAGTTAAAGTTATTGGATTATTGAACACATCTTTTATTACTATTTAGAAAGACATTGCTGTAAATATTTGTAACGAAAGGTAAGTACATCGCTGATAAAAAACCTTTCACCTGTCAAAAGGTCCCAGCTGATAACTACAGACATATAAATGAAACGCTACAGTCGTCTTTGAACAGTCTCGTCTTTATGTCGCCGAGCAAGACATGAGTAAAGTGACCATTTTATTAAGACCCGTGGGAATGCACATCTTTCCGTTTATATAACCAGTTTATAAAGGGATCAAGTAAACTTGGAGATACTATAAAACGTGTTGCTCAACACACCTGCCTGCAGCTACAAACCACCTTTGTCTGGTGAAGGAAAATGTGAGTTATTGTTGTTAGCGTTGTTGTCTTTTGTCTAAACACTGGGTGTGGAAGTTAGTAGGATATTCATATTTTATTGTAAAACTTTTTACTCCATCGGGAGTAACGTTACTAAAATACTTTTAGAATTGAATAATTCGTTACATGTGCTTATTATTTTAATTCAGAATATGTTTAAAATTGAAATTTTTATATTGGTTTTGTTGAAACATAATCGGTATTTGTGAAATTGTTTGATATTAGCTTCAAAAGCTATACCATCAAAAGAACAGCCGAAAAGACAAGATTTGAAACGTTTATTAATAACCACATACTCTTTAGTTTTTAATATACAGTATTTTTTTAATTAGCATAAATATATATTTTTATATTGATTAATGGCTTTCTTAACCCAACTAAAGTTGCGTTATTAATATTTAAAAAAAAAAGTTCTGTAAATATATTCTATTATACTTCCTTTTCCATCAATGATATATCAGCGTATAATGTGATATAGGCTGAGCTTATGGCCTAAAACATGTTTACAAAATACTATATTTATAAATAAATCTTTATTCCTTAACCTTACGACTAGGGAAAAACAGTTTTATTTTTTACGATACGTTACTACGGGGCAAATGTACAATGAATGCCTCAACTGGATTCATTCAAATTCCTATATTCTGATCGTATTGCTAAAAATAAACCTGTATAGTTAGATTTATATATCCAAAAGTTACTTCAATTTCAAAAGAAATGATATTACGAACGTGAAAGTCAGTTATACTTAAACATTAGTAAGATAACATTATAAATTTAAATACATCTTCTAATTTTACTTCATTTATTTGATGAAATTTATGATATGATTTATTTTGAAACTAGATTTTCTTTCTAAGAGGAAAATCTTGAACTAAACTTGTCTTTTTTGGAGGAAAATCCTGAACTTTCAAAAAATAGATTTTGAAAACACTGTAGAAATATGAAAATAATAAAGCGAGGAGGAAATGTGTAGATATAATTTTTTTCAATATCTTCCTTAATAACCCAACCTCCGTTATTCTGATATATTATTTTAATAATTATAAGGATTTAGTTCGGTTACTTGTTGTACATTACTGTTACTGGGCACGTATTATTACCAACACTCGTACATTCAGCGCCATGTTTACTCATAACACAGGAATAAATAAAAGCGTATATTGTTATTTTGTTTTGTAATTTTCCTCGCGTTCTGTCCATTTGTCTATATTTACCGTTTCGGAAGGCTATTGCTTCGCTTATATAATTAATATACGTTTGCCCGTAATAAAAAAAGAGTTATCAAAAAAGTTATATTATTTTCAAAAATATATAGGTCGTAACATATCTTAAATAACAGATTACATTATGCACTAAATGTAACAATAATATTTTTTCTACACTTCAATAAAAAGCATTGGTTCGTCACCTCAGCCATCATACGAGTATTAATATTTTATTGGGTTGTCTGAAGACTTTATAAACATTATATATTTTTTAATAATATTGTTAGGTAGGTTTGCTTCATGCAGCCAAAAATACTATACAATGCTTGTAATAAAATGTATATATAAAATTTTAAGTTATTATAATGTTATAGAGGTAAGTAACTTTAGTAGGTGTAGGTGTATAAAAAAAAAACAATTAACCTTTATATTAGGTACGTAAAATATAGTATAACATCCTACCTTCATTGTTTTAGACCAATTTAGACCACCGAAATTAATATCTTTCCCTTAAATCTTTTTAGGATACTCGAAAGTGTTAAAAGACTAAAGGCTTAAAAATTAGACAATATTCTATCCAAAAGTAATTAAATATATATATATATATATATTAAACATTTCACAACTGTACAGTACACATAAATCGTAATATTTATTTATTTATAATTTTTTTTATTTTTTTAATAAAGAGCTGTTGCCTCGACTTCGTTGATTGTGAGCATTTTTTGAGAACTAAAGACCGAACTTGCGACTCGGTCTAGATAGGCTTTCCTGGGTAACGCCATTAATGGTCGTGGCTTCGATTTCTACATTGGCAATGTAGTCATGATGGAAATGTATAATTGTCTTTTTTAATATGGCATTGTGTGTATTTGTTTACATTTTATTTACCTGTTAATTTATTGTATTTAAATGATTTCTTATTACAACATTATTTAATAAAGTTAAAGTTGTCAAAATTATTTCTCAAGAAATGCCACTTCAAAATACCTAGAACTTTTCTTACACTTAAATAAAGAATTAAAAATATATTATTAAATAAATCTTATTATAGCATTCAATATTTTTTAGTTGATAGAAATGTGTGGAATTATCTATGTTGTTGACTCATTTACACAGTTCATATTATAATGTATATTAAAAATTCATTTCAAAAAGCAACTCTTGAGTTTCTAGCCCTCTTTTATCAGTAGAGCAGTATTCTAAACTGCTGATAGCTTACTATTGGACTGATTACACCGATCTTTTTGTTGTAATATTTGAATAAAGATAATTTGAATTTAAGAAGTCTTAAGACGGTACTCATAGTTGTAGATTTGAAAGAGTTCTATAGTCGAAATATTCACTGAACGTGGAGTTTCGTCAGAATATCGTTGTTCGAGTACGCTTCGTAATTAGTACATATTCAAGCTACAATATAAGCAATACAATATAATTTATACAGTTTCTATTTATAAATAAACTCTTTACGGATAAATATTGAGTCACTAATAACATGTCCTATATTTTAATTCTATTGACATATTAGAACGTTTCCTCATTTGTATCAACCATCTCTCTGTAACGTGCAGTGATCGATGATGAACTGTCGTCGGCAGATGTACATCAATCATACTTTTTACTCCTCATTGTCTCAACCCTCGACCATTAGGTTTACTCAATGAAGTCAAAAGCATTAAAAGATTTGAGCCCGATATGATATTGACAGATGAACTCTTCATCCATTAGCAGATGTAAAAATGATTTATATTGAAGCTGAATGCTTTAAGAATAAAATATATTATTACGTAACTTATTCACTAGTAAGATATTAGTATAGCATGGGTCTAGTATATGACGTTATATGACGGTTGAACTGTAAGTAGCCAATGTGATTTGCCGGCTTGTTGGTTTAGTAATTTAGTGGTTATTTCATTATCTAATGTTCACCAAATAGGCTTCATTTTATTTTTACATGATAAAGTTGTTGTGAATATTTATGGAATGTATTTTATAAGTATATCTTTCGAGTTAAGATAACATGTGCCCCTATTAACAGGTTAGGGATACGATTATGTTCATAAACTTTGAGCATTAAAGAGCTAGTAATGCCGTGGTTAGTTATTCTAATCATCTGAGTTTCATATTTAGTTTTTAAATGATATTGAGTTGCCTTTGTTGACAAAATTTTTTGGACCAAGAAACTTGAAGGAAGTGTCTAGTGTTATTTTCAAAACAATGTAAATCTATCAGCAATAAAAACCTTTGAAATTGACTATTTTATCCAGCCAGCTCATCAGAGATAAGGGGATATGATATCCAAACGGTACAAAGAAAAATATCCACAAATTGTTTTTCTATATCTGGCTCCGTTATTTAAGATTTTTTTAAGAATAAAAATAAGTGGTACATATTATGGAATACGCCCAGTAATAACAGTAAAAAAAAGTATGATAGATATATAGGTAGTATTATATCCACTATCAATATATATAATTTAATATAATACGAGTAAAATGACATTTTTTGTTAAAGTTATGGTTGAATAAGTAATATTTATTTTTATTAAAACGATGCAGATTATTTAGTTTAGTTATTCAATAAAATACTTTAGTTTTACACAAAACCGTTTTATGAACAAGATCATTAAATATTTTACAATGAACAGAACTTCGTGCACCGGAACAGTGCGGTCTCAATAAATAAAATTTATGAATACCAGTGCTTACACACGGTTACCTTCATTCAGAATGTTTATTACAAGGAGACTAAAATAATATAATGATCTCATACAATAGATCTAGACTTTGTTTGTACTGTCTGACTGTGTATGGTATTATTGTCTTTTTTAGTTACTTTGGTTTTTTTCTTTGGTATATCCTTTTGTTTTCGTTATATTTTGAAATAAAGTCAAAACTATTATTAAAAGAATGACTGCAACTTACATTACGCTAAGTAAGTTAGTTGTAGTTATTCTTTTAAAAGTAGTTTTGGCATCCTCAAACTGAGGAATACTAATATGGTCAATTTATATATACTATAAAAATCCCCACTGATAGTCCTTATTAAAGTCTAAAAATACTTGAAGTAAATCTAATATGATTACTATTTGGTCATCAAATTATGCCTTGCAGTAATACTTATACAACATAACTCTTTATTTAGGAGGATTTAATAAGGGGTTCATTCTAGATGTGTTAATTATCTAATTCATCCTTAAACACATCATTTTTTTGTGCTAAATTTAGTTGTAACTTTCTGTTGAGGAATGTATTTCGAAATTTTTATTGTTATGAACTTTACAAAATTGAAGTCTAGATATTATTTTATTGAAAAAGCTAAACTGCTAAAGAGAAATAATGAAATAATTATATTTAATTCTAATTATATATAAAAAAAATAATTGAATACAGTTACACATTAATTATATATTTCACACACTTCATAGTCACTAATAAGATTATCCTTCCCAAAACTAATGGTTGTAATCATCTTAGCACAATTATCTTAATGATTCCTGAAGGTTTGTTTAAAAAGTTAACTTGTAACTGAGTTTACTCTTCCTTTGTTCGAGATCTATCATATCAATACCAATTTTTAACTTCAGATAAGCATAATTATTGTGATAGCACAAAGAATTGGTTCACGAAGAAGACTACAAGAAACACCATA
The DNA here is from genome assembly GCA_918358865.1 of Melinaea marsaeus rileyi. Lineage (NCBI taxonomy): Eukaryota > Metazoa > Arthropoda > Insecta > Lepidoptera > Nymphalidae > Melinaea > Melinaea marsaeus. The sequence goes on from OU911089.1 coordinate 22,957,276, forward strand.
AACAGAATATATACTTAAAATTCAGTTTTAATTTACGAAGATATAGGCAAATGGATACAATAACAATTTTGATTATGTTCAAATTGAGAGCCTTCGACGATATTTTTAATATTTTAATTAATTTTTTTATGATATATTTACGTGTAATATAAAAATAATCTTATTTTCTTTCATTAAAATATATATAACAAATATTATATGTCTAAATAAGTTTATGGACAATTTCAAAGTGTGTTACTCGACGTTTGCGAATATATAAGGATGAGCTCTGTAAAGTTAACACAGTAAACGATATATCAGAACATAATATCTTCGAATTCTAAGATATTTAGATCTTTCTTTCAAATTATTTATTGATTTTCGTACAATTAATTAAAAAAAATATTTAAAGAGCTTTGTACCTACACCAAGAACAATAAATAATATTTATATCTTTATGTCATAATAAATAATCTCGTGTATTGAACCGGAGTTAATGTAAAGCTTCGCTCATAAATTTTAAATGAATAAGTAAAAACCGGTACCAAGCGGTTTGTTTAATAAGAGAATATTTAGTTTTAAAAATCGAATATTGGTTTATTTTATTTAGCTGCAACCTAATTAGCTTCTTACAATTTTTTCAACTTTACTTTTTCTAAGCAACGCGATGTCAGAAAATGAATTTATTCGATGTAGACAGAATAAAGAAGCCTGAATGTTAAATTTATAAACTATACGACTTTAATGAAGTAGGGCACGAAAGTTATATAATTTTTCTTATTTAAATAACTTATGTGTCATTTCGATCAGATATAACATGATAATTAGACTGGTTCAAAAAAAGTGACTATTTTTTTTTTTTTGAAACAATTTCATTTATACCTTCGAGGAGGTGTAGAAAGATGCCTGTTAAAAGGAGAGCTCTTAATATTAATATTTAGAGGTCGCTCATCGCAGATTTCTATTTCCCATTGAAATAACATTGGAAAAAAAATTTTTAAACTTTGGAATTTTATATTTTGGTCTAGAAGCAAAATGCCGAGATGAGCGATATGTATTTTTATAGAAAATTTGTTGCTCTACAATAAAGGTTTCTTATCATTTTTCGACAAATTCACTCCTTCAAAAGTTATTCAAGGTTAAAGTTTAATTTAAAGTAAATTCAAGTTTTTTTTCTTGATTTCTGACAAAATGTTAAAACTTATCACTTAAAATCATAAAATCATTCATGAAAATTTAATGAATGATTATCTAAAGAAAAGTAGAGCCAGTTTAAAATTCTAGATTTAGAAATCTCTAGTTAAAATCATAAATAACCCCAATTGAAGTTTAGTTCCATGTTAATTCATATTAATTCCACTTTCAATGGTAAAATTTTTTTGAAACAGTTACCAACAGTAGTTTATGGAGAATATCGGTCACTTTCTTATCGGTGGACCAAAAATGAAGCATGTTATTACTTTGTTCGTTATCGTTTTAAGTTGCTGAGAAGTTTTCTTTTAAATTCCGACTCGTATGTTATTGTTTAAGATTTCAATTAATAGAAATTTATAATTTTCGTTTTGAGTAGTTTAAAATTTTACTATTAATATTATGGAAAAAAAGTATATTTAATTGGTGAATTGAGTGATAATTTCACTGGACGTAAACTTCCGACCAATAGAGAAGTTATGTCTGTGTTCTTGTATCAGCATAACCAACTCAAGTTGACATTAAAACATAGTGCTGTTGTTACTGTAAAAAAAGTGGAAGAGTAGGTGATTTCTAAATCTAGAATTTTAAACTGGCTCTACTTTTCTTTAGATAATCATTCATTAAATTTTCATGAATGATTTTATGATTTTAAGTGATAAGTTTTAACATTTTGTCAGAAATCAAGAAAAAAAACTTGAATTTACTTTAAATTAAACTTTAACCTTGAATAACTTTTGAAGGAGTGAATTTGTCGAAAAATGATAAGAAACCTTTATTGTAGAGCAACAAATTTTCTATAAAAATACATATCGCTCATCTCGGCATTTTGCTTCTAGACCAAAATATAAAATTCCAAAGTTTAAAAATTTTTTTTCCAATGTTATTTCAATGGGAAATAGAAATCTGCGATGAGCGACCTCTAAATATTAATATTAAGAGCTCTCCTTTTAACAGGCATCTTTCTACACCTCCTCGAAGGTATAAATGAAATTGTTTCAAAAAAAAAAAAATAGTCACTTTTTTTGAACCAGTCTAATGATAATGTTTCTTCATTTTTCAAACTTTAATTAAACTCCATTTATAATATCAAGTGTTAAAGGTTTAATGCCAAGTCATCTATAAAATCACTTGAAACTCCTAAGTGTTTAGCCACGTGTTTGTGTGAGGAGCCACGCGTCTAAGTAATTAAAACATCGTTATTATGTAGTCCCACTGGATTCAACTGCATTAAATGCATAAAACTTTCTGGCTATCTCATTAAAACTATTCAAATTTCGTCGAGACGAGACTTTTCGTGGGTTACTGTATTGCTTGCTGTGCTTGTGAACTCTGACTGTCTGATCGTTTAATTGATGTATATAAGTTGCTTATATTACTGATATAATGCTTAAAGTCGTAGTAATATTCAATTATGTTGAGTGATAATTAAATGTGTTTCAAAACAAGTAATTAAAACAAAATATCTCCTTAAAGACAATCTATTTAATTATTGAACGTGGGGTTGTAAGAACCAGAAATATGTATTAAGTTTATTAGGTCTTAATTTTTTTTACATACAAATTATATACGTCTACAATTCAAATTAGTTCCGTGTATTAAAAATCGTCGAAAGCCTAATTGTGTATTTGCATTCAAAAGGAGTTTATAGTAAAACTTAAAGATTCCAACAAAATTAACGTGTGTGTAACGTAAAACAATTTAAGAGAAGGCACTTTGAAATGTTAAGTCATAAATACTGAAATACATTTTCATGGTATTGTTATAATGCAGTGAGATAAATGTGTGTCATTATGCCTTATAACCAGTATAATATAATAAAAACGGAATGATATGTAACGCATTATAAACAGAATAATTAAAATGGATTTCTCTTGGTGTACAGGAATTTTGACAATTGAAAATTGTAATATTTACCGTTTAAAAAAGATTCTAACATAGTTATAAAAAGCAGAAGATCTGAAAAGGACGGTATTTTAAGTAAACAAGTAACAAGTAACATGTTCTATAAGTTTTTGTAAAGCATGGTTGTATTTGTGTATATTAAGACTTTCGACGTCCATTACATTAAGAATCCTTCGCATTAGTGGCGCTCAGTCTTGGTTCCGCTACGAAATTAAACCTTTGTATTCGCTTTCAAGATTAAGCTATTTTTTGGTGTTTTTGATTTATTGCTCAAAAAGTAGTGAGGTTTCATTATAAAAGTTGTTGTGAGTTAAACTGTGATTGATTAAGATTTGCGTTTTAATTTGAATGGAGAATATGAATTAAGACTAATTTGCTTTAACATTTTATAGAAATAAGATCCTTATTCTTCAAATCTCAACTCTCAATCAAAAGTGATAATTTTTATTCAAAATTTCTAGTAATAGTATTTGTATTGTACTGAGTACGGAAATAGATTTTGTATATACATTACAAAAACTAAGCTTATTTTAGAATTACTTCTTGCACTTTTAACTATTTTTTTTAGGGAGACCTACAAGTTAAGCTATCAGTAAATTTATGAATCAAGCCTAAATGTTCTTAACTTAGACAGAAGATAACATAAGTTTTGAAGGTCTTCAATAGTGTAGCGCCACGAGTGCAATTGAAAAATGTGTGCTTAATATAAAAAGCTGCCTTCTGACTTGGATGAATGAAAATGAAAATATAAGATTGGCTATGTAGCCAATCTTATATTTTCATATTCATGTTAGAATTTAAAACTAATAAAAAATAGTACTATTACATACAGTAGTTAATTTAGGTATACTAATGTTCTATGTGTTTGTGAGAAATTCATTAATTATTACATAAGGTTGGAGTAAATTTCTATTGATTTACAATTATTTGATTATTTAACACATCTTTTATTACTGTTTAGAAAAACATTGCTATAAATATTTGTAACACAAGGTAAGTACATCGCTGATAAAAAGCCCCTCAGCTGTCAAAAGGTCCCAGCTGATACTGCAGACGGATATATGAAACGCTACAGTCGCCTTTCAACAGTCTCGTCTTTATGTCGCCGAGCAAGACATGATTAAAGTGATCATTTTATTAAGACCCATAGGAATGCACATCTTTCCATCTATATAACCAGTGTATAAAGGGATCAAGTAAACTTGGAAAGGCTATAAAACGTGTTGCTCACAACACCCGCCTGCAGCTACAAACCTCCTTTGTCTGGTGAAAGAAAGTTATTGTCGTTAGCGTTGTGGTGTTATATTTTCAAGTGGTTTTCTTTTGTCTTTTGTCTAAACACTGGGTGTGGAAGTTAGTAGGATATTCATATTTTGTTGTAAAACTTTTTACTCCATCAGGAGTAAAAAATACTTTTAGAATTGAATAATTCGTTATATGTGCTTATTATTTTAATTCAGAGTATGTTTAAAATTGATTTTTTTATATTGGCTTTGTTGAAACATAATCGGTATTTGTGAAATTGTTTGATTTTAGCTTCAAAAGCTATACCATCAAAAGAACAGCTGAAAAGACAAGATTTAAATCGTTTATTAAAAATAAACAACACATACTGTTTAGTTTATTAGTATACAGTATTTTTTTAATTAGCACTCAGATATATTCTTATATTGAATAATGGCTTTTTTAAGCCAACTAAAATTGCGTTATTAATATTTTAAAAAAATAAAGTTATGTAAATATATTCTATTATACTTCCTTTTCCATCAATGATATCTCAGCGTATAATGTGATATAGGCTGAGCTTGTGGCCTGAAACATGTTTTCAAAATACTATATTTATAAATAAATCTTTATTCCTTAACCTTACGACTAGGGAAAAACAGTTTTATGTTTTACGATACGTTACTACGGGGCAAATGTACAATGAGTGCCTCAACTGGATTCATTCAAATTCCAATATTCTGATCGTATTGCTAAAAATAAACCTGTATAGTTAGATTTATATATCCAAAAGTTACTTCAGTTTCAAAAGAAATGATATTACGAACGTGAAAGTCAGTTATACTTAAACATTAGTAAGATAACATTATAAACTTAAATACATCTTCTAATTTTACTTCATTTATTTGATTAAATTTATGATATGATTTATTTTGAAACTAGATTTTCTTTCTAAGAGGAAAATCTTGAACTTAACTTGTCTTTTTTGGAGGAAAATCCTGAACTTTCAAAAATATATTTTGAAAACACTGTAGAAATATGAAAATAATAAAGCGAGGAAGAAATGTGTAGATATATTTTTTTTCAATATCTTCCTTAATAACCCAACCTCCGTTATTCTGATATATTGTTTTAATAATTATAAGGATTCAGTTCGGTTACTTGTGGGACATTACTGTTACTGGGCACGTATTATTACCAACACTCGTACATTCAGCGCCATGTTTACTCATAACACAGGAATAAATACAACCGTATATTGTTATTTTGTTTTGTAATTTCTCTCGCGTTCCGTCCATTTGTCTATATTTACCGTTTCGGAAGGCTATTGCTTCGCTTATATAATTAATATACGTTTGCCCGTAATAAAAAAATAGTTATTAAAAAAGTTATATTATTTTCAAAAATACATAAGTCGTAACATACATATCTTAAATAACAGATTACATTATGAACTAAATGTAACAATAATATTTTTTGTACGCTTTAATAAAAAGCAATGAGTTGTCACCTCAACCATCATATAAATATTTTATTTGATTGTTTCAAGACTTTATAGACACTATATATTTTTTTAAATAATATTCTTAGGTAGGTTTGCTTCATACAGCAAAAAATAATATACAATGCTTGTAATAAAATATACAAAAATTTTAAGTTATAATAATGTTATGGAGGTAGATAACTTTAGTAGGTGTGTGTGTAGGTAAAATATAGTACAACATCCTACCTTCCTTGCTTTAGACCAAGAATTGTAGCAAGTCTTATTTAACTAATCCAATTGACACCGAAATTAATATCTTTCCCTTAAATCGTTTTAGGATACTCGAAAGTGTTGTTTCAGATACTTGGAGACTAAAAAAGGCTTAAAAATGAGACAATATTCTATCCAAAAGTAATTAAAAATATATATGTATTAAATATTTCACAACTGTACAGTACACATTAATCGTAATTTTTATTTATTTATTTATTACTTTTTATTTTTTAATAAAGAGCTGTTGCCTCGACTTCTTTCATTGTGAGTATTTATTGAGAACTAAAGACCGAACTTGTGACTCGGTCTAGATAGGCTTTCCTGGGTGACGCCATTAATGGTCGTGGCTTCGATTTATACATCGGCAATGTAGTCATGATGGAAATGTATAATTGTCTTTTTTAATATGGCATTGTGTGTATTTGTTTACATTTTATTTACCTGGTAATTTAGTGTATTTAAATGATTTCTTATTACAACGTTATTTAATAAAGTTAAAGTTGTTAAAATTATTTCTCAAGAAATGCCACTTCAAAGTACCTAGAACTTAATTTTCTTAGACTTAAATAAAGAATTAAAAGTATGTTATTAAATAAATCTTATTATAGCATTAAAAATTTTTTAGTTGATAGAAATGTGTGGAGTTATCTATGTTATTGACTCATTTGCACAGTTGATATTATAATGTATATTAAAATTCATTTCAACAAGCAACTGTTGAGTTTCTGGCCGTTTCTTATCAGTAGAGCAGTGTTCTAAAGCTTAATATTGGATTGATTACATCGATCTTTTTGTTGTAATATTTGAAAAAAGATAATTTGAATTTAAGAAGTCTTAAGACGGTACTCATAGTTGTAGATTTGAAAGAGTTCTATAGACGTTATAGACTGAACGTTGAGTTTCGTCAGAATATCGTTGTTCGAGTACGCAACTTAATTAGTACATATTTAAGCTACTTCAAGTTAAGGATAACATTTTTTTTCTTGATATTACAATATAATTTATACAGTTTCTATTTATAAATAAACTCTTTACGGATAAATATTGAGTCATTAATAACATGTCCTATATTTTAATTCTATTGACATGTTAGAACGTATTCTCATTTGTATCAACCATCTCTCTGTATCGTGACGTGATCGATGATGAACTGTCGTTGGCAGATGTACATCAATCATACTTTTTACTCCTCATTATCTCAACCCTCGACCATTAGGTTTACTCAGTGAAGTCAAAAGCATTAAAAGATTTGTGCCAGATATGATATTGACAGATGAACTCTTCATCCATTAGCAGATGTAAAGATGATCTACATCGAAGCTTAATACTTTAAGAATCAAATATATTATTCCATAACTTATTCACTAGTAAGATATTAGTATAGCATGGGTCACTAGACTCATACAACATACTAATGTTATATGACGGTTTAACTGTAGGTAGCCAATGTGATTTGCCGGCTTGTTGGTTTAGTAATTTAGTGGTTAGTTCATTATCTACTGTTCACCAAATTGGCTTCATTTTATTTTTACATGATAAAGTTGTTGTGATTATTTATTGAATGTATTTTATAAGTATATCTTTGGATTTCAGTCAACATGTACATGTTAACAGGTGAGATATACGATTATGTTAATAAACTTTGAGCATTAAAGAGCTAGTAATGCCGTGGTTAGTTATTCTAATCATCTGAGTTTCATATTTATTTTTTAAATGATATTGAGTTGACTTTATTGACCAAATTTTTTGGACCAAGATACTTAAAGGAAGTATCTTGTGTTATTTTCAAAACAATGTAAATCTTTCAGCAATAAAAACCTTTGATATTGACTATTTTATCCAGCCAGCTCATCAGAGATAAGGGGATATGATATCCAAACGGTTCAAAGAAAAATATCCACAAATTGTTTTTCTATATCTGGCTCCGTTATTTAAGATTTTTTTTAAGAATAAAAATAAGTGGTACATATTATGGAATACGCCCAGTAATAACAGTAAAAAATCCCTGTGATAGATATATAGGTAGTGTTATATCAATTATCAATATATATAATTTAATATAATAAAATTACATTTTATGTTAAAGTTACGGTTGAATAAGTAATATTTATTTTTATTAAAACGATACAGATTATTTAGTTTAGTTATTCAATAAAATACTTTAGTTTTACACAATACCGATTTACGAACAAGATCATTAAATATTTTACACTGAACAGAACTTCGTGCACCGGAACAGTGCGGTCTCAATAAATAAAATTTATGAATACCAGTGCTTACACACGGTTACCTTCATTCAGAATGTTTATTACAAGGAGACTAAAATAATCTCATACAATAGATCTAGACTTTGTTTGTACTGTTTGACTGTGTGTAAGGTTTTATTGTCTTTATTAGTTACTTTTGATTTTTGTTTGGTATATCCTTTTGTTTTCGTTATATTTTGAAAGAAAGTCAAAACTACTATTTAAAGAATAACTGCAACTTACATTACACTAAGTAAGTTGGTTGCAGTTATTCTTTTATTAGTAGTTTTGACTTCCTCAAACTGAGGAATACTAATATGGTCAATTTATATATACTATAATAATCCCCACTGATAGTCCTTATTAAAGTCTAAATATACTTGAAGTAAATCTAATATGATTATTAGTTGGTTATCAAATTATGCCTTGCAGTAATACTTATACAACATAACTCTTAATTTAGGAGGATTTAATAAGGAGTTTCATTTTACATGTGTTAATTCTCTTATTCATCCTTAAACGCATCATTTTTTTATGCTCAATTTAGTTGTAATTTTCTGTTCAGGAATATATTTCGAAAACCATTTTTTCTGCTATGAGCTTTACAAAATTGAAGTCTAGGTATTATTTTATTGAAAAACTAAACTGCTAAAGATAAATAATGAAATAATAATATTTATTCCTAATTATATATAAAAAGAATTGATTGAATACATTTACACATTAATTACATATTTCACACACTTCATAGTCCATAAGATTATTCTTCCCAAAACTAATGACTGTAATCATCTTAGCACAATTATCTTAATGTTTCCTGAAGGTTTGTTTAAAAAGTTACCTTGTAACTGAGTTTGCTCTTCCTATGTTCGAGATCTTAATATCAATACCAATTTTTAACTTCAGATAAGCATAATTATTGTGATAGCACAGGGAAGCACAGGGAGTAATACTTAAAATTTAGTTTTTATTTACGAAGATGTAGGCAAATGGATACAATAACAATTGATTATGTTCAAACTGAGAGCCTTCGACGCTATTTTTAATTATTTTTTTATGATATATTTACGTGAAATGTAAAAATTATCTTAATTCCATTTAAATATATGTAACAAATATTATATGCCTAAATAAGTTTCTGAACAATTTCAAAGTGTGTTACACGACGTTTGCGAATATACAAATATACTACACCCAGAACCATAAAATAATATTTATATCTTTATATCATAATAAATCATTTCGTGTATTGAACCGGAGTTAATGTAAAGCTTCGCTCATAAATTTTAGTTGAATAAGTAAAAACCGGTTTCAAGCGGTTGTTTAATAAGGGGATATTTAGTTTAAAAAATAAAATATTGGTTTATTTTATTTAGCTGCAACCTAATTAGCTTCTTACAATTTTTTCAACTTTACTTTTTCTAAGCAAAGCGATGTCAGAAAATGAATATATTCGATGTAGACAGAATAAAGGAGCCTGAATGTTAAATTTATAAATTATACGAACTTGATGAAGTAGGGTACAAAAATTATATTTTTTCTTATTTAAATAACTTTTGTGTCATTTCGATCAAATATAATCTGATATTGTTTTTTCAGTTAACTTATTCAGCTCTTGAAATTAAATAAATAAACTTTCACTTTTTCTAATAACAACAAACGCTTACAAATAAGATAATATTCTATATTACTATATTGTTATACGATAACGGTAATTATTACGAGAGATATTACGTTATTAAATAAAACAAATTTTTACTATTATAAAATTTTATAATTTTAATATTTATATATATATTGAAAGTAGTAATACTAATTTTGTGAAATTTTAAAAGCAGTGTTCCATAAATCTGTCTGACTATCTTTCATAATGAGCTTTTTATATTATTTCTCACACACAGTTTAACTTACTGTTTGTAATCTAAAAATACTTTAAGTTTAGAACATCTATCAACACATAGAAGTTATTATTACTAAATAAGTTATATCAAAGAACTAATGTACCAGGTGCATTGTTCCTTGTATAGTAATTAAGGCGGGCTTTGTCAGGTATTGGCAACAAATACTAGTTAAGTTGCCAACTTAAAGTTATTTAGTATAAGATACCTTACATATGAACACTTTACTGTATTAATAATTTACTTTATAAAGCACTTTGGCTCGATGTGTATTATATATTAAGAAGTCTGATATTTAATTCCTCCCGTTTCTTAATGGAATACATCGTCCAATAAACGTAACATTAATTATTGCGATTTAATTTACAATGACACTTATAAATCTTATAAAGTATATTTAAACTATTGTAAGTCATTGACAGATTATAAGTATTCATATTGTATTGAAAAAATTATTGTGTACGTTTCGTTACTTACATTTAAAACCTGAGCTATTTTTATATACTTATTTAGATGTTAATGATATACTCTTACTTAATAAAAGAATCTAACAAATAAATTAAATTTAATATTCAAATTTTATTTTTTTGTAGATACCTTTTCACTACGTAATGATTTTCAAAAGATTTAATTTAATCCCCGGTTTATTCTTTCTCAATTATATTTTAAACCGAGGTAACATTTAGTTTGAAATAAATAACAAATGCAAAACAGATAAATGAGCGGGATGGTATTAGAAAGATTATAGGTTAGTTTTTTGCCCTTTCGCCATTTCTTATACATGTTAGGTAAATATTTATGACCTCTGTGACGCCCCCTAAAACGTGTTTTCTTCGTTTAAACTTTTTTTTACCAAGTTTTATCAATCGCTATTCTTTTAAATCGAAAACCAACATTCACGTTCATATTTATAATATAAAGAATCTGATTATCCAAGAGACTATTCTCATATATATATTAAAGACATTATGATATGAAATGTTTTCCATCAAGAATACGATATTATTTATAATACATAAACAGATGGATATTATTGTTCAATTTACACTAAACCAACTAATAATAACGGAGATAGATAAATGTATTGTAATTCTTTTGGCAAATAAACTGATATTTATTGTTCCGTCAGCGATGACACTCGCCATAATGAAAGTTACGAAATTTCATTGCCTAATAAATCGCAATTTTCCATTAACTTAATAATATATTTATTATTTCTTCGAAATATAAGACAATTAACAGAAATTTATCATATTTTTTATAGCTTATAGTATTTATTTTATCTTCTTAAATAATTGCATGAATCTATATGAGGGTTTTAATATAAAGTATAATAAAATAACATAAGGATGTACCACTTAATGGTGGTACATCCTTTTTCTATAGAAATACAATTTTAAAAAGTAATAACCTAATTAATTAGTTTTCAGTTAATCTATAATATGATATGTTTTGTATAATATTAAATCTTTAATATACAAATAAAAATGTAAATTTTCCGGTTTTGGAGAAACCATAAATTGTCTTACCTTAATAATAGTGGTATCTACATAGACAAATTTATAGTCCGAAAATAAAAAAATAAATTAGAGATTAAACGTATAAAAACATTAAGACCCTGTGGTCTACCTCAACCTGTGTTGAGGACTGAAACTAATGTGACAGTGTTGGAAATAAAATCTACGGAGAAATAAAATCAGACCATCACAATTACCAAAGTTCATCAAATGAAAAAGAACTCTAAAATTAAGTTCGTCTCAAAATCGACTTAAAATGTACTTATTATAGTCCTTAGTATAATTTGTATGTGTGTATATAAACGAAAATGACCAACTAGAGATACATAAAAAGTGAATGTATTAGAAGTGGAGTTAATTTAAGAGGATGTCAAGTATTGTAGACATATAAACATTTAAATCTAAAAACAAAACCCAGTTTTGCAAACATACATACAAAATTAATATATATCCAATTTATTTTTTTTATTAATAGAGATGAAAATGAATTATTAATAAAACAAATGACCTTTTTATCTACCTACTTAAATATTCGGGGACAGCTAATGAACTGTCAATTCCTGCAAAAATAATCTGCTATAATTTAACTAATAACTCGTGTTATGTCATGTGTACTTTGCTAGTGAAATAATATAATAAGTAATTAAAAATAAGACGAAATAATATTTAATGAATAATAGAAACATGCATATACTAATTAATGTTTAATATTTTCATTTTAATCATTAATATCTGTAAAAACTTTTATATTATCTTATATTTCTAGAGCCTATTTTTCTCATTGTATTTTTTCCGTAAAACAAACTTGACGAGATATAGGAATAAATAACAAGCGAGGTCCTTATTTATAGCATTTGGTATAACATAAAAGCGATTTACTCATTCCTTTTTTTTAATGGGAATATTTGGTTATTTTATATATTTAAGCAGTATTTTTTTCTATCCATACCTTCCTGTGACTCGTCATCTCTGTACGCACTACCTTCTTCACCATATCGTCTTTCACGCAATCCATCCATATTTTCTTCAGCCGTCCTCTAACTGTCCATCCCTCGAACCAACATATCAACTTTTATTATTGTTGTGTAAAATTAAATTTCATTCTGGTTATTATGATTAGATTATAAACATTAATTTACGTGATTTTTTTACTTGAATACAAAAAGAGAGTAAGAAATATTTTAATGAATATATATGTTTCTGTAAGTTTAATATTAACTTAACATTATTATTCACCTTCACGCCATATCCCTTGCGGGGTAGCCAGAGACGACGGAGCGCCAAACGCTACGGTCTCTGCATACCTCTTTCGCCTCGGCCACAGACATCAACTTCTTCATACATGCCCTCCGGGGGGTCCTCATGCTTTTTACGTGACCTTCCTCCAATATCGTAGCTACTGTATTTTCGAAGGTCACTCGAGGCCTCCCCCTGTCTCTCTTACCGCTCACTTTTCCCATATAAATCTTTTTTACCACTCTTTCATCACTCATTCTTTCAACGTGCCCAAACCACCTGAGCACGTTCTTCTTCATTCTCACCGTGACATCTTCGCTAGTACCTGCCATTCTGTGGATCTCTTCATTGCGGATTCGATCAGCTAGACTGACTCCGCATATTCTGCGAAGAGATCGCATCTCCACAGCATTCATCTTTCTTACATTCTTCTTCTGTGTTACCCACGTTTGGCTGCCGTATAACAGCGTCGGTAGCAAAACTGCATTGTGTACAGCCAAACGTGCAGCTATACTGACGTTTTGCCGTCTCAACAATGCAGTCAAAGCACCATTGACTCTGTTACCAGCAGCAATACGCCTTTCCACATCCATATCGTATCTTCCGTCTCTGCTAAACATACTTCCCAAATATATCACTTCATTTACTTGTTCTATTATCTTATCATTCACGTTGATCTTACATTCTGTTCTTTCTTCATTTCTTTCAAATATCAGAACCTTCGTCTTATCTACATTCAGGTTAAGACCATTAATTTCACACCCATCTTTCAGAGTGGTGACCAATGCCTGCAAATTGCATTCTGATGATGCAATGAGCACTGCATCATCTGCATATAGTAAGCAATTGACCTTAAGGTCACCTACTTTCACTCCCATGTCACTATCTTTCACTCCTTGGAGACAACTATCCAAATACAAATTGAACAACCAAGCTGACATAGCGCAACCTTGCTTAACACCCGATTGGATGTCAAACCAGGGCAGTATCTCCCATAACTTCTTTCTCACAACCCTGTCAAACGCCTTTTCCAAATCCACAAAAGCACAGAAAACCTTTTGGTTTAGGGCCAAAAAAATTGTAAGTGGAATTAAATAAAACTAAATTTTCCAATAATAGGATTCTAGAATCAAAACTAGGTTTGAACTATACATAAATTATAATAGTAAAATTTTTATTGAAAATAATATATAAACGTAGAATTAAAGTTAGGAATCAAATCATAACAAAGATAATTTTTTACTGAATTTTCTGTTGACTTTATGTTGTACAAGAGTATGTCAGTCTCATTAAAAAAAAATACTTAACATATATATTTATTCTGTATGTATAAAATTATTAAACTTATATTTTTGTTGAAATTCTTTGCAAGTCATCTGTAACTTAGGCCACAATCTATGATCCGTTATCAAAAAATAATTATGAACTCTTTGGTTTATAATTATTTACTTTTGTCTAATTTTGAATACTAGAAATCGTACAATTCATACACTTTTATATAAAAAACTATAATTTAGAATATATAAATACTTTGTCAGCTAAATAGGTATATTTTTATTTCTTTATATTGTACATATGTTAATTCATTTGCCATTTTTCTTTCTAATAATTGACGTACTATAATTTTAAGATTCTCAAAGGAATAAAAGTGATATCTTTGATAGTTATTAAATATTAACCATTTATTAATTTTATTAACATTTATTTACAATAGACTTTTCTATATATAAAAATACTGAACTACTATATTGTGATGGTAAACTTTCTTGATTCGTTAAAGAAGTCACATTTTCAAATAAATTCTGCAATAATATATTAAAAAGTTGTTTATTTCTACACAAAGTATATGCAGTCATCATTGCAGTGGTCGTATATCAATACATTACACTATTAAAAACCAGTTTATATTATTGATCCATGGCCTCCAATGTCGTTAACCACTCCATAGAGACATCGTACAATCAATTCCAATTTATTCCTAAAGGAATTTCATCTCTACTTACGAAATTTTACTTACCATTGTATAAATAAAATAAAGTCAACATTACAGCTTATTATTCATCTAGATAGTCACCTAAATATTAAGTGTATATAAAATATATCACGGGATGTAACAGAGGTATGAATACTCACATTAGGTTCGGTCAAATTAAATAACAACCTAAAAAAATGAAAATTGCGTTCATACTCCGTCTCAGAAACAATTAATTAACTATTCGTAATACTAGATGTATATTCTAGTTACTGATGAACTGACGGCGGTTACAAAAATAATTGAGCAAGAACACATACAGGGTTCATTAAAGTTCCGACTTCACACACATCATTTTGCGACGGAACAATTTTACTTGTACTGCTTACTGTTGGAACCTTCGGTAATGTCACAGTATTTGATGCTCTAAACACGAGTTTTTTTAATAAACTAGAATAATGTTAACAATATTAGTTCGTCAGTATTGTATATCAATAAAGCTACAAATTTATACAGTTTACTTTTATTGATTAAAGTAACGTGAAGTTAATGTAAATAAAAACATTTATGCAAGCAAAGCAACTATTAACGAAGTAACTTGAGAATTAATTGTCAAGCATGTTAAACCTGATATTAAAAAGTAATACCGGGAATACATGTTACGAAACATCTTTCAGAATTCTAATTCTTAGGGAGGGTGGAAGCGGTAAATGCGAGATTTTCAACAAAACAAATTACATCTGAAACTTGTGTCACTGTGACGTCATCCGTGACTTATACATGATTAATATTTTATAATATCAGATGAAAAGACCTAATGTCTTAAATGACTTCATAAGATTTAATTATTTATTATTCTGAATTTTAATTTTCTGAAATAATGTTGACTTGTTTGATATTTTATATAGAAAGTGAAACTTATATAAGGTGGCTAGTCTATACATATACTAATCTTTCTTCTTATCAGCTGATATGATGTTTAAATTTGATATTATTTCTATTTTCAAGGGCACATAAATATAGTATAATAAGGTTGTTAAGTTTCGTCGTCTTTATGTGCTTTATAGATGATGGCATAAGATATAATTTCGACAGAACACATAAAAAAAATTCATATCATTGCATATTCTACTACATATAAGTTAGAATTTAATAAAAAGGTTATCTAAAATAATCTAGAGTCGGGTAGTGGCTAAGTGGCGCATATTTATACCAGGTCGGTTTGTATACGCACTCCACAGTTATTTGCGTCACGTTTAATAAAACGCAAATTGTATCAAAAGGGTCGTTTCTATTTCGGTTGTTAGTTGCAAATCCAACACATTTGACAAATCTTTCACCATTACTGGTGTACAATTTTGTTCTGTTCAATTATAGTTGGAATCGTCCCATTTTTTACAAAGAACAACGAGCATGACATTTATTACTATTTTTTAAAACAACCTCCATAAATGTAATAAAATATATAAAACTACCAGATGATATGATATGATGATATGATGATATATGATAATATAGTTTACTACAATGTGATATATCAAAAACAATAGTCACAGCAACGCGTGACCGGGTCTGCTAGTATTTTATAAAGAAAGCAGTAACAATTTTGACAACCGAATAAATATTCTAAACCAAGGCGGTCCCTTTTCCTGTTTCATCTATCAAGATGACCACAAATCCTTACATTACCTGATCCCGTGGTATAACCCTGAGTTGTATTCGTACTAATATAAATCTTATTCTTAGTTCATAAGTCTGATAGTGCTTTAAACGTGCTGAGGTTATAGGAGGTTGGATAATGATAATGCGAAAGCCTACTTTTTTTCACAAATTTCTATCCTCTAAAATCCTTGCTTAATTTCGACAGTTTACGATAAAATACTTTTTTAATCCGGATTAAAAAATATAAATACAAGTAGGTCCATTTAATAATAGTTCATTTTTTAAGATCAAAATTTTCAGTTCTTATGCTTTTATTGATTTAAAATTTGTATTGTTTTATTTCATTTGTTGTTTTCATATTTGCTAGTAGATATAACGTTAAAAAGCCAAAATTTTTGGTCAATTTTTTTTAAAGCTTTTCACCATTATAACCAATCACCACCCAAAGTTGAATTACTTATACTTATTTATTTCTTTTTTTTTGCCTAAAATTCTGAAAGCATTCTCTGCTATAAAATATAATAGTGAGAAAGGTATTGGACACGCGGTTAGAGTAATGTTTTGTTATGTTTTAAAATTTTAAATTATTAGGCTTTATTTATAGTAATGTAGAAAGAAATGGCTATAAATATTTGTAAGTACATCACTTATAAAAAACGCATAATTATCAAAATTACCAGCTGAAAACTGCAGACGGATATATGACACGCTGCTGTCCTTTTTGAACAGTCTCGTATTTTATGTCGCCGAGCAATACATTAGTAAAGTCACCATTTTATTAAGACCCATGGGAATGCACATGTTTCTCTATATAACTCCAGTATATAACGTGATCACCTAACCTTGGAGAGGCTATAAAGCGTGTTACTCAAGATACCTGCAGCTACGGATCTCCTTTATCTGATGAAGTAAAAAGGGAGCGATTATTTAGCACGTGTTATATTTTGAAGTGGTAAGTGTTCTTTGTCTTTTATCTACGGCGAGTGTCAAAGTAAAGACAATATTCATAATATATTCTCAAAACTTTTTACTCCACCGGGAATAACGTTACTGGAACATTTTTAGAATTGTAAATCCTCTGACATGCTTAATTCGTTATATATGCTGATTATATATGTCCAGAATATGTTTCAAAGCTAAATTTTTATACTGGGTTTATTTTTATCTTCAAAAGCTGAAGTTTCTTTTCGTTGAAACGTGTTCGCTATTTGTGATTTTTTTAAAGAAATTTATCTAATAGACGCGTTCTATTATCATATTCTTTTAAAGGACACTTGATTTTTATTCTACATTCAGTTTCACCTAGCTTTGGTCTTTTTAAATTAAACAAAACCATACGCGTTAAAAGTTAAAAACTGCAAAATATGCCCAAAGCGGAACATGTGCATGTGTGAATATGCTCTTGAAAAATGCGAGATAAATGAAACAAAATTCAATTTACCTTACGACTTCCTTATTTCCCTACTATGGTAAGAGTTTCATTATAATTTTATTTTAATTTTATGACATTTAGAATAAATGCAAAACTTTCAAAAGGTATAAAATGTTTTTGATAGTATTTCGGTAAAGTAAATATAAACTGAATGTACGCATGTTATATATATATATATATATATATATATATATATATATATATAAATTATAAATATTATCTTAGTAATCTGGCTTGCCCTCACAGACAGTTAAACAATAAAATAAATAAAACAACATACAAAGCTGTTACGGAAGCGGTTCTGGAAATCGGATTAGACACGGGAAGTGAGTCCGGACCGTTTATAATAAACATATTAAATAACATTCTACTATTTTATAAGGTTTTTGTATTAATACTACGTTTTGTTGGCGACTTTTTCCATATGGAACACTTAAAAGCTATTTCTAAGTTTGTATTAAACTAGTGTATAGAAACAGAATAAAAGATTTACAACGTGAAAAGTATTTGTGAATGAAGTATTTATAGTCTAAAAATTGAAAATAAAAAAATAGATTAAACCTACATATACGAAACTCTAAGACCGCAGATGTAAGACTGAAATTAATGTGACAGCGTTGGAAATAAAATGTCCGGAGTACTAAAATCCACCACAATTAACTAACAGCCGTATTACGTAATGCGTAGTAAAAAATATAACTTGTATTGCTAATTGAGATGTTATATTTATTTATGAAAAAAATATTGTCTGATATATTATAATATTATTTATATTATATAATAAATGAATACTTTCTGCTGAACAGATTGAGAATTTGAACTAAATATGTTTTAATCTGTTTACATATATTCTAATTCCTTGTAATAGAGGATCTTTTTATTTCATATAGATAAAAAACATAATCTCAGAAGTATAAAATGATTTGGAGAGTGAATATAAAAATATATACTAACTGTACTATTAAATATATTAAACTTTTTAAAATTCTATTTTAACTATCAAATGTCTAATGATCGGTATAATTGGTGTCACAAATAAAAGATACTTGAAACCTTGTTGAATCATTAAGATTCAATCTCTGGATCGTTCGTTTCAAATAACATTACAATTAAAGTACAGATTACTTTACAAATCGACGATTGGATTGTTATCAATATTTATGAAAGTGCAATTAAGAATCAGATGGCATAATAAAGAATGTATATTTGTTTTGTGTTTGTTGTCAAAATGTTTGTAAGGGTGTCATTGATAATGGTACATGTAATGAGAGGGATGAATTAATATTAGTTGCTTACGGTGTTTTGGATACTTTCAAGGATATTTTCTCTTACATTTGATTTATTATGTTTAACCGAACTCAATACTGAGATACATATAACGAACCTGCATTGTTTTTTTATTTAAATTTTAGATCTATTACTGTTTGTTACTTTTATATAACTTATTTTCTTTTTTTTTACAGATATGACAATTTCTTGGTAGATTTTTTTTCTTCTGCTTTTCAATACTTTGGAACCATCTTATTACAGGTCATGATATCTCTTAATGCTGTACGAGTTATAAATATTTTTTTACAAAAATATTTATAGTTATTTAGTTTGATATGAAGTATAAGATTAACGTGATGTTGTTAATCTTACGATATAGAAATGTCTATAATAAAAGTAACAATACATACATGTGACGGCTACGGAATAATAAAAGAATATAACCGTGAATAAACACTTACTACATTTTCAATAACACCACAGCATAAATCATAAAAACAATGTTAGAGAGACTTCTGAGAATTCTGATGAAGGACTATGCAACATATTAATATAGCGGTATTATATCATAAAACGAAACATCGATTTACAACTCTATCGTGACGGAATATGGACCATTATAGATTGTATATAGAGAGTTATTATTTGTTACTCGATATCTTTATAAGGTCACAAACAAGAGGTTCTGTAAGGCGCTATACATAATATGATCAAACTATCATATCATAGCTTTTAGAATAGGTTATATTTTATTTACAAATGCATTTCATCATATAGTACATTCAAAGAATCCAAAATGATGAATATTCATGAAGAATAAGCTTATTAAATTGTAGTACAATTTTATCTGTTTCTATTTTTATTTAAAACCCATAATTATGTAAGGACCTCGTTAACAAAATTCCGTAAATTGTAAAATACTTCAAAATATCACAAAATTATTCGGTTTGAAAAAGTGTAATGGCGGCCATAATAAATATTCCACGGCATTGTTTCGACAAATTGCTACCGAGAAATTTAATATAAATCTAGGGGTGAAATGGGATATCCTCTTATTCGTGGGCTAAAGATGATCATTCTTGTTTCTATGCACTATTTTTTAAACTGTCGTCGGAAGACTTATAAAAAAGTTGATAATTTAATTTGGACATTAAAAGTTCCAGTGACACGTTTTGTCACAGTTTGTAAACATATGTTTGTTCACAGTTAAATAATTCAGGCTTCATTTATGTTACTTTGCATTTGATAAATACAAGTGATAGTCTTGATAATCAAATTGCAGGTAACGGTAAGTGCTATTCGTTAAAAAAAAATAAAGGAGTAAAATCAGAATGAGAACTATTGATTCAAATTAAATTAGTGTATTTAATATATGATAGAAACTGTTTTTCCTAGCCAAGAACAAAATATTTAATAAAAATACTTTGTGGATCGCCTCAGGGAAGGACCTAATCGTAAGTCTATTTGGAGTATTAAGCAAATAATATCTTTATTTTTTATTTTGTATAAAATACACCTTACATTTTTATTACTGATTGTATTTTTAAGTAACATAAAATATTTTGACAAGAGATTGTAATATTACTGTTTTAATTTACAGGACACGTAAGAAATACTAAAAGGTGTATTTTTTATATTCCGAATTGATAGTTGTTTAATTATTCTTGAAAATAATCCAAATATCTTAAAAGTATTTAAGATATTAAATAAAAAATCTATTAAAAATCTATTAAATCTATTAAATTAAAAATAAAAATAAATTTATATAATAAAAAATTTATAAAGTATAAAATCTGTGTGATAAAAACAACCCCATGCAATAAAAGCGTTTTAGTGCCTCTTATATTACACTTAACAGAGGTTATTTTACTAGAGTTAGTGGCAATTTGTTTTATCTCAGGTCAGGCTTAAAAAATATTCCCTCTGATCGATAAGTGAAAGTCTTGAGATAAATCTGTAGATTAATGAAGTGTTTTCTATAATATAAGATCACTTTGATGTACCAAGGTTATATATTATACGCTACTTATCTATAGCTATATAAATTTGTAAGTTTTGTCGACACTTTTTTCTTTGCAATTTTGTCTTTTTCCATTCAATATTTGTCTGACCGTCTGTATATCTAAAGAGAGAGATAATCACTATCAGTAGAAAATTTCAAAAACCATCGACCTAGCATGCGGGTAAACCGCTTCAAAAATTTTGAATAAAAATTAATCATTATAAAAACAACACTTATAAAAATATCAAATAGCATTTTATTTGGGTGTAAGAGAACTAATGCTCTGTTCTTTTTGTTTTATCGTGAAGTACCCTTCAAGTCTACAAAATGAGAAGATATTTGTAGTATTTTTTTTTATAATAAAAAATAACTTCAAATATATAATAATATCTCTTTTTCAAGAACTTAATTTTTTTTTAAATAAATAAACGTTATCTTTTTTTGATATTAGTAGGTTTTACAAACACATGTACACGTAACCATACAAACACAACTCTAATAATGTTAGACGCTTCAAACATTATGTGCATTTGTAAAATATCACAAAAATGTATTATTTAGTACGTTATAAACTCAAATATTTTAAATGTAAAGTAAAATAAAACCCCGAAAAGTAATGAAAAATAAATATTGATGGCGCCGTTGCTTTAAATAAGAAATATGACACAGTGCGTGTTTTTAGAGAGATATCTTTTTAACAAAATGGAGGACGCGACAAAACATTGTACATAAGCATAGACCAAAGTATAAAGGAACCTGTAGTAACGACAGTCTGGGTTATTTTATACTCATTTCGATGTAAATTCGAGGGTTATTGTGGTGTTTAGCTCCGAGTAAATATAGCACGAGGGTTTTGATTACAATTTATTTAATGCCTGAGTTTTGAGATAGGTTCTGCCAATTTTAATAACCAGTTAAAACTTGGCGCATACAAGTAATAGAGGAAAGTTTAGAATCTTGTTGAGAAGTAGACAGTAGACAACATTATCTCAGGTTACTCAACAAAATTCACTTGTTCTATAGCAATTATATTAATGTTTTAGAAAAACATGCTTATGTATTTCTACATAAGACATCGCTTAATTTCTTTATATAATATAGTAATTTAAATTAACATAATTTTCAAATTAACCTCGCGTATTTTGGTTGCATTTTAATTTTAATCCGACGTTACAAAGGTTCTGGAGTAAACGTGATCATGTCTGTAAGTTAATTTATTAGTTATATTAAATAAATTCATTAAACAGTATTTTGTAAATAGGTACATTTCGTGAAAATCTAAGAAAACATTACTCGCGTAACAATAATTACTACCATTAAAGTTACATTAATAAAATCATAACAATAATTGAAATAATGATTGTATAATTATGAATTTAGAATAAAAATAAATTTTATGAGAATACCTAATAAAAAATTTTACTATACTAGTTATTGCCCGCAGCTATGACCATTTAAAATAAAAAAGGGCGTTCGAAGAATTTAAAACATATGTACTATGAAACTGACTAGTGAAATGTACTAAAATCTGTACGCTTGGTATATTTCTCTCCTGATCTGGCTTGGCCTAGCCTGGCTTGGCACAGAATTCTCTTAAATTTAAATTCACACCTTAGGAGATAAAGAGATTTTCTGTAATAGTAAAAAATAATAAAAATTAAATTATTATTATTATCATTTTACCGTAATTTATACAAAAAATTGTACATAATGTAATACTTCCAGAGCGTATTTTTCTCACTTTACATTTTCCGCAAAACAAACTTGACGAGGACATAGGAATGCCAGATGCTGTCCTTCTTTGTAACATGGTATAATTTATGAGCGGTTTACTAATTCCTTTTTTATAAGGGATTTATCTTGGAGAAAAAGACTTGCACGTTTGTAACTAATTGATTTCATTCTACTTTATTTCACATATCTGTGTATATTGATATATACTGGTTACAAATTTATATTGTTAACAATAATTTCTTTTTCTCCACATTATGATTATACAATAGTTATTATTTTTGTTTAAAATTTATTATTATTGATATTAATATACTTACTTTATAAAGATTTACTTGCGTGATTTAATTTGCAACTATAACTTGTTTTACAACGACAATGAGTGCTAAATAAATGAATTAATAAATTAATTTGTATATAAAAATGCACTGTATAAAAGTTATTTAGTTACAAAATACGTGTTTTATTTAAATAGTCTAAATAAGTTATTTAAACAGCTAATGTCATGAATTAAGAATATTTAATCAGCCGATATAAGTTGTTATTTCTATCTTCAAAAATGAATACTAACTTAATATTGTAAGTAGAATCAAATAAGTATACGATGTTTCAAATCAAACTTTTCTCTTATCATTTATTCTCGGTTTATTTTAAATATTTTAAAATATATACTACACAATTCATGCACTATTATATGAAATAATACAATTAAAAAAATATAAATACTTTGTAAAAACAATAATAATGTATTTTTTTATCGAAATTTACTTTATGTTTTACAGATGTTGTTACCTTTTTTATACTCTATTCATAAGTTTATTATAAGAAATAGAAAGAATTGTTGCATCTTCGTTCGTATTCATATTTAAGATTTATATTCAAGATTTCTGATTAACAAAGGATATATAACAAAAAAAATATTTTGTTATAATATAGTCGGACTTTATTGATTTGTCTATAAAATAAGATTTTTTTAAATAAATTTCTTTGTTATTTTTACAATATTATATAAAACTTTTGTTCGTTTGTTTGAATATATAGTATAAGAGATTATTATTTCAGTGGTTTAATAATTTGATAGTTACTAACGACTAGTTTAAATTACTCGTATTAGTCTATGGGCTCGGAGATCGTTACCCATCCAATAGAAACATGGCATAATCAATTTTAATTTTCTCTTTAAGAAATCGAACTTACCACTATAGCAATAAAATCCATTTATTAAAAAATAAGACTTTAGTCATTTTAATCTTATATGGATATGCTAGCCCCATCTTATAATAAATATATAAACACTTATTACGGTCTGTCCAAAATAATAAGAAATAATCTGAAAAAATATTTTCCATAGAGCCGTTTTTATAACGAAAATACATGAATAAAAAGTGAAGGGAACCGACTGGGTCATAAAATATCGTTATGCGTTTGACCTCCATCTCTTTGATCTAACTTTACAACACTGCAGGACGGTAATACTCTTATTCTGTAATAATATGTGATACAACATCTTTGGATTAATATAATAACATATATGTTAAATAAATAACTATTATTTTTAGATAGATATCTATATATTAATTTTAATATTAGGACTACAAGGTTACAAGTTCTTAAGAATTGATAGTCCAATTACAAAACACAAAAAAATAAAACATTAATAATTGCCTATAAACTCCATTTCAGAAACAATTACACAATTTATAAAAAGAGATGTTGGTCTCATTAAAACTGACAACGGTTACAAAAATAATTAAGCAAGAACCCATACATGGTTCATTAAAATTCTGACAGTGTTCAATTTTCGCCCGGAACTTGTACTACTTAATCTTGAAACTCTCGGTAATGAAACTGTATTTGATGTTCTAAATACGAGTTTTTCTACAATGTACTATAACAATGTAAACAATGTTACGCATGGTTCTCAGCATTTTATATCAACCAAACTAAAAATTTGTTAAGAGCAATTGTTTAAACTAGCGTGATGCGAATGTAAGAAAAAATTTTTAATAATGCAATACAATTTTGATGCAAAGAAATTATGAACAAATCAACGGGAGAATTAATTGATAAAACATGTTAAATCTTATATTAAACAGTATTACCGGGAATGCATATTAAGAAACTTCTTCTAGAATGCTAACAAAGGAAGCGTTGGAGCGACAAACGAGAAAATTTCAACAAAACAAATTACCGCTGAAACTTGTGTCACTGTGACGTCAGCCATGACTTACATATGATTATTGTTTTACATTTGTAGCTGAAATTGTTTTTTGTTGACAATGTTAGTCTAATTCTTTACTGATTGGAATTATTTTTAATTGTTAAATACAATTTTAAAGTTACCTTCTGCATTAAATATAGGAGATAATGTTGGCTAACACGTAGTTATTGAATTATAATCAGTGGTAGACCATAACATCGGGTCGTCGGCAAGGTTACCACCCATCGAACAAAGTCGTGCCGCAAAGCGACCTAGTCGTGTTCCGGCACGTTGTGCGATGAAGCCGTCTATATGGGAAATGGGTCTGAACAGTTGCGTTGCGTTGGCGAACCGGTTTGGCGTTGAGTTGGTGCTTGTTGTGTCGGGTGCCTAGTCGAGGAGGGTAGCGGGATCCGAAGCAACGGCTTTCCGCTGGCCGCCCGCAGATTGGGGGCCCAATTAGTGGGTCAGCCACCCACGAAAGGCTGCCCCGCCAGCTGCGTAAAATCCCAGGGTGGCTCCATCGTGCTGGTTGGCGACCAGACGAGGAGGCCCGATGGCGATCCCTGGGGGGGTTCGGGCGTCCCCGCAGTCTCCTGACTAGCCTCCCAGTGGCATGACAACACCAATTTCGGCGCCGGGTTTGATACGTACCGCCTCGTTCAACTGTCATTTCTCATCCTATTCACTCTTTTATTTTTTATATTTTTAATGAAAAGGTCCAATAAGAAGATCAAGTTTTCACAGCGGTTGCACTCCTCCTCATTTAAAGTGCACCTCACTAACATCAGAGGTTTGCACTCTAATCTCTTACCTGTCCACCACCACCTCGAGACAGAGCAACCGCACTTGCTCTTTTTGACGGAGACGCAGATACAATGTCCTTTGAGCGCTGCGTACCTGGATCATCCCGGTTACTCGTTAGAGCACAACTTTCGCTCACGTGCCGGGGTCTGTGTGTACGCACGGAACGACCTCTGTATCCTGCGTCTCCGTCACCTTGAAGACCCCACGTTTTCTTCTTTATGGATTTTAGTAGACACAGGAAACGAAAAAATCCTGTATTCCTGTGTCTACCGTTCTGATCAGCGGTGATCAGGAGACAACTAGATTATTTGAGTATCTCGGTGAGGCTGCTGATATGGCTCTGCATCAGTACCCTTCAGTGCAGCTCGTCTTTCTGGGGGACTTTAATGCCTGTCATCAGGACTGGCTGTTCCCGTACCAGAAGACCGACCATGCTGGAAGAGAAGCGCGGAACTTTGCGTTGTCCTTCGACCTCTTTCAGCTGGTGAGGCAAGCGACGAGGGTACCAGATGTAGTAGGCCATACAGCCAATTGCCTGGACCTTTTGCTGACAACTGATCCGGACAGGTATCGTGTAGAGGTTACCTCCCCCTTGGGAACCTCCGATCACTGTTTGGTGAAATCTGTATTTACATATTCCCCACCAGCTTCTGAACCGCATAGTGTTAGGCGAGTATGGAAATACAAGTCAGCAGATTGGGATGAGATGCGGCACTTCTTTGCATCTTATCCTTGGCGGCAGGTCTGCTTCTCTTCTTTGGATCCGTCGAGTTGCGCGGATGCTATAACCGATGTGCTACATCAGGCAATGGAGTACTTCATTCCTTTTGCTGACGTACCCATCGGTGGCAAAGCTCGCCCATGGTTTAATGCCGAATGTGGTCATGCTGAAGACCGAAAACATTCGGCATACCTCATTTGGGCTGATGCTCGAAGCCGCAAAGCTCCGGATGTAAGTTTAAAGAAGAGAGCCTTTAACCAAGCTGCCAAGTCCTATAAAAAGACATTACGGAAGGCTCGTCGCGATCATATTGCTAAGAATGGCGAAAAGCTCTCTGTCAGACCTACTGGCAGTCGAGCTTTCTGGTCTCTTGCCAAAGCGATCGAGTCGAACTTCTGCCAACCCTCACTACCTGCTCTGCTGAAGCCGGATGGATCTCTGGCCCATACAGCGACAGAGAAAGCGAATGTATTTGCTTCTCTGTTCGCTGATAATTCACATCTAGACACTGGCAATGCTTCTCCAGCACATCTTCCTCACTGCGGTATTTCGATGCCTGAAATCCGCATCACTAACAAAGAGGTATGGAGAGCATTGTGTCGCCTTGATGTGAATAAAGCCAGTGGCCCTGATGGTATACCAGCCATTCTGCTCAAGACATTCGCAGCTGAGTTGTCTCCTGTATTGACACGTCTGTATCGCCTCTCTTTTAAGTCTGGAATAGTGCCGAAATCTTGGAAGCTTGCTAACGTGCAACCAGTGCAAAAAAAAGGCAGCCGTGCCGATCCTGTCAATTATAGACCGATTTCAATCACCTCCATACTCTGCAAGATTATGGAGCGTGTATTGAACTCGCGCCTTTTAACGTACCTTGAAGGTAACGATCTCCTCAGTGACCGACAGTACGGGTTTCGCCGAAATAGGTCCACTGGGGACCTTCTAGTGTACGCTACGCACATTTTAGGCGAGGCCTTCGAGAAGAACGGAGAAGCGGTCGCCGTCTCTCTTGACGTCTCGAAGGCATTTGACAGGGTCTGGCATGCGAGCCTTATAAGCAAGCTTTCAGCATACGGCATATCTCCTGGTCTGATCGGCTGGGTAACGGACTTTCTGAACCAAAGATCTCTCCGAGTAGTTGTCGACGGGTGTTCCTCGGAACCTTTGACAATAAATGCCGGAGTGCCTCAGGGGTCCGTTCTTTCTGCAACTCTCTTTCTGCTGCACATTAACGATCTGCTGAAGCCCGGTATCTATGGGTATGCAGACGACAGCACAGTTGTAGAAAGATACTTGCCGAGTAGTCGGGCTAGTAGAGATCAAGTACAGTCTGAAAGAGAAGCCATGGTGCAACGTTTGAATGACAAACTTCAGGCAGTTTCCGCATGGGGCAATGCCAATCTTGTCAAATTCAACGCCACCAAAACGCAGACGTGTCTGTTCACCGCCAAAAGGAGCCCTTTCACCTTGGCTCCTACTTTCCAGAGTGTATCTTTGGAATACAGTGACCGGCTTCAGTTGTTAGGCTTAGAGATTTCCTCGAACCTTAACTTTGGTCGGTGTATTGAGTCCAGAGCAAGAGTAGCTGCGGGAAAGCTTGCCGTTCTTGCGAAGGTCCGTCAGTACTTTACACCGGGACAGCTTCTTGTATTATACAAAGCACAGATCCGGTCGTGTGTGGAGTACTGTGGGCATATATTCGCTGGTGCCGCTAAGTCTCATCTTGCGGTTCTGGACTCAATTGAGAGGCGAGCGAAGAGGCTTATAGGTGACCCTGAATTGGTTGAAACCAACCTCCACAGCCTTGAACACAGGCGTAGAATTGCTAGCCTCTCAGTATTCTATAGGATACACTTTGGTGAGTGTGCGCAGGAATTACACGATTTAATTCCTCCGTCCCCCTTCCATCACAGGACGTTCCGACGCACGGCGGATATCCATCCTTACGTTGTGGACATTCCTCCTGTCCGAACGAAGCGCTTTGCTTCGTCTTTTTTAATGCGTACAGCGAAGGACTGGAATAGCTTGCCTGCGTCGGTATTTCCGTCCACATACAATGTGGGTGTCTTCAAGAGAAGAGTGAATAGGTTACTAGGTTAATACGCCTTACCACCTATGACTACATTTCCACTTTCCATCAGGTGGAATGTAGTCAAGTACTAACCTAGACAGTATAAAAAAAAAAAAAAAAATATATATAAATTGAAAATACTTTAAGGCGGCTAATCTATATGCTTACTAAAAATGGGAGAAAATCAAATCTGAAAAAAGTCCATTTTAAGATAGAAAATTGCCAAATTTATATTTAGAAAAAAATCAATCAATCAATTAATCAATTTAATAAATCTCCTCTAAATAATCTCAAAAATTAAAGATTTTAAGTCATAAAATTATTTACCATTATACCACTTATATTAATTAATTATACCCCTGACTCTTTAGCTGAGACCAAACCTCTCAGTAATTAAAACATAGGTATTATACGATGCCACTGGACCTGACTACACTAATGTACAAAGTTACTCTCTATCTTTCCCCAGTGACGCTATCATATACAGTAGAGCTAACAGTAGAAACAATATTTAAAAAAATGTTTATCTAAATTAAAACTATTCAAATTTTGGCGAAGGTTTTATGTAGGTTGCTCAATTGCTTGTTGTTGTTGTTGTGACTACTTAATTAATTTAAATAGTTTTTTTAGAGTCACCAAATTAACTGACCAAAATAATTTCTTTATTATATTATGATGATAATAAAATATATTTCTCAAAATAAATAATAAAAAACAAATAATTCCTTAAATACTTTTGAAATTATTGGCAGTTGGATTTTGAATAAACAATTACGGCTACCAAATTTAATTTATTTTCACTACAGTTCATAAGAAGGAGCAGTGAACTTATTACTTAAATAAAAGAGCAACTTGATTGTAAAGAAAAATATATATTTATGGTTGGACGTAGAGAAGAAGCAATTGTGGATCCACGAGAAATCGATAAATCATCTGATAATCGTAAGACACCTGTCTTGTGTGATAATGACCTGAGCTTTTACAAGAACGGTGACTGAATATCTTAGATTGTCTGAAATTAGATACTGTGTTGTGAGTAGTCACAATTTTTTAATGTGTGCCTTTTTGTATTGCAACTTGACAACAACAACAAGTTGTCTTATTATTAATAGATTTGAAGATTTAATATGTTCTCTTATAAAATGTATAGATTCATCTGGCTTATTCAGAATGTAATATAATACATTTCTTTAATACATTTATTCAATATAGTTGGCACGAAAGCTAATGAACTTGAGTATCAGTAATATTGATTACTTATCTACATAACATATAAATATTTGTAAAAATATCACAAATTCCCAACCAATCTTATGTTATAGGTAATTTAATACATTTAATTTCACTATTTCCTCCTATTGCGAGGCGACAGAGGGATCGATTTTCCAGAGCATGGGCAGCAGCGACTCTTCGTACCATAATACTGCAGTGCGATCGCCAACCAGCCTACCAAGCGAGGCGATTATGGCATATCCACTCATGGATATTGAAGAAGACAAATCGGCCTCTAGTCCCAGGAAGCCCTGTTCCTAGCTACACAATCACAGCGGACCAAGGGGCGCTAAGAATCACCGCGCAGAGGTTCGGCTAGAGTTGCGCATCTGACTGACACTCTTTCTTACTGGAACCTGTTACCAATCTTGCTAAAGATCCATGAGCAAGGTTGACTCGACGTTGTACTGCAGTCTCACCAAACGGGCGAAATCGACTGTCGGTACATCCAAGTGTTGAAGTGCTCGTATGAAAATGCTACCTTGTCAGTCCAGCTACAGGGTCAGATGTCTAAACCTATATAGGTGTTAGACAGGAACACGTTATTTCTCCGAAACTGTTCACCGCTGCACTGGAAAATATCTGCAAGCTAATGGACTGGAGCGGGCTCGGCATCAACATAAACAGCGAATATATCACTCACCTTCGGTTTGCCGTTAACATAATTATAGTGGTTGAGGGTATGGAAGACCTAGGTACAATGCTCGACAATCTCAGTGGAGCCTCCGGCCAAGTAAGCCTTATAATGAACAAGGACAAAACAAAGCTGATGCTTAGGCATCAGCTTTGTTTTGTGAGAAATATTTTTGTGAGTATTAGTACTCAAGTAGTTGTCGGAGGTGCTCTTGAATTTGTAGACGGTTACAGGTTACATACACAAAGGACAAAACGTCAAGCTAAGTAGGTCCAATTTTGAGAAAGAGATCACTTGCTCAACTCGGATAGGTAGCGTTTAGGATGCTGAGACATCTTCACGTCCAAAATATCGCAATGTTGGAAAAAGAAGGTCTGTGACTAATGTTTTTTGCCAGTGATAACTTTGGCTCTGAGACCTGACAATTTACAATGGGTCTTATAAGAAAGTTCAAGGTGACCCAGAGCTTGCTTTCTGGGTCATTTTGGCAATGGCTATAGTCGGATATGCGCTGTGAGATCAAATGTGAAACGAGGAGTTCCGCAGAAAAACCAAGATCACCGACTTAGCTGAAAGAATTACTCGTTTGAAGTAGGAGTGACATAAAGAAAGAAGAAGAAGAAAAGAGATGAAATTAAGGCAAAACAATATCTCCGGTATTCTGAGACTGAGCATTGGTGATTAAATCGGCATTAATATCGCCTGCGATAATACTATAATCGTGATGAGGTTGTAGCAGGTTGTACGTTATGGAATCCTTATATTAAATAATATATACCTTATCAAGAAATATTTAAATACATAGGTTTCAACAATAGACGAAGTTTGAGCAATAAAAAAGTTTTATGGAGATATTGACTTGAGAGAGAAACTTTCTCTTTTAAAAGTTTAAAAGGCGTGTTTTAAATTTTTGAAAGATAAAACATCCGTGGTAGAGTAGTTTTTTAACTTTCTTATAAACTTCGTAGTTTTTTTAAGAATGTTTTTATTTGATTCATAGTATTTCTGACGTGTTCGTTAAGAAAGTTTATTTAAACTTTGTTTTTACGGTTTAAAAAGGTGACTTTGAAATCGAAGTATAACTACTTAGTTATATTTGTGCTAATCTTAGTTTAAATCTAGCTGCGGTTTTGACATCTAATAATATTTATTTAAGATGTTTGGCTTGTTACTCGCTTTGAAGAGAATCTCGAAAGGACTGTATTTAATTAATGAACATTCTGAACACAAGTAAATACCACCCATGTACACCGTGTGAAACTCCGTACTTTTTCTGTCAGTTTTGTATGTACATGACTGTATGTGTGTACATTATAATATATGTGTGTGTGTGTACATATATATGTTTATTAAGATTTTCTACGTCCATTGAATTAAAAACACTTTACATTTGTGGTGTTCTGTCTTGATCGGAACCGAGAAATTACGAAATTAAAACTTCTGATTCCTTTTTTGATGTTTATGTTTTATAGCACATAAAGTGGTAAGGTTTTATTATATTTTTTAAATGGTCTAAATTGATTTAACTATGATAATTAAGATTTGCATTTTGATTTGAACATGAAACCTTTGTTATGAGTTAAGACAGTTATGCATTTGCGTTTTATAAAAATAAGAGTATCTATCATTTATTAAAGCAACGCTCAAAATAATAAAGTAATATAATAATAATAATAAATAGATTTTAAAGATTGTTTTTTAAATAATAATATAATTACTGGATACGGAAATAAAGTTAAAAATTTAATTAAATTTCTTTACAAAGACGATGCTTATTCTAGAATTAACTAATTTTTTTTTTCGGCGATTTCGACGAGTAGCTTGCAGTAAATGTCTGAATCAAACCTAAAAGTATTTAACTCAGACAATAGATGACGTAAGTTTTGTCGGTCTTCGAAAGTTTAGCGCCACGAGTGCAGTTGAAAAATGTGTGGTTAATATCAAAAGTTGCTTTCTGACTTAGCCAATCATATATTTTTATTTTCATGTTATTATTTAATAGTAGTTAATGTTAATGTTAGTACTATTACTAACAGTAGTTAATTTAGTGATACTAATTTTCTATGTGTTTGTGAGAAATGTACTAATTAGTACATTAGGTTGGAGTAAGCTTCTGTATGATGTAACAAGCCTTTTATTGTTATTTAGAAAGAAATTGCTTTAAATATGTAACGAGATGTTAGTATATCACTGGGAAAAAGCGCCTCATTTATCAAAAGGTCCCAGCTGACAACTGCAGAAGAATGTATGACACACCACAGTCCTCTTTGAACAGTCTCGTATTTTATATCGCCGAGCAAGATATGTATAAAGTGACAATTTTAAGAATACCCATAGGAATGCTCATCTTTCCTTCAATATCGCCAGCATAGAGGAATAAAATAAACGTGGAGAGGTTTTAAAGATACTAGCCTGCAGCTGCAAACCTCCTTTGTCTAGTAAAGAAAAATTGAGCAATTGTTTTTAGCATTCCCGTGTTATATTTTCAATTGGTTAATTTTCAATATTTTATTTGTACAGCGTGTGTCAAAGTTAGAAAAATCTATTCTAAAAACTTTTTACTCCTGTTTTTAAAATATTTTTAGAATTGTAAATAAATTTTTTTCTGTCGTTGAAAGTTTTTTGTTTCATATTTAATTTGTTGTACATATGTATTAATTATTTTTGTCCAGAAAATGTTTTCAATTTCAACTTTCATACTGCATTTATCTATAATTTTATTGAAAAGTAATCAAGATTTGATGCATGGTTTTCTATAGTATATAGTAAATGTCAAAACAAAAAACATACTGTTTTGTATCTTATAAGACATATTTATTTTTATATGACTTATAATTTTCTTGATTCAACTAAAATTTAGTTACAACAAAACCAACACAAACAAAAATTTCATTATAAATAACTAAATCTCGTATCTCGATCCAATGCGGAAGTGTGAACTCTACGTAAATGTTTTATAAACTGATTAACAAATTGACAGACAAGAAAAATATCAAATGGGTGAGTTCTATTTTTATAATTTTTCATAAGAATATTTGATACTTATTCTATGTTCAGTTCCACCTACCTTTGCATTTTGTATATAAAATCAAAAAAACTGTTAAAAATGCGAAATCTGCTCAAAACGGAACATGTGGTTGGAATTAACTATGGCCGCCGTCTGCGCGGCTAAATACATTGCCATACCAGTACATATATAGTTATTGATTTTGTTTAACTTGATATATTTGTATATTTTATAGTTTTACTTGTTCAATATTTAATTTTAACCTTTGAATTTTATTGAATTTAAAATGTTAATTAAGATTAATATTTTAGTTATTTTATAAATCTGCTGAAAATAACAGAATATATTAATCGCCACCGTTAGCCGTGTCTCTTTGTTCTTTTTTGTTTTTGGGGTTGAATAGTAAATCAAAGGTCGCTTATTGGACGTTATTACTTCTCAGCGTGCATTATTATTAATATGTTTGTACGTAATAAATATGTTGTTATTTTATTTTCGAGACGCTGTTATTTTGTCTCTAAAACCGAAACTTGGTATACAAATATGTATATCAAACATATTAAATGTTACTACATTTTTTGCTTACATGATTTATTCGCTTGATATTCTTGAATTAGGTAAATAGCAAGCTTCCAGCTTAAAGTTTCCAGCAACTTCGTCTGCTCCCCTATCCCTGCTATAGAGGAAAATACACTGCGCGCTAAGAATCAGTTAATATACTAAGTGAAATAAAATTGGATAAATTTATGATCTTTTTTAATACTAATTATAATGCAGTGAAATCAAAACCTAATACGTAATTATACTGTTAAAAAAAAGGTTAATTTGAAATTATTATAATATATGTACAGAAACCATTCGATCAATGAAGTGGTGAAAACACCACACTGATATGAAAATATTTGGAAGAACATAAGTTACAGGCATGAGAATAAACGAGGCTTTGACAACATTTATATAATCAAAGGGACGATATCCTAATTAAAATAAAACTAAGACATGAAAATAGACTTATTAAGTTTATATAAATATGTTTTATCTTAAAACAATGCTTAAAGTAGTTTGCAATGTTTTATACTTTTTAAGTTGTTGTTATTTGTAAATGTAACTTCGGGATGCATAATTTTGTCTCAAGCGGATTTCATTCGTTATACGAAGCAGCTTCTGACGTCACTTTGCGCAAAACAAGTCAAGTTAAAATTGTAAGAAGCTTAGCAATAGAAAATAAAGCAGGAATGATATTACTTATTTATAGAAAAATATACTTCACTGTGATTTTCTGTTCTCGTTATTTTAACTTAAAGTTTGCTTGTTTTACGTTTCAATAGAAATAAATCTTATATTTTTAACCTAAACATTTAATACTTACTTATCAAAAAAAAGTATCAATTTCTTTTGACTTTTATTTGTTGAAGTTGTTATTGTTGTATTAAAGCTTATGTTTCGTTGAGATGTATTAGATTAAAGACTTAGTAATTATAATGCTTGTTTGTGTTTAAATATATCTAAAGAATAAGGCTCAGATTTATATTTTCATAAATATACTAAAGAATGCTACGATTTTGATTCTACCTAAAAACCCCCACATGTTAGTTTTTGAAGACCAGAAAATGTTTTTTTTTACATTTTTAATTACATAAATTATCTGCCAGGAACTAGACTCAAATTTATCTGTTAATTATGTACATTTAGTATATGCTACTTCTAACAAACAGATTTACCAAATGAATGTTGCATAAACAGATTAAAGGTTCCATTTCCGGTCGTGGAAAATATTTGAATTATGAATTTGTCCGAATTATATATTTGTATATCTTTATAAAAATATTCACAAATTACAATCTCCGATGAAAAGAATTATTAAAATTTTATTTAATTATCAAGTTAAAGTTACCAACCATTATTATATACAAAAATATTTACTCTTTATTTATCTCGGCTTTGCCTCTTGGAAAATTGGTATAAAAATAATGTATCCTACTTGAAAATGAGGGACCAAAAATTATACTATAGTATTAAGGACGTATCACAATTATTAATTATTATATAATTAGCATATCATTCTGTTCTCATCTCTGCGTCCACTAGATTCCACAAATATCCGGGCGATATGATTGGCGATCCCATATTCATAGACAAATTAGACCCTCTTAATTATCCATGTTGACGTAAGATCTATTGTTCTCTTCTGTTCTGATTGTTCTGTCTCCCTACACTACGTAATGTTCTGAGATCATCTCTTATGTTGCTAGTGGTACATTTATACCACCGCGCTCTTATTTCTGCATATCACTGACATCGCCTAGATGTTTTTCATCCATAGATGAATGCTTCTAGTTCAGATGTGATAATATTGATATCACGGTATAGTAGGAAGTGACTATTTACTCTGTGCACGAGATATTGGACAAAAACAGAGTGAGCTACTTAACTATAGTCTATGTATACTACTAAAATCGTATTTTAAAATATATTTATACATGCATATAACATATCTACAAAGGAATGTAGAAAGAGAAAGGACTCTGAAATAAAAAAAATATGTAAAAGCTAGTCTGAGTATGAAGTTACGTCTATGTCAACGTTATCCCTGTCAAAAAGAAATAAACCTTATTGTTAAAAACAATATCTGTTGAAGCTGAAAAGCTTCAACTGAAAATAGAACAAATTCTTATATACAACTTAATCTCCCTATACAAAACTTATTTTATTTATGTATTTAACGGTAATGTAGTTCGAGAATTCAGATGACAAACCTTATTAAACATTTGAACCAAAGTTGATTTTCTACTTTACCTGAACGTGGCGTCATGGCTTAAATAAGAAAACGCTCACTGTCCATTTACTTATAATATAATACTAATAACATAAATCGTATATTTAATAGGAAATAGGTTATAGTCAAGAAAATTGTTATATTCATATAAGTTTATTCAAATATTTTTAATCCCGTGTTTTCTCGTTAAAGAGTACATCTTTTTCTTTTGGCTTAAACAAAACAATTGCATTCAAATTATTGCTTAATGATACTGGCATATACCTGGAATGTTCCCTGACCTGGCTTGGTGTATCTTTGTGAGTACAATTTGACTGAGTAGTTCATGTCCCTTATTTGACGATTTATGTAAGTTTTTAAAATTCTATAGATTTTAATAATATTTTGTTATCCATTAATCCATAATTAATCCTGTAACATTTACTTCGACATTAATATATAATGAAAAACAGACGGACAACTAAACGGGACAACGGCAAAAATGTTACGGGTTAGAGTCCTAAATTATTATTAAATCTATTTCCTTCTTTCAGCGCTGGTCCGGGGCTAGTTTTAGGGTTGAGCAATCTCCAACACCCTTTTGTCATTTTTTATACATGGTAAGCAAATATTCATGACTACTGTGACATTCCACTTTTTTCGTTTCTACTTTTTTCGTTTTAGTTATCTTTTTACAAAGTTTCGTCATTTTGTATTCTCTCTGAAGTAATTTAGTTATCTAAGAGATTATTTCTTTATACATATTTGATGTATTCCATCAAAGATACGAAATAACTTATACTACATATACCACTCTAATAGACGGATATTATCGTTCAACCTGCACTAAAACAATAATAACGGATAAAAATAAATGAACGTAATTATTTTGATAAATAAACTGATATTACTTCGATAAACAATTTTTATGGTTCCGTCAGCAATAACACTCGCGATGATGAAATTTACGAAATGGAGCTTCATAGCCTCATATATCGGAAGTTTCCGTTAACTTAATGTTTTGTTTATTTTTTCCTGCGAAGTATAATAAAATATGAGAAAATCTTAATTCAACCATCTATATGAAATTAATGGAAATTACTTTATGCATTAAATTCTATATAAAATTACTATACTTATTTGTATCTAAAATAATTAATTGCAGTTTTATTTAAATAAAATAAGAAAGTCATTAAAGCGATAATGTCCCGAAAAACTAATATTTTATCACAAAGAAGGCATAACATATTCTTTCTATTTTCAAAGTTGAATACTAACTTAACATTGTAAGTAGAATTAAGTAAGTCTGCGAAGTTTCACATAAAAGAACTTTTAAAATCACAACTGGCGTGGGCGTTATACATAAGTTATAATATTAATAATTTTATTGAGTATAGTCAATTTCAAAGTTTTCTTTTATGATTTTCGTTGATTCTTGATTCTCTAGTTTAAGATAAACACGCCACATCCTTCATAATATAATTTATGAAACTAAAATAGGGGAATACATGAATACAATTAAGACGGTAATGCCATAATAAATTTATTTTTACAATGCATAATATTTATAACGAAAATACATAAATACAATGTGAAGTTAAGTGAATCGAGTGGATCACAAAATATTGATTATGTGTTTGACCTCCGTCTCTATGACTTTACTTTATCTTAAAGGATTGTAAAGCTTCTAGTTCTGCGATAAGAAAATGTGATATTATATTTTTATTTGTTAGGCGATAATGGTCTAAAACGTTTAAAAACATCTTTAGGATGATCTACCAACTCGTAACTCAATCGTTTCTCAATAAATTGTATTGTAAACACGGAATAATTATGGAAATAAAAATGTCTCAGTTTTTTTTTACAATACCTGACTTAATATTTCAACTTCAGTTGAATAATTAAAGTTTTTATAAAGGTCAGCAGACATTAACTTCTACTGCTCTTTTCTGTTTTAAATTATAGAACAAGCCGATGAATATTTAAAAGAAGTCAAATTAGATATTCTTTCACGAGAACGGATATGGTGTCAGTACAGTATTATTCATTAGGATAATTTTATCTTTGTTCAATTATTTCATTAGATTTGAAATTTGATAAACATGGATACGTATTAATACTAAACTAAAAATATATTTATAAACTGAACAAAGCAATTGTATCCAATATAAAGTAAAACTTGAATTTCTAAGGCTTCTTTTTCTCTTAAGTAATAATACAAATTAAAATCTTTTCAACATAAAAAATAACCAAATAAGCAACAACGTAAAATTTTGTCCCTTGCCTGAATTTATTAAAACATTAGATAATAAATACTAATAAAGTCAATAGTTTTTAATATCATATACACATTATTTTTCGAATGTGAATAAAAACATTTGTGAAACACTTAATCAATTCAATTCAAATACGACTTTATGTGTCGGTGTCTGTAGAAGATAAAAGCCTTTTATGTTTGGATGCGAAGCTTAAAGATGTAATTAAAGCCGCTTACATGAGATCAGAAAGCAGATAAAATAAGCACTTTTAATATAAATCCTTTAATATTAAATGGGCTTTTGAATGCTTCTGACAGAAAGACTTGGGAAATTCTGTATTGTACTGTAAAAGTACAATGACTGTTACATGACAGAAGTGAACCTAAGTTTATGTGACATATTGAGTAAATATATTTGTTTAAATTATTTTGCGTTCTATTGAAATCCAGAAGAACATCAATCATGTTCAATTAATAATTTACCAGCATGAAAAGATTAACAATAACAGTTTGAACAAAATGTGTGATTTCCGTGTTACCGTGAATACATTAATCCCATTAATTTTCAACCTTTGCTACTTAATAAGCAATGTCTAAAGACCTACACTAATTTACAACTGTGGATATCTTTGTATCGAGCTATCAATATAGCTTAGTAAATATAAAATATGGCTAATTTAAATTCCGAAAGGTGGTCTTGCAAATTGCTTTAAAAGTTGAGATAAAGCAATATATCTATATTAAATAACGTCTTTAGGTGATTGTTAAAGTTTTATCAATACGAACCGTCACTTCAACGCAGTGTCAATTGCTTCCTAACGTCGGATTAAGGATGTGTTAAAGAGATTTTAAGACTTAGATAAGCCAGTTTAGGCTGTGTTGTTATTAGAAAAAAACACATTATAATAAAATCTTATTTAATGCAATATATTATTAAAAAGATTGCAAATTTTTTAAATTTTCTTTTAATGAATTAAAAATATAACAATGACTCAGTTTTTTAAAAATATGTTGAAACTTTTTTAAATGATTTCTTTAAAAATTTTGTACGACAATTAATAATTATCAGAATAGAAAACTGAAGCAGGAGCTTAAAAGAAAATATGTTTGGACCAATTGTAAATGCCCCGATATTACACATCTTCAAAGAGTAAAAAAATATGCAAGCATCGTAAAATATATTATTTTATATTATTTGCTGGAAACAGTTTGTAATAAATAAAACACGCTTATTGGTAGAGTTCAAAGAATACAGAACGGAATCTTCTTAAACTGTAAGGGTATGGGATAATGGTCAATGTTCAAACAATTCTATTAAACTACTTGGACTGTAAAATTGGACTCAATAAACTTCTGATTGTTTATTGTGTTTCATTGTGTGAATTGGGCATTACTGCCCAATTCACACTAACTAAATAATGGCACATATAATGAATAAAACACTAATTAATTCATTTCGAAACTTTAATTAAACTGCATTTCATAATATCAAGTGTTAAAGTTTTAGTGCCAAGTCATCTATAAAATCATTTGAAACTCCTAAGTGTTTAGCCACGTGTTTGTGTGAGAAGCCACGCGTCTAAGTAATTAAAACATCGTTATTATGTAGTCCCCCACTGGATTCAACTGCATTAAATGCATAAAACTTTCTGGCTATCTCATTAAAACTATTCAAATTTCGTCGAGACGAGACTTTTCGTGGGTTAGTGTTTTGCTTGCTGTGCTTGTGAACTCTGACTGTCTGATCGTTTAATTGATTTATGTAAGTTGCTTATATTACTGATAAAAAAATTTTACTATTATAATGCTTAAAGTTGTAGTAATATTCAATTATGTTGAGTGATAATTAAATGTGTTTCAAAACAAATAATGAAAACAAAATATCTCCTTAAAGACAATCTATTTAATTATTGACCGCAGAGTTGTAAGAACCAGAAGTTTATTAGGTCTTAATTTTTTTTACTTACAAATTATATACGTCTACCATTCAAATTAATTTCCGGTATTAAAATTCGTCAAAAGCTTTACATTAAAATTTAATGGAGTAAAAAAAAGGAGTTTATAGTAAAATTTAAAGATTCCAACAAAATTAACATGTAGGTAACGTAAAACATTTTAAGAAAAGGTAATTTGAAATGTTTAGCCATAAATATTGAAATACATTTTCATTCTACCGTTTATAATGCAATGAGATAAATGTGTCATTATGCCTTATCAACAGTATAATATAATAAAAATGGAGTGATTAAGTATTTTAAGTAAACAAGTACAACAACCCTGTGTGAAACTTCGTCCCTGTTTTATAAGTTTTTGTAAAGCATGGTGGTGTTTGCGTATATATTAAGACTTTCTACGTCCATTACATTAAGAACCCTTCACATTAGTGGCGCTCAATCTTGGTTCCGCTACGAAATTAAACCTTTGTATTCGCTTTCAAGACTAAGCTATTTTTTGGTGTTTTTGTTTTATTGCTCAAAAAGTAGTGAGGTTTCATTATAAAAGTTGTTCTGAGTTAAACTATGATTGATTAAGATTTGCGTTTTAATTTGAAAGGAGGATATGAGTTAAGACTAATTTGCATTTACATTTTATAGAAATAAGAGTATCCTTTACAAAGGCAACCCTTAAACAAAAGTGATAATTTATATTCAAAATTTCTAGTAATAGTATAATTATTGTACTGGGTACGAAAATAAATTTTGTATTTACATTATAAAAAATAAGCTTATTTTAGAAATACTTCTTGCACTTTTAATTTTTTTTTTAGGGAGACCTACAACTTCAGCTATCAGTAAATTTATGAATCAAACCTAAATGTTCTTAACTTAGACAAAAGATGACATGAGTTTTGTAGGTCCTCAATAGTTTAGCGCCACGAGTACAATTGAAAAATGTATGGTTAATATCAAAAGCTGCCTTCTGACTTGAATTAATGAAAATGAAAATATAAGAATGGCTAAGTAGCCAATCTTATATTTTCATTTTCATGTTAGAATTTAAAACTAATAAAAAGTTTATACTATTACTAACAGTAGTTAATTTTGGTATACTAATGTTATATGTGTTTGTGAGATTTTCATTAATTATTATATAAGGTTGGAGTAAATTTCTATTGAGTTAAAGTTATTGGATTATTGAACACATCTTTTATTACTATTTAGAAAGACATTGCTGTAAATATTTGTAACGAAAGGTAAGTACATCGCTGATAAAAAACCTTTCACCTGTCAAAAGGTCCCAGCTGATAACTACAGACATATAAATGAAACGCTACAGTCGTCTTTGAACAGTCTCGTCTTTATGTCGCCGAGCAAGACATGAGTAAAGTGACCATTTTATTAAGACCCGTGGGAATGCACATCTTTCCGTTTATATAACCAGTTTATAAAGGGATCAAGTAAACTTGGAGATACTATAAAACGTGTTGCTCAACACACCTGCCTGCAGCTACAAACCACCTTTGTCTGGTGAAGGAAAATGTGAGTTATTGTTGTTAGCGTTGTTGTCTTTTGTCTAAACACTGGGTGTGGAAGTTAGTAGGATATTCATATTTTATTGTAAAACTTTTTACTCCATCGGGAGTAACGTTACTAAAATACTTTTAGAATTGAATAATTCGTTACATGTGCTTATTATTTTAATTCAGAATATGTTTAAAATTGAAATTTTTATATTGGTTTTGTTGAAACATAATCGGTATTTGTGAAATTGTTTGATATTAGCTTCAAAAGCTATACCATCAAAAGAACAGCCGAAAAGACAAGATTTGAAACGTTTATTAATAACCACATACTCTTTAGTTTTTAATATACAGTATTTTTTTAATTAGCATAAATATATATTTTTATATTGATTAATGGCTTTCTTAACCCAACTAAAGTTGCGTTATTAATATTTAAAAAAAAAAGTTCTGTAAATATATTCTATTATACTTCCTTTTCCATCAATGATATATCAGCGTATAATGTGATATAGGCTGAGCTTATGGCCTAAAACATGTTTACAAAATACTATATTTATAAATAAATCTTTATTCCTTAACCTTACGACTAGGGAAAAACAGTTTTATTTTTTACGATACGTTACTACGGGGCAAATGTACAATGAATGCCTCAACTGGATTCATTCAAATTCCTATATTCTGATCGTATTGCTAAAAATAAACCTGTATAGTTAGATTTATATATCCAAAAGTTACTTCAATTTCAAAAGAAATGATATTACGAACGTGAAAGTCAGTTATACTTAAACATTAGTAAGATAACATTATAAATTTAAATACATCTTCTAATTTTACTTCATTTATTTGATGAAATTTATGATATGATTTATTTTGAAACTAGATTTTCTTTCTAAGAGGAAAATCTTGAACTAAACTTGTCTTTTTTGGAGGAAAATCCTGAACTTTCAAAAAATAGATTTTGAAAACACTGTAGAAATATGAAAATAATAAAGCGAGGAGGAAATGTGTAGATATAATTTTTTTCAATATCTTCCTTAATAACCCAACCTCCGTTATTCTGATATATTATTTTAATAATTATAAGGATTTAGTTCGGTTACTTGTTGTACATTACTGTTACTGGGCACGTATTATTACCAACACTCGTACATTCAGCGCCATGTTTACTCATAACACAGGAATAAATAAAAGCGTATATTGTTATTTTGTTTTGTAATTTTCCTCGCG
The DNA here is from genome assembly GCA_918358865.1 of Melinaea marsaeus rileyi. Taxonomy (NCBI): domain Eukaryota; kingdom Metazoa; phylum Arthropoda; class Insecta; order Lepidoptera; family Nymphalidae; genus Melinaea; species Melinaea marsaeus. The sequence continues at coordinate 23,000,707 of OU911089.1, forward strand.
TTCTGTCCATTTGTCTATATTTACCGTTTCGGAAGGCTATTGCTTCGCTTATATAATTAATATACGTTTGCCCGTAATAAAAAAAGAGTTATCAAAAAAGTTATATTATTTTCAAAAATATATAGGTCGTAACATATCTTAAATAACAGATTACATTATGCACTAAATGTAACAATAATATTTTTTCTACACTTCAATAAAAAGCATTGGTTCGTCACCTCAGCCATCATACGAGTATTAATATTTTATTGGGTTGTCTGAAGACTTTATAAACATTATATATTTTTTAATAATATTGTTAGGTAGGTTTGCTTCATGCAGCCAAAAATACTATACAATGCTTGTAATAAAATGTATATATAAAATTTTAAGTTATTATAATGTTATAGAGGTAAGTAACTTTAGTAGGTGTAGGTGTATAAAAAAAAACAATTAACCTTTATATTAGGTACGTAAAATATAGTATAACATCCTACCTTCATTGTTTTAGACCAATTTAGACCACCGAAATTAATATCTTTCCCTTAAATCTTTTTAGGATACTCGAAAGTGTTAAAAGACTAAAGGCTTAAAAATTAGACAATATTCTATCCAAAAGTAATTAAATATATATATATATATATATTAAACATTTCACAACTGTACAGTACACATAAATCGTAATATTTATTTATTTATAATTTTTTTTATTTTTTTAATAAAGAGCTGTTGCCTCGACTTCGTTGATTGTGAGCATTTTTTGAGAACTAAAGACCGAACTTGCGACTCGGTCTAGATAGGCTTTCCTGGGTAACGCCATTAATGGTCGTGGCTTCGATTTCTACATTGGCAATGTAGTCATGATGGAAATGTATAATTGTCTTTTTTAATATGGCATTGTGTGTATTTGTTTACATTTTATTTACCTGTTAATTTATTGTATTTAAATGATTTCTTATTACAACATTATTTAATAAAGTTAAAGTTGTCAAAATTATTTCTCAAGAAATGCCACTTCAAAATACCTAGAACTTTTCTTACACTTAAATAAAGAATTAAAAATATATTATTAAATAAATCTTATTATAGCATTCAATATTTTTTAGTTGATAGAAATGTGTGGAATTATCTATGTTGTTGACTCATTTACACAGTTCATATTATAATGTATATTAAAAATTCATTTCAAAAAGCAACTCTTGAGTTTCTAGCCCTCTTTTATCAGTAGAGCAGTATTCTAAACTGCTGATAGCTTACTATTGGACTGATTACACCGATCTTTTTGTTGTAATATTTGAATAAAGATAATTTGAATTTAAGAAGTCTTAAGACGGTACTCATAGTTGTAGATTTGAAAGAGTTCTATAGTCGAAATATTCACTGAACGTGGAGTTTCGTCAGAATATCGTTGTTCGAGTACGCTTCGTAATTAGTACATATTCAAGCTACAATATAAGCAATACAATATAATTTATACAGTTTCTATTTATAAATAAACTCTTTACGGATAAATATTGAGTCACTAATAACATGTCCTATATTTTAATTCTATTGACATATTAGAACATTTCCTCATTTGTATCAACCATCTCTCTGTAACGTGCAGTGATCGATGATGAACTGTCGTCGGCAGATGTACATCAATCATACTTTTTACTCCTCATTGTCTCAACCCTCGACCATTAGGTTTACTCAATGAAGTCAAAAGCATTAAAAGATTTGAGCCCGATATGATATTGACAGATGAACTCTTCATCCATTAGCAGATGTAAAAATGATTTATATTGAAGCTGAATGCTTTAAGAATAAAATATATTATTACGTAACTTATTCACTAGTAAGATATTAGTATAGCATGGGTCTAGTATATGACGTTATATGACGGTTGAACTGTAAGTAGCCAATGTGATTTGCCGGCTTGTTGGTTTAGTAATTTAGTGGTTATTTCATTATCTAATGTTCACCAAATAGGCTTCATTTTATTTTTACATGATAAAGTTGTTGTGAATATTTATGGAATGTATTTTATAAGTATATCTTTCGAGTTAAGATAACATGTGCCCCTATTAACAGGTTAGGGATACGATTATGTTCATAAACTTTGAGCATTAAAGAGCTAGTAATGCCGTGGTTAGTTATTCTAATCATCTGAGTTTCATATTTAGTTTTTAAATGATATTGAGTTGCCTTTGTTGACAAAATTTTTTGGACCAAGAAACTTGAAGGAAGTGTCTAGTGTTATTTTCAAAACAATGTAAATCTATCAGCAATAAAAACCTTTGAAATTGACTATTTTATCCAGCCAGCTCATCAGAGATAAGGGGATATGATATCCAAACGGTACAAAGAAAAATATCCACAAATTGTTTTTCTATATCTGGCTCCGTTATTTAAGATTTTTTTAAGAATAAAAATAAGTGGTACATATTATGGAATACGCCCAGTAATAACAGTAAAAAAAAGTATGATAGATATATAGGTAGTATTATATCCACTATCAATATATATAATTTAATATAATACGAGTAAAATGACATTTTTTGTTAAAGTTATGGTTGAATAAGTAATATTTATTTTTATTAAAACGATGCAGATTATTTAGTTTAGTTATTCAATAAAATACTTTAGTTTTACACAAAACCGTTTTATGAACAAGATCATTAAATATTTTACAATGAACAGAACTTCGTGCACCGGAACAGTGCGGTCTCAATAAATAAAATTTATGAATACCAGTGCTTACACACGGTTACCTTCATTCAGAATGTTTATTACAAGGAGACTAAAATAATATAATGATCTCATACAATAGATCTAGACTTTGTTTGTACTGTCTGACTGTGTATGGTATTATTGTCTTTTTTAGTTACTTTGGTTTTTTTCTTTGGTATATCCTTTTGTTTTCGTTATATTTTGAAATAAAGTCAAAACTATTATTAAAAGAATGACTGCAACTTACATTACGCTAAGTAAGTTAGTTGTAGTTATTCTTTTAAAAGTAGTTTTGGCATCCTCAAACTGAGGAATACTAATATGGTCAATTTATATATACTATAAAAATCCCCACTGATAGTCCTTATTAAAGTCTAAAAATACTTGAAGTAAATCTAATATGATTACTATTTGGTCATCAAATTATGCCTTGCAGTAATACTTATACAACATAACTCTTTATTTAGGAGGATTTAATAAGGGGTTCATTCTAGATGTGTTAATTATCTAATTCATCCTTAAACACATCATTTTTTTGTGCTAAATTTAGTTGTAACTTTCTGTTGAGGAATGTATTTCGAAATTTTTATTGTTATGAACTTTACAAAATTGAAGTCTAGATATTATTTTATTGAAAAAGCTAAACTGCTAAAGAGAAATAATGAAATAATTATATTTAATTCTAATTATATATAAAAAAAATAATTGAATACAGTTACACATTAATTATATATTTCACACACTTCATAGTCACTAATAAGATTATCCTTCCCAAAACTAATGGTTGTAATCATCTTAGCACAATTATCTTAATGATTCCTGAAGGTTTGTTTAAAAAGTTAACTTGTAACTGAGTTTACTCTTCCTTTGTTCGAGATCTATCATATCAATACCAATTTTTAACTTCAGATAAGCATAATTATTGTGATAGCACAAAGAATTGGTTCACGAAGAAGACTACAAGAAACACCATAAACAGAATATATACTTAAAATTCAGTTTTAATTTACGAAGATATAGGCAAATGGATACAATAACAATTTTGATTATGTTCAAATTGAGAGCCTTCGACGATATTTTTAATATTTTAATTAATTTTTTTATGATATATTTACGTGTAATATAAAAATAATCTTATTTTCTTTCATTAAAATATATATAACAAATATTATATGTCTAAATAAGTTTATGGACAATTTCAAAGTGTGTTACTCGACGTTTGCGAATATATAAGGATGAGCTCTGTAAAGTTAACACAGTAAACGATATATCAGAACATAATATCTTCGAATTCTAAGATATTTAGATCTTTCTTTCAAATTATTTATTGATTTTCGTACAATTAATTAAAAAAAATATTTAAAGAGCTTTGTACCTACACCAAGAACAATAAATAATATTTATATCTTTATGTCATAATAAATAATCTCGTGTATTGAACCGGAGTTAATGTAAAGCTTCGCTCATAAATTTTAAATGAATAAGTAAAAACCGGTACCAAGCGGTTTGTTTAATAAGAGAATATTTAGTTTTAAAAATCGAATATTGGTTTATTTTATTTAGCTGCAACCTAATTAGCTTCTTACAATTTTTTCAACTTTACTTTTTCTAAGCAACGCGATGTCAGAAAATGAATTTATTCGATGTAGACAGAATAAAGAAGCCTGAATGTTAAATTTATAAACTATACGACTTTAATGAAGTAGGGCACGAAAGTTATATAATTTTTCTTATTTAAATAACTTATGTGTCATTTCGATCAGATATAACATGATAATGTTTCTTCATTGAACTTATTCTTATTAGTTCTTGAAATTAAATAAACAAACTTTTTTTTTTCTAAACACTACAAACGCTTACAAATAAGATAATATTCTATATTACGTTATACGATTATTAAATATTATTAAATATTATAATTTTAATATTTATTTATATATATATATATTGAAAGTAGTAATACTAACTTTGTGAAATTTTAAAAGCACTGTGCCATAAATCTGTCTGACTATCTTTCATAATGAACTCTTAATATTATTTCTCACATACAGTTTAACTTACTGTTTGTAATCTAAAAATACTTTAAGTTTAGAACATCTGTCAACACATAGAAGTTATTATTACTAAATAAGTTATATCAAAGAACTAATATACCAGGTGCATTGTTCCTTGTATAGCAATTAAGGTGGGCTTTGTCAGGTATTGGCAACAAATACTAGTTAAGTTGCCAACTTAAAGTTATTTAGTATAAGGTACCTTACATATGAACACTTTACTGTATTAATAATTTACTTTATAGAGCAAATTGGCTCGATGGTATATATTATATATTAAGAAGGCTGATATTTAATAGCGACCGTTTTTTGTTGGATTACATCGTCCAATAAACGTAACATTAATTATTGCGATGTAATTGACAATGACACTTATAAATGTTATAAAGTATGTTTAAACTATTTAAGTCATTTACATATTATAAGTCTTCATACTGTATAGAAAATATACTTGTGTACGTTTCGTTACTTACATTAAAAACCTGAATTATTTTTATAAACTTATTTAGATGTTAATGATATACTCTTACTTAATAAAATAATCTAACAAATAAATTAAAATTTGTAGTCCAATTTTTAATCCACATTTTGTTTAAAGTAGGCAGTCATATTAATTATATTATTACAGTACATATTCCAGTATCAGGTCATGTATCTGTTATAAATTATTGTATCGCCATCTGGTTGATATTAAACAATACTCCTTTAAGGACCCTTTTATAGATTACCTTATTACGTAGATACCTTTTCACTACGTAATGATTTTCACAAGATTTAATTTAATCCCCGGTTTATTCTTTCTTAGTTATATTTTAAATCGTGGTAACATTTAGTTTGAAATAAATAACAAATGCAAAACAGATAAATGAGCGGGATGGCATTAGAAAGGTTATAGGTTAGTTTTTTGCCCTTTCACCATTTCTTATACATGTTAGGTAAATATTCATGACCTCTGTGACGCTCCCTAAGACGTGTTTTCTTCGTTTAAGCTATTTTTTACCGAGTTTTATCAATCGCTATTCTTTTAAAGGGAAAACTAACATTTACATTCATATTTATGATAGAAAGAATCTGATTATCCAAGAGACTATGCTCATATATATATTAAAGACATTATGATATGAAATGTTTTCCATCAAGAATACGAAATTACTTATAATTCATAAACAGATGGATATTATTGTTCAACATACACTAAATCAACTAATAATAGGATATAAATAAATGTATCTTTTGGCAAATAAACTGATATTGCTTCGATAAACAATTTTTATTGTTCCGTCAGCGATAACACTCGCCGTAATGAAAGCTACGAAACTTACGAGTATAACATAGCCTAATAAATCGCAATTTTCCATTAACTTAATAATATATTTAGTTTTTCTTCGAAATATAAGAAAATTAACTGAAATTTATTACATTTTTTATAGCTTATATTATTTATTTTATCTCCTTCAATAATTGCATGAGTTTATATGATGGTTTTGATATAAAATATAATAAAAAAACATAAATATAGCTGCCACAAAATATTTCTAAAACTATGCCAATATGGTTTTAAAACTGTGAAGTGGAGAAATTGTCTCTACTTAATAATAGTGGTATCATCTACAAAGATAAATTTATAGTCCAAAAATATAAAACTAAATTAGATATTAAATGTATACAAAACATTAAGACCACAGGTGGAGGACTGAAACTAATGTGACAGTGTTGGAAATAAAATGTACGGAGAAATAAAATCAGACCATCACAATTACCAAAGTTCATCAAATGAAAAAGAACTCTAAAATTAAGTTAATACGTCGTAAAATCGACTTAAAATATACTAATTACAGTCCTTAGTATAATCTGTATGTTTATATATAAATGAAAATGAACATCTAGGGATATATAAAAAGTGAATGTAAAAGAAGTGGAGTTAATTTAAGAGGATGTGAAGTATTGTAGACAAATAAACATTTATATCGAAAAACTAAAACTTTTTTTGCATACATACATACAAAATTAATATATATCCAATTACTTTTTTTTTATTAATAAAGAAGAAAATGAATTATTAATAAAACAAGTATGACCTTTCTATCCCATAAAACTCTGTATTAAAAATCTATCTTGCCCTCAATTTCCTTAAATATTCGGGGACAGCTAACGAACTGTCAATTCCTGCAAAAATAATCTGCTATAATTTAACTAATAACTCGTGTTGTGTCATGTGTACTTTGCTAGTGAAATAATATTAAGTAATTAAAAATAAGACGAAATAATATTTAATGAAAATAGAAACATATGCATATACTAATTAATGTATAATATTTTCATTTTAATCATTAATATCAGTACAACCTTTTATATTATCTTATATTTCTAGAGCATATTTTTCTCATTGTATTTTTTTCGTAAAATAAACTTGACGAGATATAGGAATAAATAACACGCGAGGTCCTTATTTATAAAATTTGGTTTAGCTTAAAAGCGATTTACTAATTTCTTTTTTATAATGGGAATATTTGGTAGGAATTCTTGAGCTAGGCAGCTCAAGTATTCCTTACAATTGTTTTAATACTTTATTTTATATACTTAAGCAGTAATTTTTTCTATCCATACCTTCCTGTTACTCGTCATCTCTGTACGCACTCCCTTCTTCACCATATCGTCTTTCACGCAATCCATCCATATTTTCTTCGGCCGTCCTCTAACTGTCCATCCCTCGAACCAACATATCAACTGTTATTATTGTTGTGTAAAATTAAATTTCATTGTGATTATTATGATTAGATTATAAACATTAATTTACGTGATTTTTTTTTCTTGAATACAAATAGAGAGTAAGAAATATTTTAATGAATATATTTGTTTTTCTAAGTTTAATATTAACTTGACATTGTAAGTGGAATTAAATAAAACTGTAAATTTGCAAATAATAGGATTCTAGAATCAAAACTAGGTTTGAACTACACATAAATTATAATAGTAAAATTTTTATTGAAAATAATATATAAACTTAGAATTAAAGTTAGGAATCAAATCAAAACAAAGTTTATTTTTTACCAAATTTTCTGTTGACTTTATGTTTTACAAGAATATGTCAGTCTCATTTAAAAAAAACATTTTACTTGACATATATATTTATTCTGTATGTATAAAATTATTAACCTTATATTTTTGTTGAAATTCTTTGTAAGTCATCTGTAACTTAGGCCACAATCTATAATCCGTTATCAAAAAATAATTATGAACTCTTTGGTTTATAATTATTTACTTTTGATTAATTTTGAATATTGAAAATCGTACAATTCATACACTTTTATATAAAAAACTAGAATTTAGAATATATAAATGCTTTATCAGCTAAATAGGTATTTTTTTATTTCTTTATATTGTACATAAGTTGTTAATTCATTTGCCATTTTACTTTCTATTAATTGACGTACTATAATTTTAAGATTCGCAAAGAAATAAAAGTGATATCTTTGATAGTTATTTAATATTAATCATTTATTAGTTTTATTAAGTAATTTATTTACAATAGACTTTTCTATATATAAAGATACTGAACTACTATATTGTGATGGTAAACTTTCTTGATTCGTTAAAGAAGTCACATTTTCAAATAAATTCTGCAATAATATATTAAAAAGTTGTTTATTTCTACACAAAGTATATGCAGTCATCACTGCTGTGGTCGTATATCAATACATTACACTACTAACAACCAGTTTATATTATTGATCTATGGCTTCGAGTGTCGTTAACCACTCCATAGAGACATCGTACAATCAATTCCAATTTATTCATAAAGGAATTTTATATTTACTTACGAAATTTTACTTAAAATTCTATAAATAAAATAAAGTTAATATTACATCTTATTATTCATCTAGATAGTCACCTAAATATTAAATATATATAAAATATATCACGGGATGTAACTGAGGTATGAACACACACAATAGGGTCGGTCAAATTAAATAAATAATAACCTAAAAAAATGAAAATTGCGTTCATACTCCGTCTCGGAAACAATTAATTAACTATTCGTAAAACTAAATGTATATTCTAGTTACTGATGAACTGAGGGCGGTTACAAAAATAATTGAGCAAGAACACATACAGGGTTCATTAAAGTTCCGACCTTACACACATCATTTTGCGACGGAACAATTTTACATGTACTGCTTACTATTGGAACCCTCGGTAATGTCACAGTATTTGATGCTCTAAAGACGAGTTTTTTTAATAAACTTTAATAATGTTACCAATATTAGTTCCTCAGTATTGTATATCAATAAAGCTACAAATTTATCAAGTTCAATTTTTAAAGTAACTTGAAGCTAATGAAAATAAAAACATTTATGCAAAGCAACTATGAACGAAGTAACTTGAGAATTTATTGTAAAGCATGTTAAACCTGATATTAAAAAGTAATACCGGGAATACACATTACGAAACATCTTTAAGAATTCTAACGCGGGAGGTCGGAAGCGGTAAATGCGAGATTTTCGACAAAACAATCTGAAACTTGTGTCACTGTGACGTCATCCGTGACTTATACATGATTAATATTTTATAATTTCAGATGAAAAGACGTAATGTTTTAAATGACTTCATAAGATTTAATTATTTATTATTTTGAATTTCATTTAAATCGTTATTTAAAATTTAAAAATTACCATACATGATATCAGTATGACATTAAATATAGGAAATAATGTTGACTTGTTTGATATTTTATACATAAAGTTGAACTTATATAAGGCTAATCTATACATATACTAATCTTTCTGCTTATCATCTGATATGATGTTTAAATTTGATATTATTTCTATTTTCAATGGCACATAAATAATAGTATAATAATGTTGTTAAGTTTTATCGTCTTTATGTGCTTTATAGATGATGGCATAATATATAATTTCGATAGAATACATTAAAAAAAAACATATTAATGCATATTCAATTACATATATGTAAGAATTTAATACAAAGGATATGTAAAAAAATCAAGAGTCAGGTAGTAGTGATCTAAATGGCGGGCATTTATACCAGGTTGGGTTTTTATACGCAATCCACAGTTATTTGCCTCACGTTTAATAAAAACAGAATTATATCAAAAGGGTCGTTTCTATTTCGGTTGTTAGTTTTATTGCGAATCCAACACATTTGACCAATCTTTCACCATTACGTATGTACAATTTTGTTCCGTTCAATTATCGTTGGAATTTTCTAAATTTTTGCAAAAAAAAAAGAATATGACATTTATTACTATTTTTTAAAACAACCTCCATAAATGTAATAAAATATATAAAACTACCAGATGATATAGATTTCGAAATCCAATATTTTAAAAAGAAAGCAGTAATAATTTTATTAACAGAAGAATAAATATTCCAAACCAAGGCGGTCCTTTTTCTTGTATCATTTATCAAGATGACCACAAATCCTTACATTACCTGATCCCATGGTATAGCCCTGAGTTGTATTCGTACTATTATAAATCTTATTCTTAATTCATAAGGCTGATAGTGTTTTAAACGTGCTGAGGTTATAGGAGGTTGGATAATGATAATGCGAAAGCCTACTTTTTTCCACAAATTTCTATCCTCTAAAATCCTTGCTTAATTTTAACCGTTTACTATAAAATACTTTTTTAATCTGGATTAAAAAATATAAATACAAGTAGGTTGATTATATAAAAATTCATTGTTTTAGATCAAAATTATCAGTCCTTATGCTTTTATTGATTCAAAGTTTGTATTGTTTTATTTGACTTATTTTTACTTAATATGTACATATTTGCTAGTAGACATAAAGTTAAAAGGCCAAATTTTCCGGTCTATTTTTTTTTTAAAGCTTTTCACTATTTTAACAAATACTAATCGCAAATAACAAATATAATAACAACAAACGAATCTACTTCTTATATCAAATAAGACACGTCCTCTTATCACGGAAAAAAGAGATTAATAGGTTTCAACAATGGACAAAATTTGGCAATAAGGAAGTTGCATTAAGAAGACTTAAGCAAACTCTTCCCTTTAAAACTTCAAAAGCCTTGTTTTTAGTTGCCGAAAGAGTAAACACTTGGTACTAGAATACTTTTAATTTTTCACATACGGTCCAGTCATAAGTACTTTCATTGTTTTAGTCAAGAATGTCTTTAATCGCCTTCTTCTAATTTACACAAAGTTTAGAATTACTTATACTTATTTATTTCTTTTTTTTGCCTAAAATATTGAAAGCCTTCTCTGCTATAAAATATAATAGTATATTTATATTTATTTATTTAGCTTCACGCCATATCCCTTGCGGGGTAGCCAGAGACGACAGAGCGCCAAACGCTACGGTCTCAGCGTACCTCTTTCGCCTCGGCCACAGACATCAACCTCTTCATACATGCCCTCCGGGGGGTCCTCATGCTTTTTACGTGACCTTCCTCCAGTATCATAGATATTGTGTTTTCGAAGGTCACTTGAGGCCTCCCCCTTTCTCTCTCACCGCTCACTTTTCCTATATAAATCTTTTTTACCATTCTTTTATCACTCATTCGTTCGACGTGCCCAAATCACCTGAGCACGTTCTTCTTCATTCTCACCGTGACATCTTCAAATATATTAGAGAGAAAGGTATATTTTGTTATGTTTTAAAATTTTAGATTATGAGGCTTTATTTATAGTAATGTAGAAAAAAAGGCTCTAAATATTTACATCACTTATAAAAAACGCATAATTATCAAAATTACGAGCTGACAACTGCAGACGGATATATGACCCGCTGCAGTCCTTTTTGAACAGTCTCGTATTTTATGTCGCCGAGCAAGACATCAGTAAAGTACCATTTTATTAAGACCCATGGGAATGCACATGTTTCTCTCTATAACTCCAGTATATAACGGGATCAACTAAACTTGCAGAGGCTATAAAGCGTGTTACTCAAGACACCTGCAGCTACGGATCTCCTTTATCTGCTGAAGTAAAAAAGGGAGCGATTATTTAGCACGTGCTCTCGTTATATTTTGAAGTGGTGAGTGTTCTTTGTCTTTTATCTATACGGCGAGTGTCAAAGTAAAGACAATATTCATAATATATTCTTAAAACTTTTTACTCCACCGGCAATAACGTTACTGAACATTTTTAGAATTGTAAATCCTCTGACATGCTTAATTCGTTATATGTGCTTATTATATATGTTCAGAATATGTTTCAATGTTATACTTTTATACTGGAATTACTTTTATCTTCATAAGCTGAAGTTTCTTTTTGTTGAAACGTGTTCGCTATTTGTGATTTTTTTAAGAAAACTGTCTAATAGACGCGGTCTATTTTCATATTCTTTTAAAAGGACACTTTATTTTTATTCTATATTCAGTACCACCAGCACCACCACCACAGACTTTGGTCTTAGTAAATTAAACAAAACTATTCGCGTTAAAAGTTAAAAACTGCAAAATATGCCCAAAACGGAACATGTGTCTGGAAATTACAATGGCCGTCGTTTGCATGGCTGCATACATTGTCATTCTAGTATACATGTAGTCATAGATATTATTTATAATATGATGTAATGTTTCCTATTTTTGATTGTTAAGTATTTAATTTTAGTTTTAGAATATTATATAATTAGATAAATTGAAATTGATATTTTTGTTATTGTAGATTACTGTTGATTTTGTTTTATTGTGATTGTTTTCATTTATTTTTGGGGTTGAATAGTCAAAGAGTCGATTGTTGATTGTTGTTATTAATGAGTATTAATAAGAATTAAGAAAATAGAATTAAGAAATATATTGTTATGTTATATTTGCGACGTTGTTATATTGTTCGTAATGTAATGTAATTATTATGTTTGCACAATTAAGTTTACTATTATTATTTATTATTATTTATTATTATTGATTATTATTGATTATTATTTATTATTATTTATTATTATTTATTATTATTTATTATTATTTATTATTATTTATTATTATTTATTATTATTTATTATTATTTATTATTATTTATTATTATTTATTATTATTTATTATTATTTATTATTATTAATTATTTTTTATTATTATCTATTATTATCTATTATTATTTATTATTATTTATTATTATTTATTATTATTTATTATTATTTATTATTATTTATTATTATTTATTATTATTAATTATTATTTATTATTAGAATAATAGGAATACCTACTGACCGGTGTGTATTCGTATTAAATACAAATATATAATTAACAAATTAAAAAATAATAGCATTAGAATCGACTCATTCCTGAGAAGGGGTCGAAGGGCGGGGCTAGTGATGACGAAGACTACTGAAGGCACCCGCGTTACAAAAACCGACCGACATGAGCATCATGTCCACTTCAGCTTAATTTTTTTCGGGCACCCTTAGCGTTCATTTGTCTTGGCGTAATATTATTTTGTCGATTACTCATAACTACCTACTGTTTTAATATTTTTTTTTTCTACCTACTACCTACTGTTATAATCATTGTATTTGGTTCGTTATGTGGTGGTGGTTTTTAGGTAGATTCCATAGATAATCAACCTATTGCAATCGATGCGATGACGGGACCCAGACCCCAGAGTAGGGGCGCTACGCCGTTTATGAACTGGAGATTGAGAATCAGATATATATATATATATATATATATATATATATATATATATATGTATATATGATCCATCAGTTCAAATTCATCGCAGGCAAAATCTGACTTCACAGGTCGATAGGATAAATTAGTAGGACAAACGTAGCATCTCGTTTTTAATATTTCAAAATTTCATCGCTGCCGACATCACATCAAGTCGGGACTTGCAATCTCCGTGCCTGTAATTGTGTTAGATCTGAATCGTTTGAGTTTCAATCCTTAACGAGTAACCCTCATTAAACAACTTTACCGAATGGTAATTAACAAAGGGTAAGAGAACACAAACTGCTAAAATTGTTTATTGAAAACTAATTTAGGTGTAAAGGCGTAATAATTGTACTTTAAGAACTTATATATTTAATGTGAAATGTCTTGTAAAAATTTAGACATTTATATTATTTAAAAGTTGCATTCTACACTTGATCTTAATCATTTGACTAATTTAATACAAATTATAGCATTACCATATTTTTTTTAATTCGGTACACTTCAAATAAATATTTATATTTAGTTGGTTTTTAAAATGGCGGCTAGCGACACGACAGATCAATTGACGAACCGTAGGTACATTATATTAAAGGTAGCAGTTTCGAGTCCTGACCGTGATATTTTTTTTTTTTTATTAATTTTTGTACAAATGTAAAATATATGTATGTAGGTAATAAAAATCTACTTAAAAATATAACGTAAGGTTTTTCATAATAATAATCTTTTTTAATATTCGTATATAAAAAAAGCATTTACGCAAAATGGACCGACTTTTATTATTCATAAAATTATTAATTGATTATGCAGTCTAATTGTTGTAAAATACATTTTCAGACAATCAGGAATATTATTAACTACAGTATGATTGCTCTTTGGCTGAAAGCGGGTAAAATTTTTTATTGCTTTTCATGCTCACTTTTTTCACTTTTATTTTAAAACTAACAATAATTCTTATAGTTACTTAAATACCGAAATTGAAGCCTTATTATTAGCCTATTTAATTTCATCATTACTAAAAAAAAACTTCCTTAGCGTTTATTTGCTTAGTTTTGTTGTAGGTAGGTAAATAGCAAGCTTTCAGCATAGACTCTCCGGAATGATCTCGCAATATATATTTTGTGTTTAGATAGTTGGAGACTAGTGTTGACACATAAATAAATCTACGATATCTCTAGAGTGCAGTGGAAGCAGATGGAAATAACATGAACATACCCTATTACCAGTAAATAAATGTAAGTACAAAATCCTTAATTTTCCATGTATTTTAAACATTACTTATTTATTTTTAATTTGAAAAAAAGGTTATTTAAAATAAATTATTATACCTTTTCATGTTTAATGTGAATATTAAAATATTTTATTTTGGGGAATATTTTAATACTACAAACAACAAATGTGTAATATCCTATGTGCTTCATTATAATTACCAATGTTCTGTTTAACTTTTATGTCGCCTGTATCTTTTATTTATGAATTGTAAAGGTATTTTTCGTCCTCATTCTATCGATGATAGCTCGTCTTATTATATGATGTAGGTTGAGCCTAGGACCCGAGACATATTTAAAAATATATTTATAAATAAATGTCTATTCATTATTTTAACAACTATGGAAAACCGGTTTTACAATTCTAAGTGTACAACTACGAGGCAAACGTACTGCGAGTGACTCGAGTGCTTTCATTGAAACTTCTACAGGGTGTTGACTTTATTCCTAAAAATAAACATATGTGGGTACCATTTTATAAAAAAATATTACAGAAAAGAATACGTGAAATATAATTTGCGTAAAAAGTAAAGACTTAGTAGAAGTTGAATTTACCAATTCAATCATGTTTAATATTATATACTTATTATATTCTAATGGGACTAACATCTGTAACACACTTAGTCATCGACTTCAAATAAACCACACAAATCCTTTTGATATTAAATGGACCTTTGAATATTTTTGGTAGAAATATATAAATGGGAAATTGTATATTACAGGTAGAATAACTTTTAGTCAGCAAAGATATCGTAATATGATTTGGACTAAACAAAAACAAAAACCAAAAATTGACTTAAGATAACTTTATTTGTTTTCATAATTGCAGTATCAAATTGGTTTGAGTTAATTTATGTAACTGCTTTCATAGAATATTAAATGTTGTTTGTAGTCACATTATGGTATAAGTTTTACAAGATGTCTTTTATCTACGTTAATATAGTTTTTAATTAGGGTTTCAGCAAAGAATGTTATTTAATAAAGTTACAGATGTCCTTTGTCCTTGAAATGTCCTTTAAGAATTATTTTCACATTTCATGAAACTATTTCATGAAACTACCTATTAATAAATATTGCGAGTTAATCCCTTTAGGGAGTCGTAGACTAGTCTAGACTTATAAATAAAGTGTCTTTGATATTTCTAGACTGCAATGCGCAAAGCTGTATGTAATAATATCACTCGTATGTATTTTTCATGGTTTAGTACCAAATATAAATAACAAATCATAAGTTATTATTAGGCTTTAGAGTATATTGCTATAAATAATAAAAGTATGAACTCGCATATTATAATAAAAAACTTCTTATCACAATGCACTCATAACAATTCATAATTTCAACATGATTGATCTTAAGAATTTTTAGTTTTAAGTTTATTTTGGTTTTGTGAATATTATATTCTAAAACAATATTTTTATATTTATTTAAAGTAATAACGAAAAATTTCCTGAAGATTGTAATAACAGCCAACCGAAATATCAAATAAACGCGTTATATTTTTAGCAGTTTAGGCAAGATATTTGATTTTAATTTTACTGCCACTTCCATTTAGTTTGTCGTTTCATCGGAAAATAGAAAAATTTCCCGTTATAGTTCTAAAGTTTAGTTTCATATAAACCGAATATGAAAGTGGAATTAACAATGGCTACCGTCTGCATACTGACAATTTTGTTCATATGAATTGATTTAATTATATGTACGAACTTCAGTAACTTTCGTTAGTTCAAACTATTACTAATATAGGCCTCATTTACCAGAATGGATTATCTTAGTCGAATTTAATTAAGTTCAAATTTTATGAAGTTAATTCAAATAATCAGGAGGCAAAGTTATATTTCCTGTACAGAACTCTAGAATTTGGATCCTTAATGACTATCGCGTTACCCTAAGCTAGACACGTCTGACGTTTGCCAACTGCTTATTATTACTATATTAGGCAAATTACGATAATACAATATATTATGAATAGACATATTTTGTAACAAACAAAGTTCTCTTCTACCTTGTTTCTAAGGCAACAATTGTCTCACAATAAGTCTCGATAACGACGACTTTGACCTCAAACTAATACTATCAAGTGGACCAGCTACTCGATACTAATCCAGGAAATAAAATATATATAAAAATCCATAAATTATAATAAACAGATATTTATGTCCTGTGGTATAAAGGTAAACAAAAAACAGTAAAACGTAATGGACTGGCAAGACGTAGAAGAGTTCCGTAGTTTTTAACTTAATTAAAACTGTTATGGCTTTGAACTGTTTTCTACTTGCATGTTAAAAAGGCGTATTTACATTACCGCTTCACGATGTCGTGTATTTTAAATTAACACCAGATTTTTCCATTACTTGATTTGAAATCAACTCCGTATGCCCAAAATGAACATATTTTCGCAGCTCGTCATTTGTATAACGAAAATACATAAATTAAAAGTGACGTTAACTGACCCAATTGGGTCATAAAATATTGATTATTCGTTTGACCTCCGACTCTTTGATCTTACTTTATCACTCCATAATCTAATAAACTATAATGCTTCTATCTCTGCCATAAGAATATATGATATAATATAGTTGGATTAATATATTTATAAATAAAATGGAATATAGGTTTGTATATACATATCTATATTTATGTATGTTTTACACGAATGAAATATTATATTATGTTAATCGAAAAAGTTACCTTTACATCCAAATCTTGTAATCGTAACGACATACTGGTGACATTTAAATTACAAGATATTAGTTCTAAAGAATTGACACTGCCATTTCATTGCAATGAAATAAAAACAAGCCTTAATAATTGCGTTAGTTCTCCGTTTCAAAAACAACAAATTAACTCGTAAAACGAGATGTTTGGTCTTATTAAAACTGACGACGTTTACAAAAATAATGAAACAATGGAACTACATGGTTTATTAAAATTCAGACTCAATTTGCGCCCGGGTGGTTTTTTAATATTAACTAATAATTTAACTAACTAACATTATAATTTATTATAAGAATGTTTATGTAATTTTTTATGTCAAGACGAGAATTAATTCACATTAATTATTTAAACTAACGTGATACGAATTTAAAAATAAATCTTTATTTTTATAGAATACCACTATTACTTGAGTATTTATTATTAAAACGGAGCGAACGGGAATGCATACTAAGAAACAATTTTCAGAATGTTAACAAAGAAAGCGGGGACCGCCAAGCGCGTAATTTTCAGCGATTCAAATTACAGCTGAAAATGGTGTCACTGTAGATATAACTTGTGTAGATATAACTAATGTTTTACAATTGTAGATAAAGTTATTTTATGCTTTAAATGATTTCATGACATAACGTGAGGATAGTGCGGTCTGACGAGAAGTTGTTGCAACTAGTGAAGGTTTCAGATATAGAAGTCCGAAGTCGTTAGAGAGAGTAGAAGATGGACCTAGCTGAACCCCAACGAGTGACAAAAAATGAGATTGAAAAAGGGATGAAAAATCAGATATTTAATAATATCTCCGTGATCAATGCGGTTAAAACAGCAAGTGATCACCGAATTCGACACGTTACATAAAAATGTTAAACTGGAAATATCGAGCCTGATTAGGTCAAAGCTTCGTCCAATATCAATCCCTAGCGAAAACTTTCAACTCGAACTCCAAAACCTTTTCCAATGCCTGAAGAGCCGCGACAATGTGGACGAGTATAGTAAAAGTTTCGTGGAAACTTTCCATATGTTTAGCCCGAAATTATTTAAGGGCCGCCGTACCGAACCGACTCTCAAATTAGTTTGAGTTTCTTTATTAGAAAGAAGAGGAACGATATGGTTCTGCATTCATCCGGTGATGCGTCCAATTATAGGTGGTTCAATAGGTGGATCAAAGTCTGACTCTGACGAAACTGAAGATCGTTGATTGTATCGTCCAAATCCGATGTGATGAGAGTCGTCGAAAATCAACCGGTAGTTATATTCTTCTATAAGAAAGTTTCAGACATATTTTTATAATTTATTCGTTTATAATATTTTTTATTGAATATTACATCGTCTTCAATTTGCATGAGTGCTGTTGTCTATATAACGATTTTGATATCGACTGTAATAAAATAACTTCAATATGACAGCCACAAACTATTTTCAAAATTAAAATAGTTTGTGGCTGTCATAGAATGTTGATAATATTTTATTAACATCGTTTCTAGAAGAGAATTGATATAGAATATAATAGTGTATACAGGACAGACTAAAAAGTTGAACCAAAGATAATTATATTTTTATATATTTATTATATATAAATAAAAAATATAATCTCAGTTGTATGAAATAATTTCAAGAGTTGTACATATGTTTAACGATTAATAAAATTGGTGTCATGTAGTCAAATAAAAGATACATGAAACCTTGTTCATTCAATGTAACAATTAATCGCAGATCTTTCGATTCAAATAACTGAACAAACAATTAAAGTACAGATTGATTTACAAGTTTACGATTAGATTTTAGTGATGAAGATTGTATTGTTTGTTGTTAAAATGTTTGTAAGAGTGTCATTTTTTAAAAGAACTTGTATGAGAGAGGTAAATAAGTGAAGTACATTACGATGTAAAAACAAAACGGTACTTAATTTAATCATTCCAGTGTGTCGATGTTTGGGATACTTTCAGAGATGTTTTCTCTGTTGTATTTGATTTATTGTTCTATTTTAATGAATAATGTACATACTCAATATTACGGACTTGCTTATTTTTTTTTTACCAATGTTATATTTGATAGTTTAGTATTTGTTTGTTTTAAGAAACTGGAAATTTTAGCATTTGTTTCGTATTTCGTAATAATCATGTTTACCGTATTTCTGTTTATTTATATAAAAATATAATTATTAGTATTAAGTATAAGATAAATATACACTTAAGGCTTTTAGAGTGTCATTTTTTAAAATAAAAGTAACGGTAATTTAAAACTATTTTTCCTTTGTTTATTCTCAGTTTATTTTGAATTTTTAAAACCGTACTATTCATGCACTATTATATAAAGATCTAGAATTAAAAAGGTATGAAAACTTTTAATACCTAACCTGCCAAGTTAGGCGATAAAGCCGCCTATTGTAAATTTGTTATTTTGCTTATATCTTATATTTTATGGAGTAAAATAAAGAAAAAATAATAATATAGAAATTCCATAAAAGCATATTATTACATTATATACAAATTACTCGTATTATATTACATACAAATGCTGTTATTAATTATTTACCTTTTTATCGGCATACTATAATGCTGGGTCTTTTAAAATAAGCGAAAATTATTACATATTATTATTCAGTAATAATTTTTAATTTGAATTTATCCGACAATATATAACATAGAATAAAACATTTTATTTAACTTTCAGTTATAGTATAGTTTTTTTTTGTTTATTTGGGGCTCGTCGATTGATAAATTAATTGATTTATCAAAAAAATTAAGTTTTTAAAATAATTTTTTTCGTTAATTCTTCAATATATTAAATTGGTGTTCGTTTGTACTTATGGTACATACAGTCATCATTGCAGTGGTCGTATATCAATACATTACACTACTAACGACCAGTTTATATTATTGATCCATGGTCTCGAATGTCGTGAACCTCTCCATAGTGACATCGTACAATCAATTTCAATTTATTCTTTAAGGCATATTACGTTTTCTTAAGAAATGTGTCTCACCACGATATAATAGATAATATACATGGATATTTTTGCAATAGTCATTTTTATAAGAAAAGATATGAATAAAAAGTGGCCTTAAGAGAACTCTGGGGCTTAAAATATCGCTTATGCGTTTGACCTCCTTCTCTTTGATCTAACTTTATCACTCCATAAATTTTGAAAAGAGGTGATAATCCTATTCTGTGACTCTCATCAAAGGTAATATCACATCTTTAATTTAATTGATTATTATAAATGTTGGAACTCTTAGTACAAGAGTTTATTTGATGTCCTATTGATATCTACCATATCTTAAATATCTAACTATAAAAATTAAAGTCCAATTGTTTAAACTAACGTGTTGCGAATGTAAATAAAAAATATTGTAACATTTTTATGCTAAATAGCTTTTACTGGATAATTTAATGTTAAAACATGTAATAAAAGACAGTATGCTAACAAAGGAAGCCGGGGAGCGAGAACCGAGAGATTTTCAACAAAACAAATTACAGCTGAAACTTGTGTCACTGTGACAGCATCCGTGACTTACATACGATTAATGTTTTATAATTGCAGATGAAATACGTAATCTTTTAAATTATTTTATTTTATTTTTGAAATGATGTTTAAGATTTGAAAGTTACTATGCCAATACTTTGAAGCCATACCTGTGTCTAAAAAACTATAGTTACCTTTTAAGATATACATAATACGGATATGTTTTTTACGCAAAAGTATAGGTCTTATAGTAATGAAATTTAGTACTGCTATAGGATATTACTCGGTTCAACTTATAAATTACCACTGATTGCCTCAAATTTCTTTTAAAGTAAAATAACAATAAAATAAAACTGTTATATTGATAACTATGATCTATTTTGTCGTTTTAATTTTTTTTTTTGACTTAACATATTAGAAATGAGAAAAGAATTTAAAAATTGTGTGTGAAGAAGGATGATCTCTCGGAAAAGTTTGTAATAAGTAAAAGACCTTGACGGGTGATATTGAATAGAAAGACAATTTTTTCTAAACTAGGTTTAGAAAATTATTTTAAACGACTTAGAAAAGAAAAAGGCAGTAAGCTTTTGACCAGTGCTCAAGACATAATAACAAAATGTGACAGAAAGAATAAATAAAATATAATTAAATCATCTCTAAGCTCTAACACAACTTCATGCCAAGTTTTCATCCCATGTCACTTATTATATTACTTGAAACTCTTAAGTCTTTAGCTGAGGCACGCGTCTCAATAATTAAAACATCGTTATTACACAGTCCCACTGGATTTGGTTGCACTAATTGCACAAAGCCTTCTGACCATTTCATTTAAACTATTCAAATTCCGCTGACACGAGACTTCAGGCCTTTTCGTGGGTTGCTGCATAGCCTGCTGTGCTTGTAAATTGCAATGTCTAACTACTTAATTGATTTAATACTTTTAGTTATAAAAGTTATTTAAATAAATGGCAATAAAATTTCTTATTAATATTATTATAATGCGTTTATGTTATTTGAATTCACATTAAACAACACCACAGATTAAATAAACAAAATTATATTTATTTTTTACTACCAATGATTGATACAGACGTTTACTACCTACAGGTGATTTTAAATAATTCTACGACGAGCAGAATACTACTTTTGAACCTTTTAAATATATATATAATACGTGTAGTATATTATAAAATAATGATATATATACCATTACCTAGTTATTTTAATACCTATTTATTAATTTTCTCTAAAAAAACTTCTATGGGCGATTAAAGTTACTTTTTTAGGACTGTTTTCTAAATCAAAGTGTAGGGTGGCATTATATATTACATTACATTGTACATTCCGCGCCATGTTTAGACATAACGCCGGAACAAATACTACCGTAATTGTTATTTTGTAATTCGGTTATGCAGTTCCTTTAGTCTTCATTTTGAGTTTGTTTTAAAAAAACTCATTATAATAAGACTGTAATAAATGTAGACCATCTCTTATATTATTTTAAACTATTAACATAATATTTTTTTAGTGGAAGTAATACCAGTAATTGAAAGAATGAAGAATAAAAATAAAATTTTATTTACTAAAACTTCTTTAAATACAATAAACATCGGAATACATACATATATATTCACATCGTTCTTTTCAAAACGTCGAAATTTGTTTATAGATTCATTAATCACATTTTATAGATTCAGTAAATCTAGGTTTTCCAGTTTCTAGAAAATAGAGAGAGCAATTAGCTTCCATTAGCAATGAATCACAGTTAATGTCTTCATAAAAGATACTTTGTTATTGTACTACATGATTAAATATTTTGTATTGAATATTAATTTAAGTTTAAATTTAATATTCTTAATAAAGTTTCATAAATAATATACAGCAAAGCTATTTTTCATTTGAATTGCAACCAATTAATATACGACGTTAATCATTCAAAGAAAGAATCAATGCAATCATCATGCATTATATTCAATATAACTTAATTACTACAAGCCAAACAAGTTTTTTCTGTCTATTTTTTATCGTTCAATTTTGTTCTTCTGTTGGGTGTTATGTATATATATCAAATATTAATTTCTTAAAAGTTGAATGTTTGTTAATGTTTATGATATATGTTTCTTAATATAAATTAGTACAGTTGTATCTAGTCCTCTATGTCAATTTATAACACAATTTTACTTGTAGGATTATATAAACATTACTTAGGCATTTTTACTTCATTAAAACTGTTGAAGAAATCAAGTCAAATACAGAAAACTATTTAAATCACCTTTAATTATCTGCGTAATTGTTTCACACATGATTATTAACTATATATGTGCATTTTAGTCTATCTCGTACATTAGACACATCATTTGCCTCGGTCGCTCGATCACTCGAAAACGTCAAAAACGTCGAAAACGGCATTTCTCACTCGACGACTGCAACGAATTTCAAGTCAGTGAGTGAAGTGGAATTCTGTTCGGACTGAAATAAGAGGACGGGAATAGAAATGGCATTGTAGGCGGTTTGAAACAGTGAGTTTTGTATATTGCTAAATAATTCTTCATTTTTGATAATATTTAGAAAATAAGTTTCAAACTCTTTTACCGACCTGTGAGATCGTAACGAAATCGGTAATAAAATGTATAAAGTTTTCACATATGTTTTGGTTCATATTGTTTTATTTGACGGTTGAGTATTCATGTGTTTATAGTAAAACACTGTTTGTCAAGTATTGGCAACAAAATAAATTAAGTTGCTAACTTAAATTAACTCCGTATAAGTGCTGACTTACACGTGATCTGTCACTTATGAACGATTTACTGTATTTATACTTTATTTATAAAGATAGGTCTGAGACTACTGTTTTAATATTAAAAAAACAGACTTTTAATCCCAAATAATTATGATATATGTGTAGTAATCTTTTATTTTTTTCATATGAATATTTTACATGTATAATATAATATTGTCTATTTCAAATATGTTAGCAATAATAATATGAATAAGTTATACGAGGGCCAAACTGAAAGCTTTTAGAACTGGCCACTTAAAAGCATTATATTAAAAAAAATAGTTTAAATTTTGAAAATAGAACTCTTTACCAATATTATTGAGTGTACATTTCATTCATTTGTCATTTGTTTTACGATTTGGCGGCAAATTGAAAATTGTCTGTGCACGTCAGAATGAATTTAAGCCGAGAAAATTTTCGTGCAATGATTTTTTATGACTTTCGATGTCATTTAAGTCAACAAGAAAGTTATGATAGACTTCGATTGGCTTTTCACGATGAAGGGGGCTTCTTCACGAGATGGGGATCTCGTGCCACAGTTTACAACTGGTTTAATGAATTCAAACGTGGTCGAACTAATCTCACCGATGATTTGCGTGAGGAACGGCCTTCTACAGCGACGACTGAAGATAACATCAGTGTTGTGCGGCGTATGATAGAGACTGACAAAAGAGTGACCTATCAGCAGATTCGGACAAGTCTAGGCATAGGTATGAGTCAAGTGCACAAAATCCTCCATGAACATTTAGCGGTCAGGAAGCTTTGTGCCCGTTGGATACCGCATAATTTGACCGAGGCTCAAAAACTCCGCCGTGTTGATTGGTGCCGAGAAATGATCCAAAAATTTAACGGAGGTGACTCAAATGCTGTGTTCGACATACTAACGGGTGACGAAAGCTGGATTTACTGTTATGATCCGGAAACCAAAAGACTGTCTGCTCAGTGGGTGTTTCCTTCCGAAGAGTTGCCAACTAAAGTGAAGAGAGGTCGAAGTGTTGGAAAAAAGATGGTGGCCTCGTTCTTCGGAAAGACAGGTCATTACGCGACAGTAGTCTTAGAGGATCAGAAAACGGTTAATGCAGAATGGTATACTAACAATTGTTTGCCACTTGTCTTGGAAAAAGTTCGAGAGAAACGACCTCGCAGCAGGATCCTCCTTCATCACGACAATGCCTCGTCGCACACCGCCAGGCAAACGATCGACTATTTGGTGACCTCAGACGTGGAATTACGTGGGTCACCCGCCGTATAGCCCCGACCTCGCACCCTGCGATTTTTATTTATTTCCGAAAATAAAAGAAAAACTTCGAGGAAAACGTTTTATAGACGCCGAAGAAGCAGTGGCTGCGTTTCAAAACGCCCTCGAAGAGACCCCTAAGGCCGAGTGGGCAAGGTGCTTTTCTCAATGGTTCCATCGAATGCAGCGATGTATTGATGTAAATGGACGCTATTTTTAAAAGTTACAATAAAACTAATAACTTGCTAGAATGCTTAGTTTTTGATTTTCTAAGAACTTTCAGTTTGACCCTCGTACTTTGTAATTCATAATATTACAATGTAGAAGAGAATATCTTTCGAATAAAATAATTGACACAGCTTCAAGATTTTAAATTTACGTTATTCGATTGAGTTAAATTATTAAATAATTCTAGAATGTCGTTTGTCTATTCGGTAAGGAAGAGAGAAATAAAGAAAGATAGTTTGTTTGTTATTTCTGGTATATGAAATAGTATAAAACAAAAAACATAAATTTAGGTTATTTTGATATTCATCTGAAGTAATATGTTATTGCTTGAAATTTATTCGAAGTAAATGTTGGGTTAGAATTTATTTATAAATATAATGTTTCCTTGATATTCTCAAAACTTGGCTCACGTTGATGTTACAAATACAAGTAGCATTGCCAATATTGCAGCAAGAACTGGGGCCAGGCTCGGTGACACTTTAAGCCATTTCTCATATTAATGACTTAAATATTGGCAGCCATGCGGAGGCATCTATAGGAAAAATGCTTATGATTACGATCACAATCACAATCACAATCTGGAGTATCACAAAAAGACAAACAATACGCCGTTAGATCTATCACTATTTCTTCAACATATACCAAATTTCTTGTCAGCTTTAACTTCCTTCTTATATTTTGGCAATGGTCGAGGGTGTTACAAGTGACATGGAATGCTGCTTTCTAATCGTAATATTTTTTTCAGTAACAACTTTTTATACTTATTTTTGCAAATGTCATCGTTTCATTTATTGCTGTTGTTATTGCTTTTTATATATAATATGATAATTGGAATATAATTTCTGTTACATTTTCTGACAAAAAAAAAACATTTTAAAAGTGATAGCGTAAGAGTATTTCTAATCTAACAATACAAAGTTGGATTCCATTAAGTTTGGGACACTTTGGAACGTTTGTTAATTTCAGATAATGTTTATTGTTTCTTGATGTAACAAAATTTCATTGTTTGGGGAATTCTGAAGCACGTTCAGTGGATTTTAAATTACTTTAAAGGTCAGGTTGAATTTAATTTAATATATATTTGAAATTGAAGTGAATTCCGATTCCTTTTTATATTATTGTATCTAAAATGAACACTCTGATTCGTTATAACGGTATGCTTTTGTTTAGATTCAAATTCAAAAATTCAAATTCAAAAATATTTTTATTCAAGTAGGCATTTACAAGCACCTTTGACTCGTCAATTATGACAATAAAAATGGTCAACGTATTCAGTCCGTGAATAAGCTACCACCGGCTACTGGGAAAAATTTACCAGAAAATCAACAGTTGCTCCTTTTAAAACTAATTTAACAATCTTAGATGATGTACATTATAATATCAAACCTTCAAATAAGTCAATAACTTCAGTTCCACACATTTGGATCCTCCAGAACTCTTGAATGCTGTAATAAAATTTATTTAGTAATACACTTTTGATTTTAGATTTAAAACTATGATAAGGAAGGCCTAAGACATCTTATGGATCTTCATTATATATGCGTATACTCAAGCCCATGAATAATTTGTTAGCTTTTTGAAGACGAAATTTTGGCGTTACGACTTTAGTTTTCGTGTGTCTGTTACTGTTTTTTATTTAAATTTTGGCATATAAATAATATGTTTTCAATATAAATAATAGGTTTTGGCATATAAATAATATGTTTATTTAAATATTGACGTATAAATAATATTTCTTTAAAATCTATCTCTAGCTTTTAAATTATAAATAGCCCGCACAGCTCCTTTTTGTAAAATAAATATAGAATTAATTTAGGCAACACTGCCCTATAATAAAACACAGTAAGATAAAATACTACTACTACCGTTAGATAACTGTTTCAATTAAAAGAAGTAAAGACAATAAAATAAAATTATAATTAATATTAAAAGTTTGGTTTTTTTAAATGTAGGTACAAAGAAATTAAAGACATTCAAAAATATATATTGGTTCTAGCAAAATTATAATAATTATGCTGATAGAAACAATAACTGCTAAGGTAAATAAATCCTATATTTTTTTACATTTTGGGAACAAAACACCCTTTTATAATTTTTTCACATATTTAAAGGTTATTTATGAACACTTTGACAGCGACGAGGACATGTCTTCTTCGTTTAAGTTATGTTTTTGCTAAGTTTTACTTATATGATATTCTACTAAATGCATAACGAATATAATGAATTTTATATTTATGATAGAAGGAAGCTTATTATCCAAGAGACTATTGCAATATACATTAAAGACATCAAGGATACGAAAATAGTTATAATACATATACCACTGTAATAGATGGAGGCTGTAGTTCAACCTACACTGAATCAACCAATAATAACGAAAAAAATTGTACGTAATTCTTTCGGCAAATAAACCGATATTGCTTCGATAAACAATTTTTATTGTTCCGTCAGCAATAACACTCACCATATTGAAAGTTAGGAAATAGAACTTTATTGCCTAATAAATCGGAAGCTTGCGTTAACTTAATATTTTCTTTTTTTCTTCTGCGAAATATAAAAGAAATAAGAGCTCTTCTTTAATATTCGTTAATTTATATAAACTAAATTATTTTACGGATCAAATAATTTAATGAAAATTTGTGTTGTTTTCTATTTGGTGGTTTCGACATATATAATTAATACGCTTATTACTTGTGCTTCCAGTTTATTACATGACAGTATGCTTTTTCAAAACCCTTTAAAAACATAACTCATGAATTAATTAATTCATAAAGATTATGTTATTTAATTACAAGCGAGAAATATTATTAATAACTAACGTTACAAGAGAGAAAAGTTTCGATCTAAAGCAAATTATAGTCATGAATTTTATTCATAGTCCCATTAATCTTACGAGTATGGATAAATATATTATGAAAAATAATTATTATGTAATGAAAACTACAAAAAAAAGTAGAGACTCTTTGCTTTGCTGTGTGTGTGATGATGTGTGATATATACAAAGCAAGATAAATGAAATAAAATTCGATTTACCCGAAGTTTTACCTTACGACTTACTTTTCCCTACTATGGTAAAAGTTTCATTATAATTTTATTTTAAGGTTACAATATTCCGAATAAATGCAAACTTACAAAAGGTACAAAAAGTTTTTGATAGTATTTCGGTAAAGTAAACAAACTGAATGTACGGTTAAATGTTAAATAATTTAAAATATATATATATTAAATAATTATAAATATTATCTTAGTAATCCGGCTTGCCCTTACAGACAGTTAAACAATAAAATGAATAAAACAACATACAAAGCTGTTACGGAAACGGTTCTGGAAATCGGATTAGACACAGGAAGTGAGTCCGGACCGTTTATAATAAACATATTAAATAACATTCTACTATTTTATAAGGTTTTTGTATTAATACTACGTTTTGTTGGCGACTTTTCCCATATGGGACACTTAAAAGCTATTCCTAA
Source organism: Melinaea marsaeus rileyi (assembly GCA_918358865.1). Classification (NCBI taxonomy): domain Eukaryota; kingdom Metazoa; phylum Arthropoda; class Insecta; order Lepidoptera; family Nymphalidae; genus Melinaea; species Melinaea marsaeus. The sequence goes on from OU911089.1 coordinate 23,029,244, forward strand.
GTTTGTATTACACTAGTGTGTAGATTTTGATTTATTCCTATGTTTGTATTAATTTAGTGTATAGATGGATTTGTGAATGAAGTATTTATAGTCCAAAAATTGAATATAAAAAAAAAATTAAACCTACACATACGAAACTCTAAGACTGCAGGTGTAAGACTGAAACTAATGTGACAGCGTTGGAAATAAAATGTCCGGAAGACTACGAGTAAAATCCACCACAATTAACTAACAGCCGTATTACGTAATGCGTAATAAAAAATATAACTTGTATTGCTAATTGAGATGTTATATTTATTTATGGAAAACAATATTGTCTGATATATTATAATATTATATAATAAATGAATACTTTCTGCAGAACAGATTGAAAATTTGAACTAAATATTTTTTAATCTTTTTACATATATTCTAATTCCTTGTAAAGAGAATCTTTTTATTTCATATAGATAAAAAACATAATCTCAGAAGTATAAAATGATTTGGAGAGTGAATATGAAAATATAAACTAACTGTACTATTAAATATATAAAACTTTTTAAAATTCTATTTAAACTGTCAAATGTCTAATGATCAGTATAATTGGTGTCACAAATAAAAGATACTTGAAACCTTGTTGAATCAGTAAGAATTCATCTCTGGATCATTTGTTTCAAATAACATTACAATTAAAGTACAGATTGCTTTACAAATCGACGATTGGATTGTTATTAATATTTATTATGGAATAACGAACCAGATGGTATTATAAAGAATGTATATTTGTATTGGGTTGGTTGTTAAAATGTTTATAAGGGTGTCATTGATAATGGTACATGTAATGAGAGGGATGAATTAATATTAGTTGTTTACGGTGTTTCGGATACTTTCAAGGATTTTTTGCTCTTATACTTTGGAACCGTCTTACTACAGGTCATGATATCTCTTAGTGCTGTACGGGTTAAAAATATTTATAGTTATTTAGTTTGATATTAATTATAAGATTAACGTGATGTTGTTAATCCTACGACATAGAAATTTCTATAATAAAAGTAACAATAACATGTGACGGCTACAGAATAATAAAAGAATATAACCGTGAATAAATACTAACTACACTTTCAATAACACCGTAGCATAAATCATAAAAACTATGTTAGAGAGACTTCTGAGAATTCTGATGAAGGACTATGCAACATATTAATATGCAACGTATTAAATCATAAAAGGAAACATCGATTTTCAACTCTATCGTGACAGAATATGGACCATTATAAATTGTATATAGAGAGTTATTATTTGTTACTCGATATCTTTGTAAGGTCACAAACAAGAGGTTCTGTAAGGCGCTATACATAATATGATCAAACTATCATATCATAGCTTTTAGAATAGGTTTATTTACAAATGCATTTCATCATATAGTACATTCAAAGAATCCAAAATGATGAATATTCATGAAGAATAAGCTTATTAAATTGTAGTACAATTTTATCTGTTTCTATTTTTATTTAAAACCCATAATTATGTAAGGACCTCGTTAACAAAATTCCGTAAATTGTAAAATACTTCAAAATATCACAAAATTATTCGGTTTGAGAAAGTGTAATGGCGGCCATAATAAATATTCCATGGCATTGTTTCGACAAATTGCTACCGAGAAATTTAATATACATCTAGGGGTGAAATGGGATATCCTCTTATACGAGGGCTAAAGATGGATTATCCTTGTTTCTATGCACTATTTTTTAAACTAGTAGTCGGAAAACTTATAAAAAAGTTAATAATTTAATTTGGACATTGAAAGTTCCAGTGACAAAACGGCATATGTTTGTTCACAGTTAAGTAATTCAAATTTTATTTATGTTTCCTTGCATTTCATAAATACAAGTGATAGTCTTGATAATCAAATTGCAGGTAATGGTGAGTGATATTCGTTAAAAAATATTAAAGGAGTAAAATCAGGATGAGAACTATTGATTCAAATTAAATAAGTGTATTTAATATATGATAGAAACTGATTTTCCTAGCCAAGAACAAAATATTTAATAAAAAATACTCTGTGGATCGCCTGAGGGAAGAACCTACTCGTAAGTCCATTTGGAGTATGAAGCAAATAATTTATTTATTTTTTATTTTGTATAAAATACACCTTAAAGTTTTACTACTGATTGTATGTATTCTTAAGTAATATAAAATATTTTGACAAGAGATGGTAATATTACTGTTTAAATTTACGGGACACCTAAAAAAAACTGAATGATGTATTTTTTTATTCCAAATTGATAGTTGTTTGATTATTGCTGAAAATAATCCAAATATTGTAAAAGTATTAAAGATTTTAAATAAAATTCTACGAAATAAAAAAAAAAAATTGATAAAATAAAAAAAATATAAAGTATAAAATCAGTGTGATAAAAACAACCTCATGCGATAAAAGCGTTTTAGTGCCTCTTATATTACACTTAACAGGGGTTATTTTACTAGAGTTAGTGGCAATTTGTTTTATCTGAGGTCAGGCTTAAAAAATATTCCCTCTGATCGATAAGTGAAAGTCTTGAGATAAATCTGCAGATTAATGAAGTGTTTTCTATAATATAAGATCGCTTTGATGTACCAAGGTTATATAATATACGCTACTTATCTATAGCTATATAAATTTGTAAGTTTTGTTGCCACTTTTTTCTGTGTAATTTTGTTTTTTCCATTCAATATTTGTCTGACCGTCTGTATATCTAAAGAGAGAGATAATCACTATCAGTAGAAAATTTCAAAAACCATCAATATAACATGCGGCCAAGCCGCTTCAAAAATCTTGAATAAAATTAATCATTATAAAAAAAACAATTATAAAAATATCAAATAGCTTTAAGTATTTTATTTGGTCTTTGGTCTTTTTTGTTCTTTTGGTCTACAAAATGAGAAAATAAATATTTGTAGTATTTTTTAATAATAAAAAATAACTTCAAATATATAATAATATCTCTTTTTCATGAACTTCAATTGTTGTAAAATAAATGAACTTTATCTTTTTTTTATATTAGTAGGTTTTACAAACACATGTACACGTAACCATACAAACACAACTCTAATAATGTTAAACGCTTCAAACATTATGTGCATTTGTAAAATGTCACAAAAATGTATTCTTTGGTACATTATTAACTCAAATATTTTAAATGTAAAGTAAAATAAAAGCCCGAAAAGTAATGAAAAATAAATATTGATGGCGCCGTTGCTTTAAATAAGAAATATGACACAGTGCGTGTTTTTATAGAGATATCTTCTTAACAAAATGGAGGACGCGACAAAATATTGAACATAAGCATAGACGAAGGTATAAAGGAACCCGTAGTAACGACAGTCTGGGTTATTTTATACTCATTTCGATGTAAATTCGAGGGTTATTGTGGTGTTTAGTTTCGAGTAAATATAGCACGAGGGTTTTGATTACAATTTATTTAATGCCTGAGTTTGAGCTAGGTTCTGTCAATTTTAATAACCAGTTAAAACTTGGCGCATACAAGTAATAGAGGAAAGTTTGAAATCTTGTTGAGAAGTAGACAATAGAGAACATTATCTCAGTTTACTCAACTAAATTCACTTGTTGTATAGCAATTATATTAATGTTTTAGAAAAACATGCTTATGTTTTTCTACGTAAGACGTCGCTTGATGTCGCCTCGCGTATTTTGGTTGCATTTTAATTTTAATCCGACGTTACAAAGGTTCTGGAGTAAACCTGATCACGTCAGTTAGTTAATTTATTAGTTATATTAAATAAATTTATTAAACAGTATTTTGTAGAAAGGAACATTTCGTGAAAATCTAAAAAAACATTACTCGCGTAACAATAATTACTATCATTAAAGTTACATTAAAAAAACATAACAATAATTGAAATAATGATTATATAATTATTAATTTAGAATAAAAATATATTTTATATAAAGAAGCAAAATATGAGAATAACTAATAAAAAATATTACTATACTAGTTATTGCCCGCAGCTATGACCAATTAAAATAAAGAAGTGCGTAGGATGAGTTTGAAACATCTAAACTGAACTATTGATCTGACTAGTGAAGTTTAGTATTTATATTTGGTATATTACTCTCCTAATCTGGCTTGGACTAGCCTCACTTGACACAAAATTCATATAAATTTAAATTCACAACTTGGGGGATAAAGAGATTTTCTGTAATAGTAAAAAAGAGGATATATCCTATTGTTATTATTATACTGTAATTTATGCAAAAAATTCTACATACTGTAATACTTCCAGCGCGTATTTTTCTCACTTTATATTTTCAGCAAAACAAACTTGACGGGGACATAGGAATGCCAAGTGCTGTCCTTCTTTGTAACATACGCTATAATTTATGAGAAAAAGGAATTAGTAAACCTACTAATTCCTTTTTTATAAGGGATTTATCTTGGAGAAAAAGTCTTGCACGTTTGTTACTAATTGATTTAATTCCACTTTACTACACATAATTGTGTACTTATATATTGATATATATATATATATATATTGGTTACCAATTCATGTTGTTAACAGTAATTTCTGTTTCTCCACATTATGATACCATAGTTATTATTTTTGTTTAAAATTTATTATTAATTATGTTAATATACTTACTTTATAAAGATTTACTTGCGTGATTTAATTTGAAACTATAACTTGTTTTACAACGACAATGAGTACTAAATAAATGAATTAATAGATTAATTTGTATATAAAGAATACACTGTATAAAAGTTATTTAGTTAAAAGTTACATGTTTTATTTAAATAGGATAAATAAGTTATTTAAACTGATAATGTCCTCAATTGAAAATATTTTATCAGCCGATATAATATGTTATTTCTATATTCAGAAATGAATACTAACTTAATATTGTAAGTAGAATTAAATAAGTATACGATGTTTCAAATAAAACTTTTCTCTTATTATTTATTCTCGGTTTATTTTAAATATTGTAAACCATACATTTCATTAACTATTATATGAAATAATACAATTAATAAAATATAAATACTTTGTAAGAAGAATAACAATGTATGTTTATATAGAAATTCTTTATGTTTTACAGATGTTGTTACCGTTTTTATACTCTATTCATAGGTTTATTATAAGAAATAAAAAGAATTGTTGCATCTTCGTTAGTATTCAGTATTTATTTTCAAGATTTTTAATTACCAAGGGATATATATCAAAAAAATATTTTGTTACAATATAGTCGGACTTTATTGATTTGTCTATAAAATAAGATTTTTTTTAATAAATTTCTTTGTTATTTTTACATTATTATATAAAACTTTTGTTCGTTTGTTTGAATATATAGTATAAGAGATTATTATTTCAGTGGTTTAATAATTTGATAGTTACTAACGACTAGTTTAAATTACTCGTATTAGTCTATGGGCTCGGAGATCGTTACCCATCCAATAGAAACATGGCATAATCAATTTTAATTTTCTCTTTAAGAAATCGAACTTACCACTATAGCAATAAAATCCATTTATTAAAAAATAAGACTTTAGTCATTTTAATCTTATATGGATATGCTAGCCCCATCTTATAATAAATATATAAACACTTATTACGGTCTGTCCAAAATAATAAGAAATAATCTGAAAAAATATTTTCCATAGAGCCGTTTTTATAACGAAAATACATGAATAAAAAGTGAAGGGAACCGACTGGGTCATAAAATATCGTTATGCGTTTGACCTCCATCTCTTTGATCTAACTTTACAACACTGCAGGACGGTAATACTCTTATTCTGTAATAATATGTGATACAACATCTTTGGATTAATATAATAACATATATGTTAAATAAATAACTATTATTTTTAGATAGATATCTATATATTAATTTTAATATTAGGACTACAAGGTTACAAGTTCTTAAGAATTGATAGTCCAATTACAAAACACAAAAAAATAAAACATTAATAATTGCCTATAAACTCCATTTCAGAAACAATTACACAATTTATAAAAAGAGATGTTGGTCTCATTAAAACTGACAACGGTTACAAAAATAATTAAGCAAGAACCCATACATGGTTCATTAAAATTCTGACAGTGTTCAATTTTCGCCCGGAACTTGTACTACTTAATCTTGAAACTCTCGGTAATGAAACTGTATTTGATGTTCTAAATACGAGTTTTTCTACAATGTACTATAACAATGTAAACAATGTTACGCATGGTTCTCAGCATTTTATATCAACCAAACTAAAAATTTGTTAAGAGCAATTGTTTAAACTAGCGTGATGCGAATGTAAGAAAAAAATTTTAATAATGCAATACAATTTTGATGTAAAGAAATTATGAACAAATCAACGGGAGAATTAATTGATAAAACATGTTAAATCTTATATTAAACAGCATTACCGGAAATGCATATTTAGAAACTTCTTCTAGAATGTTAACAAAGGAAGCGGTGGAGCGACAAGCGAGAGATTTTCTACAAAACAAATTACCGCCAAAACTTGTGTCACTGTGACAGCATCCGTGACTTACATGTGATTAATGTTTTACAATTGTAGCTGAAATTGTTTTTTGGTGTCAATGTTCGGCTAGTTCTTTACTGTTCGGAATTATTTTTAATTGTTATATACGATTTTAAAGTTACCTTCTACATTAAATAGAGGAGATAATGTTGGCTAATACGTAGTTATTGAATTATAACCAGATGCTACTTAATATATAAATTGAAAATACTTTAAGGCGACTAATCTATATGCATACTAAAATTGGGAGGCAATCAAAACTGAAAAAAGTACTTTTTAAGATAGAAAATTGCCAAATTTACATTAAGAAAAAAATCTATCAAATCATCTCAAAATACTAATATATCTCCTTTAAATAATCTCAAAAATTAATGATATTAAGTCATAAAATTATTTACCATTATACCACTTATATTAATTAATTATACCACTGACTCTTTAGCTGAGGCCACGCCTCTCAGTAATTAAAACATAGGTATTATACGATCCCACTGGACCTGACTACACTAATGTACAAAGTTACTCTCTATCTTTACCCAGTGACGCTATCATATACAGTAGAGCTAACAGTAGAGACAATATTTTAAAAAATGTTCATCTAAATTAAAACTATTCAAATTTTATCGAAGGTTTTTTGTGGGTTGCTCAATTGCTTGTTGTTGTTGTTGTGACTACTTAATTAATTTAAAATAGTTTTTTTTTAAAGTTACCAAAATTACTGACCAAAATAATTTCTTTATTATATTATGATGATAATAAAATATATTTCTTCATCTTTTGAAATTATTGACAGTTTATTTTCACTACAGTTCATAGGAAGGAGCAGTGAACTTATTACTTAAATAAAAGAGCAACTTGATTGTAAAGAAAAATATATATTTATGGTTGTTAGTAAGGACGTAGAGAAGAAGCAATTGTGGACGCACGAGAAATCGATAAATCATCTGATAGTCGTAAGTCGTAAGACTTGTGTGAAAGTGACATGAGTTTCTACAAAAACGGTGACTCTGACTATCTTAGATTGTCTGAAATTAGATACTGTGTTGTGAGTAGTCACAATTTTTTAATGTGTGCCTTTTTGTATTGCAACTTGACAACAACAACAAGTTGTCTTCTTATTAATAGGCTTGAAGATGTTTCTATGTTCTTTTATAAAATGTATAGATTCATCTGGCTTATTCAGAATGTAAAACATTTCTATAATACAATTATTCAATATAGTTGGCATGCACGCTAATGAACTTGAACGTCAGTAATATTGATTACTTATTTAAATAACATATCTGATATCTAAAACCCAAGTCGTGCCTACTCAACTAGTTGTCGGAGGTGCTCTTGAACTTGTAGATGGTTACAGGTTACATATACAAAGGACAAAACGTCAAACTAAGTAGGTCCAATTTCGAGAAAGAGATCACTTGCTCAACTGCGTTTAGGATGCTCCGAGACATCTTTACGTTCAAAATACCGCAATGTTGGGCGAAGAGGGTCTGTGACTAATGTTTGTTGTCACTTTGGCAATGGTTATGGTCTGATTTGCGCTGCGAGATCAAATGTGAAACGAGGAGTTCCGCAGAAAAACCAAGATCACCGACTTAGCTGGAAAAATTTCTCGTTTGAAGAAGAAGTGACATGAAGAAAGAAGAAGAAGGAAAAGAGATGAAATTAAGGCTAAACAATATCTCCGGTATTCTGAGACTAAGCATTGGTGATTAAATCGACATGAATATCGCCTGCGGTAATACTATAATCGTGCTGAGGTTGTAGCAGGTTGTACGGTATGGAAGCCTTACATTAAATAACATGTACCTTAACAAGGAACATTTAAATGCATAGGTTTCAACATGAAAATATTGACTTGAGAGAGAAACTTTCTCTGTTAAAACTTTAAAAGGCGTGTTTTAAATTTTTGAAAGATAAGAAGAAGAGAAGAGAAGAAGAAGAGATTTTTCTTTTTTTTTGAGGGTAGTCATCAACAAAGAAACATCTGCTTGTGCTTTAAATTTATTTTATTTTTATTTTAACATTATTTTTAAATTCAATTAGTAATTATATGTTTATTTACACCTATTATTAAAGTGTATATAATAATTAATCATATATGAGTGCGTGTTTTCCTTGAAAGTGCACCACACATACCTGCCAGTGACATAACCTTTCTGAAGAAACTAATCAAGATAAGAAACTGATTAAGTGCACCTAAATACTGAATATGGCAACTATCCAATCAATTGCTGAGGCACAGAAGTCATTGAGTTCACAACTCATGGCACGAATGGCTGACTTTGAAAAACAGTTGGTTGTTAAAGCGGCAACTAGTCGTGATCCTGTTTCTCGTCTGAGTGAGGAGTTTCATTCTTTTAAACAGCATGTTTGGGATATTTTATCAATTCTACAACGTCAAGTTGAAGAAATTTTTAAATCTGTTGACGCTACTGAGACAAGATATCGCAATAAGTTTCTTTTATTGTCTGGTGTTCCTGAAAATCCTAATCAAGATTTAAATGGCTGTATAATATCCATCTTCCATGACAAATTAAAAATCAATAATTTTGAACCTTCCTCTTTAAAATCTTGTAGCCGCTTAGGCAGAGTGTCGACAAACAATAAATGTAGACCTGTTTTAATTAAATTTAGTGACTTGCAAACTAGGTCTTTAGTGTGGAGTAAGAAGTCTTATTTAAAAGGCTCTCCCTATGTCTTGAGTGAATATTTGACAAGACATAGGCAGACTTTGTTTTTATCAGCTCGTAAGCATCTTGGCATGAGAAATGTGTGGACATACAATGGCAGTATTATCTTAAAGCTGCCAACTGGCCAACTGCAGAAGATCTTTAATCAAGATGAGTTAGATGCTGTAATTTTAGAATATCCTATTACACAATCAGAACCTGAAAAGTCATCGCAAAATGTTCCAGTGTCAATATCCACTTCTGAGCCCGGTCGCACTAAAAGAGTTATTAGTAGTAAGAAGAAATAACGGTACATTTTATTTATGTTTTCCATATCTAAAAGTTTCTAGTTTTACTTGTATTTTTATTTTTTACTTTTGATATATTTATGTAACTTTTATATTGTTCATACTTTTACAATGTTTTTGTTTTACCAATTTATTTGAGTAATGAACTGAATTTACAAATACATCATTTTAATTATAGTTTTCCATGCTTTAGAGTTTGTTCAAAAGTTTCTTGTTATTGCATTAATTTCACTGTCTTAGAACCATTATGTATTTACTATGTACGTTACACATTGTATTTCCTCTCTTCTCCATTTCTCCTCAGTTTTAATTACCACTGTTATTATTTCCACGTAAAATGTGTGTTTCGGTTGTTTATTTTATAATTGATGTGCATGTTGTACTTTATTTATTATGATTCAGTTGACAGTTGACAGCTCGAACCTATAGATTTAAGAGAACAATTGTCATTGATGCGGTTTTTCCATAGACAATTGATAATTACTGTTGTCTTATTTTACCGAATTGTAATTTTGCTTGTATATATATATATTTTTTTATTGTCTTTTAATATTACTATTAATTTATTTTAAGGTTTTTATTTAAGTTATAGTGCTGACTATTATTAACTTTTATTATTATTTTTTTCTTTTTAATTACAGTCCATAGTTTTCAAATACTTAAAAAAAATAGTAGTTTTTGATTAGATTTTACAATATCACTATGGAGATATATACGTTGAATATATTATTTTATAAATTTATATTTAATACAATATATTTAAGGCAATAATTTATTTTTACCTTGTGCAATTGTGTATATAACTTTTTCAAATTTATTTTTTTTTCTTTTTTTTTTACGGTTTTGATCTTTTTATTTTATTCTTAATTAAGCAAGCCCTTAATGTTGTTGCTGTTAACTGTATATGTATATTTAAATAATTGCTCTTCTGTTTATTTATTTTCCTTATTTCTTGTTATATTAAAAGTCTAAAGACTTTTATTCAATGGCAGGTTGTGTAGGTTTATTAGTATTATATTATTTATTTTGTTATTAGATTTATTTTGTATTGTCGTGTTTGAAAATATTTATAATTATTTATATTTTATATAATATTGTTTTATTTATTTATATTACTACGCACTTACTATGTCTGATTGCGAGTCCTTCATTTCTGCATATGATTCAGATTCCTACTTTTCGTTGGATTCTACGGATACTTCAACTCTATCTCTCATTGAAAAGTTGTCCTCTAAATTATCATCTCATCATAATTCCTTTAACTGTTGCCACATCAACGCACAAAGCATTCCTCAACACTATTCAGATCTACTTAACACCTTTTCTTACAACAAAATTCATGCTATACTTGTATCTGAAAGTTGGCTAAAACCTAACCTAAGCTCCGACGCTTATTCGTTACCTGGTTTCCAGTTAATTCGTTGCGACCGTTCTGGCAAACGAGGTGGTGGAGTCGCAATATATCTCAGATCTGATATACCTTTTAAAATTTTGTGTACTTCACCAAGTTCGTATGCTGCTACGGCGGAATATTTGTTTCTGGAAATAAGCCTTAAAGGAGCCAAAGCTGTTCTCGGTGTTGTGTACTGTCCTCCTTCTACTAACTATTTTTCCGACTTAGAGTCAGCTCTCGAAATAGGAAGCTTAGAGCATATACATCAGATAGTTATGGGTGACTTTAACACAAACCTATTATCAGATTCTCCTTCTTCTCTAAAATTAAAATCTATTTTCAGTTCACACAGTTTAAATATCCTTCCTTTAAATGCTACTCATCTTAATCTTACGGTTCCCGACACCTGGATCGATCTGATTGCTACCTCTTGTTGTGACAAAGTTATAACACACGGTCAGTTATCAGCTCCTGAATTTTCTAATCATGATTTATTATTTCTCTCCTATAACCTTAAGTCTCCTAAACTTAAACACCCGGTGCTGCACTTGCGGAGTTTTTCAAAATTAAATGTAGATCATCTCTTAACTGATGCCTCTTTTGTCGACTGGGATGCCATTCATAGCATGACAGACATTGATAGCATGATTGTCGATTTAAATAAGAATATTTTATGTCTCTATGACAAGCATTCGCCCGTAAGAGCTGTTAAAATGAAACACTCACCATCGCCTTGGATTAACGAAGAGATACGATCAGCAATGAATAAACGCAACAAAGCTTTTCGTAAATTTAAGCTTGATCGGAGTCAAGTTAACTGGAGCCATTACAAAGCTGTCAGAAATCGTTGCAATCAGTTGGTAAGAGCTGCCAAACGGCAATTCATTCATAATAAAATATTAAGCTCTTCTGCAGCAGTTACATGGAAGTTTTTTGGAACATTAGGTGTTACTCAGTCTACCAAAGTCTCTGCTCTCTCTTCTTTCTCATCCAACGAGTTAAATCGTCATTTTTCTACAGTCCCTACGTTTAACATTTATGTAAAATCTCAAACTATTTCATTTATATCTTCCTTGCAAAACTCTAAAACTGACTCATTTTCCTTTTCTTTAGTTTCTGAGGACGAAATTAAAAGAACTATGCTGTCAATTAAATCAAATGCTGTTGGCGATGATGATATTAGCCGATTTATGATTGTGACATTGCTGGATGTAATTCTGTCTTCCTTAACCCATATCATTAACTTTTCATTATCTTACGGTATTTTTCCTAAAATCTGGAGAAGAGCCAGAATCCTTCCAATACCGAAAGTTCCCAATCCCACGACTTGTAATGAATTCCGTCCTATTTCTATACTCCCATACCTATCAAAAGTTCTTGAAGCAATTGTCCAAAAACAACTCTCTAATTTTGTTTTGAAGAATAATCTTCTTAGCGATTTTCAGTCTGGCTTTCGTCCTGGCCACAGCACGTGCACAGCATTACTTAAAGTCACTGAAGATATCAGAGATGCGATGGACCATGGCCGTTTAACTGTGTTAGTGTTAATTGATTTTTCGAACGCCTTTAACACTGTTGACCATGATATACTCATCGCACTCTTAACTCACTTAAACATTTCGTCCAAAGAGCTAAATTGGTTCTCTTCATACCTTCGGGAACGCCAGCAGGCTGTTTGCATTGACAATACTTTGTCTGACTGGTGCAACTTGGCAGCTGGGGTCCCGCAAGGTGGTATTCTCTCCCCACTTCTGTTTTCGTTATTCATTAATTTCATCACTATTAATCTTTCTTCCTCTTACCATCTGTATGCTGACGATCTGCAAATATATTCTCATGCAAAGCTGGAATGCATTGATTCAGCTATCACTGCCATTAACAATGACCTGCAGCACATTCTCGATTGGTGTTCAAAATTTGGCATTAAAGTAAATCCAAATAAATGTCAGGCAATTGTTATTGGTAGCAAACATGGGCTCTCTAAGTTTGATAGTTGTAATACGCCACCAGTTATGTATAACAATATTATAATACCTTTCACGCCTTCAGTAAAGAACCTGGGTCTGTATATTGACAACACGCTTAGTTGGAACGTCCACATAGTCGAATTATGCCGAAAAGTAACTTTTTCACTACGATCTCTTTATCGGCATAAACACTTTTTACCCATTCGGACCAAAACTCTGTTAGTGCAGACCCTAATCCTTCCGCTCATAGACTACGCTGATGTATGCTGCTCTAATATTTCAGAATCTAATTTAGATAAATTGGACCGTCTTCTTAACAGTTGCATTCGTTTCATATTTAATCTCCGAAAATTTGACCACATCTCTCAGTACCGCTCTAAGCTTAAATGGCTACCTATCCGCGAAAGAAGACGATCCAGAACTTTATATCAGCTATTCTCTATCCTGAATGATCCAGCTTCTCCTCGATACTTGAAATGTAAATTTCAGCTACTGAGGTCAACTCACGATTTACATCTTCGGTCAGATTCTAATCTTAGCTTATTTGTACCTTCGCACCATACTGGCTTTCTTTCTAACTCTTTCACAGTACACGCTATTAAACTCTGGAACGGCCTCCCTGATGTGCTTCGACGTGCCCCGAATAAACTTGTATTTAAAAAGCGTATCCGTAGATATCTACACCAGAAAATAACATAACCATTCTTGTAACTTTTTTTTTATAATTATTATTGCGCAGTGATATTTACACCAATATTGGCATAACATTATTCTTATTTTTATATATACATCATCGTCTCACTATCGCCCTATGAATGTATGTATGTATATGTATGTATCTTTTTATATATTTAATATGTTTATACGTATTCATATAATATATTTATATGTAGTGCAAGTATATATATATATGTATATATATATATGTATCCATATATGTATTGATTGTTATTTACATAAGTTGTGTGTATTCGTTTGTTTGTTTTCTATTGTACCCCTTGTTTGTTTTTCTGTATTTTATATTTCGGTTGACTGGTAGAGAATGCTGTAGCATTAAGTCCGCCATTTGTATAATTTTGTTGTACAATAAAGTTTTTAAATAAAAATAAATAAATAAATAAAACATTGTGGTGGAGTAGATTTAACTTTCTTATAAAATTCGTAGTTTTTTTAAGAACGTTTTTTGTTGATTTATAGTAATGCTGACTTTTTTTTAACTGTTTAAAAAGATGACGTTGAATTGGAGTATAACTACTTCGTTATGTTTGTGCTAATCTTAGTGTAAATCTAGCTGCGATTTTGACATGTAATAATATTTATTTAAGGATGTTTGGCTTGTTACTCGCTTTAAATAGGATCTCAAAAGGACTGTATTTAATTAATGAACATTCTGAACACAAGTAAATACCAACCATGTAGCCCGTGTGACTCTCCGTCCGTTTTCTGTAAGTTTTGTATGTACATGACTGTGTGTGTGTACATTATATATTTATATGTGTACATATATATGTATATTAAGATTTTATACGTCCATTGAATTAAAAACACTTAAAATTTGTGGTGTTCTGTCTTGATCGGAACCGAAAAATTTCGAAATTAAAACTTCTGATTCCTTTTTTGATGTTTATGTTTTATAGCACATAAAGTGGTGAGGTTTTATTATATTTTTTAAATGGTCTAAATTGATTTAATTATGATAAATTAAGATTTGCATTTTAATTTGAACATGAAACTTTGTTATAAGTCAAGATAATTATGCATTTGCGTTTTATAAAAATAAGAGTATCCTTCATAAAAGCAACGCTCAAAATAATAAAGTTTAATAATAAATAGATTTTAAAGATTGATTTTTTAATAATAATATAATTACTAATTACTGGATACCGAAATAAAGTTAAAAATTTAATTTAATTTCTTAACAAAAACTAATCTTATTCTAGAATAAACAAAATTTTTTTAGGCGATTTCGCCGAGTAGCTTGCAGTAAATGTCTGAATCAAACCTAAAAGTTCTTAACTCAGACAACAGATGATGTAAGTTTAGTCGGTCTTCGAAAGTTTAGCGCTTTGAGTGCATTTGAAAAATGTGTGGTTAATATCAAAAGTTGCTTTCTGACTTAGCCAATCATATATTTTCATTTTCATGTTGTTATTTAATAGTAATTAATGTTAATGTTAGTACTATTACTAACAGTAGTTTAGGTTGGATTAAGCATCTGTATGATGTAACATGCCTTTTATTGTTATTTAGAAAGAAATTGCTTGAAATATTTGTAACGAGATGTTAGTATATCACTGTGAAAGAGCGCCTCATCTATCAAAAGGTCCCAGCTGACAACTGCAGAAGAATGTATGACACGCCACAGTCCTCTTTTAAGAGTCTCGTATTTTATATCGCCGAGCAAGATATGTGTAAAGTGACAATTTTAAGAATACCCACAGGAATGCTCATCTTTCCTTCAATATCGCCAGTATCCTCTATACTGGCGATAAAATAAACGTGGAGAGGTTTAAAGATACTAGCCTGCAGCTTCAAACCTGCTTTGTCTAGTAAAGAAAAATTGAGCAATTGTTTTTAGCATTCCCGTGTTATATTTTCAAGTGGTGAGTTTTCAATATTTTATTTGTACAGCGTGTGTCAAAGTTAAAAAAATCTATTCTAAAAACTTTTTACTCCTGTTTTTAAAATATTTTTAGAATTGTAAATACATTTTTTTCTGTCGTTGAAAGTATTTTGTTTCATATTTATTTTGTTATACATATATGTTAATTATGTTTGTCCAGAATATGTTTTAAATTTCAACTTTCATACTGCATTTATCTATAATTTTGTTGAAAAGTAATCAAGCTTTGATGAATGGTTTTCTATAGTAAATGTCACAACAAAAAACATACTGTTTTGTATCTTATAAGACAAATTTATTTTTATATGACTAATAATTTTCTTAATTCAACAAAAATTTTGTTATAACAAAACCAACACAAACAAAAATTTCATTATAAATAACTAAATCTCGTATCTCGATCCAATGCGTAAGTGTGAACTCTACGTAAATGTTTTATAAACTGATTAACAAATTAACAGACAAGAAAAATGTCAAATGGGTGAGTTCTATTTTTATAATTTTTCAAAAGAATGTTTGATATTTATTCTATGTTCAGTTCCATCTACCTTTGCATTTTCTATATAAAACCAAAACTATTCCTGTTAAAACTGCGAAATCTGCTCAAAACGGAACATGTGGTTGGAATTAACAATAGCCACCGTCTGCACTGCTGAATACTTTGCCATACCAGTACGTATATAATTATTGATTTTGTTTAACTTGATATATTTTATATTTTTACATGTTCAATATTAAATTTTATCCTTTGAATTTCATTGAATTTAATATGTTAAATAAAATTAATATTTTTATTATTTTATAAATCTGTTGAGAATAACATAATTTATTAATCACCACCGTTAGCCGTGTCTCTTTTATTTAATTTTGTTCTGCTTGTTCTTATTTGTTTTGGGGTTGAATAATAAATCAAAGGTCGCTTATTGGACGTTATTATTTCTCAGCGAGCATTATTATTAATATGTTTGTACGTAATAAATATGTTATTTTATTTTCGAGACACTGTTATTTTATCTCTAAAACCGAAAACTTGGTATACAAAGATGTATATCAAATATAATTAATGTTAATATATTTTTTTGCTTACATAATTTATTCGCTTGATTTTCTTAAATAAGTAAATAGCAAGTTTCCAGCTTAAAGTTTCCAGTAACTTCGTCTGCTCCCCTATCCTGCTATGGAAGAAAATTGGTTAGTTATGTATTTACATTGCGCGCTAAGAATCAGTTAATATACTAAGTGAAATAGAATTGGATAAATTTATGTTTTTTTAATACTAATTATAATGCAGTGAAATCAGAACCCAATACGTAATTATATTGTTAAAAATAAAGTTTAATTTGAAATTATTATAGTCTAAGTACAGAAACCATTCGATCAATGAAGTGATGAAAACATAACACTGATATGAAAATATTTGGAAGAACATTTATTAGAGGCATGAGAATAAAAGAGGCTTTGACAACATTTATATAATCAAAGGGACGATGTCCTAATTAAATAAACTAAGACATGAAAAAAGACTTATTAAGTTTATATAAATATGTTTTATCTTAAAACAATGCTTAAAGTAGTCGGCAATGTTTTATACTTTATAAGTTGTTGAAATTTATAAATGTAACTCCGGGATGCATAATTTTGTCTCAAGCGGATTTCATTCGTTATACGAAGCAGCTTCCGACGTCACTTTGCGCAGAACAATTCAAGTTAAAAATTATAAGAAGCTTAGCAATAGAAAGTAAAGCAGGAATTATATTACTTATTTATAGAAAAATAGACTTCACTGTGATTTTCTGTTCTCGTTATTTTAACTTAAAGTTTACTTGTTAATAAGTTTCAATACAAACTAGGGCCGCCAACAAACCCTCGATTTCGACTCGCTGCGCTCGCGAAATCTCCGGTGCCGTTTGCATATTGAACGAAGCGAGCCCCGTGTATTGACTCATCGTTTCCTATTGACTTCAATGGGATATCAGTTTTTTTGACATGTTATTAATTTTTTTTGTGTACATTAGAGTGGGTTAGAGTCCTAAATTACTATTAAATCTATTTCTTTCATCCAGCGCTGGTCCGGGGCTAGTTTTAGGGTTGAGCAAACTCCAACGCCTTGTTGTCATTTTTTGGTAAGCAAATATTCATGACTACTGTGACATTCCACTGGGGCCTGTTTTTTTCGTTTTAGTTATTTTTTTACAAAGTTTCGTCATTTTGTATTCCCTCTGAAGTAATTTAGTTATCTAAGAGATTATTTCCTTATACATATTTGATTTATTCAATCAAGGATACGAAATAACTTATAATACATATACCACTCTAATAGACGGATATTATCGTTCAACTTGCACTAAAAAAACAATAAACTATAAAAATAAATTAACGTAATTATTTTGGTAAATAATTGATATTGCTTCGATAAATAATTTTTATTGTTCTGTCAGCAATAACACTCGCCATGATGAAAGTTACGAAATGGAGCTTCATAGCCTCATATATCGGAAGTTTCCGTTAACTTAATGTTTTGTTTATTTTTTCCTGCGAAGTATAATAAACTATGAGAAAATATAAATTCCACCATCTATATGAAATTAATGTAAATTACTTCATGCATTAAATTCTATATAAAATTACTATACTTATTTGTATCTAAAGTAATTAATTGCAGTTTTATTTAAATAATATAATAATGTCATCAAACTGATAATGTCCCGAAAAACAAATATTTTATCACAAAGACGGCATAACATGTTCTTTCTATTTTCAAAGTTAAATACTAACTTAACATTGTAAGTAGAATAAGTAAGTCTGCGAAGTTTCAAATAAAAGAACATTTAAAATCACTACTGGCGTGGGCGTTATATATAAGTTATAATATTAATAATTTTATTGAGTGTATTATGAATTTCAAAGTATACTATTCTGATTTTCGTAAATTCTTAATTCTGTAGTTGAAGATAAACACGCCACATCCATCATAATATAATTTATGAAACTGAAATAGGGGAATACATAGATACAATTATGACGGTAATGCCATAATAAAAATATTTTTACAATGCATAATATTTATAACCAAAATGCATAAATAAAATGTGAAGTTAAGTGAACCCAGTGGGTCACAAAAAATCGATTATGTGTTTGACCTCCGTCTCTATGTATTGTAATGCTTTTTATTCTGCGTGAAAATGTGATATAATATTTGTGTTTGTTGAGGCGATAACGGTCTAAGATGTTTAAAAAACATCTTTAGCATGATCTACCAACTCGTAACTCAATCGTTTCTCAATAAATTGTATTGTAAACACGGAATAATTATGGAAATAGAAATGTCTTAGTTTTTTTACAATACCTGACTTAATATTTCAACTGCAGTTGAATAATTAAAATGTTTATAAAGGTCAGCACACATTAACTCTTTTCTGTTTTTAATTATAGAACAGGCCGATGAATATTTTAAAGAAGTCAGATTAGATTTTCTTTCACGAGAACGGATATCGTGTCCGTACAATAATATTCATTAGGATAATTTTATCTTTGTTTCATTATTTAATTTGTATTGAAATTTGATAAACA
This sequence comes from Melinaea marsaeus rileyi, assembly GCA_918358865.1. Lineage (NCBI taxonomy): Eukaryota > Metazoa > Arthropoda > Insecta > Lepidoptera > Nymphalidae > Melinaea > Melinaea marsaeus. The sequence continues at coordinate 23,048,283 of OU911089.1, forward strand.
TTATAGTTCCTGTATGCGTATTAATAGTAAACTAAAAATATATTTATAAACTGAACAAAACAATTGCATCCAATATAAAGTATAACTTAAATTTCTAAGGCTTCTGTTTCTCTTAAGCAATAAAATGTTTGTCAAATTAAAATCTATTTAATATAAAAAAATAACCAAAACAGAAATAGCAGAAAATTTTGTGTCTATAAAAATTCCATTGTCTTAATTTATTAAAACATTAGATAATATTAATAAAGTCGATAATTTTTAGTATCATATACTCATTATTTTACGAATGTGAATAAATGTGAAAAACATTTGTGAAACACTTAATCAATTCAATTCAAATACGACTTTATGTATCGGTGTCTGTAGAAGATAAAAATAAAAACCTTTTATGTTTGGATGCGAAGCTTAAAAATGTATTTAAAGCCGCTTACATGACATCAGAAAGCAGATAAAATAAGCGCTTTTAATATAAATCCTTTAATATTAAATGAACCTTTGAATGCTTCTGATAGAAAGACTTGGGAAATTCTGTATTGTACCGTAAAAGTAAAATGACTGTAACATAACAGAGATGAACTTAAAGGTGAAGGTTATGTGACGTATTGAGTAAATATATTTGTGTATATTATTTTGCGTTCTGTTGAAATCCAGAAGAACATCAATCATGTTCTATTAATAATTTACAAGCATGAAAAGATTAACAATATCAGTTTAAACAAAATGTGTGATTTCCGTGTTACCGTGAATACTTTAATCCCATTAATTTTCAAACTTTGCTACTTAATAAGCAACGTCTAAGGACCTGCGCTAATTTACAACTGTAGATATCTTTGTATCGAGCTATCAATATAGCCAAGTAAATAAAAATCTGACAAATTAATATTCCAAAAGGTGTTCTTCCAACTTGTATTAATAGTCGAGATATTATATTAAATAAAGTCTTTAGGTGATTGTTAAAGTTTTGTCAATACGAACCGTAACTTCAACGCAGTGTCAATACACTTCCTAACGTCGGATTAAGGATGTGTTAAAGAAACTTAAGACTTAGATAAGCCAAATTAGGCTATGTTGTTATTAGAAAAAAACACATTATAATAAAATCTTATTTAATGCAACATGTTGTTAAAAAGATTGCGAATGTTTTTAATTTTCTTTTAATGAATTAAAAATATAACAATGACTCAGTTTCTTAAAAATATGTTGAAACTTTTTTTACTGATTTCTTTAAATATTTTGTACGACAATTAATAATTATCAGAATAGAAAACTGAAGCAGAAGCTTAAAAGACAGATATGATTAGGACTAATTGTAAATAAAATGTCCAACGTATTTTTCTAAAATGAAGACTTAAATGAAGGGGACGTAAATATATATAATAACAAGAGTAAAAAAAATATGCAAGCATCGTAAAATATATTAATACTAGCAGACCCGGTCACGCGTTGCTGTGACTATTATTTTTGATATATTACATTGTACTAAACTATTTAAGCGGTAACGTTCAGAGTACATCTGTCATGAAAACCATAATGTTTTCTTATAGTCGATATTAAGCAAAAATCAAAACAAAATAATTATAATTATTTTTTTAATTTTATCCAAGTTTATAACACTATTTGTATATTACAAAGTTTTTAGTAAATAACTTGGAACACTAAACTTACGAATGAGGTAGGTAGGGTAGATATCTCATTCGTAATTACTCAATCCAGTCAATAGATACCGCCATCTTTTAGAATTGTTAAGAGCTAACTGCAAAATGATAAACTAATAATTTGCAATAAAATAATACTGCGACTATGAATTGAGTTGAAAATTATTATATCTTTTAAGTTAGGTCAAACTGTACGTGATGTGTAAATTTATTTAAATCAGTTAAGTAGTTTAGGAGTCCATCGCGGACAAATAACGCGACACGTGATTTATATATATTAAGAATTCTGGTGGATTTTTTTTATCATTTAATATTTTAAATAATATAATAAATAAATCGTAAAATTTTCCTTTTTTTTAATATGTTACTTTATCATTTTATTAAGACGTTCATAATTAAAAGTATTTGGTGGTTTTTACTAATACATACAATGAAAGTTAAACTCAAAACATTTAAATTTTAAAAGATTTTTTTTTTTTAATAAATACAATTTTTATACAAATCGTCAGAATTTGTTCTGTCAAATAGATTTGGAATGTGGCAGTTTATATTTCGACCTTTAGACGTTTTTACTCTGCTGATCCTCACACATCGCCCTATCATCATGGTGACGGTTCTGTTCAGGAGAATTGAAGAAAAAGGTCAGCTCGGGTGACTTAAGTATCTTAGCTTCCACGAACTTTGGTCACCCTTTGAGACCCACTAAAAACCCCGATTGGGATGTCTGCCAGAGGGCTTCAAACCAAGAGGGAAACTTAAGGTTCAAACCTGATTGAAAAATAATCTAAAGGGATAGTGGGAACCTAAAGGTGACAAATATTTATAAAGTGGGTGCTTCAATTACAAAGTATAGAGATAATTAATTATTTACTACTATTATTATTAACATAGGGTTCATAACCGATGAAATAAAAAATAATGAAATAAAACGTACATAAGTATTTTCAGTAATCGCGTTATTGTAAATCCAGTGAATCATAATTATTAACAAAAATCTGTTTTATTTTTATTTTAGTGCTTTATGATACACAATGTTTTTTGTTTGATTACCTGGTGAATATATAAATAAATCTGATGGTTTTCCAACACGGGAACAGGCAACATACAATTGACCATGTGAGAAACATGGGTTTTCTAGATTAATACCACAAACACCTAATGATTGCCCCTGGGACTTATTTATGGTCATAGCAAAAGCAAGCCGCACTGGAAATTGTAGTCGTTTAAATTCAAATGGTACATCAGTCGGAATCATTGGGATGCGTGGTATCAAAACGTCTTCTCCTTTATACTTTCCTTTCAGTATAATTGCTTCTATCACGTTGTTCAATAATTTTTTTATCGCTAACCGTGTGCCGTTGCAAAGACGCGGTTGGTTGATATTTCTCAACATTATTACTACCGAACCAACCATTAATTGAAGATTGTGAGGTGGCAATCCTGGTAAATCCAGCGAGTTTAAAAATTCAGGCGGTTAGTTAACGACATCATCTTGGTTAGTAGCCGAATCAACTGATTTATATATCCTCAATTCGCCTGTAATTCGTTCTTGAATTTTGAAATTTAATTCACTTACATCTATGTTTTTTGCAGCCAATATAGCCCGTTCGCTCAACCAATCATGGTTTCTATAATTTTGAGCAACATCTGGAAACACCTTTTGAATAAGTTCATCTTTTGATCTAGTTAACTGACAAAAACCTTGAGGAAAGTTAATGCAACCAGTCAAGGTGTCTATAGGAAATTTGCCATTACCAATGTCAATGAGTTGTTTAGAGAATATGTCTCCAGATTTGTCATTTTGCAACTTGATACGCATATTCTTGCTTAAGTGTAATACCTTCACATGTTTCCACAAATTGGAGGACTTTAAACAGGCATTAAGTTCATCAGCTGGCGTTGATCGTGGAATCACTGGCAATGTTTGACGAAAATCTCCTGCTAATAAAATCATTGCACCACCAAATGGGTTATTATTGCTCCGGAGATCTTGTAAGGTTCTATCTAAAGCCTCCAAAGATTTTTTATGTGCCATCGTGCATTCATCCCAAACAATCAATCCACATTGCTGCAAAACCTTTGCCATTGCAGAGTTCTTCGAAATGTTGCAGGTTGGAGTTTCGTTGCTTTGCATGTTTAATGGTAATTTTAGTGCTGAATGAGCTGTTCTACCACCTTCAAGCAAAGTTGCTGCGATTCCCGACGAAGCGAGTGCAAGTGCAATTTTATTTTGTGAGCGAATTGTTGCTAATATCAATGAAATCAAAAAAGTTTTTCCTGTACCACCAGGTGCATCTAAGAAGTAAATCCCTCCTCTTTTATCATTTATTACTTTCAAAAGTGTATCAAATACATACTTCTGTTGTTCATTCAATAGTGGAAGATTCGTTTGAATTAATTCTTTCAAAGTGTTGAGATCATACAGTTTTTCTCGGTGCAGCTCTTGGTTAAAAGCATCATGCGTTGGACGATTGGGTGCGGCCAGGCCTAATTGAAATAATAGTTTGTTTGACATCATCAAGCACATGTCCTCAATTGAAATCAACACTTCATTGTAAATTTCTTCGCTTATTTGTATATTTGGATTTCCCCTTCTAATCTGTATTTGATACAAAATATCATCACACATATTATCTTTGTACTTGATCCACAAATCCTTTGGGTTTGATGGGAAGCAGGTAGATATGATTATAGAAAACAATGTTCGTATTTGATGAGCTTGTGATGATATTACAGCATTATTGAGAGTTTGATCCCGATGAGCATCATTGTCTAGCAATCGCAAACGTTGGCAAGCTTCTCTATATGATCCACACAAATCACCATTAACAGTTCGTACATGTTGGAACGATGTTGGGCCACGTACATTGACTAATAGCAGTCGTAAATAAAAACATTCATCATTGCTTGGATGTACTGAATAAATTCGACCAATCGCATCGGTAGAAAATATATCTGGGTATCCTGTAACTGGTTTTCCTTGTTTCCGTCGTATAAATCTTCTTGAGGATTGATTCCAAGTATAATATTTTGGCATTTCAGAATATAACAATGTTTGAGCAAAATCATCGTTTTGACATATCTCAAAAAATCTGGTTAATGTAGTAGATGGTGGCTGTAAAGCTCTTTCTACTGCGTTCTGTGCTGTAAAATATACTGTTTGTCCATTTTTTAAATGCACAGCTAAATGAACAACAGTAGGGTGTCTTTCATGAATAGGAAAAGAAAATATTCGCCAAACTGCTTCATTACTACTAACATAGCGACCCATTTGGTATTGGGTAACTTCATCATTGGAATTCTCTGCATTAATACCAATCACAGCCATATCACTCCCTTTGGTTACATATTTGCAAATGTATTTAATAGATTTTACTGAATGGCAAGATTCAACGTTGATGTGCGCTTTGAAGGTCTTTGATAAAATGGGTGAATATGGAACAATCCAGCGATTATCTATTTCAATATCTTGTTGATTTAATTTGACAATTGTTGATCTTCCATTGTCTGCTGTCGATCGGCGACGATACAAAGGATAACCGTCATTACCAGTGATTGTTTCAGATATTAATGTCCGTGGATATCGCTTTGAACATTTACCATCCACCATACACGGTGAATTTTGATTAAGAGTTCCACAGGGACCATGTATCATGTTTTTAATAACTACCTCATGCAATCCAGGATCTACTTCTACATTAGGAATTTCAGCTGATATTACTGCATCAACTTCATTTGGCCTTATCTTTTCAACTAACCAAATCAAAATGTGTGCATGTGGCAATCCCCGTTTCTGCCACTCCACAGAATACATCCAGCAGCGTGTCTCTCCAAACACATAATGTTTCACAATGAAATCCATCAAAGATTTCAACTTTTGTCTAAAGACTCTGGCTGTAATATCATGACGATCAATAGGTGATTGCCCAGGGAATAACTCCTGCTTGATTTCTATCCAGTGTGGATTGCATGTAAATGTGATGAACAAATCTGCTGTACCATAATGACGAACATATGACATGGCATCTTGAGCATATTCATGCATATGTCGAGGGCTTCCGATGTATGTTGCTGGAAGAATAGTCATCCGACCAACATTCTGTGCATTTCCATCAGTATTAATCGCATCTCGAAGGTGAATATACTCTTCAGATCTGAGTTTGGTCTGATTCAACCTGATGAATGTTAATCTCTCCGTTTCAATTTTAACATACATGTCTACAACATACTTGTGATATAATCGCCGACATTTGAGTATGTGATTGTCTTTATTTTCACGAATCATTAGGCGGTAGGAATAATAGTTCATTGAACTGACTTTTTTGTTGGTTTCGGAACCTGAAAATAGATTTTTGTTTTCATAATATTGAAAATTAAAAAAATAATAATATAGTGACTGATAATATAGCTCCATAGCTAAACTAATATTTTTTATTACCTGTAATGGGATTTATCATCTTGTTTGAAAAATCATAGCCATCTTCACCTTGCCAAAATATAATGAGATATTGCAGTGCGTCATATGAGCGGTGTGTTTCCTTTATACGTTGTAATTGATCATTCCGACGATGTAAAACAATATCACGGGATTCCAAGTTTTCTCCAACTACAACGATGGCAACTTCATCAATAGTTGGTGCATTAAAACGTCTTGCATGTTGGCCAACAGGTGTTTTATCAGCTCTGATTACAATTTTGTGATTATCAGATGGCATCCGATCCAGTGCAGTTTTAAACAACATAACCAATTGATTGTACTCAGGAAATAAAGTTTGTAATTGTTCTACAATAGACCTCTTTAGTGAATTGTTATGTGAACAACGCATATCAATTTCTCGTGGTGAATTGCCCATGAAATAAATTTGCAGAAATTTGTAATTGCTATCTGACACTGGTAACAGTGAACCTGCTCTATGATATATTTGGCCTTGTATCTGTAAATTTAAAAAAAAGATTTTTGCCAAATAGAAATAATATTTGTTCCTAAAAAGTATATCTGTCTCTTAATCTGAATCACCAAATAATAATTGATATGCTTAGGTATGTCAATATGTAATAATTAGTTGTAACTAATATCCATCGTCAAATAATTATATTGTGTTTCAAAATAATAAAAGTGTTGCTAATACTGAATCACCAAATAATATAATGACTAAGTAATATATGTTTTGGGGTTTAGGAAACTGAAGGTTAATGACACATATTTACTTAGTTAACAGGAAATTTTGTTCATTAAAATAATAATGATTAACTGCTATAATACATACCTTAAAAGTTGGCATGAAATTTTCCCGAACTACGTTTGTTGCCCCAAATGATGTCATTTGAAAGCAATTGTTATATTGTTGAATATTTGACAAAAAGTGTATGGAATCTGGTTTTATTCCTGAAACCAATGAGTACAATGGCTCTGGTGGTGGATCCAATGGTATCAATTTCACTTTCCCATTTGCGCAACACAATCCATTTGCTTCATTTTTGTATTTCAATGCCTTACAATAAGAGCAAACCAAGTTCATAGATCCAATAGCAACACATTGGTGGTTACTGTAGTCAATTGACAAATCGTAATTGAAAGCAGCTCGATTCAAACTTTCGCGATTATTAGTTGAATCTCTCGCTCTCGCTTCCCGCGTTCGTGATATACGAATTCTTTCGCGTTCATTTCGGTCGTCACGTTCATGTGCAGTATGATAAGATCGGTAATTCATTTGGTTTGTAGCATTTCGGGTTCTTCTACTTAAATTACTTCGTCTTATAGGAGGCATATCGTATATAATTACCTAAATTTATTCACATGAAATAATTATTAATCACAGGTATTTATACAATCAAAATTAATTATTAAATATTATAAACGCTTTTTAACGCAGTTTGTTTGACAGATGCAATGACGTGAAAACTGATGACAATTTATGTCGCATTCCGAAACTAAAACAAAAGAAAGAATATTCCAAGGCCAATCAAATCTTACATTTACTTTTTTTGACTTTTCAATTTGGTCGGGTGTACACATTCATTTGATTAAATTTGAACGTTGTGCAGCGACAATAAAGCGCAAATTGACTCTTTGACGTTAGCAAGACACCTACATTGTTTAGACAACAATGAGTGCTTGTAATTTAATATCAACTTTATTGAATAGCAATACAGTTCAAATTGACTCTACATTTAGTTATTTATTCTACATTTAAAATATTTGTATGGGAAAAAGAAAAGGGCTTTTTTAGGGTTTCCCTGGAAATTATTCAAATTTTTCTCGCCGTTAGAGCCATCCTTGGACTTCAAGGAACATTTAAAAAAAAGAATTGTTAAGATTGGTCCATGCGTTGTTGAGTTATGCGCTTACCAACACATTTTGCGATTCATTTTTATATAATAGATTTGCTATTTGCTATTACTATTTGATGGAAACAGTTTGTAATAAATAAAAGACTTTTATAAATAGAACACGCTTATAGGTAGATTTCAAAGAATACAGAACTGAATCTTCTTAAACTGTAAGGGTATGGGATAATGGTCAATGTTCAAACAATTCTATTAAACTACTTGGACTATAAAAGCTCAATAAACTTCTAATTGTTTATTGTGTGTCACTGTGTGAATGGGGCATTACTGCCCATTTCAAAACTTTAATTAAACTTCATTTATAATATCAAGTGTTAAAATTTTAGTGCCAAGTCATCTATAAAATCACTTGAAACTCCTAAGTGTTTAGCCACGTGTTTGTATGAGAAGCCACGCGTCTAAGTAATTAAAACATCGTTATTATGTAGTCCCACTGGATTCAACTGCATTAAATGCATAAAACTTTCTGGCTATCTCATTAAAACTATTCAAATTTCGTCGAGATGAGACTTTTCGTGGGTTACTGTATTGCTTGCTGTGCTTGTGAACTCTGACTGTCTGATCGTTTGATTTATATAAGTTGCATATATTACTGATAAAAGAATTTTACTATTATAATGCTTAAAGTCGTAGAAATATTCAATTATGTTGAATGGTAATTAAATGTGTTTCAAAACAAATAATGAGAACAAAATATTTCCTTAAATACAATCTATTTAATTATTGAACGCGGGGTTGTAAGAACCAGAAATATGTTTTAAGTTTATTAGGTCTTATATTTTTTTAAATACAAATTATATACGTCTACCATTCAAATTAATTTCCGTGTATTAAAATTCGTCGGAAGCCTAATTGTTTATTTGCATTCAAAAGGAGTTTATAGTAAAATTTAAAGATTCCAACAAAATTAGCGTTTGTGTAACGTAAAACAATTTAAGAGAAGGTACTTTGAAATGTTAAGTCATAAATACTGAAATACATTTTCATGGTATTGTTATAATGCAGTGAGATAAATGTGTGTCATTATGCCTTATAAACAGTATAATATAACTAGGGGCGCCAACAAACCCTCAATTTCGACTCGCTGCGCTCGCGAAATCTTGGGTGCCGTTTGCATATTGAGCGAAGCGAGCCCAGTGTATTGACTCATCGTTTCCCATTTACTTCAATGGGATATCAGTTTTTTGACATGATATAAAAAAAAAAAAATTTTTTTTGAGGATATTTTTCAAAATTTTTTTTTATAAGAACCATCACCTAACGTGTGTCTTTTTGATTGCAAAGTTTCATAATTTTTCGTCAAGTAGTTTTTGAGCCAATTCGTGACAAAGAATGCAAAAAGTCTCCAGTAAAACGCTCCGCTCACTTCGTTCGCTTCGCTCAATAAAAACGGAATGTTATAAACAGAATTATTAAATGGATTTCTCTTGGTGTACAAGAATTTTGACAATTGAAAATTGTAATTTTTTACCGTTTAAAAAGATTCTGACATAGTTATAAAAAGCAGAAGATCTCAAAAGGACGGTATTTTAAGTAAACAAGTAACAAGTAACATGTTCTATAAGTTTTTGTAAAGCATGGTTGTGTTTGTGTATATATTAAGACTTTCTACGTCCATTACATTAAGATCCCTTCGCATTAGTGGCGCTCAGTCTTGGTTCCGCTACGAAATTAAACCTTTGTATTCGCTTTCAAGATTAAGCTATTTTTTGGTGTTTTTGATTTATTGCTCAAAAAGTAGTGAGGTTTCATTATAAAAGTTGTTGTGAGTTAAACTAAGATTGATTACAATTTGCGTTTTAATTTGAAAGGAGGATATGAATTAACACTAATTTGCTTTTACGTTTTAAAGAAATAAGAGTATCCTTTACAAAGGCAACGCTCAATCAAAAGTGATAATTTTTTATTAAAAATTTCTAGTAATAATATAATTATTGTGCTGGGTACGGAAATAAATTTTGTATTTACATTACAAAAACTACGCTTATTTTACAATTACTTCTTGCACTTTTAACTTTTTTAGGGAGACCTACAAGTTCAGCTATCAGTAAATGTATGAATCAAAACTAAATGTTCTTAACTTATACAAAAGGTGACATAAGTTTTGTAGGTCCTCAATAGTTTAGAACCACGAGTGCAATTGAAAAATGTGTGGTTAAAATCAAAAGCTGCCTTCTGACTTGAATGAATAAAAATGAAAATATAAGATTGGCTAAGTAGCCAATCTTATATTTTCATTTTCATGTTAGAATTAAAAACTAATAAGAAAGTTAGTACTATTACTAACAGTATTTAATTTAGGTATACTAATGTTCTATGTGTTTGTGAGAAATTCATTAATTATTACATAAGGTTGGAGTAAATTTCCATTGATTTAAAAATAATTGGATTATTTAACACATCTTTTATTACTATTTACAAAGACATTGCTGTAAATATTTGTAACGAAAGGTAAGTACATCGCCGATAAAAAGCCCCTCACCTGTCAAAAGGTCCCAGCTGATAACTGCAGACGGATATATGAAACGCTACAGTCGTCTTTCAACAGTCTCGTCTTTATGTCGCCGAGCAAGACTTGAGTAAAGTGACCATTTTATTAAGACCCATGGGAATGCACATCTTTCCGTCTATATAACCAGTGTATAAAGGAATCAAGTAAACTCGGAGATGCTATAAAACGTGTTGCTCGACACACCCGCCCGCACCTACAAACCTCCTTTGTCTGGTGAAAGGAAATGTGAATTATTGTTGTTAGCGTTCTGGTGTTATATTTTCAAGTGGTTTTCTTTTGTCTAAACACTGGATGTGGAAGTTAATAGGATATTCATATTTTATTGTAAAACTTTTTACTCCATCAGGAGTAAAAAATACTTTTAGAATTGAATAATTCGTTATATGTGCTTATTATTTTAATTCAGAGTATGTTTAAAATTGATTTTTTGACATTGGCTTTATTGAAACATAATCAATATTTGTGAAATTGTTTGATATTAGCTTCAAAAGCTATACCATCAAAAGAACAGCTGAAAAGACAAGATTTAAATCGTTTATTAAAATTAAACAACACATACTGTTTAGTTTATTAGTATACAGTATTTTTTTAATCAGCACACAGATATATTCTTATATTGATTAATGGCTTTCTTAACCCAACTAAAGTTGCGTTATTAATATTAAAAAAAAAAAAGTTATGTAAATATATTCTATTATACTTCCTTTTCCATCAATGATATCTCATCGTATAATGTTACATAGACTCAGCTTGTGGTCTAAACCACGTTTACAAAATATTATATTTATAAATAAATCTTTATTCCTTATTCTTACGACTAGGAAAAACCGATTCTATGTTATACGTTATGTTCTTACGGGGCAAATGTGCAATGAGTGCCTCAAGTGGATCTATTCAAATTCCTATAGGCTTCTGATCGTATTCCTAAAAATAAACCTGTATAGTTACAATTATATATCCAAAAGTTACTACAATTTTAAAAGAAACTCATCATCAACTTCATTTATTTGACAAAATTTATCATTTGATTTATTTTGAAATATATGTTTATACGTTTCCGATAATTGTTATTTAAAATTCGTAAATATTTCACTGAGTATCTGCTAAAAATTTAACCAAACTAATGCTATAATGGACAAGTTATATTTCAAACATTTTGATTTTAATTTACCGTTCGGTTTCGTATAATTTTAGCGTCATAAAAAAATAATACTTCTCGTTATAGTTTTAAAGTTTTATCTGATACAAACCGAATATGAAGGTAGAGCTTACAATGGATATTGTCTATACAATATTATCATATCCATTGATTTTATTTTATGTACCTACGACACCACGTTTAATTATTTAATAATTACACTTGGATATTTTATGGCATAACGACAACACATACTGGCAGGTGTATTTTGCGATTATGCAAAGTTTTCTTAGAGGAAAATCCTGAACTTTCAAAAAAAATATTTTTTAATTCTGTAGAAATATGAAAATAATAAAGCGAAGATGAAATGTGTAAATATCATTTTGTTCCAATATCTTCCGTAATAACCCAACCTCCGTTATTCTGATATATTTTTTAAATAATTATAAGAATTCAGTTCGGTTACTTGTTGTACATTACTGTTACTGGGCACGTATTATTACCAACACTCATACATTCAGCGCCATGTTTACTCATAACACAGGAATAAATAGAACCGTATATTGTTATTTTGTTTTGTAATTTCTCTCGCGTTCCGTCCATTTGTCTTTATTTACTGTTTCGGAAGGCTATTGCTTCGCTTATACGTTTTCCCGTAATAAAAAAATAGTTATTAATTGTTATATTATTTTCAAAAATACATAGGTCGTAACATATCTTAAATAACAGATTATATTATGAACTAAATGTAACAAAAATATTTTTTCTACACTTTAATAAAAAAGCATTAAATTGTCACCTCAACCATCATATAAATATTTTATTTGGTTGTTTGAAGATTTTATAGACATTATATATTTTTTTAATCATATTCTTAGGTAGGTTTGCTTCATGCAGCAAAAAATACTACACAGTACTTGTAATAAAATATACAAAAACTTTAAGTTATTATAATGTTATAGAGGTAAGTAACTTTAGTAGGTGTAGGTGTATAAAAAAAACAATTAACTTTTATATTAGATACGTAAAATATAGTATAACATCCTACCTTCATTGCTTTAGACAAAGAATTGTAGCAAGTCTTATTTAACTAATCCAGTTGACACCGAAATTAAAATCTTTCCCTTAAATCGTTTTAGGATACTCGAAAGTGTTGTTTCAGATACTTTGAAAAGCAATGTTTAGTTTGTTTAAGAAAAAAATATAGGAAGACTAAAAAAAGGCTTAAAAATGCGACAATATTATATCCCAAAGTAATTTAAAAAATATATATATTAAATATTTCAAAACTGTACAGTACACATAAATCGTAATTTTTATTTTGTTTATTTTATTATTATTATTTTTTTTTTTAATAAAGAGCTGTTGCCTCGACTTCGTTGATTGTGAGCATTTTTTGAGAACTGAAGACCGAACTTGCGACTCGGTCTAGATAGGCTTTCCTGGGTAACGCCATTAATGGTCGTGGCTTCGATTTCTGTGGAAGTGTATAATTGTCTTTCTTAATATGGCATTGTGTGTATTTGTTTACATTTTATTTAACTGTTAATTTATTGTATTTAAATGATTTCTTATCACAACTTTATTTAATAAAGTTAAAGTTGTCAAAATTATTTCTCAAGAAATGCCACTTCAAAGTACCTAGAAGAATTACAAGTATGTTATTAAATAAATCTTTTTATAGCATTGAAGATTTTTTTATTGATAGAAATGTATGGAATTATCTATGTTGTTGACTCATTTGCACAGTTGATATTATAATGTATATTAAAATTCATTTCAAAAAGCAACTGTTGAGTTTCTGGCCGTCTCTTATCAATATAGCAGAGTTCTAAACTGCTGATAGCTTACTATTGGACTGATTACACCGATCGTTTTGTTGTAATATTTGAATAAAGATAATTTGAATTTAAGAAGTCTTAAGACGGTACTCATAGTTATAGATTTGAAAAAGTTCTATAGTCGAAATATTCACTGAACGTTGAGTTTCGTCAGAATATCGTTATTCGAGTACGCAACTTAATTAGTACATATTCAAGCTACTTCAAGTTAAGTATAACATTTTTTTTTCTTGATATTACAATATAATTTATAGTTTCTATTTATAAATAAACTCTTTATGGATAAATATTGATTCATTAATAATATGTCCTATATTTTATTCTATTGACATGTTAGAACGTATTCTCATTTGTATCAACCATCTCTCTGTAGCGTGACGTGATCGATGATGAACTGTCTTCGGCAGATGTACATCAATCATACTTTTTACTCCTCATTGTCTCAACCCTCGACCATTAGGTTTACTCAGTGAAGTCAAAAGCATTAAAAGATTTGAGCCCGATATGATATTGACAGATGAACTCTTCATCCATTAGCAGATGTAAAGATGATCTATATTGAAGCTTAATGCTTTAAGAATAAAATATATTATTCCATAACTTATTCACTAGAGTAAGATATTAGTATAGCATGGGTCTAGTATGTCATATGACGGTTGAACTGTAAGTAGCCAATGTGATTTTCCAGCTTGTTGGTTTAGTAATTTAGTGGTTAGTTCGTTATCTAATGTTCACCAAATAGGCTTCATTTTATTTTTACTTGATAAAGTTGTTATGATTATTTATTGAATGTATTTTATAAGTATTTCTTTGGATTTAAGACAACATGTGCCCCTATTAACAGGTTAGGTATACGATTATGTTAATAAACTTTGAGCATTAACGAGCTAGTAATCCCGTAGTTAGTTATTCTAATCATCATAGTTTCATATTTATTTTTTAAATGATATTAAGTTGACTTTGTTGACCAGATTTTTTGGACCAAGAAACTTAAAGGAAGTGTCTAGTGTTATTTTCAAAACAATGTAAATCTATCAGCAATAAGAACCTTTGGTATTGACTATTTTATCCAGCCAGCTCATCAGAGATAAGGGGATATGATATCCAAACGGTTCAAAGAAAAATATCCACAAATTATTTTTTTATATCTGGCTCCGTTATTTAAGATTTTATTAAGAATAAAAATAAGTGGTACATATTATGGAATAGGCCTAGTAATAAGATTAAAAATTCCTTATTATAGAAATATAGGTAGTATTATATCAATTATTAATGTATATAATTTCATATAATAAAATGACATTTTATGTTAAAGTTACGGTTGAATAAGTAATATTTATTTTTATTAAAACGATATAGATTATTAAGTTTAGTTTTACACAAAACCGTTTTATGAACAAGATTATTAAATATTTTACACTGAACAGAACTTCGTGCACCGGAACAGTGCGGTCTCAATAAATAAAATTTATGAATACCAGTACTCACGCACGGTTACCTTCATTCAAAATGTTTATTACAAGGAGACTAAAATAATATAATGATCGCATACAATAGATCTAGACTTTGTTAGTACTGTTTGACTGTGTGTATGGTATTATTGTCTTTTTAGTTACTTTTGTTTTTTTCTTTGGTATATCCTTTTGTTTTCGTTATATTTTGAAAGAAAGTCAAGACTACTATTAAAAGAATAACTGCAACTTACATTACACTAAGTAAGTTAGTTGCAGTTATTCTTTTAAAAGTAGTTTTGACTTCCTCAAACTGATGAATACTAATATGGTCAACTTATATATACTATAATAATCCCCACTGATAGTTTTTATTAAAGTCTAAAAATACTTGAAGTAAATCTAATATGATTATTATTCGGTCATCAAATTATGCCTTGTAGTAATACTTATACAACATAACTCTTTATTTAGGAGGATTTAATAAGGAGTTTCATTCTAAATGTGTTCATTCTCTTATTCATCTTTAAACACATCATTTTTTGTGCTCAATTTAGTTCTAACTTTCTGTTGAGGAGTATATTTCGAAAACCATTTTTTCTGCCATGAACTTTACAAAATTGAAGTCTAAATATTATTTTATTGAAAAAGCTAAACTGCTAAAGAGAAATAATGAAATAATAATATTTATTTTTAATTATATATAAAAAAAATTGTTCGAATACAGTCACTAATAAGATTATCCTTCTCAAAACTAATGATTGTAATCATCTTAGCACAGTTATCTTAATGTTTCCAGAAGGTTTGTTTAAAAAGTTACCTTGTAACTGAGTTTGCTCTTCCTATGTTTGAGATCTTAATATGAATACCAATTTTTAACTTCAGATAAGCATTATTATTGTGATAGCACAAAGAATTGGTTTACGGAGAAGACTTTACAAGAAACACCACAAACAGAATAAATACTTAACGATACCGAACGAACCTTCGACGATATTTTTAATATTTTAATTTATTTTTTTATGATATTTTTACGTGAAATATAAAAATAATCTTATTTAATTTCATTTAAATATATATGTATAACAAATATTATATGTCTAAATAAGTTTATGAACAATTTCAAAGTGTGTTACACGACGTTTGGGAATACACGAGGATGAGCTCTGTAAAGTTAACACAGTAAACGATATATCAGAACATAATATCTTCGAATTCTAAAATATTTAGATCTTTCTTTCAAATTATTATTAAATTTTCGTACAGTTTATTTAAAAAATAATTTAAAGAGCTTTGTACCTACACCAAGAACCATAAAATAACATTTATTTCTTTATATCATAATAAATCAGCTCGTGTATTGAACCGGAGTTAATGTAAAGCTTCGCTCATAAATTTTAGTTGAGTAAGTAGAAACACAGTAGCTACGATACTGGAGGAAGGTCACGTAAAAAGCATGAGGACCCCCCGGAGGGCATGTATGAAGAAGTTGATGTCTGTGGCCGAGGCGAAAGAGGTATGCAGAGACCGTAGCGTTTGGCGCTCCGTCGTCTCTGGCTACCCCGCAAGGGATATGGCGTGAAGGTAAATAATAAATAATAATAAGTAGAAACCGGTTTCAAGCGGTTTGTTTAATAAGAGTATATTTAGATTAAAAAATAAAATATTGGTTTATTTTATTTAGCTGCAACCTAATTAGCTTCTTTCAATTTTCCAACTTTACTTTTTCTTCGCAAAGCAATGTCAGAAAATGAATTTATTCGATGTAGAGAGGATAAAAAAGTCTGAATGTTACATTTATAAATTACACGAACTTAATGAAGTGGGGTACGAAAATTATATTTTTTCTTATTTAAATAACTTTTGTGTCATTTCGATCAGATATAATATGATAATGTTTCTTCAGTTAACTTTTTTTTTTTTTTTTTTTTTTTTATGTAAGAGGAGGGCAAACGAGCTGGCGGGTCACGGATGGACGTGATCACCGCCGCCCATGAACTCTTGCAACATCCGAGGATTTACAAGAGTGTTGCCGGCCTTGTAGGTAGGAATAAACGCCTTTTTTGAAGGTACCCATGTCGTACCGATCTGGAAATACCGCCGAAGGGAGTTCGTTCCACATTCGAGTGGTACGTGGAAAAAATGTCCTTGAGAACCGCACAGTGGAGGATCGCCACGCATCCAGGTGGTTAGGATGGTATTGGAGGCGATGGCGCGCTGTGCGGTGATGAAATTCGGCGGCAGGCATCAGATCGAATAGTTCTTCGGAACACACCCCGTTGTAAATGCGGTAGAAGACGCACAAAGAAGCCACGTCTCTACGCAATGCCAAAGAGTCCAGCCGTTCGCAGAACACCGGGTCCCCGACAATTCGAACGGCTCTCCGTTGTACGCGGTCAAATGGTAGAAGCTGATATTGGGGTGATCCGGACCAGAGATGAGAACAGTACTCCATGTGTGGCCGGACCTGCGCCTTATAGAGCGCAAGTCTTTGGCCAGGTTTGAAGTACTGCCTCGCTCTATTGATCACTCCCAATTTCATCGAGGCCAACTTGGCCTTGCTCTCCAGATGACCACGAAACTGACAGTCGCTCGAAATGTCGAGACCCAGTATTCTGATACTTGGCGAGGCAATGAGGGGAGTGCTCTCGAAGAGCGGTGATACGACAAATGGGGTTTTCTTAGTGGTAAACGCGCAAACCTGTGTCTTTAGGTCTTCACCCCACTCAGAGACCATCCCCAGGGAAGTCTCTATTGAAGACACAAGTTTCTTTCGGCACTCGTCGACGTTTTCCCGAGTGAGACCTGCACGGCCGGAATACACCGCATCCCCAGTACTGTCATCCGCATAACAATGTATGTTGGAGATATCCAACATATCATTGATGTTCAGGAGGAACAGAGTTGGGGATAGCACGCAGCCTTGGGGTACACCAGCGTTCACGGGCTTGGGGTCCGAGCAAAAACCGTCGAGAACGACCTGTATGCTCCGCCCAGTGAGGAAGCTGGTGATCCACTTGCATAAACTCTCGGGAAGCCCATAGGAAGGTAGCTTCGAAAGAAGCCCCTTGTGCCATACACGATCGAAGGCTTTCGCCATATCCAGACTAACTGCCAGACCCTCTCCCTTGCTTTCAATAACAGCTGCCCAACGGTGTGTAAGATACAACAGAAGATCACCAGCCGATCGACCATGGCGAAAGCCATATTGCCGGTCATTGACCAACTGGTGATCCTCGAGGTAGGTTAGGAGCTGTTTATTGATAATGCTCTCCATTACTTTGGAGAGCAGAGAGGTAATGGCGATAGGTCTGTAGTTAGCTGGTTCCGAGCTATCACCTTTTTTAGGGATCGGATGGACAAGGGCACGCTTCCATGTGACCGGGACTACGCCTTTAAGGTAGGAGTACCGAAATAGACGCGTTAGCACTGGAGTCAACTCAGGGGCACACGTTCGTAGCACCAATGGAGAAATGCCATCCGGCCCACTCGACTTATGAACGTCCAAGGAAAATAGAGACTGCCTAATAGTTTTCTGCCGAAAAACTATTTCCGGCATTGAGCTCTGACACCGCGGGATGATAGGCGGTGTCTTCCCCTGGTCGTCCAAAGTCGAGTTGGAGGCGAAAAGAGTGCCCAAGAGATCGGCTTTCTCTTTTGCCGTGTGGGCCAGAGAGTCATTCCCCATGTGCAACGGCGGTAGGGACGGCTGGCTAAAGTTTCCCAGAGTGGCCTTTGAAAGCGCCCAGAATTTGCGCGTGCCAGGCGGGTACTTTGCCAGCTGATCCCCAATTTTGACGACATGCTTGAACTTTGCTCTAGCGATTTGCCGTTTGAAGAATCTGGAGGCACGATTATATTTCCTCTTCAGAACTCTAGAGTTCGGATCCTTAGTGACTAACGCATTGACCCAAGCTTGATAAGCCTGCCGTTTGCCAGCTGCTGCAGCCCTGACAGACGCATCAAACCAAGGCCGCGATCTGCCACCAAGTGGTACCACAGAGCTTGGTACAAATTTACTTAATTTCAATAACTTATTCTGTTATTGAAATTAAGTAAATAAACTTTAACTTTTTCTAATCACGACAAACGCAATATTACGTTATACGATTACGATAATTATTACGAGAGATATTACGTTATTAAATAAAACAAATTTTTACTATTGTTAACTTTTCTTATTTCAATATTTATATATATATATATACATTAAAAGTAGTAATACTAACTTTGTGAAATTTTAAAAGCACTGTTCCATAAATGTCTGAGTATCTTTCATAATGAGCTCTTAATATTTTTTCTCACACACAGTTTAATATTTTGTTTGTAATCTAAAATTACTTTAAGTTTAGAACATCTGTCAACACATAGAAGTTATTAATACTAAATAAGTTATATCAAAGAACTAATGTACCAGGTGTATTGTTCCTTGTATAGTAATTAAGGCGGGCTTTGTCAGGTATTGGCAACAAATACTAGTTAAGTTGCCAACTTAAGGTTATTTAGTATAAGGTACCTTACATATGAACACTTTACTGTATTAATAATTTACTTTATAGAGCAAATTGTCTCGATGATATATATTGTATATTAAGAAGTCTGATATTTAATTGCGACCGTTTGTTATTGGATTACATCGTCCAATAAACGTAACATAAATTATTGCGATTTAATTAACAATGACACTTATAAATGTTATAAAGTATATTTAAACTATTGTAAGTCATTGACATATTATAAGTGTTCATATTGTATTGAAAAAATTATTGTGTACGTTTCGTTACTTACATTTAAAACCTGAGCTATTTTTATATACTTATTTAGATGTTAATGATATACTCTTACTTAATAAAAGAATCTAACAAATAAATTAAATTTAATATTCAAATTTTATTTTTTTGTAGATACCTTTTCACTACGTAATGATTTTCAAAAGATTTAATTTAATCCCCGGTTTATTCTTTCTCAATTATATATTAAACCGAGGTAACATTTAGTTTGAAATAAATAACAAATGCAAAACAGATAAATGAGCGGGATGGTATTAGAAAGATTATAGGTTAGTTTTTTGCCCTTTCGCCATTTCTTATACATGTTAGGTAAATATTCATGACCTCTGTGACGCCCCCTAAAACGTGTTTTCTTCGTTTAAACTATTTTTTACCAAGTTTTATCAATCGCTATTCTTTTAAATCGAAAACCAACATTCACGTTCATATTTATGATATAAAGAATCTGATTATCCAAGAGACTATTCTCATATATATATTAAAGACATTATGATATGAAATGTTTTCCATCAAGAATACGATATTATTTATAATACATAAACAGATGGATATTATTGTTCAATTTACACTAAACCAACTAATAATAACGGAGATAGATAAATGTATTGTAATTCTTTTGGCAAATAAACTGATATTTATTGTTCCGTCAGCGATGACACTCGCCATAATGAAAGTTACGAAATTTCATTGCCTAATAAATCGCAATTTTCCATTAACTTAATAATATATTTATTTTTTCTTCGAAATATAAGACAATTAACAGAAATTTATCATATTTTTTTATAGCTTATATTATTTATTTTATCTTCTTCAATAATTGCATGAAACTATATGATGGTTTTAATATAAAGTATAATAAAATAACATAAATATAACAGCCTCAAAATATTTTTAAAACTATGCTAATATGGTTTTAAAACTGTAATAATAACTTTTACATAATAATACAACTGAGGCTTATTAAGTACTAATAACTACCATTATATTTATCTAATATAGTCCAATGTTCCTATTAGTCCGTTTATGAGTCCTTCCACGTTTAATAACGTGGTAGAAAAAGGATGTACCACTTAATGGTGGTACATCCTTTTTCTATAGAAATACAATTTTAAAAAGTAATAACCTAATTAATTAGTTTTCAGTTAATCTATAATATGATATGTTTTGTATAATATTTAATTTACAATATTTTACGACTTTTTTGTCAAATGTTTCTAAATTATTTAAATTAATCAATGGAAAGAAAAAATAAAAATAAAAAATTAATACATCTGGAGCGTCGTACATGTGAACTCCCGAACTTCATTGCACTCCTGGTATCGACCACGCGACGACTGATTTTAGCAAGTTTGCAGGCGATGATACTGGGGACGAAACCACCTGGTACACGCGAGCTTGCCAACCTATAACCTATTTATATATAGGTCATTCCACATAATACCTATCTCGGGCCGGACGTGATCCGTGAGACGTTGAAATTGTGTTGTTAAAGTGTAAATAGTGAAAATGAATATTTTGTCTAAGGGCCTCCCTTGGACGTAAAAAAAAAAAGAAACCTTGGACAAGAAAGAAAAGAATATATATATATATTTTTATGTAAATAATTTAAAATATTAATATTTTTGTATTTTTGTATTTAAAATTTTGTATTTAGATTTAAAACTATAATTGTATGTTGAAATAAAATGTATATTTATAATATGTAATATAATATGAACAAATGCGGCGTTGGGAACCGCCAACCAACACGCCATGTTCCGAACGGCGGAAGGTGGAGGACGGAGCTACAAATAGCTACGTGGAATGTAAGAGGAGGAATGGAACAGAAGATGAATGAATTATTAGATGTGATGGATGACAAAGATCTGGATGTTATTTGTGTGTCTGAGACCAAGCGAAAAGGCAATGATACGACCGATTTGCCTGGCAACCGGGTCGCTTTCTGGGCTGGGGTTTCAGAGGGTGAGCGAGGTTGCCAAGGTGTAGGCGTATTATTGTCCTCTCGAATGGTTAATGCAATGGTAGAATACAAGGCGATTAATCCGAGGCTTCTTTGGGTTCGCTTTAAGCTGGGGATAACAAGAGTATTCTTGTTAGCCATGTATGCGCCAGTATCCTCAGCTCAAATGAGCGAGCTCGAGGAGTTTTGGGAGAATGTCAGGGATGTTCTAAGTAGTGTCAGAGATAATGGAAAGTTGATAGTATGTGGAGATATGAATGGATGGGTTGGAACCGCGCGAAGCGGTTACGAAAGCGTGCTAGGCAAATATGGTGATAAGAGGGTAAATGAGGCTGGAAAGCTTATTTTGGAATTTTGTAAGGAGAAAAATTTGTTTGTGGCAAACACGATGTTTGATCACAAACAAATTCACATGTACACATGGGAGCGAGCGGAAGAAAGAAGTATGATTGATTTATTCCTAGTGGACCAGCGTATTCGAAGTCAAGTTATGGACACGCGAGTGTTCAGAGGTGCTGATCTGGGAACGGACCACTATCTAGTCGTTGCTAGAATAAGAGGTTTGTTCGCAGGTTGGCGCAGCCGCATGACGTGTCCAAGCTTGGCGTCGAATTATCGCATAAGAAGCTGGAAGCTTCAGGATCCACCGATCAGAGAGGAATATCAAGAGAGGGTTTCCAAGAAGCTTGAAAGCTATGATTCTGGAAATGAAAGTGTTGAACTATGCTGGCAAAACCTTAGGAATGGTATGGTGAAAGTAGCGACAGAAGTATGTGGTAAAAGGAAAAGAGGTTTTAGTAAAAAGCGCGATGAATGGTGGGATGATGAAGTGAAAGACGCTGTAGAGTTAAAGAAGAAAGCATGGCTGGATTATAAAGCCTCTGGTAAGGATAAAAGTATGAGAGAGATAAGAAAAAGAGCGTACAAGCTGCAAAAGCACAAAACGAAAGCACTTATAAAGATGAAGCGTGAAAATTCTGAGAGAGAAAGGGATGAAAGGTTGACGAACAACTTCCGGGAAAACACGAAGCTTTTCTGGCGAGAAGTTAGTGGTTCCCGGGGTTGTTCGGTAACCTGTAGAATGAAAGGGGTGCTTTCGAAAAGCGGTGAAATTTTAACTGAGCAAGCACACGTTTTGCAGCGGTGGGCGGAATTCTATAAGGAGATGTATGAACGTGAGGACGCCTCGGTCTTGACTACCAGTGTAATGCTGAGTCAAGATGTAGCCGATGGTGAAATCAGTTTAGAAGAAGTAGAGAACGTGATTCGAAGTCTGAAATGTGGTAAGACTGCGGGAGCAGATGAAGTTACTGCCGAGATGATCAAATATGGTGGGCCACGCGTCTGGGACTTTTTCTGGTTTTTATGCAATTTATGCTGGAAATCTGGGGAGGTCCCAGACGATTGGCGAAGTGCAGTCATCGTACCTTTGTATAAAGGCAAAGGTTCACAGATAGACTGTGCAAGCTATAGGGCCATCAGTTTGATTAGCTTGGGCGGTAAAGTTTATGCTAAAATTTTAGCGAGAAGAATGCAAGAGAGATCTGAAAGGCTGTTGTGGGAGGCACAAGGAGGTTTTAGACCTGGAAGAGGGTGTATAGATCAGATCTTTTCCCTCCGCATGATCACGGAAAAGTTTTTGGCCCTAAACCAAAAGGTTTTCTGTGCTTTTGTGGATTTGGAAAAGGCGTTTGACAGGGTTGTGAGAAAGAAGTTATGGGAGATACTGCCCCGATACAATGTGAACGGACCCTTGCTACAGGCTGTAAGGTCTCTTTATCGAGATCACTCAGCCTGTGTGCGAGTAGGAGCTGGCATGTCGCCCTGGTTTGACATCCAATCGGGTGTTAAGCAAGGTTGCGCTATGTCAGCTTGGTTGTTCAATTTGTATTTGGATAGTTGTCTCCAAGGAGTGAAAGATAGTGACATGGGAGTGAAAGTAGGTGACCTTAAGGTCAATTGCTTACTATATGCAGATGATGCAGTGCTCATTGCATCATCAGAATGCAATTTGCAGGCATTGGTCACCACTCTGAAAGATGGGTGTGAAATTAATGGTCTTAACCTGAATGTAGATAAGACGAAGGTTCTGATATTTGAAAGAAATGAAGAAAGAACGGAATGTAAGATCAACGTGAATGATAAGATAATAGAACAAGTGAATGAAGTATATATATATATATATATATATATATATATACGATATATATATATATATATATATATATATATATATATATATATATATAAGTACGCTACATTTTTTTAATATAAAATAACGCAATCTATACGAAATTTAAACCGTCTTTATGTGAGGGATGTCTTCAGATAGAGTTCGTGGCAATAAGGACGATGTATACCAAACCCCTTGCAATCATGGGATCGGGATTATTACGCCTTGACAAGTGTATTAATGATCCACTTTTGAATTAAGGATGCTTCTCTTGGAAAGGGAAGCGTATTATGTTATTTGAAATACAAATAGCTAATGTCGTGTATAAATACATTTTGAGTTGGTTTATATAATTTCAATTTATATATATATATATATTCCAGTCCATTCATGTAGATTTAAAATCGATACAGACCTAAGTACATACAGCTCTGTGACGTAATAAAGGCACTGCCATACAGTATCGACTGTCCCTCACTATATACACCCTTACAACTAAGCTGTGCGAGTCACCTAGAGACATATTAAGCACACTTCATATAATACTTCAGTGCAGCAAGTGACAACACCTTGTTCAATATTAATATATAATAAATAAATAAAACATTCTGAACCGTACCGTAGTACCGTAGATCTTATTCTAATCATAAGATAACCTGAACAGCTTTATAAAAATAATTATATTATTATTATTATATTTATAACGTGCAATAAATAATTAATGTTAAGAAACTGAGCGTAAAAAATAAATAAAATAAAAAAAACATCAACACTGGATTATTACATATATAATATGAAGATACAGATCACAACACGACCGATTCTGAATTCGTATTAGTTCACCGTTTGGGAGACCTTTTTTTGTGTTTAGTTGTCTCCAGAATGCGACGAGATAACTAGCTAAAAAATTTCTCATGTATGTTTTTAGTCGAACGCGGATGTTATAGCAAAAACAGATTGAAAAATGTTTAGCCATTCATAAGTTATCAAGAAAAGAAGAAAGGAGAGGGACTCAGCTCAACACCCGTCGCGCACGGTTAGCGGATCCTAGTTTTTAATAAAGATTAAAACGAATTGTGCTTATCGGCATATAAGTTATCGGCACCAGTAACTAACCTGTGTTAGCTAAGATTGATTTCTAATGATATATATATATGGTATATTTGGGAAGTATGTTTAGCAGAGACGGAAGATACGAAATGGATGTGGAAAGGCGTATTGCTGCTGGTAACAGAGTCAATGGTGCTTTGACTGCATTGTTGAGACGGCAAAACGTCAGTATAGCTGCACGTTTGGCTGTACACAATGCAGTTTTGCTACCGACGCTGTTATACGGCAGCCAAACGTGGGTAACACAGAAGAAGAATGTAAGAAAGATGAATGCTGTGGAGATGCGATCTCTTCGCAGAATATGCGGAGTCAGTCTAGCTGATCGAATCCGCAATGAAGAGATCCACAGAATGGCAGGTACTAGCGAAGATGTCACGGTGAGAATGAAGAAGAACGTGCTCAGGTGGTTTGGGCACGTTGAACGAATGAGTGATGAAAGAATGGTAAAAAAGATTTATATGGGAAAAGTGAGCGGTAAGAGAGACAGGGGGAGGCCTCGAGTGACCTTCGAAAACACAGTAGCTACGATACTGGAGGAAGGTCACGTAAAAAGCATGAGGACCCCCCGGAGGGCATGTATGAAGAAGTTGATGTCTGTGGCCGAGGCGAAAGAGGTATGCAGAGACCGTAGCGTTTGGCGCTCCGTCGTCTCTGGCTACCCCGCAAGGGATATGGCGTGAAGGTAAATAAATAAATAAATTGTATAATATTAAATCTTTAATATACAAATAAAAATGTAAATTTTCCGGTTTTGGAGAAACCATAAATTGTCTTACCTTAATAATAGTGGTATCTACAAAGACAAATTTATAGTCCAAAAATAAAAAAATAAATTAGAGATTAAACGTATAAAAACATTAAGACCCTGTGGTCTACCTCAACCTGTGTTGAGGACTGAAACTAATGTGACAGTGTTGGAAATAAAATGTACGGAGAAATAAAATCAGACCATCACAATTACCAAAGTTCATCAAATGAAAAAGAACTCTAAAATTAAGTTCGTCTCAAAATCGACTTAAAATATACTTATTATAGTCCTTAGTATAATTTGTATGTGTGTATATAAATGAAAATGAACAACTAGAGATACATAAAAAGTGAATGTAAAAGAAGTGGAGTTAATTTAAGAGGATGTGAAGTATTGTAGACAAATAAACATTTATATCTAAAAACGAAAACCAGTTTTGCATACATACATACAAAATTAATATATATCCATTTTCTTTTTTTTATTAATAAACAAGAAAATGAATTATTAATAAAACAAGTATGACCTTTTTATCCCATAAAACTCTGTATTCAAAATCTATCTTGCCCTCTATTTCCTTAAATATTCGGGGACAGCTAACGAACTGTCAATTCCTGCAAAAATAATCTGCTATAATTTAACTAATTACTCGTGTTATGTCATGTGTGTACTTTGGTAGTGAAATAATATAATAAGTAATTAAAAATAAGACGAAATAATATTTAATGAAAATAGAAACATATGCATATACTAATTAATGTTTAATATTTTCATTTTAATCATTAATATCAGTACAACCTTTTATATTATCTTATATTTCTAGGGCATACTTTTCTCATTGTATTTTTTTCGTAAAACAAACTTGACGAGATATAGGAATAAATAACAAGCGAGGTCCTTATTTATAGCATTTGGTACAATTTAAAAGCGATTTACTAATTTCTTTTTATAATGGGAATATTTGGTAGGAATACTTGAGCTACCTACTTACAATTGTTTTAATACTTTATTTTAAATATTTAAATAGTAGTTTTTTTCCATACCTTCCTGTTACTCGTCATCTCTGTACACACTCTCTTCTTCACCATATCGTCTTTCACGCAATCCATCCATATTTTCTTCGGCCGTCCTCTAACTGTCCATCCCTCGAACCAACATATCAACTGTTATTATTGTTGTGTAAAATTTAATTTCATTGTGGTTATTATGATTAGATTATGAACATTAATTTACGTGATTTTTTTACTTAAATACAAATAGAGAGAAAGAAATATTTAAATGAATATATTTGTTTTTATAAGTTTAATATTAACTTAACATTGTAACTGGAATGAAATAAAACTGTAAATTTTCAAATAATAGGGTTCTAAAATAAAAACTAAGTAAAACTATACATAAATTATAATAGTAAAAATTTTATTGAAAATAATATATAAACTTAGAATTAAAGTTAGATATCAAATCAAAACTAAGTAAATTTTTTACCGAATATTCTGTTGATTTTATGTTATACAAGAGTATGTATGCCTAATTGAAAAAAAAATTATTTAACATACGAGTATATATTTATTCTGAATGTATAAAATTATTAAACTTATATTTTTGTTGAAATTCTTTGTAAGTCAACTGTAACTTAGGCCACAATCTATGATCATTATCAAAAAATAATTATGAACTCTTTGGTTTATAATTATTTACTTTTGATTAATTTTGAATATTGAAAATCGTACAATTCATGCATTTTTATATAAAAAACTATAATTTAGAATATATAAATACTTTGTACGCTAAATACGTATTTTTTTATTTCTTTATATTGTACACATGTTGTTAATTCATTTGCCATTTTACTTTCTATTAATTGAAGTACTTTAATTTTTACATTCGCAAAGAAATAAAAGTGATATTTGATAGTTATTAAATACTAAACAATTATTAGTTTTATTAACATTTATTTACAATAGACTTTTCTATATATAAATACTGAAGTACTATATTGTGATGGTAAACTTTCTTGATTCGTTAAAGAAGTCACATTTCCAAATAAATTCCTTTGCTAATTATCCAATAATATTTTAAAAAGTTGTTTGTATCGACACATAGTAAATGCAGTCATCATTGCACTGGTCGTATATCAATACATTACACTACTAACGACCAGTTTATATTATTGATCTATGGCCTCGAATGTCGTTAACCACTCCATAGAGACATCGTACAATCAATTCCAATTTATTCCTAAAGGAATTTTATATTTACTTACGAAATTTTACTTACCGTTGTATAAATAAAATAAAGTCAATATTACATCTTATTATTCATCCAGATACACACCTAAATATTAAATGTATACAAAATATATCATGGGATGTAACTGAGGTATGGACCCACATAATAGGGTCGGTCAAATTAAATAAATAATAACCTAAAAAAAAGAAAAATGCGTTCATACTCCGTCTCAGAAACAATTAATAAACACACACATCATTTTGCATCGGATCAATTTTACTTGTACTGCTTACTATTAGAACCCTCGGTAACGTGACAGTATTTGATGCTCTAAAGACGAGTTTTTTTAATAAACTAGAATAATATTAACAATATTAGTTCCTCAGTATTGTATATCAATAAAGCTACAAATTTATCAAGTTCAATTTTTAAAGTAACTTGGAGTTAATGAAAATAAAAACATTTATGCAAAGCAACTATGAACGAAGTAACTTGAGAATTTATTGTAAAGCATGTTAAACCTGATATTAAAAAGTAATACCGGGAATACATGTTACGAAACATCTTTCAGAATACTAACAAAGGAAGTCGGAAGCGGCTAATGCGAGATTTTCAACAAAACAAATTACATCTGAAACTTGTGTCACTGTGACATCATCGGTAACTTATACATGATTAATATTTTATAATTTCAGATAAAAAAACCTAATGTTTTAAATGACTTCAGAAGATTTAATTATTTATTATTCTGAATTTCATTTAAATCGTTATTTAAAATTTTAAAATTACCATGCATGATATCAGTATAACATTAAATATAGGAAATAATATTGACTCGTTTGATATTTTATAGATAAAGTGGAACTTATATAAGGTGGCTAATCTATACATATAATAATCTTTCTGCTTATCAGCTGATATTATGTTTAAATTTGATATTATTTCTATTTTCAATGGCACATAAATAATAGTAAAATAATGTTGTTAAGTTTTGTCGTCTTTATGTGCTTTATAGATGATGGCATAATATATAATTTCGATAGAATACATAAAAAAAAACATATTATTGCATATTCAATTACATTTATGTAAGAATTTAATACAAAGGTTATCTAAAAAAATCTAGAGTCGGGTAGTAGTGATCTAAATTGCAAGCATTTATACCATGTCGGGTTTTTATACGCACTCCACAGTTATTTGCCTCACGTTTAATAAAACTAGAATTGTATCAAAAGGGTCGTTTCTATTTCGGTTTTTAGTTTTATTGCAAATCCAACACATTTCACAAATCTATCACCATTACAGGTCTACAATTTTGTTCTGTTCAATTATAGTTGGAATTTTCTAATTTTTTTTCAAAAAAAAAGAATATGACATTTATTACTATTTTTTAAAATAACCTCCATAAATGTAATAAAATACTACCAGATGATATCGATTTCGAAATCCAATATTTTATAAAGAAAGCAGTAATAATTTTTACAACCGAATAAATATTCCAAACCAAGGCGGTCCCTTTTCCTGTATCATCTATCAAGATGATCACAAATCCTTACATTACCTGATCCCGTGGTATAGCCCTGAGTTGTATTCGTACTATTATAAATCTTATTCTTAATTCATAAGGCTGATAGTGCTTTAAACGTGCTGAGGTTATAGGAGGTTGGATAATGATAATGCGAAAGCCTACTTTTTTCCACAAATTTCTATCCTCTAAAATCCTTGCTTAATTTTAACCGTTTACTATAAAATACTTTTTTAATCTGGATTAAAAAATATAAATACAAGTAGGTTGATTATATAAAAATTCATTGTTTTATATCAAAATTCAATTTCAGTCCTTATGCTTTTATTGATTTAAAATTTGTATTGTTTTATTTGACTTATTTTTACTTAATATGTACATATTTGCTAGTAGACATAACGTTAAAAAGCCAAATTTTGCGGTCTATTTTTTTTAAAGCTTTTCACCATTATAACAAATACTAATCGCAAATAACAAATATAATAACAACAAACGAATCTACCTCTTATATCAAATAAGACACGTCCTCTTATCACGGAAAAAAGAGATTAATAGGTTTCAACAATCGACAAAATTTGGCAATAAGGAAGTTGCATTAAGAAGACTTAAGCAAACTCTTCCCTTTACAACTTCAAAAGCCTTGTTTTTAGTTGCCGAAAGAGTAAACACTTGGTACTAGAATACTTTTAATTTTTCACATACGGTCCAGTCATAAGTACTTTCATTGTTTTAGTCAAAAATGTCTTTAATCGCCTTCTTCTAATTTACACAAAGTTGAATTACTTATACTTATTTATTTCTTTTTTTTTGCCTAAAATACTGAAAGCCTTCTCTGCTTAAAAATATAATAGTATATTTATATTTATTTATTTAGCTTTACGCCATATCCCTTGTGGGGTAGCCAGAGACGAGGGAGCGCCAAACGCTACGGTCTCTGCGTACCTCTTTCGCCTCGGCCACAGACGTCAACCTCTTCATACATGCCCTCCGGGGGGTCCTCATGCTTTTTACGTGACCTTCCTCCAGTATCATAGATATTGTGTTTTCGAAGGTCACTCGAGGCCTCCCCCTTTCTCTCTCACCGCTCACTTTTCCTATATAAATCTTTTTTACCATTCTTTCATCACTCATTCGTTCGACGTGCCCAAATCACCTGAGCACGTTCTTCTTCATTCTCACCGTGACATCTTCGAATATATTAGTGAGAAAGGTATATTTTGTTATGTTTTAAAATTTTAGATTATGAGGCTTTATTTATAGTAATGTAGAAAAAAAAAGGCTCTAAATATATGCATCACTTATGAAAAACGCATAATTATCAAAATTACCAGCTGACAACTGCAGACGGATATATGACCCGCTGCAGTCCTTTTTGAACAGTCTCGTATTTTATGTCGCCGAGCAACACATCAGTAAAGTCATCATTTTATTAAGACCCATGGGAATGCACATGTTTCTCTCTATAACTCCAGTATATAACGGGATCAACTAAACTTGCAGAGGCTATAAAGCGTGTTACTCAAGACACCTGCAGCTACGGATCTCCTTTATCTGCTGAAGTAAAAAAGGGAGCGATTATTTAGCACGTGTTCTCGTTATATTTTGAAGTGGTGAGTGTTCTTTGTCTTTTATTTATACGGCGAGTATCAAAGTAAAGACAATATTCATAATATATTATTAAAACTTTTTACTCCACCGGCAATAACGTTACTGAACATTTTTAGAATTGTAAATCCTCTGACATGCTTAATTTGTTATATGGGCTTATTATATATGTCCAGAATAAGTTTCAAAGTTATACTTTTATCTTCCAAAGCTGAAGTTTCTTTTTGTTGAAACGTGTTCGCTATTTGTGATTTTTTGAAGAAAACTGTCTAATAGACGCGTTATATTTTCATATTCTTTTAAAAGGACACTTTATTTTTATTCTATATTCAGTACCACCTAGCTTTGGTCTTTGTAAATTAAACAAAACTATTCGCGTTAAAAGTTAAAAACTGCAAAATATGCCCAAAGCGGAACATGTGTCTGGAAATTACAATGGCCGTCGTTTGCATGGCTGAATACATTGTCATTCTAGTATATATGTAGTCATAGATATTATTTAAAATATGATGTAATGTTTCCTATTTTTGATTGTTAAGTATTTAATTTTAGTTTTAGAATATTATATAATTAGATAAATTGAGATTGATATTTTTGTTATTGTAGACTACTGTTGATTTTGTTTTATTGTGATTGTTTTCATTTATTTTTGGGGTTGAATAGTCAAAGAGTCGATTATTGATTGTTGTTATTAATGAGTATTAATATCAATATCTTTGTATTTAAGAAGTATATTGTTATGTTATATTTGCGATAGTTGTTATATTGTTCGTAATGTAATGTAATGTAATTATTATGTTTGCGAGTAATTAAGTTTACTATTATTATTTATTATTATTTATTATTATTTATTATTATTTATTATTATTTATTATTATTTATTATTATTTATTATTATTTATTATTATTTATTATTATTTATTATTATTTATTATTATTTATTATTATTTATTATTATTTATTATTAGAATAATAGGAATACCTACTGACCGGTGTGTATTCGTATTAAAAACAAATATATAATTATAAAATTAAAAAATAATAGCATTAGAATCGACTCATTCCTGAGAAGGGGTCGAAGGGCGGGGCTAGTGATGACGAAGACTACTGAAGGCACCCGCGTTACAAAAACCGACCGACATGAGCATCATGACCACCTCAGCTTAATTTTTTTCGGGCACCCTTAGCGTTCATTTGTCTTGGCGTAATATTATTTTGTCGATTACTCATAACTACCTACAGTTATAATCATTTTTTATTCTACCTACTACCTACTGTTATAATCATTCTATTTGGTTCGTTATGTGATGGTGGTTTTTAGGTAGATTCGATAGATGAATCTACCTATTACAATCGATGCGATGACGGGACCCAGATCCCAGAGTAGGGGCGCTACGCCGTTTATTGAGAATCCGTCAAAAAAAATTATATATCCCGATATATATATATATATAATATATATATAATCATATATACATATATATATATATATATATATATATATATATATATATATATATATATATATATATATATATGTATATATGATCCAGCGGTCCAAATTCATCGTAGGCAAAATCTGACTTCACAGGTCGATAGTATAAAGTAGTAGGAGAAACGTAGCATCTCGTTTTTATTATTTAAAAATTTCATCGCTGCCGACATCACATCAAGTTGGGACTTGCAATCTCCGTGCCTGTAATTGTGTTAAATCTGAATCGTTTGAGTTTCAATCCTTAACGAGTAACCCTCATTAAACAACTTTACTGAATGGCAATTAGCAAAGGGTAAGAGTACACAAACTGCTAAACTTGTTTATTGAAAACTAATTTAGATGTAAAGGCGTAATAATTGTACTTTAAGAACTTATATATTTAATGTGAAATGTCTTGTAAAAATTTAGACATTTATATTATTTAAAAGTTGCATTCAACACTTGATCTTAATTATTTGACCAATTTAATACAAATTATAGCATAACCATATTTTTTTTAATTCGGTACACTTCAAATTAATATTTATATTTAGTTGGTTTTTAAAATAGCGGCTAGCGACACGACAGATCAATTGACGAACCGTAGGTACATAAAGGTTAAAGGTAGAAGTTTCGAGTCCTGACCGTGATATTTTTTTTTTTTTTTTATAATTTTTGTACAAACGTAAAATGTATGTATGTAGGTAATAAAAATCTACTTAAAAATATAACGTAAGGTTTTTCATAATTATAATCTTTTTTTAATATTCGTATAGAAAAAAAGCATTTACGCAAAATGGACCGACTTTTATTATTCATAAAATTATTAATTGATTATGAAGTCTAATTGTTGTAAAATACATTTTCAGACATTCAGGAATATTATTAACTACAGTATGATTGCTCTTTGGCTGAAAGCGGGTAAAATTTTTTATTGCTTTTCATGCTCACTTTTTTCACTTTTATTTTAAAACTAACAATAATAATAATCTTCTTAATAACAATAATCTTATACTTACTTAAATACCGAAATGGAAGCCTTATTATTAGCCTATTTAATTTCATCATTACTAAAAAAAAACTTCATTAGCGTTTATTTGCTTAGTTTTGTTGTAGGTAAATAGCAAGCTTTCAGCATAGACTCTCCGGAATGATCTCGCAATGTATATTTTGTGTTTAGATAGTTGGAGACTAGTGTAGACACATAAATAAATCTACCATATCTCTAGAGCGCAGTGGAAGCAGATGGAGATAACATGAACATACCATATTAGCAGTAAATAAATGTAACTACAAAATCCTTAATTTTACATGTATTTTAAACATTACTTATTTATTTTTAATTTGAAAAAAAGGTTATTTAAAATAAATTATTATACCTTTTCATGTTTAATATTAAAATATTTTATTTTGGGGAACATTTTATACTACAAACAATAAATGTTTAATATCCTATGTATAATTACCATTCTCCTATTTAACTTTTATGTCGCCTGCATCTTTTATTTATGACTTGTAAAGGTATTTTTCGTCCTCATTCCATAGATGATATCTCGTCTTATAATATGATGTAGGCTGAGCCTAGGACCCGAAACATGTTTACAAATATAAATGAATGTCTATTCGTTATTTTTACAACCATGGAAAACCGGTTCTACGATTCTATGAGTGTACAACTACGAGGCAAACGTACTGCGAGTGACTCGAGTGCTTTCATCGAAACTTCTACAGGGTGACTTTATTCCTAAAAATAAACATATGTAGGTACCATTTTATAAAAAAAATATTACAGAAATGAATACGTGAAATATAATTTGCGTAAAAAGTGGAGGCTTAGTAGAAGTTGAATTTACCAATTTAATCATGTGTAATATTATATACTTATTATATTTTAATGGGAATAACATCTGTAACACATCTTATCATCGCCTTCAAATAAACCACACAAATCCCTTGACATTAAATGAGCCTTTGAATATTTTAGGTAGAAATATATAAATGGGAAATTGTATATTACAGATAGAATAACATTAAGTCAA
Source organism: Melinaea marsaeus rileyi (assembly GCA_918358865.1). NCBI lineage: Eukaryota > Metazoa > Arthropoda > Insecta > Lepidoptera > Nymphalidae > Melinaea > Melinaea marsaeus. The sequence goes on from OU911089.1 coordinate 23,082,881, forward strand.
CAAAGATATCGTAATATGATTTGGACTAAACAAAACCAAAAACCAAAAATTTACTTAAGATAACTTCACGGAAACAAGAAAACCTTATCTGTTTTCAAAATTGCAGTATCAAATTGGTTTGAGTTAATTTATGTAACTCCTTTCATAGAATATTCAATGTTGTTTGCAGTCACGTTATGGTATAAGTTTTACAAGATGTGCTTTATCTTCGTCAATATTGTATTAAATTAGGAATTCAGCAAAGAATATTATTTGATAATATTAGAATCACTCACGTATTTTTCATGGTTTAGTACCAAATATAAATAACAAATCATAAGTTATTATTAGGCTTTAGAGTATATTGCTATAAATAATAAAAGTACGAACTCGCATATCATAATAAAAAACTTCTTATCACAATGCACTCATAACAATTCATAATTGCAACATGATTGATCTTAAGAATTTTTAGTTTTATGTTTCTTTTGTTTTTGTCAATATTATATTTTAAAACGATATTTTTATATTTATCTAAAAGTAATAACGTGAAAAATTTCCTGTCGGTTGTGATAACAACCAACCGAAATATCAAATAAACGCCTTATATTTTCAGCAGTTCAGGCAAGATATTTGAATTTAATTTAACTGCCACTTCCATTTAGTTTTTCGTTTTATCGGAAAATACATAACTATTCCCGTTATAGTTCTAAAGTGTAGTTTGATATAAACCGAATATGAAAGTGGAATTAACAATGGCTACCGTCTGCATACTGACAACTTTGATCATATGAATTGATTTAATTATATGTACGAACTTCAGCAACTTTCGTTAGTTCAAACTATTACTAACATAGGCCTAATTTCAAGAGAATGGATTGTCTTAGTCGAATTTAATTAAGTTCGAATTTTATCAAGTTAATTCAAATAATCAGGAGGCAAAATTATATTTCCTGTACAAAACTCTAGAATTTGGATCCTTAATGACTATCGCGTTAGTCTAAGCTTGACACGTCTGACGTTTGCCAAGTGCTTATTATTACTATATTAGGCAGATTTTGATAATACAATATATTATGAATAGACATATTTTATAACGAACATCTAAATTGCAGCAGACAGCAATTCCCTCACATACTGTTTACCACTCGATACTAATCCAGGAAATAAAACATATATAAAAATCCATAAATTATAATAAACAGATACTTATGTCCTGTAATATAAAGATAACAGTAAAACGTAATCGACTGGTAAGATGCGGAAGAGTTCCGTAGTTTTTAACTTAATTAAAACTGTTATGGCTTTGAACTGTTTTCTACTTGCATGTTAAAAAGGCATGTTTACATTACCGCTTCACGATGTCGTGTATTTTTAATTAACACCAGATTTTTCCATTACTTGATTTGAAATGAACTCCGTACGCCCAAAATAAACATATATTTGCAGCTCGCCATTTCTATAACGAAAATACATAAATTAAAAGTGACGTAAAGTGAACCATTCATTCGGTCGGCCCAGTCGGTGCGTTTGACCTCCGACTCTTTGATTTTACTTTATCACTCCATCATCTTGATAAACTATAATGCTTCTAACTCTGCGATAAGAATGTGTGATATAATATATTTGGATTAATATATTTCTAATTATATGGAATATTGGATTGTATATACATCTCTATATTTGTCTGTATTGTACACGAATGAATTATTATATTATGATAATCGAAAAAGTTGCCTTTACGTCCAAATCTTGTAATTGTAAGGACATGTCGGTGACAAGGAAATTACAAGATATTAGTTCTCAAGAATTGACACTGCCATTTCATTGCAATGAAATAAAAAGAAGCCTTAATAATTGCGTTAGTACTAAACAACAAATTTACTCGTAAAACGAGATGTTTGGTCTCATTATAACTGACGGCGGTTACAAAAATAAAGGAACAATAACCCCTACATGGTTTATTATTCATTATTATTTATTATTCAGACTCAATTTGCGCCCGGGTGGTTTTTTGATATTAACTAATAATTTAACTAACTAACATTATAATTTATTATAAGAATGTTTGTTATGTAATATTTTATGTCAAGACGAGAATTAATTCATATTAATTATTTAAATTAACGTGATACGAATAAAAAAAAATATTTATTTTTATAGAATACCACTATTACTTGAGTATTTATTATTAAAACGGAACGAACAGTAATGCATACTAAGAAGCAATTTTCAGAATGTTAACAAAAGAAGCGGGGAACGCCAAGCGCGTAATTTTCAGCGATTCAAATTACAGCTGAAAATGGTGTCACTGTAGATATAACTTGTGTAGATATAACTAATGTTTTAGAATTGCAGACAAAGTTATTTTATACTTTAAATGATTTCATGATATGAGGTGAGGACAGTGCGTTCTGACGAGAAGTGGTTGGAACTGGTGAAGATTTTAGATGTAGAAGTCCGAAGTCTTTAGAGAGAGTAGAAGATGGACCTGGGATGAAAAATCAGATATTTAATAATATCTCCGTGATCAATGCGGTTAAAACAGCAAGTGGTCTCCGAATTCTACACGTTACATAAAAATGTTAAACTGGAAATATCGAGGGTGATTAGGTCAAAGCTTCGTCTAATCTCAATCCCTAGCTAAAACTTTCAACTCGAACTCCAAAACTTTTTCCAATGCCTGAAGAGCCACGACAATGTGGACGAGTATAGTAAAAGTTTCGTAGTAAAACTATCTATATATTTAGCCCGAAATTTTTTAAGGGCCGCCGTACCGGTAAAACATAAAATCTGTGAACCGACTCTCAAACTAATAAAGAAGAGGAACGATATGGTTCTGCATTCATCCGGTGATGCGTCCAATTATAGGCAGTTCAATAGGGGGACCAAAGTCTGACTCTGACGAAACTGAAGATCGATGATTGTATCGTCCAAATCCGATGTGATGAAAGTCGTCAAGAATCAACCGGTAGTTATATTCTTCTATAGAAAGTAACAGACACATTTTTATTATTTATTCGTTTATAATATTTTTTATTGAAAATTACATCGTCTTCAATAATTGCATAAGTGCTGTTGTCTATATAACGGTTTTGATATCGACTGTAATAAAATAACTTCAATATGACAGCCACAAAGTATTTTCAAAATTAAAATAGTTTGTGGCTGTCATATAATGTTGATAATATTTTATTAACATTGTTTTTAGAAGAGAATTGATGTAGAATATAATAGTGTATACAGGACAGACTAAGAAGTTGTACCAAAGATAATTATATTTTTATATATTTATTATATATCAATAAAAAATAAAATCTCAGTTGTATAAAATAATTTCAAGAGTTGTACATATGTTTAACGATTAATATAGTTGGTGTCATGTAGTCCAATAAAAGATACTTGAAACCTTGTTGATTCAATGTAACAATTAATCGCAGATCTTTCGATTCAAATAACTGAACAAACAATTAAAGAACAGATTGATTTACAAGTTTACGATTGGATTTTAGTGATGAAGATTGTATTGTTTGTTGTTAAAATGTTTGTAAGAGTGTCATTTTTTAAAAGAACTTGTAATGAGAGAGGTAAATAAGTGAAGTACATTACGATGTAAAAACAAAACGGTGCTTAATTTAATCATTCCAGTATGTCGATATTTGGGATACTTTCAGAGATGTCTTCTCTGTTTTATTTAATTTATTGTTTTATTTTACTGAATAATGTACATACTCAATATTACGGACTTGCTTATTTTTTTTGTTACCAATGTTATATTTATGGTTTAGTATTTGTTTGTTTTAAGAAACTGGAAATTTTCGCATTTGTTTCGTATTTCGTAATAATCATGTTTACCGTATTTCTGTTTTTTTTTATAAAAAGTATAATTATTAGTATTAAGTACAAGATTGATAAATATACACATAACGCTATTAGAGTATCATCTTTTAAATAAAATTAACGGTAATTTTTGTATTTATTATCTGATTTTCTATTTAATAAACACGCATAATTATATAACAAAGTCGTTCATATGATACTATACAATGTAAAATACTTCAAAATATCGCAAAATATCGCAAAAGTCTTGATAAATTCGCAGCCATAATAAAATCTCAATGAGGATGATTTCGACAAATTGGTACTGCGAAATTTAATATAAATCTAGGGGTGAAAAGAGGTACCTCTTACACCTGACTATAGGAAGGCTAAAGATAACCATCCTTTTTCTACGGACAGTTGTTTTTAAATTGTAGTCTGAAAGTTTATGCATTATTTAAATAATACGACATCGCTTAAATAAAGGATAAGCTTATAAGAAAAATATGTAAATTATAAAAGTTTATGTTATGTAAAATAAGTCTGATAAAAATCACGTCTCAGGTATAAAAGCGTTGTTTAACTGACTCCTACATCACACTTGACCAAGGTTCTTCTACCAGAGTTAGTGGCAATTTGTTTTATTTCAGATCAGGCCTAAAAACATTTTTATTTTGATCGATAAGTGAAGAAGTCTTGAGATAAATCTGTAGATTAGCGGAGTATTTTTAATATTAATAATTTTATTGAAAATATTATATAAACTTAAAGTCAGGAATCAATTTTAAACTAAATTTATTTTTTAAAAGCCTACTGAATGTTCTGCAGGCTTATAAGAGTATATATGCCTAATTGAAAGAAAAACCTTTTTACTTAACATATATTTTTATTCCATATTTATAAAGTTTTATAGTATATGGTATTGAAATTCTTTGTCAGTCATCTTAACCTCAATGACGCAGTAGTAAAAATAATTTAAAACTATTTTCCCTTTGTTTATTCTCAGTTTATTTTGATTTTTTAAGACCGTACTATTCATGCATTATTATATAAATATCTAGAATTAAAAAAGTATGCATACTTTTAATACCTAACCTGCCAAGTTAGGCGATAAGGCCGCCTATTGTAAATTTGTTATTTTGGTTACGTCTTATATTTTATGGTGTAAAATAAAGAAAAAATAACAATATAGAAATTCCATGAAAGCATATTATTACATTATATACAAATTACTCGTATTACATTACATACAAATGCTGTTATTAATTATTTTACCTTTTTATCGGCATACTATAATGCTGGATCTTTTAAAATAAGTGAAAATTATTACATATTATTATTCAGTAAATATTTTTAATTTGAATTTATCCGACGATATATATATAACATAGAATAAAACATTTTATTTAACTTTCAGTTATAGTATAGTTTTTTTTTGTTTATTTGGGGCTCGTCGATTGATAAATTAATTGATTTATCAAAAAAATTAAGTTTTAAAATAATTTCCTTCGTTAATTCTTCAATATATTAAATTGGTGTTCATTTGTACTTATGGTACATACAGTCATCATTGCAGTAGTCGTATTTGATATACGACTACATTACACTACTAACGACCAGTTTATATTATTGATCCATGGTCTCGGATATCGTGAACCACTCCATAGTGACATCGTACAATCAATTTCAATTTATTCTTTGAGGCATATTATGTTTTCTTAAGAAATGTAGCTCACCACGATATAATAGATAATATACATGGATATTTTTGCAATAGTCATTTTTATAAGAAAAGATATGAATAAAAAGTCTTAAGAGAACTCTGAGAACCTTAAGAGAACTCTGGGGCGTAAAATATCGCTTATGCGTTTGACCTCCTTCTCTTTGATCTAACTTTATCACTCCACAAATTTTGAAAAGAGGTGATAATCCTATTCTGTGACTCTCATCAAAGGTAATATCATATCTTTAATTTAATGGATTATTATAAATGTTGGAACTCTTAGCAGAAGAGTTTATTTGATGTTCTATTGATATCTACCATATCTTAAATATCTAACTATAAAAATGAATTAAGTCCAACTGTTTAAACTAACGTGATGCGAATGTAAATAAAAAATATCGTAACATTTTTATGCTAAATAGCTTTTACTGGATAATTTAATGTTAAAACATGTAATAAAAGACAATGCTAACAAAGGAGCGGGGGAGCGAGAACCGAGAGATTTTCAACAAAACAAATTACAGCTGAAACTTGTATCACTGTGACAGCATCCGTGACTTATATATGATTAATGTTTTGTAATTGCAGATGAATTATTTATTTTATTTTTTAATTGATGTTTAAGATTTGAAAGTTACTATGCCAATACTTTGAAGCCATACCTGTGTCTAAAAACCTTTTAAGATATACATAATACGGATATGTTTTTTACGCAAAAGTATAGGTCTTATTGTAATGAAATTTTGTACAGCTATTGGATATTACTCGGTTCAACTTATAAATTACCACTGGTAGCGTAAAATTTATTTTAAAGTATAATAACAATAAAATAAAACTGTAATATTGATAAATATGATCTATTTTGTCGTTTGAATAAATTTGTTGATTTAATATATTAGAAATGAGAAAAGAACTTAAAAATTGTGTGTGAAGAAGTATAAGTAAGTTTGTAATAAGTAAAAGACCTTGAGGGGTGATATTGAATAGAAAGTCAAATTTTTCTAATCTAAGTTTCGAAAATTATTTCAAACGAATTAGAAAAGAAAAAGTCAGTAAGTTTTTGGCCAATGCTCAAGTCACAATAACAAAAAATGGCAGAAAGAATACATAAAATATAATTAAATCATCTCTTTACTATAACCAAACTGCATGCCAAATCACTTATTATATTACTTGAAACTCTTAAGTCTTTAGCTGAGGCACGCGTCTCAATAATTAAAACATCGTTATTACACAGTCCCACTGGATTCGGTTGCACTAATTGCACAAAGTTTTATGACCATTTCATTTAAACTATTCAAATTCCGCCAACACGCGACTTCAGGCCTTTTCATGGGTTACTGCATTGCCTGCTGTGCTTGTAAATTGCAATGTCTAACTACTTAACTGATTTAATACTTTTAGTTATAAAAGTTATTTAATTTAAATAAATGGCAATAAAATTTCTTATTAATATTATTAATATGCGTCGATGATAACTAAATCATAACTATAACATCATCATAAATAAACTAAATCATACAAAACCAAACAGCTTATCCTCTCGAAATGTCATTTTATATTTTTATCCAAGTTCAGTGTATTTCTAAAAGGCTGAGTAGATGAAGTGCAGTAGTTACTGCGTTTTATTGTTTTATTTTATTTTATCTTCGTATAGTCCTTCCATCCTTGTTTTTTTAATATTGCCATGAAAAACAAAACATAAATTAGTTTCATTATTAAATAGTCTCAGAGAGTTTTATATAATACAAACTAGCCTTATCGTGTGGTTATTTCCCTTTTGGTTTCAAATCTCCCCCTACGAGATAATAATAAATAATATTTGTTATATTATAAAAATATTACGACCTTATTAAATTTATTTTTTACCTTTATTCCAATAGTTCAATTCATTAATGAGTATATAAAAAAAATAAAACATTAATAGATTTGTTAACCGAAAAATAATACCACCGTTGAATATACAAATATATTCCAATGAGATATGTCAATTCAAATTTAAAAGTAAAAATAGATGATAAAACAAAATCTAAATGCAGCTAATAGAGGAAGGTGTCACCAACGGATATAGTTTGTTACGATATTTTACGATAACATTCGGATATTTTTTTTAATAATTAGATTTAAAATTAAGACAATAAATAATGTTTTTTTTTACAAGTAGTGCAAATACAGAAATAAGCCAGTTTTAGTTGACATGAAAATATGTAACGGTAAACATGATTAATTAATTTGGAATTATGTACACCTTGTTGTCACGGCTATTTAATAGCTATTTAGTTTTTAATCTTTTGTCATTTCATTTTACGTAATAATATTATTTTCGTTTCGTATAACGTTATGAATAAAATATTAGTATGATAAAATATGAGTTATGAGGCATTTTTGAACATGTTAAAAAAAATAAACACATTATTGTTTTTGTTGTGGTTTCGGCATACATATTCTAAATTGTAATCTTAAGTAAATCATTTACTGTATTGCTATACATCGTAGCTATTATGAAGAATTCTCGTAAAGAATAATAAGTAGGAGTCTCTACACATTAAATGTTTCGCATTTTACGGTAGACAATACTCATAGATGTTATACAGTATTGTATCTATAGCGAATGAAATAAGAACTTTAATAGCGTACAGTTATTTTATTCGGTAGTACATTGCAGCCCCGGGGAAATCACGAATGGACATTAAATTCTGATGATGGATGTATGTCGCGTTTTTTGGTTTTATAAATACAACTGGGAGCGAGATGGCTTAAATTATTACCAATCATTTAAACTGGTACGAGTAATTTTATTACAGAATCATTTTGTCATCCATATCTGAATTTAATATACATTAAATTTGTTTTATACACTGTTAATACTTCATCTAAATAATTATTGCTAGTTTTTACATTACGTCGATTTGAAGGTACGATTCGTTTTATATTAAAAGAGTATTATTTTACGACATTGTTTCATTGTGTCTACCATATTATTTTGTAAAAACCTGGGTCATTCTTTCTATAATTTACCAATTTTTTCCAAAGGGCCACCAAATTGGCTGATTTTTTTTTACACTTTCCTCTCTATAAAAAAAGACGAAAAACATTTTTTCCCGATTTTTTTGTCGAATCCTGCGTCTTGAAATAATGATTTGAATTTTTGTCAAAAAAAGATAAATAAATTAACAAAAATGTTTCAAAAACTTCACTTATATATATAGTAAGTATATACTTCGAATGATGTAAGTAACGGTAAGCTTATTCATAACAAAATAATTCTAAATCGTCAAAAATTTTAAACTCGTTTCTAAAAACACTTGACATGGTCTATAAAAGTAATCAAAAGCACTATGAAATATTGATAACTCACAGTTCCTACTTTTATTTCTATCCTTTTCTATTTTTACAAATAAGTTGTGTTTGAAACAAAAAAAACATTGTTTTTATTTATTTATAGGATCAGACGGCCCATACCAGAATTCTTCTTATTACAATAATTCCTTATTGTCATAATAATTATAATGTGGGTAATTTAACAAAAAGTCCCAAAACGATTGAATGTTATTTAATCACTCTTAACAATTTTCAATTTACAAAATAATAACTGAATTAACTTTATAAAATAATAATGACTGAGCATTGCGTCGGTAATTAGCGATTCATAGTGAGCGTAGTGCCCAAGCGGTCGCCATCCCAAAAGTAAAATATGGCTGCCCCGCTACCATTGGTCCGACGTTCCTCTAGAATGACAGCTCTTAATTGTCAAGACGTCATACTGTTGCCGACGTCAAAGACTCAGAATTTCAAACATTATTAACAGCGCCATTTTATTAATAAGTATAAATACTGCATTATTGTTTGAGACGTCAACACGGTCTACAAAGAAACGTTACTTGTTTTTATAATTGCAATTCTAAATTAATTTAACTTCTTTTATACAATATGAAATGTTGTTTGTCCTCACGTGGTGGTATAATTTTTACAAGAGACATACATATCTACTATCTTACTGAATACTGCAGTAAGTTAAGATTAGAACAAATAACTTTCAAAAATAATATTCATAATTTTTAATTATTCACCAATCGAACGATATTCAAAGAGTTTTTATTAATAAAGCTCTATATAAAAAAACAGCAAATTTCATTTCAGCATTTATTCATAATTGATAAAAATTGTGTGACAAAACTCATTTTGAAATATTGGCATTACATGATATTAAATGTTTAATAGTTTTAAATTGTGATATATTATTGTATTCGAATAAACAATTATACATACATACATATATAATAGCACGAGGACATTGCAATTTTATTTATGCGGTAAATGCATTTATGTTATTTGGATTCACATTGAACAACACCACAGATTAAATAAACAAAATTATATTTATTTTGTTCTACCGATGGTTGATACAGACGTTTACTACAGATTTTTAATAATTCTACGACGAGCAGAATACTACTTTTGAACCTTTTAAATACATATATAATACGTGTAGTATATTATAAAATAATAATATGGGTGTAAAAATTTTTATAATTCTTTTTATTTTTATTTTCTCAATACACCTATGGAGGATTAATTAAACAGAGTAGCATAGAGTTTAATTACTTATTTATTTTAATACCTATTTATTAATTTTCTCTAAAAACCTCTCTATGGGCGATTAATGTTACTTTTTTAAGACTGTCTTCTAAATCAAAGTGTAGGGTGGCATTATATATTACATTACGTTGTACATTCCGCGCCATTTTCAGACATAGCGCCGGAACAAATACTATCGTAATTGTTATTTTGTAATTCGGTTATGCAGTTTCTTTAGTCTTCATATTGAGTTTGTCTTTAAAAAAATCATTATAATAAGATAGTAACAAATGTAGACCAGCTCTTATATTATTTTAAACGATGAACATAATATTTTTTTAATGGAAGTAATACCAGTAATTAAAAGAATAAAGAATAAAAATAAAATTTTATTTTGCTAAAACTTCTTCAAGTGCAATAAACATCGGAATACATACATACTCGTATATGTTCACATCGTGCTTTTCAAAACGTCGAAATTTGTTTATAGATTCATTAATCACATTTTATAGATTCAGTAAATCTAGGTTTTCCAGTTTCTAGAAAATAGAGAGAGCAATTAGCTTCCATTAGTAATGAATCACAGTTAATGTCTTCATAAAAGATACTTTGTTATTGTACTAAATATTTTGTATTGAATATTATATTATTTATTATATATTTAAATGCAAAAAAAAAATTAAGTTTAAATTTAATTTTCTTAATAAAGTTTCATAAATAATATACAGCAAAGCTATTTTTCATTTGAATTGCAACCAATTAATATACGGCGTTAATCATTCAAAGAAAGAATCAATGCAATCAGGAATCAAAGAAATTCAATAAAGGATGTATTACATTCAATATAACTTAATACAAGCCAAACAAGTTTTTTCTGTCTACGTTTTATCGTTCAATTTAGTTCTTCTGTTGGGTGTTATATATATATATATCAGATCTTAATTTCTTAAAAGTTGAATGTTTGTTAATGTTTATGATATATGTTTCTTATTATAAATTAATACAGTTGTATCTAGTCCTCTATCTCAATTTATAACACAATATTACTTGTAGTATTATATATACATTACTTAGGCATTTTTACTTTATTAAAACTGTTGAAGAGATCAAGTCAAACAAAAAATAAGAAAACTATTTAAATCAGCTTTAATTATCTGCTTAATTGTTTCACACATTTTTATCGGATAAGAAATTAAATTTACTAAATATGTGCATCTTAGTCTATCTCGTGCATTAGATACATCATATACCTCGGTCGCTCGATCACTCGAAAACGTCAAAAACGTCGAAAACGTCATTTCTCACTCGACGACTGCAACGAATTTCAAGTCAGTGAGTAAAGTGGAATTCTGTTCGGACTGAAATAAGAGGACGGGAATAGAAATGGCATTGTAGGCGGTTTGAAACAGTGAGTTTCGTATAGCGGTAAATAAGTCTTAATTTTTTACAATATTTAGAAAATAAGTTTGAAACTCTTTTACCGACCTGTGAGATCGTAACGAATTCGGTAATAAAATTTATAACGTTTTCACATATGTTTTGGTTCATATTGTTTTATTTAACGGTTGAGTATTTATATGTTTATAGTAAAACACTACGTTTGTCAAGTATGGACCACAAAAACAAATTAAGTTACTCCATATCAAGCAGCTCACAAATGAACGATCACTGTATTCATAATTTACTTATAGTTACTGTATGATTGATGTTTTAATATTTAAAACTTATTTTTAATCCCAAGTATTATTATTAGTTTGTGTACAGTAAAAATAATTTCTTTCATATTAATATTTTTTACATATAATATAATAATTTATATTTAAAATATGTTAGCAATAATAATTTTATACTTTGTACTTGACAATACTACGGTGTAGGAGAAAATATCTTTTGAATAAAATAATTAACAGAACTTCAATTTACGTTATTTGATTGAGTTGGATTATTAAATAATTCCAGAATGTTTGTCTATTTGGTAAGAACGAGAGAAATAAAGAAAGTTAATTTTTATTTATATAAAATAATATAAAAAAAAAAAACATATATTGAGGTTATTTTGATGTTCATCTGAGGTAATATGTTATTTATTGTTTGAAATTTATTTGAAGTGAGTGTTGGGTTAGAATTTATTTATAAATATAATGTTTCTCTGATACTCTCAAAACTTGGCTCACGTTGATGTTACAAATACAAGTAGCATTGCCAATATGCAGCAAGAACTTGGGCCAGGCTCGGTGACACTTTAAACCATATCTCATATTAATGACTTAAATATTGGCAGCCATGCCGAGGCATCTATAGGAAAAATGCTTACGATTACGATCACAATCACAATCACAATCTGAAGTATCACAAAAAGACAAACAAGACGCCGTTAGATCTATCACTATCTCTTCAACATTTATACCAAATTTCTAGTCAGTTTTAACTTCCTTCTTATGTTTTGGCAATGGTCGAGGGTGTTACAAGTGACATGGAATGCTGCTTTCGAATCGTAATATTTTTTCAGTAACAACTTTTTATACTTATTTTTGCAAATATGTCATCGATTCATTTGTTGCCGTTATTTTTGCATTTTATATATAATATGATAATTGGAATGTAATTAATCAATGTTACATTTTCTGACAAAAAAAAACATTTTAAAAGTGACAGCGTAAGAGTATTTCCAATCTAGCAATGCAAAGTGGGATTGTATTAAGTTTGGGACGCTTTTGAACGTTTGTTGATTTCAGATAATGTTTATTGTTTCTTGGTGTAACAATTTTTTATTGTTTGGAAAATTCTGAAGCACGTTCAGAGGATTTTAAATTACTTTAAAGGTGAGGTTTAATTTAATTGAATATATATTTGAAATCAAGGTGAATTCCGATTCCTTTTTATATTATTGTATCTAAAATGAACACTCTGATTCATTATAACGGTATGCTTTTGTTTAGATTCAAATTCAAAAATATTTTAGTCAAGTAGGCATTTACAAGCACTTTTGACTCATCAATTATTACAATAAAAATGGTCAAGGTATTCAGTCCGTGAATAAGATACCACCTTAAAAATACTACATACAAATTGACCAGAAAATCAACAGTTGCTCCTTTTAAAACTGATTTAACAATCTTAGATGATGTACATTATAATATCAAACCTTCAAATAAGTCAATAACTTCAGTTTCACACATTTGGATCCTCCAGAACTCTTGAATGCTATAATAAAATTTATTTAGTAATACACTTTTGGTTTTAGATTTAAAACTGTGAAAAGGAAGGCCTAAGACATCTTATGGAACTTTATTATATATGCGTACACTCAAGCCCATGAAGAATTTGTTAACTTTTTGAAAACGAAATTTTGGCGTTACGACTTTAATTTTCGTGTGTCTGTCACTCTTTTTTATTTAAATTTTGGCAAATAAATAATATATTATTAAAAATGTATTGAGAAGCGACTGTAAAAGTAGTTATGTCTTTAAAATCTATCAGAGAATCTCTAGCTTATATATATAATAATATAATATAATAATAAATAGCCCGCACAGCTCCTTTTTGTAAAATAAATATAAAATTAATTTAGGCAACACTGCCCTAAAATAAAACACAGTAAGATAAAATACTACTACTACCTTAAGATAACTGTTTCAATTGAAAGAAGTAAAGACAATTGAATAAAATTATAATTAATATTAAAAGATTTGGTTTTGTAAATGTAGGAACAAAGAAATTAAAGATATTCAAAAATATATATTGGTTCTAGCAAAATTATAATAATAATGTAGTAAAAACAATAACAACAAAAGTAAATAAATCCTATACTTTTTAACATTTTGAGAACAAAACACCCTTTTACAATTTTTTTCACGTATATAAAGGTTATTTATGAACACTATGACAGCAACGAGGACATGTCTTCTTCGGTTAAGTTATGTTTTTGCTAAGTTTTTTCTAAATGACATTCTACTAAATATATAACGAATATCTACTTATATATTTATGATAGAAGGAAGCTTATTATCTAAGAGACTATTGCCATATACATTAAAGACATCAAGGATACGAAAATAGTTATAATACATATACCACTGTAACAGACGGAGGTTGTAGTTCAACCTACACTGAATCAAACAACTATAACAAAATAATGAACGTAATTCTTTCGGCAAATAAACCGATATTGCTTCGATAAACAATTTTTATTGTGCCGTCAGCAATAACATTCGCCGTATTGAAAGTTAGGAAATGGAACTTTATTGCCTAATAAATCGGAAGCTTGCGTTAACTTAATATTTTCTTTTTTTCTTCTGCGAAATATAAAAGAAATAAGAGCTCTTTTTTGATATTCGTTAAATTATATGAAATAAATTATTTTACGGATTAAATAATTTAATGTAAATTTGTGTTGTTTTTTGTTTGGTGGTTTTGACATACTCCTATATATTATTTATGCTTATGACTTGTCCTTCCAGTTTATTACATGACATTGTGCTTTTTCAAAACCCTTAAAAAAAACATAATTCACGAATAGTAATCCATAAAGATTATGTTGTTTAACTACAAGTGAGAAATAATATTAATAACTTACGTTACAAGAGAGAAAAGTGTGAGCAAAACATATTTTTGCCAAAAGAATTGAAGTTAAAAAGAACACCATATTTCTTTACTTTCGTAATTTATTTATAAAATTCTGCTCTAAATCTTTTTGACTGTAAAAAAAAACATGATTATAATTGAATTTCATTCAAGAAACAAATGAAATATAATTTACAATACATTATAAAATAAAATTTTGTAAATATTAATAGACAGTGACTAGTTGAAAGTTTGTTTTTGATCGTTCTTTTTTTCTAGTAACAGAGTGAGAAGTCACAGACGTAAATGTTTATTTTTCTTCTACTAACATTTGTTGCTAAAAATCTCTAAAAGACTAGCTTTTTTTTTTTTACATTAAGAGAGTTCCTTATTAGATTTCTAGTTCCTTACTAAATAAAGTTTCTGGAAATATATCAAAGTCATTATTACATTTCACCACCGAACATTACTTAATATTAATGTACCAATTTAGGATAACTGGCATAGAACACTTTTAAAGATAAATACAGATAATTTATATTAAAATATATTAAAACGCCTCATTCTATCACTAATTACCGTTTCTATAAAAGCTTACGCACATTTTTAACAGGATTAAAAGAAACGGGTACTATAAAATAATTTACCGTTTTTGTTAATTCGAATGATTTTGTTGTTTTGTTGTTATGAAGAAAATTGGAAATAACAAGTTTTCGATGTAAAGCAAATGATAGTCATGAATTTTATTCATAGTGCCATTAATTTTACGTGTAAAAAAATATATTATGAAAAATAATTATTATTTAATGAAAACTACAAATGAAAAAGTGAAGGCTCTTTGCTGTGATCTCTGCTTTGTTGTGTGGTTGAAGATGTGTGATATTTACTATTAAAACTAATATGCTCTTGAACAAAGCAAGATAAATGAAACAAAATTCAATTTACCCGAAGCCAAAGTTTTACCTTATGACTTACTTATTTCCCTACTATAGTAAGAGTTTCATTATAATTTTATTTTAAGGTTACAATATTTCTAATAAATGCAAACTTACAAAAGGTATAAAAAGTTTTGGATAGTATTTCAGTAAAGTAAACATAAACTGAATGTACGGTTAAATGTTAAATAATTGAAAAAATATATATATTAAATAATTATAAATATTATCTTAGTAATCCGGCTTGCCCTCACAGACAGTTAAAGAATGAAATAAATAAAACAACAAAATCAAAATCAAAATCAAAAATCTTTATTGAAAATAAGTTTCATACAAAACATTTTTTCATTGTCAAAGCTACCACCAGCTCGGAAAATTATTTCCACAGACCTGAGAAGAGCTGGCGACAGAAACTCAGCGGGATTGTCATGATTTGTTTTTTTTTTTTTCCTTAAATTTTAAAAAACATAAATACATTACACAATATTAAATAAATAATCTTGAAGCAGCCTGGCAACGATCACTTCATTCCCACGGTGCATTATCCTCTAAGTATTCAGATACATTGTAGTATCCTTTTGCACACAAACGTTCCTTAGCTATTCTCTTAAATTTGTTAAATGGTAATACTTGAACGTTTGCTGGGACTTTGTTGTAAAACTGTATACATTGCCCCATGAAAGATTTACTCACTTTTTTAAGTCGAGTAACAGGTAGCGCGAGCTTGTGTTTGTTCCTGGTATTTATAGTGTGTATATCACTATGCTTAATAAAATTGTCAGTATTTTTATGTACATATTTAAGATTTTCAAAAATATACTGACCGTAAGTACATTAATTTGCTTAAACTTATTTCTTAAAGAATCTCTAGGACCCAGATTGTAAATTGCACGGACAGCTCTTTTTTGTATAACGAAAATGGTATTTATATCAGTAACACTACCCCACAGTAGGATACCATAAGACATTATGCTATGAAAATAACTATAATACACTAACTTAGCAGTAGTCTCGTCAGTTAGGGATCTAATTTTTTTAACAGCGTACGCGGCATAGCTAAGTTTACTAGCCAATCCAGCTATATGAGGGCCCCATTGTAGCTTAGCATCAACAGTGATTCCTAGAAAAACTGTGGATTCCACCACTTCCATCGCTTCCTCATTTAAAAGTACATTAGTTTGCACCTGTTTAATATTAGAAGTTGAAAATCTAAGAAGTTTAGTCTTCTTATTATTAAGCAACAGGTTGTTAACACTAAACCAATGCACTATTCGAGAGAGAGCCTTGTTTACATCGTCATACATTACCCGATGCCGTTTTACTTTAAATATTAAAGAAGTGTCATCAGCAAACAATACTATCTCATTATGTTTGTCTACAAAAGTAGGCAGGTCATATACATAAACAAGGAAGAGAAATGGACCTAAAATTGAACCTTGAGGGACCCCCATATCAATCGGAGCCCCAGCCGATCTTTTTCCATTCACCTCAACCCTCTGAATTCTATTAGACAAGTAAGAAATCAAGAGTTTGAGATCAATGTTCTTAATGCCATAGTGGTACAATTTCCTGACCAATGTTTCATGCACACAATCGAAAGCCTTAGATAAATCACAGAATACTCCAAGAGCATCCTGTGACTGATCCCAGGCCTCATATATATGTTTTATAAGAAAGACGCCGGCGTCCGTAGTAGAGCGACCTCTAGTAAAACCGAACTGTTTATGGTGAAGCAATTTATATTTATTAAAATGGTCTATCAGCTGATTAAGCATGATTTTTTTCAAATATTTTACTAAACGAAGGCAATACTGGTATTGGTCTGTAATTCGACGGATCTGAATTATTGCCTAATTTTAAGAGTGGTATTACTTTGCTGTGTTTCATTAGGTCAGGAAATACTCCACAAAAAATACAGTCATTAAAAATGGTCGCTAAGTAAGGCGCAACGAGGTCCACTATTGAGCCAATCACCTTTAAGTCAGGAGTATTCTTAATATTTAAGGTCCTAAAACATTTAATTATATCATTGGATTCAATTTTCTTAAATTTAAAAGGAATGTTACATTTTTTTGTAGTAATGATTCAGCGACTACAGGAGAAGAAATTAAAGAAGAAGTGGTAGAAGCTGGAATTTTTTTTAAATAATTTTCAAAAGCAAAGGCTTCCTTATCTGATTTTATTACTTGATTATCCATTTGAAGAGAAAATTTGGAGTTGCGAGCTTTGCTTTTACCAGCTTCGCACTTTATAATATTCCAGGTCATTTTAATTTTATTTAAAGAATTACTAATTAAGTTTCTAATATGTAATGACCTGGCTTGTGAACAAACTTTATTAAATAATTTAGAATAATTTCTAATATGTTGAGCAAACGAGTCACTGCGATTGAGCTCCCTCTCATTGTAGAGTTCAAACAGTTTTTGTCTACTCTTATGAATTCCTGGGGTCGCCCACTCACTAAAACATACAAAGCTGTTACGGAGGAGGTTCTGGAAATCGGATTAGACACAGGAAGTGAGTCCGGACCGTTTATAATAAACATATAAAATAACATTCTACAAATTTATAAGGTTTTTGTATTAATACTACGATTTGTTGGCGAGTTTTTCCATATGGAACACTTAAAAGCTATTTCTAAATTTGTATTAAACTAGTATATAGAAAACCAGAATAAAAGATTTACAACGTGAAAAGGAGTTGTCAATGAAGTATTTATAGTCCAAAAATTTAAAATAAAAAAATAGATTAAACCTACATATACGAAACTCTAAGACCGCAGGTTTAAGAATGAAACCAATGTTTGCGTTGGAAATAAAATGTCCGGAAGACTAAAATCCACCATAATTAACTTACAGCCGTATTACGTAATGCGTAGTAAAAAATATAACTTGTACTGCTAATGGAGAAATTTATTTATGTATATATAGATATTTATTTATGGATAAAAATATTGTCTGATATATTACTAGGGCCGCGCAAGCGGGTGGAGCTGAGCGATCTCAAACTCGCGTGCTTAAACTAAAAAACAATGCAAAATTAACAGAACAACGGTTCTCAAATGTTACAGATTAATAAAAAAAAGTAATATAAAAAAACAGATAAATATTTCAAACAGCGTGTGACGCAATCGTTAGTTTTGTCAGTATGTTCTCCATGCAACATATTGAACTTTGAAATTTTCAAAACTTTTTTTGTGATATTTGCAAATTCCGGCGTTTGTCGATTTTGCCCAAGATTTACACCCGACCATTCTGCTGTAAGTGGATCGAAAACTTGCGGTTCCTCGTAAGATTTAAAATATACAACAAAAGAGTGACGTCGATCACATGCAATAAACACATCATTAGGAGTCAGTTCTTTAATTTTGTCGTCAGTTTGCCAAAGTATATGTCAGGATAGTGTTTCTTCAGATGAGAATTGTTTGCACCGCGATCTCTCACATACCACTTGAGTAATTTTGCGTTGCCGTTCTCTATGTAATTTGCGTAAATATCTAACTTATCTTCTACTACAAATGGCTCTTCATCCCCAGCGTTTCTAAGTAATTCCGACCGTCCTCCAATGACTTGACCATGACTCTCAAAAATTATATCTGCCAATCTCTGTGGCAAAATTCTTGCGAGCGGTTGCATTTCTTGTTCGACATTGAGTACATGACACGTTTATCAATATTATCCAGCACCATTGCCTGCTCTTAGCTGGTACACGTGTAACATTGGATGAACTCTAGCAATCAACATCTCTTCAATGTCTGTCAATCCTTGCAGCTAAGGTGGCACTTCTCCTGGATCCATTGAATTTGCAGCCGTAAACATTTGCGACATCCTTGAGTTGCGACACGAATTGTACAAGTACGTTGCGCTCTCGATCTCGTCTTTAAGTTTTTGTCTTGAGCATTTTGGACACACTAATAAATTAAACTTGCAAAGGTCGTGTACGAACTTAGCCTTGAACGTTTGTATGGCTCGATCGTTTGCTTGCAGCGGTAAATTTGGCATTATGTTAGTTCTCGAACGACGCATTCAGTCTGCATCTCGGGTAACGTAAGCGGTTACTTGTCGCGCAGCACATCGCGGCATTGTTTTGTTTCTATTAATAAAAATTAAAAAATAACTTATAATAAATTTGTTAATTAAGCTTTAAATTTAATTAAAATAATTCGAATAATAAGTAAGAAGAAAAAATTACTTTAATGCTCAACTTGTTCTAAAGTGAACTTTTCCTTCGCACGCGCTACTTTCGTTGATGTTCAACACGTGCGCGTGAGTCAAAAACCACAGACCGACTTCACTTTTCAATATTTTAAATATTTTAACAAGAAAATATAACGGTGATTCAGCAATTTGGCCATTTGTCTTTTACCAGATTTATTACGTTGAAGATGATCAAAATGTTATTGACACTACACTTGAATCCAGTGCTACAAGAAACATTATAAAACAAACACAAAATATTATTTAAAAAAAGGATTCCAAATTATTTATATTTTACCGTGATAATAAAAATATTATAATTTATTGAATGTTTTAGATAGTTTATAGGAACGATATTTAAATTCGGCAATTAATTCTGCTGTCTGTAATTGGATTTTTTATGGTGTAAATACATGAAATACTCATTACAGAGAATTAATAATTTTTGACATGTATTACGAAATGTTAGATGCACCTACTATCCGCCAACCGTGCGCGGCGGGTGTTGAGCTGAGCCCCTCTGTTTTCATCTGAATAGCTACAGGAAATATCGATGTATTATGACTAATTGTCACCTTCTAGCTTAGCACATTGCTCGCACGCGCAGGGCAGCTCTAATGTATTGTCTATGGCAGGAGTGATTTTTTTTTGTAACTTTTGAATGGCTGAACGTTTTTTCAATCTGCTTTCGCTATAACACCCGCGTTCGGCTCCAACATGCATGAGAAAATTTTTAGCTAATTATCGCGTCGTATTTTGGAGACAACTAAACACAAAAAAAGGTCTCCCAAACGGTTAAGAGCTTTGCTTACGCTCAGCACAATTAACTTCTTAACCAAATTTTAATTCAAATGTCTCTCTAAAATTTGGTGCTTGAAAAGTCCGCTCCGTGCTCCATATTGTACCTCCAGCACCAGGGCCCAAATAAGTTCTATAACAAATGAAAATGTATTCCTTTAGACCTTAATTTTTCATCAGTAAAGAGAATCTTTCTCTGCCTTTCAACCGCATATCCTTTGATGAGCACAGAGGTTCAATTCCTGTTTTATTGTACGCGAATTGCGACAGAATCCTTGATCTTTATTTCTCACATTAAATCAGTTTTAATATCTCTGATAGAGGAAGCGCTGCTGTTGTATCTGGTGGTGAAACTTACGAGTGATGTCAAGCTTTGAAGAATGTTAAAAGGAGAGGTGTTGTTGATGTATCTGGGTGAATCTTACGGCTTTTGAAGTCTTAAAAATGTTTGCCCGCTCTAATTTGTGCAGAGCAATCCTGCCTTTTTTTCAAATTGTAAAAATTTATGGAATATAAAGAAATGTGAAACGTCGAGAAATCGATCGAGATTTTTTACATAAGTAAATAAATTTCTTCCACTATAATTATTTTTATAATGAGGTTCATAATTTTACCAATATTTATGCCCAATAAAATGAACTGAGAAAATTCTAATATAAATATATAAACAAATATATTTAGATATTTAATAATATGTTACGTATATTAAATGTAGGCTTCTTTGCATAAAATATTTTATATTCTATCAAATTCAAAGTTCTAGTAATGACGTAGAAGGTCTGTCCCGTATCTTTTTTTTTATTTTTTTTTATGGAATAGGAGGGCAAACGAGCTGGCGGGTCACAGATGATTTGTGATTACCGCCGCCCATGAACTCTTGCAACATCCGAAGATTTACAGGAGCGTTGCCGGCCTTAAAGGGGAGTAAACGCCTTTTTTGAAGGTACCCATGTCGTACCGATCTGGAAATACCGCCGAAGGGAGTTCGTTCCACATTCGAGTGGTACGAGGAAAAAATGTACTTGAGAACCGCACAGTGGTGGATCGCCACGCATTCAGGTGGTAGGGATGGTATTGGAGACGATGGCGCGCTGTGCGGTGATGGAATTCGGCGATAGGCATCAATCTAATGTAATAATCTGAAAGTACTGTAAGTGGACAGGAAACTAATTAAAACCTTTTATTATATATTATAATTTACACATAAATGTTATAATTAATACATTAATGTATATTAATAAATTAATAATTATTATGTAAGCGAAGATGTCACGATGAGAATGAAGAAGAACGTGCTCAGGTGGTTTGGGCACGTCGAACGAATGAGTGATGAAAGAATGGTAAAAAAGATTTATATAGGAAAAGTGAGCGGTAAGACAGACAGGGGGAGGCCTCGAGTGACCTTCGAAAACACAGTATCTATGATACTGGAGGAAGATCACGTAAAAAGCACGAGGGCCCCCCGGAGGGCATGTATGAAGAGGTTGATAACTGTGGCCGAGGCGAAAGAGGTATTCAGGGACCGTAGCGTTTGGCGCTCCGTCGTCTCTGGCTACCCCGCAAGGGATATGGCGTGAAGCTAAATAAATAAATAATGTATTAATCCTTTAAAACACCTTTTGTTTTATTGCAAGCCATAATTTGTATAATTTTATAGTACATCAAATTTAACTACTGCGGAACTCAACAGTTACGAAACCGTCTCATTTATGAATGTTAAAATGGAAAGATAACTTTACTGAAAGATAATAATAATGACGTACCGGTTTTCCTTAATTTGTTGATTAAACACACAATTAGGGGAATCCTGAATCAGATTATCTGTTATAAGTGAAAGTGGAACTTGTATAACAATTAAAAATAACCGTTGGAGTTATTAGAATTACGAGCAGCAGTCAAACACGTCACTAAAACGTACAAAAGAATGCCCTCGTGAGTGGTCCTGTGCAATATCTATTTATTATATTTTGACGCCTGTCACAATTATTGTAGCAAAGTTATGTTATAATGAATTGCTAAGTTAAAAAAGTATATATTGATCTATGGGACACTTTTTGACCATTTAATCAAAATCTACAATCACGAATGTCACCAAAGAACTGCTAAACGAGCGGGACACTTTCTTGAATGCATATGCAAAATTTTAAAGCTCTAGCTCAAATGGCTTAGGAGGAGTAGGCGAACATCGAAACACACTTTTGGCCAGTAAGAGCTTCGCTTCGCTCAGCTCAATAATAATATTTATATTATATTATAAATGAATACTTTCTGCAGAACAGATTGAGAATTTGAACTAAATATTATAGCAGATTAATTTACAAATCGACGATTGGATTGTTATTAATATTTATGATGGAATTACGAATCAGATGGTATTATAAAGAATGTATATTTGTATTGGGTTTGTTGTCAAAATGTTTATAAGGGTGTCATTGATAATGGTACATGTAATGAGAGGGATGAATTAATATTAGTTGCTTACGTTGTTTTGAATACTTTCAAGGATATTTGCTCTTACATTTGATTTGTTATGTTTAACCGAACTCAATACTGAGATACATATAACGAACCTGCATTGTTTTTTAATTAAATATTACATCTTTTAGTGTTTGTTAGTTTAATATAACTTATTTTCTTTTTTTTTACAGATTTGAAAATTTCTTGGTAGATTTTTTTTCTTCTGCTTTTCAATACTTTGGAACCATCTTACTATAGGTCATGATTTCTCTTAATGCTCTACGAGTTATACATATTTTGATACAAAAATATTTATAGTCATTTAGTTTGATATTAAGTATAAGATTAACGTGATGTTGTTAATCTTACGATATCGAAATTTCTATAATAAAAGTAACAATAACATGTGATGGCTACGGAATAATAAAAGAATATAACCGTGAATAAATACTAACTAAACTTTCAATAACACTACAATATAAATCATAAAACTATGTTAGAGAGACTTCTGAGAATTCTGATGAAGGACTTTGCAACATATCAATATAGCGGTATTATATCATACAACGAAACATCGATTTTCAACTCTATCGTGACGGAATATGGACCATTATAGATTGTATATAGAGAGTTATTATTTGTTCCTCGATATCTTTATAAAGTCACAAACAAGAGGTTCTGTAAGGCGATATACATAATATGATCAAACTATCATATCATAGCTTTTAGAATAGGTTATATTTTATTTCCAAACGCATTTGATGATATAGTACATTCAAAGAATCCAAAATAATGAATATTCATGAAGAATAAATAAGCTTATTAAATTGTAGTACAATTGTATCTGATTCTATTTTTATTTAAAACCCAGAATTATTTACCCAGAATTAGTTTACAAAATTCCATAAATTGTAAAATACTTCAAAATATCACAAAATTATTCCGTTTGAGAAAGAGTAAGGGCGGCCATAATAAGTATTCCACACGGCATTGTTTCGACAAATTTCCACTGAGGAATTTAATATAAATCTAGGGGTGAAATGGGGTATCCTCTTATACGAGGGCTAAAGATGGATCATCCTTGTTTTTATGCACTATTTTTTAAACTGTAATCGGAAAACTTATAAAAAAGATAATAACTTAATTTGGACATTGAAAGTTGCAATGACAAAACGACAAAGGTTTGTTCACAGTTAAGTAATTCAGACTTTATTTATGTTACTTTGCATTTGATAAATACAAGTGATAGTCTTAATAGAATTAAACTTCAGTACAATCAAATTGCAAGTAACGGTGAGGGTTATTCGTTAAACAAAATTAAGGAGAAAAATCAGAATGAGAACTATTGATTCAAATTAAATTAGTGTATTTAATATATGATAGAAACTGTTTTTCCTAGCCAACAACAAAATATTTAATAAAAATACTCTGTGGATCGCCTCAGGCAAGGACCTACTCGTAAGTGTATTTGGAGTATTAAGCAAATAATATCTTTATTTTATATTTGGTATAAAATACACCTTAAAATTTTATTACTGATTGTATTATTAAGTAACATAAAATATTTTGATAAGAGATGGTAATATTACTGTTTTAATTTACGGGACACGTAAGAAATATTGAAATATGTGTTTTTTTTTCCGAATTGATAGTTTTTTTATTATTCTTGAAAATAATCCAAATATTTTAAAAGTATTAAAGACTTTAAATAAAATTCT
Organism: Melinaea marsaeus rileyi; assembly: GCA_918358865.1. Taxonomy (NCBI): domain Eukaryota; kingdom Metazoa; phylum Arthropoda; class Insecta; order Lepidoptera; family Nymphalidae; genus Melinaea; species Melinaea marsaeus. The sequence continues at coordinate 23,107,647 of OU911089.1, forward strand.
ACAAAATTAAAAATAAAAAATAAATTGATAAAATAAAAAATTTATAAAGTATAAAATCAGTGCGATAAAAACAACCCCATGCGATAAAACCGTTTTAGTGCCTCTTATATTACACTTAACAGAGGTTATTTTACTAGAGTTAGTGGCAATTTGTTTTATCTCAGGTCAGGCTTAAAAAATATTCCCTCTGATCGATAAGTGAAAGTCTTGAGATAAATCTGCAGATTAATGAAGTGTTTTCTATAATATAAGATCGCTTTGATGTACCAAGGTTATATAATATAAGCTACTTATCTATAGCTATATAAATTTGTAAGTTTTGTCGACACTTTTTTCTTTGCAATTTTGTTTTTTCCATTCAATATTTGTCTGACCGTCATTACATTATGTGCATTTGTAAAATATCACAAAAATGTATTCTTTGGTACATTATAAACTCAAATATTTTAAATGTAAAGTAAAATATAACCCAGAAAAGTAATTTAAAATAAATATTGATGTCGCTGTTGCTGTAAATAAGAAATATGACACAGTGCGTGTTTTTATAGAAATATGTTCTTAACAAAATGGAGGACGCGACAAAATATTGCACATAAGCATAGACCAAAGTATAAAGGAACCCGTAGTAACGACAGTCTGGGTTATTTTATACTCATTTCGATGTAAATTCAAGGGTTATTGTGGTGTTTAGATCCGAGTGAATATAGCACGAGGCTTTTGATTACAATTTATTTAATGCCTGAGTTTGAGCTAGGTTCTGTCAATTTTAATAACCAGTTAAAACTTGGCGCATACAAATAATAGAGGAATGTTTGGAATCTTATTGAGAAGTAGACAGTAGACAACATTATCTCAGTTTACTCAATAAAATTCTTTTGTTGTATAGCAATTATATTAATGTTTTAGAAAAACATGCTTATGTATTTCTACGTAAGACATCGCTTGATGTCTTTATATAATATAGTAATTTAAATGAACATAATTTTCAAATTATTTTGGTGTATTTTGTTTGCATTTTAATTTTAATCCGACGTTACAAAGGTTCTGGAGTAAACGTGATTACGTCTATAAGTAAATTTATTAATTATATTAAATAAATTCATTAAACAGTATTTTGTAAATAGGTACATTTCTTGAAAATCTAAGAAAACATTACTCGCGTAACAATAATTACTACCATTGAAGTTACATTAAATAAACATAACAATAATTGAAATAATGTTTATATAATTATGAATTTAGAATAAAAATAAATTTTATTAGAAGCAAAATATGAGAATAACTAATAAAAAATATTACTATACTAGTTATTGCCCGCAACTATGACCAATTAAAATAAAGAATTGCGTTGGATGAGTTTGAAACATCTAAACTGAACTATTGATCTGACTAGTGAAATGTAGTATTTATATTTGGTATATCACTCGCCTAATCTGGCTTATATAGCTGGATATATATTGGTTACAAATTTATGTTGTTAACAGTAATTTCTATTTCTCCACATAATTATACTATAGTTATTATTTTTGTTTAAAAGTTATTATTATTAATGTTAATATGCTTACTTTATAAAGATTTACTTGCATGATTTAATTTGCGACAATCAGTGCTAAATAAATGAATTAATAGATTAATTTGTACATAAACAATACACTGTATAAAAGTTATTTCGTTAAAAAATACATGTTTTATTTAAATAGTATAAGTAAGTTATTTAAACTGATAATGTCCTGAATTAAGAATATTTTATCAGCCGACATAATATGTTATTTCTATCTCCAAAAATGAATACTAACTTAATATTGTAAATAGAATTAAATAAGTATACGATATTTCAAATAAAACTTTTCTCTTATTATTTATTCTTGGATTATTTTAAATATTGTAAACTATATACTATACCATTCATGCACTATTGTATGAAATAATACAATTAAGAAAATATAAATACTTTCTAAGACCAACAATAATGTATGTTTTTATAGAAATTCTTTATGTTTTACAGATGTTGTTACCTTTTTTATACTCTATTCATAGGTTTATTATAAGAAATAGAAAGAATTGTTGCATCTTCGTTAGTATTCGGTATTTATTTTTAAGATTTCTGACTACCAAAGGATATATAACAAAAAAAATATTTTGTTACACTATAATCAGACTTTATTGATTTGTCTAAAAAATAAGATTTTATAAATAAATTCCTTTGTTATTTCTGCAATAATATATAAAACTTTTGTTCGTTTGTTTGAATATATAGTATAAGAGATTATTACTTCAGTGGTTTAATAATTTGACAGATAGTAACGACTAGTTTAAATTACTCGTATTAGTCTATGGGCTCGGAGATCGCTACCCATCCAATATAAACATGGCATAATCAATTTTAATTTTCTCTTTAAGAAATGTAATTACCTTAAGAAATCTAACTTACCACTATAGCAATAAAAAATTTTTATTTAAAAAATAAGACTTTAATCATCTTAATCTTATATCGATACGCTAGCCCCATCTTATATTATATATATAAAGACTTATTACGGTCGGTGCAAAGTAATAAGAAATAATCTGAAAAAAATATTTTCCATAGAGCCGTTTTTATAACGAAAATACATGAATAAAAAGTGAAGGGAACCGACTGGGTCATAAAATATCGTTATGCGTTTGACCTCCATCTCTTTGATCTAACTTTACAACACTGCAGGACGGTAATACTCTTATTCTGTGATAATAAAATGTGATGCAACATCTTTGGATTAATATAAAAACATATATGTTAAATAAGTAATCAGTATTTATATCTATTTTTTAATATTAATTTTAATATTAGAATTACGAGGTTACAAGTTTTTAAGAATTGATAGTGATATTACAAAATACAAAAAAATAAAACATCCATAATTGCGTATAAACTGAATTTCAGAAACAATTACATAATTTATAAAAAAAGATGTATGGTCTCATTAAAACGGACAACGGTTACAAAATAATTAAGCAAGAACCCATACATGGTACATTAAAAATCTGACAGTGTTCAATTTGCGCCCGGAACTTGTACTACTTAATCTTGAAACTCTGTGTAATGAAACTGTATTTGACTCTGTGTGATGATGTTCTAAAGACGAGTTTTTTTACAATATACTATGACAATGTTACGCATGGTTCTCAGCATTTTATATCAACAAAGCTAAAAATTTGTTAAGAGCAATTGTTTAAACTAGCGTGATGCGAATGTAAAAAAAAAATATTTTTAATAATGCAATATAAATTTCATGAATGAAATTATAAACAAATTACTGGAGAATTAATTGTTGAAACATGTTAAATCTAATATTAAACAGCATTACCGGAAATGCGTATTAAGAAACTTCTTCTAGAATGCTAACAAAGGAAGCGGTGTAGCGACAAGCGAGAGATTTTCAACAAAACAAATTACCGCCAAAACTTGTGTCACTGTGACAGCATCCGTGACTTTCATGTGATTAATATTTTACAATTGTAGCTGAAATTGTTTTTTGGTGTCAATGTTAGTCTAATTCTTTACTGTTCGGAATTATTTTTAATTGTTACATACGATTTTAAAGTTACCTTCTACATTAAATAGAGGAGATAATGTTGGCTAATACGTAGTTATTTAATTATAATCAGATGCTACTTAATATATAAATTGAAAATACTTTAAGGCGGTTAATCTATAAGCATATTAAAATTGGGAGGCAATCAAATCTGAAAAAAGTACTTTTTAAGATAGAAAATTGCCAAATTTACATTAAGCAAAAAATCTATCAAATCATCTCAAAATATTAATATATCTCCTCTAAATTATCTCAAAAATTAAAGATATTAAGTCATAAAATTATTTACCATTCTACCACTTATATTAATTAATTATACCACTGACTCTTTAGCTGAGGCCACGCCTCTCAGTAATTAAAACATAGGTATTATACGATCCCACTGGACCTGACTACACTAATGTACAAAGTTACTCTCTATCTTTCCCCAGTGATGCTATCATATACAGTAGAGCTAACAGTAGAGACAATATTTAATAAAATGTTCATCTAAATTAAAACTATTCAAATTTTGTCGAAGGTTTTTTGTGGGTTGCTCAATTGCTTGTTGTTGTTGTTGTGACTACTTAATTAATTTAAAATAGTTTTTTTTTTAAAGTTTCCAAAATTACTGACCAGAATTACTGACCAAAATAATTTCTTTATTATATTATGATGATAATAAAATATATTTCTTCATCTTTTGAAATTATTGACAGTTTATTTTTACTACAGTTCATAGGAAGGAGCAGTGAACTTATTACTTAAATAAAAGAGCAACTTGATTGTAAAGAAAAATATATATTTATGGTTGTTAGTAAGGACGTAGAGAAGAAGCAATTGTGGACGCACGAGAAATCGATAAATCATCTGATAGTCGTAAGTCGTAAGACTTGTGTGAAAGTGACCTGAGTTTCTACAAGAACAGTGACTCTGACTATCTTAGATTGTCTGAAATTAGATACTGTGTTGTGAGTAGTCACAATTTTTTTATGTGTGCCTTTTTGTATTGCAACTTGACAACAACAACAAGTTGTCTTCTTATTAATAGGCTTGAAGATGTTTCTATGTTCTTTTATAAAATGTATAGATTCATCTGGCTTATTCAGAATGTAAAACATTTCTATAATACAATTATTCAATATAGTTGGCATGAACGCTAATGAACTTGAACGTCAGTAATATTGATTACTTATTTAAATAACATATCTGATATCTAATACCCATGTCGTGCCTACTCAACTAGTTGTCGGAGGTGCTCTTGAACTTGTAGATGGTTACAGGTTACATATACAAAGGACAAAACGTCAAACTAAGTAGGTCCAATTTCGAGAAAGAGATCACTTGCTCAACTGCGTTTAGGATGCTCCGAGACATCTTTACGTTCAAAATACCGCAATGTTGGGCGAAGAGGGTCTGTGACTAATGTTTGTTGTCACTTTGGCAATGGCTATGGTCTGATTTGCGCTGCGAGATCAAATGTGAAACCAGGAGTTCCGCAGAAAAACCAAGATGACCGACTTAGCTGGAAAAATTTCTCATTTGAAGAAAAAGTGACATGAAGAAAGAAGAAGAAGGAAAAGAGATGAAATTAAGGCTAAACAATATCTCCGGTATTCTGAGACTGAGCATTGGTGATTAAATCGACATGAATATCGCCTGCGGTAATACTATAATCGTGCTGAGGTTGTGGCAGGTTGTACGGTATGGAAGCTTTACATTAAATAACATATACCTTATCAATGAACATTTAAATACATAGGATTCAAAAATAGACGAACTTTGAGCAATAAAAAAGTTTTATGAAGATATTGACTTGAGACAGAAACTTTCTCTTTTAAAACTTTAAAAGGCGTGTTTTAAATTTTTGAAAGATAAAACATTGTGGTGGAGTAGATTTAACTTTCTTATAAAATTCGTAGTTTTTTTAAGAACGTTTTTTGTTGATTTATAGTAATGCTGACTTTTTTTTTAACGGTTTAAAAAGATGACGTTGAATTGGAGTATAACTACTTAGTTATGTTTGTGCTAATCTTAGTGTAAATCTAGCTGCGATTTTGACATGTAATAATATTTATTTAAGGATGTTTGGCTTGTTACTCGCTTTAAATAGGATCTCAAAAGGACTGTATTTAATTAATGAACATTCTGAACACAAGTAAATACCAACCATGTAGCCCGTGTGAATCTCCGTCCGTTTTCTGTAAGTTTTGTATGTACATGACTGTGTGTGTGTACATTATATATTTATATGTGTACATATATATGTATATTAAGATTTTATACGTCCATTGAATTAAAAACACTTCAAATTTGTGGTGTTCTGTCTTGATCGGAACCGAAAAATTTCGAAATTAAAACTTCTGATTCCTTTTTTGATGTTTATGTTTTATAGCATATAAAGTGGTGAGGTTTTATTATATTTTTTAAATGGTCTAAATTGATTTAACTATGATAAATTAAGATTTGCATTTTAATTTGAACATGAAACTTTGTTATAAGTCAAGATAATTATGCATTTGCGTTTTATAAAAATAAGAGTATCCTTCATAAAAGCAACGCTCAAAATAATAAAGTTTAATAATAAATAGATTTTAAAGATTGATTTTTTAATAATAATATAATTACTAATTACTGGATACCGAAATAAAGTAAAAAATTTAATTTAATTTCTTAACAAAAACTAATCTTATTCTAGAATAAACAAAATTTTTTTTAGGCGATTTCGCCGAGTAGCTTGCAGTAAATGTCTGAATCAAACCTAAAAGTTCTTAACTCAGACAACAGATGACGTAAGTTTAGTCGGTCTTCGAAAGTTTAGCGCTTTGAGTGCATTTGAAAAATGTGTGGTTAATATAAAAAGTTGCTTTCTGACTTAGCCAATCATATATTTTCATTTTCATGTTATTATTTACTTATTATTTAGTTAATAGTAATTAATGTTAATGTTAGTACTATTACTAACAGTAGTTAATTTAGTGATACTAATTTTCCATGTTTGTGAGAAATGTATTAATTAGTACTTTAGGTTGGAGTAAGCATCTGTATGATGTAACATGCCTTTTATTGTTATTTAGAAAGAAATTGCTTTAAATATTTGTAACGAGATGTTAGTATATCACTGTGAAAGAGCGCCTCATCTATCAAAAGGTCCCAGCTGACAACTGCAGAAGAATGTATGACACGCCACAGTCCTCTTTTAACAGTCTCGTATTTTATATCGCCGAGCAAGATATGTGTAAAGTGACAATTTTAAGAATACCCATAGGAATGCTCATCTTTCCTTCAATATCGCCAGTATCCTCTATATCTCTATATCTGGCGATAAAATAAACGTGGAGAGGTTTTAAAGATACTAGCCTGCAGCTGCAAACCTGCTTTGTCTAGTAAAGAAAAATTGAGCAATTGTTTTTAGCATTCCCGTGTTATATTTTCAAGTGGTGAGTTTTCAATATTTTATTTGTACAGCGTGTGTCAAAGTTAGAAAAATCTATTCTAAAAACTTTTTACTCCTGTTTTTAAAATATCTTTAGAATTGTAAATACATTTTTTTCTGTCGTTGAAAGTATTTTGTTTCATATTTATTTTGTTATACATATATGTTAATTATGTTTGTCCAGAATATGTTTCAAATTTCAACTTTCATACTGCATTTATCTATAATTTTGTTGAAAAGTAATCAAGCTTTGATGAATGGTTTTCTATAGTATATAGTAAATGTCACAACAAAAACATACTGTTTTGTATCTTATAAGACATATTTATTTTTATATGACTAATAATTTTCTTAATTCAACTAAAATTTTGTTATAACAAAACCAACACAAACAAAAATTTCATTATAAATAACTAAATCTCGTATCTCGATCCAATGCGTAAGTGTGAACTCTACGTAAATGTTTTATAAACTGATTAACAAATTAACAGACAAGAAAAATGTCGAATGGGTGAGTTCTATTTTTATAATTTTTCAAAAGAATATTTGATATTTATTCTATGTTCAGTTCCATCTACCTTTGCATTTTGTATATAAAACCAAAACTATTCCTGTTAAAACTGCGAAATCTGGCCAAAACGGAACATGTGGTTGGAATTAACAATGGCCGCCGTCTGCACTGCTGAATACTTTGCCATACCAGTACGTATATAATTATTGATTTTGTTTAACTTGATATATTTTATATTTTTACATGTTCAATATTAAATTTTATCCTTTGAATTTCATTGAATTTAATATGTTAAATAAAATTAATATTTTTATTATTTTATAAATCTGTTGAGAATAACATAATTTATTAATCACCAGCGTTAACCGTGTCTCTTTTATTTCATTTTGATCTGCTTGTTCTTATTTGTTTTAGGGTTGAATAGTAAATCAAAGGTCGCTTATTGGACGTTATTATTTCTCAGCGAGCATTATTATTAATATGTTTGTACGTAATAAATATGTTGTTATTTTATTTTCGAGACAGTGTTATTTTATCTCTAAAACCGAAAACTTGGTATACAAATATGTATATCAAATATAATTAATGTTAATATATTTTTTTGCTTACATAATTTATTCGCTTGATTTTCTTAAATTAGGTAAATAGCAAGTTTCCAGCTTAAAGTTTCCAGTAACTTCGTCTGCTCCCCTATCCTGCTATGGAAGAAAATTGGTTAGTTATGTATTTACATTGCGCGCTAAGAATCAGTTAATATACTAAGTGAAATAGAATTGGATAAATTTATGTTTTTTAATACTAATTATAATGCAGTGAAATCAGAACCCAATACCTAATTATATTGTTAAAAATAAAGTTTAATTTGAAATTATTATAGTCTAAGTACAGAAACCATTCGATCAATGAAGTGATGAAAACATAACACTGATATGAAAATATTTGGAAGAACATAAGTTAGAGGCATGAGAATAAACGAGGCTTTGACAACATTTATATAATCAAAGGGACGATGTCCTAATTAAATAAACTAAGACATGAAAAAAGACTTATTAAGTTTATATAAATATGTTTTATCTTAAAACAATGCTTAAAGTAGTCGGCAATGTTTTATACTTTATAAGTTGTTGAAATTTATAAATGTAACTCCGGGATGCATAATTTTGTCTCAAGCGGATTTCATTCGTTATACGAAGCAGCTTCCGACGTCACTTTGCGCAGAACAATTCAAGTTAAAAATTATAAGAAGCTTAGCAATAGAAAGTAAAGCAGGAATTATATTACTTATTTATAGAAAAATAGACTTCACTGTGATTTTCTGTTCTCGTTATTTTAACTTAAAGTTTACTTGTTAATAAGTTTCAATAGAAACTAGGGCCGCCAACAAACCCTCAATTTCGACTCGCTGCGCTCGCGAAATCTCCGGTGCCGTTTGCATATTGAACGAAGCGAGCCCCGTGTATTGACTCATCGTTTCCTATTGACTTCAATGGGATATCAGTTTTTTTGACATGTTATTAATTTTTTTTTGTGTACATTAGAGTGGGTTAGAGTCCTAAATTACTATTAAATCTATTTCCTTCATCCAGCGCTGGTCCGGGGCTAGTTTTAGGGTTGAGCAAACTCCAACGCCTTGTTGTCATTTTTTGGTAAGCAAATATTCATGACTACTGTGACATTCCACTGGGGCCTGTTTTTTTCGTTTTAGTTATTTTTTTACAAAGTTTCGTCATTTTGTATTCCCTCTGAAGTAATTTAGTTATCTAAGAGATTATTTCCTTATACATATTTGATTTATTCAATCAAGGATACGAAATAACTTATAATACATATACCACTCTAATAGACGGATATTATCGTTCAACCTGCACTAAAAAAACAATAAACTATAAAAATAAATTAATGTAATTATTTTGGTAAATAATTGATATTGCTTCGATAAATAATTTTTATTGTTCTGTCAGCAATAACACTCGCCATGATGAAAGTTACGAAATGGAGCTTCATAGCCTCATATATCAGAAGTTTCCGTTAACTTAATGTTTTGTTTATTTTTTTCTGCGAAGTATAATAAACTATGAGAAAATATAAATTCCACCATCTATATGAAATTAATGTAAATTACTTCATGCATTAAATTCTATATAAAATTACTATACTTATTTGTATCTAAAGTAATTAATTGCAGTTTTATTTAAATAATATAAGAAAGTCATCAAACTGATAATGTCCCGAAAAACAAATATTTTATCACAAAGACGGCATAACATGTTCTTTCTATATTCAAAGTTAAATACTAACTTAACATTGTAAGTAGAATAAGTAAGTCTGCGAAGTTTCAAATAAAAGAACATTTAAAATCACTACTGGCGTGGGCGTTATATATAAGTTATAATATTAATAATTTTATTGAGTGTATTATGAATTTCAAAGTATACTATTCTGATTTTCGTAAATTCTTAATTCTGTAGTTGAAGATAAACACGCCACATCCATCATAATATAATTTAGGAAACTGAAATAGGGGAATACATAGATACAATTATGACGGTAATGCCATAATAAAAATATTTTTACAATGCATAATATTTATAACCAAAATGCATAAATAAAATGTGAAGTTAAGTGAACCCAGTGGGTCACAAAAAATCGATTATGTGTTTGACCTCCGTCTCTATGTATTGTAATGCTTTTTATTCTGCGTGAAAATATGATATAATATTTGTGTTTGTTGAGGCGATAACGGTCTAAGACGTTTAAAAAACATCTTTAGCATGATCTACCTAACTCAATCGTTTCTCAATAAATTGTATTGTAAACACGGAATAATTATGGAAATAGAAATGTCTTAGTTTTTTTACAATACCTGACTTAATATTTCAACTGCAGTTGAATAATTAAAATGTTTATAAAGGTCAGCACACATTAACTCTTTTCTGTTTTTAATTATAGAACAGGCCGATGAATATTTTAAAGAAGTCAGATTAGATTTTCTTTCACGAGAACGGATATCGTGTCCGTACAATAATATTCATTAGGATAATTTTATCTTTGTTTTATTATTTAATTTGTATTGAAATTTGATAAACATTATAGTTCCTGTATGCGTATTAATAGTAAACTAAAAATATATTTATAAACTGAACAAAACAATTGTATCCAATATAAAGTATAACTTAAATTTCTAAGACTTCTGTTTCTCTTAAGCAATAAAATGTTTGTCAAATTAAAATCTTTTTAATATAAAAAAATAACCAAAACAGAAATAGCAGAAAATTTTGTGTCTATAAAAATTCCATTGTCTTAATTTATTAAAACATTAGATAATATTAATAAAGTCGATAATTTTTAGTATCATATACTCATTATTTTACGAATGTGAATGAATGTGAAAAACATTTGTGAAACACTTAATCAATTCAATTCAAATACGAATTTATGTATCGGTGTCTGTAGAAGATAAAAATAAAAACCTTTTATGTTTGGATGCGAAGCTTAAAAATGTAATTAAAGCCGCTTACATGAGATCAGAAAGCAGATAAAATAAGCGCTTTTAATATAAATCCTTTATTATTAAATGGACCTTTGAATGTTTCTGATAGAAAGACTTGGGAAATTCTGTATTGTACTGTAAAAGTAAAATGACTGTAACATAACAGAGGTGAACCTGAGGTTATGTGACATATTGAGTAAATATATTTGTTTATATTATTTTGCTTTCTGTCAAAATGCAGAAGAACATCAATCATATTCTATCAATAATTTACAAGCTTGAAAAGATTAATTATATCAGTTTAAACAAAATGTGGAACTTCCGTGTTACCGTAAATACTTTAATCCCATTAATTTTGCTAAACTTTGCTACTTAATAAGCAACGTCTAAGGACCTGCGCTAATTTACAACTGTAGATATCTTTATATCGAGCTATCAATATAGCCAAATAAATAAAAAATCTGACAAATTAATATTCCGAATGGTGTTCTTCCAACTTGTATTAATAGTCGAGATAAAGCACACATATCTATATTAAATAAAGTCTTTAGGTGATTGTTAAAGTTTTGTCAATACGAACCGTAACTTCAACGCAGTGTCAATTGCTTCCTAACGTCGGATTAAGGATGTGTTAAACATACTTAAGACTTAAATAAGCCAATTTAGGCTATGTTGTTATTAGAAAAAAACACATTATAATAAAATGTTATTTAATGCAATATATTATTAAACAGATTGCGAATGTTTTTAATTTTCTTTTAATGAATTAAAAATATAAGAGTGACTCAATTTATTAAAAACATGTTGAATTTTTTTTTAATGATTTCTTTAAATAATTTGTACGACAATTAATAATTATCAGAATTGAAAACTGAAACCGAAGCTTAAAAGAAAATATGTTTCGACCAATTGTAAATGCCCCGATACATACATCTTCAAAAAAGGCCTAGGTCCAACGTATTTTTCTAAACATCTGTCTCTAGACATAAATGAAGGGGACGTAAATATATATAATAACAAGAGTAAAAAAAATGTGCAAGCGTCGTAAATATTTTATATATTATTCGATGGAAACAGTTTGTAATAAATAAAAGACTTTTATAATATAAATATACGCTTATTGGTAGAGTTCAAAGAATACAGAACTGAATCTTCTTAAACTGTAAGTGTATGGGATAATGGTCAATATTTAAACAATTCTATTAAACTATTTGGACTATAAAAGCTCAATAAACTTCTGATTGTAATGGCCAATTCACACTAACAAAATAATGGCACATATAATGAATAAAACTTTACATTAATTAAACTGCATTTCATAATATCAAGTGTTAAAGTTTTAGTGCCAAGTCATCTATAAAATCAAATTGAAACTCCTAAGTGTTTAGCCACGTGTTTGTGTGAGAAGCCACGCGTCTACGTAATTAAAACATCGTTATTATGTAGTCCCACTGGATTCAACTGCATTAAATGCATAAAACTTTCTGGGTATCTCATTAAAACTATTCAAATTTCGTCGAGACGAGACTTTTCGTGGGTTACTGTATTGCTTGCTGTGCTTGTGAACTCAGCCAGAGTCCGATTGTTTAATTGATTTATGTAAGTTGCTTATATTAATGATAAAAGAATTTTACTATTATAATGCTTAAAGTCGTAGTAATATTCAAATATGTTGAGTGATAATTAAATGTGTTTCAAAACAAATAATGAAAACAAAATATCTCCTTAAAGACAATCTATTGACCGCGGGATTGTAAGAACCAGAAATTTGTATTAAGTTTATTAGGTCTTAATTTTTTTACATACAAATTATATACGTCTACAATTCAAATTAGTCCCGTGTATTAAAATTCCTAATTGTGTATTTGCATTCAAAAGGAGTTTATAGTAAAATTTAAAGATTTCAACAAAATTAACGTGTGGGTAACGTAAAACATTTTAAGAGAAGGTAATTTGAAATGTTAAGCCATAAATATTGAAATACATTTTCATTCTACTGTTTATAATGCTATGAGATAAATGTGTCATTATGCCTTATAAACAGTATAATATAATAAAAATGGAGTGATATGTCACGCGTTATAAACAGAATAATTAAAATGGATTTCTCTTGGTGTCCAAGTATTTTGACTATTTGAAATTGAAATTTTTAACCGTTTTAAAAGATTCTGACATAGTTATAAACAGCAGAAGATCTCAAAAGGACGGTATTTTAAGTAAACAAGTAACAAGTACCCACCCATTTGTACCCTGTGTGAAACTTCGTCCCTGTTTTATAAGTTTTTGTAAAGCATGGTTGTGTTTGTGTATATATTAAGGCTTTCTACGTACATTACATTAAGAACCCTTCACATTAGTGGCGCTCAATCTTGGTTCCGCTACGAAATTAAACCTTTGTATTCGCTTTCAAGACTAAGCTATTTTTTGGTGTTTTTGTTTTATTGCTCAAAAAGTAGTGAGATTTCATTATAAAAGTTGTTGTGAGTAAAACTATGATTGATTAAGATTTGCGTTTTAATTTGAAAGGAGGATATGAATTAAGACTAATTTGCTTTTACATTTTATAGAAATAGGAGTATCCTTTACAAAGGCAACCCTTAATCAAAAGTGATAATTTTTATTCATAATTTCTAGTAATAGTATAATTATTGTACTGGGTACGGAAATAAATTTTGTATTTATTTCCGTACCCAGAACAACAAACATTACAAACACATTACATTTACACACGTACATTTGGGTAACAAACATACCCAAAGATCATACATTTAAGCTTAACAAGTATTACGAACTGTGTAACGAACTGATCAGGAATAAATTTATAGTTAATTTGTACGCTGTAGAAGTAGGAGCGAGAGGTATAACAGCAAAATCTCTCTACAATTTATTTAAGGATCTCGGCCTTTCTAGAACGATTATCAGTTCATTTCTGGAACGTATTTCAAAGGCAGCTTTAGTAGGTTCTTACGATATTTGGTTAGGTAGGGAGAGGAGCGTGAACAGTGAAGGTGAGCGTGTATGCGCATAATAAAGGGGCCCCTTAAACCTACACCTGGGTCGCAAGTCCCAGGCGTTGCTTGCGCTCCTTTTCCTGCAACGCGATGGGCCCGGCACCCGCACGGTGAATCCATGGAATGCTAAGAAGCTTCGTCTCATAAAAAATAAGCTTATTTTAGAATTACTTCTTGCACTTTTAATTTTTTTTTTAGGGAGACCTACAAGTTCAGCTATCAGTAAATTTATGAATCAAACCTAAATGTTCTTAACTTGGACAAAAGATGACCTAAGTTTTGTAGGTCCTCAATAGTTTAGCGCCACGAGTGCAATTGAAAAATGTGTGGTTAATATCAAAAGCTGCCTTGTGACTTGAATGAATGAAAATGAAAATATAAGAATGGCTAAGTAGCCAATCTTATATTTTCATTTTCATGATAGAATTAAAAAGTAATAAAAAAGTTAGTACTTTTATTAACAGTAGTTAATTTAGGTATACTAATGTTCTATGTGTTTGTGAGAAATTCATTAATTATTACATAAGGTTTGAGTAAATTTCTATTGATTTAAAAATATTGGATTATTTAACACATCTTTTATTACTCTTTAGAAAAACATTGCTGTAAATATTTGTAACGAAAGGTAAGTACATCGCTGATAAAAAGCCCCTCACCTGTCAAAAGGTCCCACCTGATACTGCAGACGGATATATGAAACGCTACAGTCGTCTTTGAACAGTCTCGTCTTTATGTCGCCGAGTAAGACTTGAGTAAAGTGACCATTTTATTAAGACCCATAGGAATGCACATCTTTCCATCTATATAACCAGTGTATAAAGGGATCAAGTAAACTTGGAGAGGCTATAAAACGTGTTGCTCAACACACCCGCCTGCAGCTACAAACCTCCTTTGTCTGGTGAAAGAAAGTTATTGTTGTTAGCGTTCTGGTGTTATATTTTCAAGTGGTTTTCGTTTGTCTTTTGTCTAAACACTAGGTGTGGAAGTTATTAGGATATTCATATTTTGTTGTAAAACTTTTTACTCCATCAGGAGTAAAAAATACTTTTAGAATTGAATAATTCATTATATGTGCTTATTATTTTAATTCAGAGTATGTTTAAAATTGAATTTTTTTATATTGGCTTTGTTGAAACATAATCGGTATTTGTGAAATTGTTTGATATTAGCTTCAAAAGCTATACCATCAAAAGAACAGCTGAAAAGACAAGATTTAAACCGTTTATTAAAAATAAACAACACATACTGTTTAGTTTATTAGTATACAGTATTTTTTTAATCAGCACACAGATATATTCTTATATTGATTAATGTCTTTTTTAACCCAAATAAAATTGCGTAATTAATATTTAAAAAAAAAAAGTTATGTAAATATATTCTATTATACTTCCTTTTCCATCAATGATATCTCAGCGATATAGGCTGAGCTTATGGCCTGAAACATGTTTACAAAATACTATATTTATAAATAAATCTTTATTCCTTAATCTTACGACTAGGGAAAAACGGTTTTATGTTTTACGTTACGTTACTAAGGGGCAAATGTACAATGAATGCCTCAAGTGGATCCATTCAAATTCCTATAGGCTTCTGATTCCTAAAAGTAAACCTGTATAGTTACAATTATATATCCAAAGTTCCTACAGTTTTAAAAAAAACGATATTACGAATCTGAAAGTCAGTTATACTTAAACATTAGTAAGATAACATTATAAATCTACATACATCTTCTAATTTTACTTCATTTACTTGATCAAATTTATGATATGATTATTTTGAAACATATGTCTTTCCTAAAGGAAAATTCTGAACTTTCAAAAATTTATTTTAAAAACAATGTAGAAATATGAAAATAATAAAGCGAAGAAGAAATGTGTAGATATAATTTTTTCCAATATCTTCCTTAATAACCCAACCGCCGTTATTCTGATATATTCTTTTAATAATTATAAGAATTCAGTTCGGTTACTTGTTGTACATTACTGTTACTGGGCACGTATTATTACCAACACTCGTACATTCAGCGCCATGTTTACTCATAACACAGGAATAAATACAACCGTATATTGTTATTTTCTTTTGTAATTTCTCTCGCGTTCCGTCCATTTGTCTATATTTACCGTTTCGGAAGGCTATTGCTTCGCTTATATAATTAATATTCGTTTGCCCGTAATTAAATATTTTTTATAAAAAAAAAGTTATATTATTTTCAAAAATACTAAAGTCGTAACATATCTTAAATAACAGAATACAATATGAACTAAATGTAACAATAATATTTTTTCTACACTTCAATAAAAAGCATTGGGTTGTCACCTCAACCATCATATAAATATTTTATAATGTTGTTTGAAGACTTTATAGACATTATATATTTTTTTAATAATATTCTTAGGTAGGTTTGCTTCATGCAGCAAAAAATACTATACAATGCTTGTAATAAAATATACAAAAATTTTAAGTTATTATAATGTTATAGAGGTAAGTAACTTTAGTAGGTGTAGGTGTATAAAAAAAAACAATTAACTTTTATATTAGGTACGTAAAATATAGTATAACATCCTACCTTCATTGTTTTAGACCAAGAGTTATAGCAAGTCTTATTTAACTAATCCAATTGACACCGAAATTAAAATCTTTCCCTTAAATCGTTTTAGGATACTCGAAAGTGTTGTTTCAGATACTTTGAGAAGCAATGTTTAGTTTGTTTAAGAAAAAATATAAGAAGACTAAAAACAGGCTTAAAAAAGAGACAATATTCCATCCAAAAGTAATTAAATATATATATATATATATATATATATTAAATATTTCACAACTGTACAGTACACATAAATCGTTATTTTTATTTTTTTTTATTTTATTATTATTTTTTTTAATAAAGAGCTGTTGCCTCGACTTCGTTGATTGTGAGAATTTTTTTGAGAACTGAAGACCGAAATGCCACTTCAAAGTACCTAGAAGAATTAAAAGTATGTTATTAAATAAATCTTATTATAGCATTGAAGATTTTTTATTGGTAGAAATGTGTGGAATTATCTATGTTGCTGACTCATATGCACAGTTTATTATAATGTATATTAAAATTCGTTTCAAAAAGCAACTGTTGAGTTTCTGGCCGTCTCTTATCAGTAGAGCAGTATTCTAAACTGCTGATAGCTTACTATTGGACTGATTACACCGATCTTTTTGTTGTAATATTTGAATAAAGATAATTTGAATTTAAGAAGTCTTAAGACTGTACACATAGTTGTAGATTTGAAAGAGTTCTATAGACGAAATAATCATTGAACGTTGAGTATCGTCAGAATATCGTTGTTCGAGTACGCTACGTAATTAGTACATATTCAAGCTACAATAAAAGCAATACAATATAATTTATACAGTTTCTATTTATAAATAAACTCTTTACGGATAAATATTGAGTCATTAATAACATGTCCTATATTTTAATTCTATTTACATGTTAGAACGTATCCTCATTTGTATCAACCATCTCTGTGTATCGTGACGTGATCGATGATGAACTGTCGTCGGCAGATGTACATCAATCATACTTTTTACTCCTCATTGTCTCAACCCTCGACCGTTAGGTTTACTGAGTCAAGTCAAAAGCATCAAAAGATTTGAGCCCGATACGATATTGACGGATGAACTCTTCATGCAGATGTAAAGATGATCTACATCGAAGCTTAATGCTTTAAGAATCAAATATATTATTCCAGAACTTATTCACTAGTAAGATATTAGTATAGCATGGGTCACTAGACTCATACAACATACTAATGTTATATGACGGTTGAACTGTAGGTAGCCAATGTGATTTGCCGGCTTGTTGGTTTAGTAAATTAGTGGTTAGTTCATTATCTAATGTTCATCAAATAGGCTTCATTTTATTTTTACATGATAAAGTTGTTGTGATTATTTATTGAATGTATTTTATAAGTATATCTTTGGTATACTTATAAAATACATTCAATAAATGTATGGTATTTATTGAATGTATTTTATAAGTATATCTTGTGTATACTCGATTTTTAAAACAAAATATTTTCTTATTAAACAAACCGCTTGAAACCGGTTTTTATTTATTCAACTAAAATTTATGAGCGAAGCTTTACATTAACTCCGGTTCAATACACGAGATTATTTATTATGATATAAAGAAATAAATATTATTATAGGGGTCTTGGTGTAGGTACAAAGTTCTTTAAATTATTTTTTAAATAAATTGTACGAAAATTCAATAATAATTTGAAAGAAAGATCTAAATATTTTAGTATTCGAAGAAATTATGTTCTGATTTATCGTTTACTGTGTTAACTTTACAGAGCATATCCTTATATATTCGCAAAACGTCGTGTAAAACACTTTGAAATTATTTAGACTTATAATATTTGTTATATATATTTAAATGAAATTAAATAAGATTATTTTATATTTCACGTAAATATATCATAAAAAAATAAATTAAAATATTAAAAATATCGTCGAAGGCTATCAGTTTCAACATAACCATTGTTATTGTATCCATTTCCCTACATCTTCGTAAATAAAAACTAAATTTTAAGTATTTATTCTGTTTATGGTGTTTCTTGTAAAGTCTTCTTCGTAAACCAATTCTTTGTGCTATCACAATAATTATGCTTATCTGAAGTTAAAAATTGTTATTGATAATAAGATTTCGAACATAGGAAGAGCAAACTCAGTTACAAGGTAACTTTTTAAACAAACCTTCAGGAAACATTAAGATAATTGTGCTAAGATGATTACAATTATTAGTTTTGGGAAGGATAATCTTATTAGTGACTATGAAGTGTGCAAATATATAATTAATGTGTAACTGTATTTAACTGTAATATTTTTTAATACTGAGGAACAAATACTGTTAATATATATAATATATAGTAACTGTTAATATTATTCTAGTTTATTCAAAAACTCGTCTTTACAGCATCAAATACTGTGACATTACCGAGGGTTCCAACAGTAAAATTGTTCCGTCGCAAAATGATGTGTGTGAAGTCGGAACTTTAATGAACCCTGTATGTGTTCTTGCTCAATTATTTTTGTAACCGCCGTCAGTTCATCAGTAACTAGAATATACATCTAGTTTTACGAATAGTTAATTCATTGTTTCTGAGACGGAGTATGAACGCAATTGTATTTTTTGTAGGTTATTATTTATTTAATTTGACCGACCCTAATGTGTGTGTTCATCCCTCTGTTACATTCCGTGATATATTTTATATACATTTAATATTTAGGTGTCTATCTGGAAGAATAATAAGATGTAATATTGACTTTATTTTATTTATACTATGGTAAGTAAAATTTCGTAAGTAAAGATAAAATTCCTTTAGGAATAAATTGGAATTGATTGTACGATGTCTCTATGGAGTGGTTAACGACATTGGAGACCATAGATCAATAATATAAACTGGTCGTTAGTAGTGTAATGTATTGATATACGACCACTGCAGTGATGACTGCATATACTTTGTGTAGAAACAAACAACTTTTTAATATTTTATTACAGAAAATATTTGAAAATGTGATTTCTTTAACGAATCAAGAAAGTTTACCATCTCAATATAGTAGTTTAGTATCTTTATATATAGAAAAGTCTATTGTAAAAAAAATATATCACTTTTATTCCTTTGCGAGTCTGAAAATTATAGTACGTCAATTAATAGAAAGTAAAATGGCAAATGAATTAACAACATGTGTACAATATAAAGAAATAAAAAAATACCTATTTAGCTGACAAAGCATTTATATATTCTAAATTCTAGTTTTTTTATATAAAAGTGCATAAATTGTACGATTTCCAATATTCAAAATTAATAAAAACTAAATAATTACAAACCAAAGAGTTCATAATTATTTTTTGATAACGGATCTTAGATTGTGGCCTAAGTTACAGTTGACTTACGAAGAATATAAGTATCAGTATATCAATAAAGCTACAAATTTATCAAGTTCAATTTTTAAAGTAACGTGAAGTTAATGCAAATAAAAATATTTATGCAAAGCAACTATGAACGAAGTAACTTGGGAATTAATTGTCAAGCATGTTAAGCCTGATATTAAAAAGTAATACCGGGAATACATATTACGAAACATCTTTCAGAATTCTAACGAGGGAGGTCGGAAGCGGTAAATGCGAGATTTTCAACAAAACAAATTACATCTGAAACTTGTGTCTCTGTGACGTCATCCGTGACGTATACATGATTAATATTTTATAATATCAGATGAAAAGACCTAATGTTTTAAATAACTTCATAAGATTTAATTATTTATTATTCGGAATTTCATTTAAATCGTTATTTAAAATTTACTTATATAATGTGGCTAATCTATACATATAACTAAACTTTATGCTTATCAGCTGATATGATGTTTAAATTTGATATTATTTCTATTTTCAATGGCACATAAATAATAGTATAATAATGTTGTTAAGTTTTGTCGTCTTTATGTGCTTTATAGATGATGGCATAATATATAATTTCGATAGAATACATAAAAAAAATCATATTAATGCATATTCAATTACATATATGTAAGAATTTAATACAAAGGATATCTAAAAAAATCTAGAGTCAGGTAGTAGTTATCTAAATGGCGGGCATTTATACCAGGTCGGGTTTTTATACGCAATCCACAGTTATTTGTCTCACGTTTAATAAAAACAGAATTGTATCAAAAGGGTCGTTTCTATTTCGGTTGTTAGTTTTATTGCAAATCCAACATATTTGACCAATCTTTCACCATTACGGATGTACAATTTTGTTCTGTTCAATTATCGTTGGAATTTTCTAATTTTTTGCAAAAAAAAAGAATATGACATTTATTACTATTTTTAAAACAACCTCCATAAATGTAATAAAATATATAAAACTACCGGATGATATCGATTTCGAAATCCAATATTTTATAAAGAAAGCAGTAATAATTTTGACAACCGATTAAATATTCCAAACCAAGGCGGTCCCTTTTCCTGTGTCATCTATCAAGATGACCACAAATCCTTACATTACCTGATCCCGTTGTATAGCCCTGAGTTGTATTCGTACTATTATAAATCTTACTCTTAATTCATAAGGCTGATAGTGCTTTAAACGTGCTGAGGTTATAGGAGGTTGGATAATGATAATGCGGAAGCCTACTTTTTTCCACAAATTTATATCCTCTAAAATCCTTGCTTAATTTTGACCGTTTACTATAAAATACTGTTTTAATCCGGATTAAAAAATATAAATAGGTTCATTTAATAAAAGGTTATTTTGTAATATCAATATTTTCAGTCATTATGTTTTTATTGATTTAAAACTTGTATTGTTTGATTTGATTTGTTTTTACTTAATATGTACATATTTGCTAGTAGACATAACGTTAAAAGGCCAAATTTTTCGGTCAATTTTTCTTTCTAGCTTTTTACCATTATAACAAATACTAATCGCAAATAACAAATATAATAACAGCAAACGAACCTACTTCTTATATCAAATAAGACACGTCCTCTTATCACGGAAAAAACAGATTAATAGGTTTCAACAATCGAAAAAATTTGGCAATAAGGAAGTTGCATTAAGAAGACTTAAGCAAACTTTTCCCTTTAAAACTTCAAAAGCCTTGTTGTTAGTTTCCGAAAGAGTAAACATCCAAGTGTTTACTCTTACCAAACTTATTTTTAATTTTTCACAGACGGTCAGGTCATAGGCACTTTTATTGGTTTAGTCAAGAATGCCTGTAATCGCCTTCTTTTAATTCACCCAAAGTTGAATTACTTCTACTTATTTATTTCATTTTTTTTTGCTTAAAATGCTGAAAGCATTCTCTGCTATAAAATATAATAGTGAGAAAGCAAATATTAAAAAAATATTGGACACGCGGTTAGAGTAATGTTTTGCTATGTTTTAAAATTTAGATTATTAGGCTTTATTTATAGTAATGTAGAAAGAAATGACTTTAAATATTTGTAAGTACATCACTTATAAAAAACGCATAGTTATCAAAATTACCAGCTGACAACTGCAGACGGATATATGCACACGCTGCAGTCCTTTTTGAACAGTCTCGTATTTTATGTCACCGAGCAAGACATCAGTAAAGTCACCATTTTATTAAGACCCATGGGAATGCACATGTTTCTCTATATAATTCCAGTATATAACGGGATCACCTAAACTTGCAGAGGCTATAAAGCGTGTTACTCAAGACACCTGCAGCTACGGATCTCCTTTATCTGCTGAAGTAAAAAAGGGAGCGATTATTTAGCACGTGTTCTCGTTATATTTTGAAGTGGTGAGTGTTCTTTGTCTTTTATCTATACGGCGAGTGTCAAAGTAAAGACAATATTCATAATATATTCTTAAAACTTTTTACTCCACCGGGAATAACGTTACTGAACATTTTTAGAATTGTAAATCCTCTGACATGCTTAATTCGTTATATGTGCTTATTATATATGTCCAGAATATGTTTCAAAGTTATACTTTTATACTGGAATTACTTTTATCTTCATAAGCTGAAGTTTCTTTTTGTTGAAACGTGTTCGCTAAATGTGATTTTTTTAAGAAAACTGTCTAATAGACGCGGTCTATTTTCATATTCTTTTAAAAGGACACTTTATTTTTATTCTATATTCAGTACCACCAGCACCACCACCACAGACTTTGGTCTTAGTAAATTAAACAAAACTATTCGCGTTAAAAGTTAAAAACTGCAAAATATGCCCAAAACGGAACATGTGTCTGGAAATTACAATGGCCGTCGTTTGCATGGCTGAATACATTGTCATTCTAGTATACATGTAGTCATAGATATTATTTATAATATGATGTAATGTTTCCTATTTTTGATTGTTAAGTATTTAATTTTAGTTTTAGAATATTATATAATTAGATAAATTGAAATTGATATTTTTGTTATTGTAGATTACTGTTGATTTTGTTTTATTGTGATTGTTTTCATTTATTTTTGGGGTTGAATAGTCAAAGAGTCGATTGTTGATTGTTGTTATTAATGAGTATTAATAAGAATTAAGAAAATAGAATTAAGAAGTATATTGTTATGTTATATTTGCGACGTTGTTATATTGTTCGTAATGTAATGTAATTATTATGTTTGCGTGTAATTAAGTTTACTATTATTATTTATTATTATTTATTATTATTTATTATTATTTATTATTATTGATTATTATTGATTATTATTTATTATTATTTATTATTATTTATTATTATTTATTATTATTTATTATTATTTATTATTATTTATTATTATTTATTATTATTTATTATTATTTATTATTATTTATTATTATTTATTATTAGAATAATAGGAATACCTACTGACCGGTGTGTATTCGTATTAAATACAAATATATAATTAACAAATTAAAAAATAATAGCATTAGAATCGACTCATTCCTGAGAAGGGGTCGAAGGGCGTTGCTAGTGATGACGAAGACTACTGAAGGCACCCGCGTTACAAAAACCGACCGACATGAGCATCATGTCCACTTCAGCTTAATTTTTTTCGGGCACCCTTAGCGTTCATTTGTCTTGGCGTAATATTATTTTGTCGATTACTCATAACTACCTACTGTTTTAATAATTTTTTTTTCTACCTACTACCTACTGTTATAATCATTGTATTTGGTTCGTTATGTGGTGGTGGTTTTTAGGTAGATTCCATAGATGAATCAACCTATTGCAATCGATGCGATGACGGAACCCAGACCCCAGAGTAGGGGCGCTACGCCGTTTATGAACTGTAGATTGAGAATCCGTCAAAAAAGAAATTATATATCCCGATATACATACATATATATATATATATATATATGATCCATCAGTCCAAATTCATCGTAGGCAAAATCTGACTTCACAGGTCGATAGGATAAATTAGTAGGACAAATGTAGCATCTCGTTTTTAATATTTCAAAATTTCATCGCTGCCGACATCACATAAAGTCGGGACTTGCAATCTCCGTGCCTGTAATTGTGTTAGATCTGAATCGTTTGAGTTTCAATCCTTAACGAGTAACCCTCATTAAACAACTTTACCGAATGGTAATTAACAAAGGGTAAGAGTACACAAATTGCTAAACTTGTTTATTGAAAACTAATTTAGGTGTAAAGGCGTAATAATTGTACTTTAAGAACTTATATATTTAATGTGAAATATCTTGTATATATTTAGTCAATTTTATTACTTAAAAATTGCATTCTACACTTGATCTTAATTATTTGATCAATTTAATACAAATTATAGCATAACCATATTATTTTTAATTCGGTACACCTCAAATAAATATTTATATTTAGTTGGTTCCTAAAATGGCGGCTAATTCCTAAAGTGACACGACACATCAATTGACATACCGAAGGTACATTATGTCAAAGGTCGCAGTTTCAAGTCCTGATCGTGGTAATTAATTTTAAATTTTGTACTAAATTTTTTGTAGAAATCTAAAATGTATGTATGTAGGTAATAAAAATCTACTTAGAAATATAACGTAAGGTATTTCATAATAATAATATTTTTTTAATATTCGTAAATAAAAGAAGCATTTACGCAAAATGAACCGACTTTTATTATTCATAAAATTATTAATTGATTAAGTTGTATAAAATACATTTTCAGACATTCAGGAATATTATTAGCAACAGTATGATTACTCTTTGGTTGAAAGCGGGTAAATTTTTTTACTACTTTTCATGCTCACTCAAAAGTGAAAAACTTTTCTTTTAAAACTAACAATAATTCTTATACTTACTTAAATACCGAAATGGAAGGATAAAATTTATTTGTTTTTAGGAGGTAATAGATAATTATAATAATTTACATCTTTTATGTTTCCTTTCATCATTATTAAAAAAAAAACTTCCTTTGCATTTATTGGTTTAATTTTTTATGTTTGTTTGGTTGTAGGTAAATAGCAAGCTTTCAGCATAGACTCTCCGGAATGATCTCGCAATATATATTTTGTGTTTAGATAGTTGGAGACTAGTGTAGACACATAAATAAATCTATGATATCTCTAGAGTGCAGTGGAAGCAGGTGGAGATAACATGAACATACCATATTACCAGTAAATAAATGTAAGTACAGAATCCTCAACTTTCACCGATTTTCCCTGTATTTTAAACATTACTTATTTATTTTTAACTTGAAATAAAGTGTATTTAAAATAAATTAATATACCTTTTCATGTTTAATGTGAATTGTATAAAATAGTTTATTTTGGGGAATATTTTAATACTACAAACAATAAATGTTTAATATCCTATGTGCTTCATTATAATTACCAATGTCCTGTTTAACTTTTATATCGCCTTTATCTGTTATTTATGAATTGTAAAATGTATTTTTCGTCCTCCTTCCATCGATGATATCTCGTCTTATAATATGATGCAGGCTGAGCCTAGGACCCGAAACATGTTCAAAAAATATTATTATATTTATAAATCAATGTCTATTCATTATTTTTACAACTATGGAAAACCGGTTCTACGATTCTATGAGTGTACAACTACGGAGGCAAACGTACTGCGAGTGACTCGAGTGCTTTCATTGAAACTTCTACAGGGTGTTGACTTTATCCCTAAAAATAAACATATTTAGGTACCATTTAAAAAAAAATATTACAGAAAAAAATACGTGAAATATAATTTGCGTAAAAAGTAAATACTTACTAGTACTTAGTAGAAGTTGAATTTATCAATTCAATCATGTTTAATATTATATACTTATTATATTCTAATGGGAATAACATCTGTAACACACTTGATCATCGACTTCAAATGAACCACACAAGTTCTTTTGATATTAAATGGGCCTTTGAATATTTTAGGTAGAAATATATAAATGGGAAATTGTAGAATAACTTTTGGTCAACAACGATATCGTAATATGATTTGGACTAAACAGAACCAAAAACCAAAAATTGACAAAAGATAACTTTACGGAAACGAAACCTTATCTGTTTTCATAATTGCAGTATCAAATTGGTTTGAGTTAATTTATGTAACTGATTTCATAGAATATTAAATGTTGTTTGCAGTCACGTTATGGTATAAGTTTTACAAGATGTC
This sequence comes from Melinaea marsaeus rileyi, assembly GCA_918358865.1. Classification (NCBI taxonomy): domain Eukaryota; kingdom Metazoa; phylum Arthropoda; class Insecta; order Lepidoptera; family Nymphalidae; genus Melinaea; species Melinaea marsaeus. The sequence goes on from OU911089.1 coordinate 23,133,756, forward strand.
TTTTATCTACGTTAATATTGTATTAAAGTAGGATTTCAGCAAAGAATGTTATTTGATAATGTTAAAAATAACGTCCTTTAAGAATTATTTTCACATTTCATGAAACTACCTATTAATAAATATTGCGAGTTAATCCCGTTAGGGAATCGTAGACTAGTCTAGACTTATAAATAAAGTGTCTTTGATATTTCTAGACTGAAATGCGCTAAGCTGTATGTAATAATATCACTCGTATGTATTTTTCATGGTTTAGTACCAAATATAAATAACAAATCGTAAGTTATTATTAGGCTTTAGAGTATATTGCTATAAGAAATAAAAGTATGAACTCGCATATTACAGTAAAAAACTTCTTATCACAATGCACTCATAACAATTCATAATTTCAACATGATTGATCTTAAGAATTTTTAGTTTTAAGTTTTGTTTTTGTCAATATTATATTCTAAAACGATATTTTTATATTTATTTAAAGTAATAACGAAAAATTTCCTGAAGGTTGTAATAACAGCCAACCGAAATATCAAATAAACGCGTTATATTTTTAGCAGTTTAGGCAAGATATTTGATTTTAATTTTACTGCCACTTCCATTTAGTTTTTCGTTTCATCGGAAAATAGAAAAATTTCCCGTTATAGTTCTAAAGTTTAGTTTGATATAAACCGAATATGAAAGTGGAATTAACAATGGCTACCATCTGCATACTGACAACTTTGATCATATGAATTGATTTAATTATATGTTCGAACTTCAGTAACTTTCGTTAGTTCAAATTATTACTAACATAGGCCTAATTTTACCAGAATGGATTGTCTTAGTCGAATTTAATTAAGTTCAATTTTTATCAAGTTAATTCAAATAATCAGGAGGCAAAATTATATTTCTTGTACAGAACTCTAGAATTTGGATCCTTAATGACTATCGCGTTAGCCTAAGCTTGACACGTCTGACGTTTGCCAACTGCTTATTATTACTATACTAGGCAAATTTTGATAATACAATATATTATGAATAAACATATTTTATAACGAACATCTAAGTTCTCTCTACCTTGTTCCGAAGGCAGCAATATATAAAATCCATAAATTATAATAAACAGATACTTATGTCCTGTGATATAAAGATAACAGTAAAACGTAATCGACTGTCAAGACGTGGAAGAGTTTCGTAGTTTTTAACTTAATTAAAACTGTTATGGCTTTGAACTGTTTTCTACTTTCTTGTTAAAAAGGCATGTTTACATTACGACTTCACGGTGGCGTGTATTTTTAATTAACACCAGATTTTTCCATTACTTGATTTGAAATGAACTCCGTATGCCCAAAATGAACGAATATTTGCAGCTCGCCATTTCTATAACGAAAATACATAAATTAAAAGTGACGTAAAGTGAACCATTCATTCGGTCGGCCCAGTCGGTGCGTTTGACCTCCGACTCTTTGATTTTACTTTATCACTCCATCATCTTGATAAACTATAATGCTTCTAACTCTGCGATAAGAATGTGTGATATAATATATTTGGATTAATATATTTCTAATTATATTTAATATTGGATTGTATATACATCTCTATATTTGTGTGTATTGTACACGAATGAATTATTATATTATAATCATCGAAAAAGTTGCCTTTACGTCCAAGTCTTGTAATTGTAACGACATGTCGGTGACAAGGAAATTACAAGATATTAGTTCTCAAGAATTGACACTGCCATTTCATTACAATGAATTAAAAACAAGCCTTAATAATTGCGTTAGTACTAAACAACAAATTTACTCGTAAAACGAGATGTTTGGTCTCATTATAACTGACGGCGCGGCGGTTACAAAAATAAAGGACCAATGACCCCTACATGGTTTACTATTCATTATTATTTATTATTCAGACTCAATTTGCGCCCGAGTGTTTTTTTAATATTAACTAATAATTTAACTAACTAACATTATAATTTATTATAAGAATGTTTGTTATGTAATATTTTATGTCAAGACGAGAATTAATTCATATTAATTATTTAAACTAACGTGATACGAATAAAAAAAAATCTTTATTTTTATAGAATACCACTATTACTTGAGTATTTATTATTAAAACGGAACGAACAGTAATGCATACTAAGAAGCAATTTTCAGAATGTTAACAAAGGAAGCGGGGAACGCCAGGCGCGTAATTTTCAGCGATTCAAATTACAGCTGAAAATGGTGTCACTGTAGATATAACTTGTGTAGATATAACTGCTGTTTTAGAATTGCAGACAAAGTTATTTTATGCTTTAAATGATTTCATGATATGAGGTGAGGACAGTGCGTTCTGACGAGAAGTTGTTGGAACTGTTGAAGATTTCAGATATAGAAGTCCGAAGTCGTTAGAGAGAGTAGAAGATGGACCTGGGATGAAAAATCAGATATTTAATAATATCTCCGTGGTTCGGTGATCACTTGCTGTTAAAACAGCAAGTAATCACCGAATTCTACACGTTACATAAAAATGTTAAACTGGAAATATCGAGGGTGATTAGGTCAAAGCTTCGTCTAATCTCAATCCCCAGCTAAAACTTTCAACTCGAACTCCAAAACTTTTTCCAATGCCTGAAGAGCCACGACAATGTGGACGAGTATAGTAAAAGTTTCGTAGAAAAACTTTCCATATGTTTAGCCCGAAATTTTTTAAGGGCCGCCGTACCGGTAAAACAAAAATAATTGTGAACCGACTCTCAAACTAATAAAGAAGAGGAACGATATGGTTCTGCATTCATCCGGTGATGCGTCCAATTATAGGCAGTTCAATAGGTGGATCAAAGTCTGACTCTGACGAAACTGAAGATTGACGACGAGACTGACGAGATTGAAGGTTGATTGTATCGTCCAAATCCGATGTGATGAGAGTCGTCGAGAATCAACCGGTAGATATATTCTTCTATAAGAAAGTATCAGACATTTTTTCATTATTTATTCGCTAATAATAATTTTTATTGAGAATTACATCGTCTTCAATAATTGCATGAGTGCTGTTGTCTATATAACGATTTTGATATCGGCTGTAATAATAAAATAACTTCAATATGACAGCCACAAAGTATTTTCAAAATTAAAATAGTTTGTGGCTGTCATATAATGTTGATAATATTTTATTAACATCGTTTTTAGAAGAGAATTGATGTAGAATATAATAGTGTCTACAGGACAGACTAAGAAGTTGAACCAAAGATAATTATTTTTTTATATATTTATTAAATACTAGCAGACCCGGTCACGCGTTGCTGTGACTATTGTTTTTGATATATTACATTGTAGTAAACTATTTAAGGGGTAACGTTCAGAGTACTTCTGTCATGAAAATCATAATGTTTTCTTACAGTCGATATTAAGCAAAAATAGAAACAAAATTATTTTTTAAAGTAATTCCAAATTTATAACACTATTTGTAAATTACAAAGTTTTTAGTAAATAACTTGGAACACTAAACTTACGAATGAGGTAGGTAGGGTAGATACATCATTCGTAATTATTCAATCCAATCAACAGATACCGCCATCTTTTAGAATTGTTAGGAGCTAACTGCAAAATAATAAACAAATAAAATAATATTGCGACTATGAATTGAGTTGAAAATTATTATATATCTTTTAAGTTAGGTCAAACTGTACGTAGTGTGTAAATTTATTAAAATTTATAAAAACAACGTGACACGTGATTTATATATATTAAGATTTCTGGTGGATCTTTTTTATCATTTAATATTTTAAATAATATGATAAATAAATCGTAAAATTATCCATTTTTTAATATGTTACTTTATCATTTTAATGACATGAAATAAAGAATAATGAAATAAAACGTATATAAGTATTTTCAGTAATCGTATTAATAACAAAAATCTGTTTTATTTTTATTGTAGTGCTTTATGATACACAATGTTTTTTGTTTGATTACCTGGTGAATACAAACAAATCTGATGGTTTTCCAAAATGGGAACAGGCAACATAAAATTGACCCCTGGGACTTATTTATGGTCATAGCAAAAGCAAGCCGCACTGGAAACTGTAGTAGTTTAAATTCAAATGGTACATCAGTCGGAATCATGGGGTGCGTGGTATCAAAACGTCTTCTCCTTTATACTTTCCTTTCAGTATAGTTGCTTCTATCACGTTGTTCAATAATTTTTTTATCGCTAACCGTGTGCCGTTGCAAAGACGTGATTGGTTGATATTTCTCAACATTATAACTAACGATAATTTAAGGTTGAATTGAAGATTGTGAGGTGGCAATCCTGGTAAATCCAGCGAATTGAAATGAAAAAAAAAATTCAGGCGGATAGTTGATGACATCATCTTGGTTAGTAGCCGAATCAACTGATATATCCTCAAATCGCCTGTAATTTGTTCTTGAATTTTGAAATTTAATTCATTTACATCTATGTTTTTTGCAGCCAATATAGCCCTTTAGCTCAATCAATCAGGGTTTCTGTAATTTTGAGCAACATCTGGAAATACCTTTTGAATAAGTTCAGTTGTTTAGAGAATATGTCTCCAGATTGGTCATTTGCAACTTGACACGCATATTCTTGCTTAAATGTAATACCTTCACATGCTTCCACAAATTGGAGGACTTTAAATATGCATTAAGTTCATCAGCTGGCGTTGATCGTAGAATCACTGGCAATATTTGACGAAAATCTCCTGCTAATAAAATCATTGCACCACCAAATGGGTTATGATTGCTCCGTATATCTTGTAAGGTTCTATCTAAAGCCTCAAAAGATTTTTTTATGTGCCATCGTGCATTCACCCCAAACAATCAATTCACATTGCTGCAAAACCTTTGCCATTGCAGAGTTCTTCGAAATGTTGCAGGTTGTGGTTTCGTTGCTTTGCATGTGTAATGGCAATTTCAGTGCTGAATGAGCTGTTCTACCACTTTCAAGCAAAGTTGATGCGATTCCCCACGAAGCGAGTGCAAGTGCAATTTTATTTTGTGAGCGAATTGTTGCTAATATCAATGAAATCAAAAAAAAAATCCTGTACCACCAGGTGCATCTAAGAAGTAAATCCTTCCTCTTTTATCATTTATTACTTTCATAAGTGTATCAAATACATACTTCTGTTGTTCATTCAATAGTGGAAGATTTGTTTGAATTAATTCTTTCAAAGTATTGAGTTCATACAGTTTTTCTCGGTGCAACTCTTGGTTAAAAGCATCATGCATTGGTCGATTGGGCGCGGCCAGGCCTAATTGAAATAATAGTTTGTTTGACATCATCAAGCACATGTCCTCAATTGAAATCAATACTTCATTGTAAATTTCTTCGCTTATTTGTATATTTGGATTTCCCCTTCTAATCCGTATTTGATACAAAATATCATCACACATATTATCTTTGTACTTGATCCACAAATCCTTTGGGTTTGATGGGAAGCATGTAGATATGATTATAGATAACAATGTTCGTATTTGATGAGCTTGTGATGATATTACAGCATCATTGAGAGTTTGATCCCAATGAGCATTTTTCTAGCAATCGCAAACGTTGGCAAGCTTTTTTGTATGATCCACACAAATCACCATCAACAGTTCGTACATGTTGGAATGATGTTGGGCCACGTACAGTCACGTGCAATGAAAAGTATACACGGGCAGATTTTCAAATAAATGTTCACTCTGAAAATTTCAAAAACAAGTAGCCACTCAACAATTCATAACTATGTAACCACCAGAGTTTCTCATAATAATGTATACATTTTTGACAAGAATATGGACACGGATTGTCACACACGATATTTATAAGATCACATTCAAAAATATGTATCCATTGTGAATTACAATAATATGTAATCGTGAACTATATGACAATAAAAACTAATTTTAAATGCCCGTTTTCCCGCTAGCACCCCCTTACTACCTCTTAAGGGATGAAAATTGAAATTTTTGTATAAAATCAAGATAGATGTGTATTTCTATGTTTTTTGGGATGCTGAAACCGAAAATGATAACTAAAAATAAATTCATGACCACTATCACCCCCTACCACCCCTTCAAGGGGGTGAACATTTCAATTTTTATATAAAGTCAAGATGGATGTGAATTTCTATGTTTTTCAAGATGCTGAGAGAAAAAATGATTATAAAGTATATGGTAACCTTATTATATGCATATATTTGTTATTATGATGCTAAGACTGAATCATGATTTTTGTCCTATTCTTAACAAGTTTTTTCATTTTTTGTATTTTATTTAATTCTACTTATACTGTTATCCATCCGGCAGTCTTGTAAAACGCTTAAAAGATGCTGAACCTAATTCTATGCCTCGAAAATAGAAGGAACTATTTTCTAATAGCAGTCGTGAATAAAAACTTTCATCATTGCTTTGATGTACTGAATAAATTCGACCAATCGCATCGGTAGAATATACATCTGGGTATCCTGAAACTGGTTTTCCTTGATTCCGTGGTATAAATCTCCTTAAGGATTGGTTCCAAGTATAATATTTTGGCATTTCAGAATATAACAATGTTTGAGCAAAAGCATCGTTTTGGCATGTCAAAAAAAACTGGTTAATGTAAAAGATGGTGGCTGTACAGCTCTTTGTACTGCGTTCTGTGCTGTAAAATATACTCTTTGTCCATTTTCTAAATGCACAGCTAAATGAACAACAGTAGGGTGTCGCTCATGAATAGGAAAAGAAAATATTCGCCAAACTGCTTCATTACTACTAACATAGCGACCCATTTGGTATTGGGTAACTTCATCATTGGAATTCTCTGCATTAATACCAATCACAGCCATATCACTCCCTTTGGTTACATATTGCAAATGTATTTAATAGATTTTACTGAATGGCAAGATTAAACGTTGATGTGCGCTTTGAAAGTCTTTGATAAAATGGGTGAATATGGAACAATCCAGCGATTATCTATTTCAATATCTTGTTGATTTAATTTGACAACTCTTGATCTTCCATTTTCTGCTGTCAATCGGCGACGATACAAAGGATAACCGTCAATACCAGTGATTGTTTCAGATATTAATGTCCGTGGATATCGTTTTGAACATTTACCATCCACCATACATGGTAAATTTTGATTAAGAGTTCCACAGGGACCATGTATCATGTTTTTAATAACTACCTCATGCAATCCAAGATCTACTTCTACATTAGGGATTTCAGCTGATATTGCTGCATCAACTTCATTTGACTTTATCTTGTCAACTAACCAAATCAAAATATGTGCAGGTGGCAATCCCCGTTTCTGCCGTTCCACAGAATGCATCCAGCGTCGTGTCTCTCCAAACACATAATGTTTCACAATGAAATCCATTAAAGATTTCAACTTTTGTATTAAGACTTTGGCTATCTATTTCTATTCAGTGTGGATTGCATGTAAATGTGATGACCAAATCTGCTGTACCATAATGACAAACTAATGACATGGCATTTTGAGCATATTTATGCATATGTCGAGGGCTTACGATGTATGTTGCTGGAAGAATAGTTATTCGACTAAGATTCTCTGCATTACCATCAGTATTAATCGCATCTCGAAGGTGAATATACTCTTCAGATCTGAGTTTTGTCTGATTCAACCTGATGAATGTTAATCTCTCCGTTTCAATTTTAACATACATGTCTACAACATACTTGTGATATAATCGCCGACGTTTGAGTATGTGATTGTCATCATTCATTGTAGGAATAAAAGTTCATTGAACTGACTTTTTTGTTGGTTTTAGAACCTGAAAATAGATTTTTGTTTTCATAACATTGAACATAAAAAAAATAATAATATAGTGACTGATAATATATCTCCATAGCTAAACTAATATTTTTTATTACCTGTAATGGGATTTATCATCTTGTTTGAGAAATCATAGCCATCTTCACCTTGCCAAAATATAATGGGATATTGCAGTGCGTCACATGAGCGGTGTGTTTCCTTTATACGTTGTAATTGATCATTCCGACGATGTGAAACAATATCACGGGATTCCAAGTTTTCTCCAAGTACAATGATGGCAACTTCATCAATAGTTGGTGCATTAAATCGTCTTGCATGTTGGCCAACAGGTGTTATATCAGCTCTGATTACAATATTGTGATTATCAGATCCAGTGCAGTTTTAAAAAACATTGTGCTCATGAAATCAAGTTTGTAATTGTTCTACAATAAACCTCTTTAGTGAATTGTTATGTGAACAACGCATATAAATTTTTTGTGGTGATTTGCCCATAAAATAAATTTGCAGGAATTTGTAATTGCTATCTGACACTGGTAACAGTGAACCTGCTTTATGTATATTTATATATTTAGCCTTGTATCTGTAAATTAAAAAAATGATTTTACCAAATATAAATAATATTTGTTCCTAAAAAGTATATCTGTCTCCTACTTTATATATATTAAGATTTCTGGTGGATCTTTTTTATCATTTAATATTTTAAATAATATGATAAATAAATCGTAAAATTATCCATTTTTTAATATGTTACTTTATCATTTTAATGACATGAAATAAAGAATAATGAAATAAAACGTATATAAGTATTTTCAGTAATCGTATTAATAACAAAAATCTGTTTTATTTTTATTGTAGTGCTTTATGATACACAATGTTTTTTGTTTGATTACCTGGTGAATACAAACAAATCTGATGGTTTTCCAAAATGGGAACAGGCAACATAAAATTGACCCCTGGGACTTATTTATGGTCATAGCAAAAGCAAGCCGCACTGGAAACTGTAGTAGTTTAAATTCAAATGGTACATCAGTCGGAATCATGGGGTGCGTGGTATCAAAACGTCTTCTCCTTTATACTTTCCTTTCAGTATAGTTGCTTCTATCACGTTGTTCAATAATTTTTTTATCGCTAACCGTGTGCCGTTGCAAAGACGTGATTGGTTGATATTTCTCAACATTATAACTAACGATAATTTAAGGTTGAATTGAAGATTGTGAGGTGGCAATCCTGGTAAATCCAGCGAATTGAAATGAAAAAAAAAATTCAGGCGGATAGTTGACGACATCATCTTGGTTAGTAGCCGAATCAACTGATATATCCTCAAATCGCCTGTAATTTGTTCTTGAATTTTGAAATTTAATTCATTTACATCTATGTTTTTTGCAGCCAATATAGCCCTTTAGCTCAATCAATCAGGGTTTCTGTAATTTTGAGCAACATCTGGAAATACCTTTTGAATAAGTTCAGTTGTTTAGAGAATATGTCTCCAGATTGGTCATTTGCAACTTGACACGCATATTCTTGCTTAAATGTAATACCTTCACATGCTTCCACAAATTGGAGGACTTTAAATATGCATTAAGTTCATCAGCTGGCGTTGATCGTAGAATCACTGGCAATATTTGACGAAAATCTCCTGCTAATAAAATCATTGCACCACCAAATGGGTTATGATTGCTCCGTATATCTTGTAAGGTTCTATCTAAAGCCTCAAAAGATTTTTTTATGTGCCATCGTGCATTCACCCCAAACAATCAATTCACATTGCTGCAAAACCTTTGCCATTGCAGAGTTCTTCGAAATGTTGCAGGTTGTGGTTTCGTTGCTTTGCATGTGTAATGGCAATTTCAGTGCTGAATGAGCTGTTCTACCACTTTCAAGCAAAGTTGATGCGATTCCCCACGAAGCGAGTGCAAGTGCAATTTTATTTTGTGAGCGAATTGTTGCTAATATCAATGAAATCAAAAAAAAAATCCTGTACCACCAGGTGCATCTAAGAAGTAAATCCTTCCTCTTTTATCATTTATTACTTTCATAAGTGTATCAAATACATACTTCTGTTGTTCATTCAATAGTGGAAGATTTGTTTGAATTAATTCTTTCAAAGTATTGAGTTCATACAGTTTTTCTCGGTGCAACTCTTGGTTAAAAGCATCATGCATTGGTCGATTGGGCGCGGCCAGGCCTAATTGAAATAATAGTTTGTTTGACATCATCAAGCACATGTCCTCAATTGAAATCAATACTTCATTGTAAATTTCTTCGCTTATTTGTATATTTGGATTTCCCCTTCTAATCCGTATTTGATACAAAATATCATCACACATATTATCTTTGTACTTGATCCACAAATCCTTTGGGTTTGATGGGAAGCATGTAGATATGATTATAGATAACAATGTTCGTATTTGATGAGCTTGTGATGATATTACAGCATCATTGAGAGTTTGATCCCAATGAGCATTTTTCTAGCAATCGCAAACGTTGGCAAGCTTTTTTGTATGATCCACACAAATCACCATCAACAGTTCGTACATGTTGGAATGATGTTGGGCCACGTACAGTCACGTGCAATGAAAAGTATACACGGGCAGATTTTCAAATAAATGTTCACTCTGAAAATTTCAAAAACAAGTAGCCACTCAACAATTCATAACTATGTAACCACCAGAGTTTCTCATAATAATGTATACATTTTTGACAAGAATATGGACACGGATTGTCACACACGATATTTATAAGATCACATTCAAAAATATGTATCCATTGTGAATTACAATAATATGTAATCGTGAACTATATGACAATAAAAACTAATTTTAAATGCCCGTTTTCCCGCTAGCACCCCCTTACTACCTCTTAAGGGATGAAAATTGAAATTTTTGTATAAAATCAAGATAGATGTGTATTTCTATGTTTTTTGGGATGCTGAAACCGAAAATGATAACTAAAAATAAATTCATGACCACTATCACCCCCTACCACCCCTTCAAGGGGGTGAACATTTCAATTTTTATATAAAGTCAAGATGGATGTGAATTTCTATGTTTTTCAAGATGCTGAGAGAAAAAATGATTATAAAGTATATGGTAACCTTATTATATGCATATATTTGTTATTATGATGCTAAGACTGAATCATGATTTTTGTCCTATTCTTAACAAGTTTTTTCATTTTTTGTATTTTATTTAATTCTACTTATACTGTTATCCATCCGGCAGTCTTGTAAAACGCTTAAAAGATGCTGAACCTAATTCTATGCCTCGAAAATAGAAGGAACTATTTTCTAATAGCAGTCGTGAATAAAAACTTTCATCATTGCTTTGATGTACTGAATAAATTCGACCAATCGCATCGGTAGAATATACATCTGGGTATCCTGAAACTGGTTTTCCTTGATTCCGTGGTATAAATCTCCTTAAGGATTGGTTCCAAGTATAATATTTTGGCATTTCAGAATATAACAATGTTTGAGCAAAAGCATCGTTTTGGCATGTCAAAAAAAACTGGTTAATGTAAAAGATGGTGGCTGTACAGCTCTTTGTACTGCGTTCTGTGCTGTAAAATATACTCTTTGTCCATTTTCTAAATGCACAGCTAAATGAACAACAGTAGGGTGTCGCTCATGAATAGGAAAAGAAAATATTCGCCAAACTGCTTCATTACTACTAACATAGCGACCCATTTGGTATTGGGTAACTTCATCATTGGAATTCTCTGCATTAATACCAATCACAGCCATATCACTCCCTTTGGTTACATATTGCAAATGTATTTAATAGATTTTACTGAATGGCAAGATTAAACGTTGATGTGCGCTTTGAAAGTCTTTGATAAAATGGGTGAATATGGAACAATCCAGCGATTATCTATTTCAATATCTTGTCGATTTAATTTGACAACTGTTGATCTTCCATTTTCTGCTGTCAATCGGCGACGATACAAAGGATAACCGTCAATACCAGTGATTGTTTCAGATATTAATGTCCGTGGATATCGTTTTGAACATTTACCATCCACCATACATGGTAAATTTTGATTAAGAGTTCCACAGGGACCATGTATCATGTTTTTAATAACTACCTCATGCAATCCAAGATCTACTTCTACATTAGGGATTTCAGCTGATATTGCTGCATCAACTTCATTTGACTTTATCTTGTCAACTAACCAAATCAAAATATGTGCAGGTGGCAATCCCCGTTTCTGCCGTTCCACAGAATGCATCCAGCGTCGTGTCTCTCCAAACACATAATGTTTCACAATGAAATCCATTAAAGATTTCAACTTTTGTATTAAGACTTTGGCTATCTATTTCTATTCAGTGTGGATTGCATGTAAATGTGATGACCAAATCTGCTGTACCATAATGACAAACTAATGACATGGCATTTTGAGCATATTTATGCATATGTCGAGGGCTTACGATGTATGTTGCTGGAAGAATAGTTATTCGACTAAGATTCTCTGCATTACCATCAGTATTAATCGCATCTCGAAGGTGAATATACTCTTCAGATCTGAGTTTTGTCTGATTCAACCTGATGAATGTTAATCTCTCCGTTTCAATTTTAACATACATGTCTACAACATACTTGTGATATAATCGCCGACGTTTGAGTATGTGATTGTCATCATTCATTGTAGGAATAAAAGTTCATTGAACTGACTTTTTTGTTGGTTTTAGAACCTGAAAATAGATTTTTGTTTTCATAACATTGAACATAAAAAAAATAATAATATAGTGACTGATAATATATCTCCATAGCTAAACTAATATTTTTTATTACCTGTAATGGGATTTATCATCTTGTTTGAGAAATCATAGCCATCTTCACCTTGCCAAAATATAATGGGATATTGCAGTGCGTCACATGAGCGGTGTGTTTCCTTTATACGTTGTAATTGATCATTCCGACGATGTGAAACAATATCACGGGATTCCAAGTTTTCTCCAAGTACAATGATGGCAACTTCATCAATAGTTGGTGCATTAAATCGTCTTGCATGTTGGCCAACAGGTGTTATATCAGCTCTGATTACAATATTGTGATTATCAGATCCAGTGCAGTTTTAAAAAACATTGTGCTCATGAAATCAAGTTTGTAATTGTTCTACAATAAACCTCTTTAGTGAATTGTTATGTGAACAACGCATATAAATTTTTTGTGGTGATTTGCCCATAAAATAAATTTGCAGGAATTTGTAATTGCTATCTGACACTGGTAACAGTGAACCTGCTTTATGTATATTTATATATTTAGCCTTGTATCTGTAAATTAAAAAAATGATTTTACCAAATATAAATAATATTTGTTCCTAAAAAGTATATCTGTCTCCTACTTTGAATCACCAAATAATAATTGATATGCTTAGGTAAAAATAAGTAATAATTAGTTAAAACTAATATCCATCATCAAATAATTATATTGTGTTTCAAAATTATAAAAGTGTTGCTAATACTGAATCACCAAATAATATTATGACTAAGTAATATATTTCTTGGGGATTAGGGAACTGAAGGTTAATGACACATATTTACTTAGTTCACAGGAAATTTTGTTCACTAAAATAATAATGATTAACTGCTATAATACATACCTTAAAATTTGGCATGAAATTTTCCCGAACTACGTTTGTTGCCCCAAATGACGTCATTTGAAAGCAATTGTCATATTGTTGGATATTTGACAAAAAGTGTATGGAATCTGGTTCTATTCCTGAAACCAATGAGTACAATGGCTCTGGTGGTAGATCCAATGGTATAAATTTCACTTTCCCATTTGCGCAACACAATCCATTGGCTTCATTTCAATGAGAGCAAACCAAGTTCATAGATCCAATAGTAACACATTGGTGGTTACTGTAGTCAATTGACAAATCATAATTGAAAGCATTTCGATTCAAACTTTCGGGATTATTGGTTGAATCTCTCGCTCTCGCTTCCCGCGTTCGTGATATACGAATTCTTTCACGTTCTTTTCGGTCATCATGTTCTTGTGCAGTATCATAAGATCGGTAATTAGTTTGGTTTGTAGCATTTCGGGTTCTTCTACCTAAATTACTTCGTCTTATAGGAGGCATATCGAATATACTCACCTATATTATGTCACATGCAATAATTATTAATCACAGGTATTAAAACACTTTGCACAAAATACGATATAAAACAATCAAAATTAATTATTAAATATTATAAACGCTTTTTAACGCGGTTTGTTTGACAGATGCAATGATGTGAAAACTGATGACAAATTATGTCGCATTCCAAAACTAAAACAAAAGAAAGAATATTCCAAGGCCAATCAAATATATAGCTCTTATATTTTTTAACTTTTCAATTTGGTCGTGTTCACGGTATTATCACAAATTTGAGCTTTGTGCAGCGACAATAAAGCGCGAATTGACTCTTCGACGTTAGCGTGTTGCTACATTGTTTAGACAACAATGAGTGCTTGTAATTTAATATGAACTTTGTTGAATAACAATACAGTTCAAATTGACTCTACATTTAGTTATTTATTCTACATTTAAAATATTTGTATAAGAAAAAGAAAAGGGCTTTTTTAGGGTTTTCCTGGAAATTATTCGAATTTTTCTCGCCGTAAGAACCATCCTTGGGCTTCAAGGAATATTTAAAAAAAAGAATTGTTAAGATTGGTCCATGCGTTGTTGAGTTGTGCGCTTACCAACACATTTTGAGATTCATATTTATATAATAGATAAATAAAAAATATAATATCAGTTGTATGAAATGATTTCAAGAGTTGTACATATGATTAACGATTAATATAATTGGTGTCATGTAATCAAATAAAAGATACTTGAAACCTTGTTCATTCAATGTAACAATTAATCGCAGATCTTTCGATTCAAATAACTGAACAAACGATTAAAGTGCAGATTGATTTACAAGTTTACGATTAGATTTTAGTGATGAAGATTGTATTGTTTGTTGTCAAAATGTTTGTAAGAGTGACATTTTTTAAAAGAACTTGTAATGAGAGAGGTAAATAAGTGAAGTACATACATACATAATACGATGTAAAAACAAAACGGTGCTTAATTTAATCATTGCAGTATGTCGATGTTTGGGATACTTTCAGAGATGTTTTCTCTGTTGTATTTGATTTATTGTTTTATTTAATGAATAATGTACGTACTCAATATTACGGACTTGCTTATTTTTTTGTTACCAATGTTATATTTGATGGTTTAGTATTTGTTTGTTTTAAGAAACTGGAAATTTTCGCATTTATTTCGTATTTCGTAATAATCATGTTTACCGTATTTCTATTTTTTATATAAAAATATATTTATTATTTTTGTTTGCATAAAAAATATATGAAATAATTTTTATATACTTGATTACGACGATTATTAAAATTGAAATTAAGACCAGCAAAAAATGTATAAAATAAGTAAGTTTTTTTATAATAATAATAATATTGATATAAAAAGTAAGAAATTAGGTTTGCGCAAACAACTTATTATAATACTATCCATTTATAAAGTTCTAACGTTAATTTTGTTATTGTGATATTATTTGAATTTAATTATTTCTCGTGATGTAGCTTTGAAATAATACACAATAAGGTGTATTGTCGTAAGTCACATATAGTATAACATTGGTAACATATAGAATAACATATTGATATATCGATGTTTGTGTTTTCTGCGGAGTATTTAAGTATAAGATTGATAAATATACACATAAAGCTATTAGAGTGTCAGCTTTTTAAATAAAAGTAACGGTAATTTTTGTATTTATTATCTGATTTTCAATTTAATAAACACACATAATTATATAAAAAAATCGTTCATATAATACTATAAAATGTTAAATACTTCAAAATATCGCAAAATATCCCAAAATGTCGCAAAAGTCTTGATAAATTCGCAGCCATAATAAAATCTCCATGGGGATGGTTTCGACAAATTGATACTGCGAAATTTAATATAAATCTTGGGGTGAAAACCATCCTTTTTTTAATTAGTTCTTTGATTATTCTTTATAATAATCCAAATATATAAAAAAATATTAAAACTTTAAATAATATAAAATCACGCTAAAGAAAAGAATAAAGTTATGAAAAAAATATGTTTATTAGAAAATTATATGTAATGTAAACAAAGTCTAACAAACCACCTCTGAGGTATAAAATCGTCCTTTTAGTTCCTCTTATATCACACTTAATGAACGTTCTTTTTTAAAGTTAGTAGTAAACATTTTATTATATTATGCTGTTATTAATAAACTTACCTGTTTATTGCCCTACTATGCTGAGTCTTTTAAAATGAGAGAATATTGTAACATATTATTATTTATTTATTTATTTATTTATTTCTTGGGTAATCCAACAGTGCATACATAATTTTAAAGTTACAGTAAATAATATTTTCATAAAATAGGACCAAAAAAGGATTACACTATTTAACAATACTATGAAAAGAAAAATAAAAATAAAAATAAAAACAGTGTTTAAGTTTAAGCAATTGATAATTAAATCGAATTAAGGGGAAAAAATTCAAAATTTACAAAAATTTGGGGGTAAAAGCTACTTAAGGGAGTGAGTGTAAGTGTGGATGCAATGTGTGAAAGTGTTGATGTGTGTGTGTGTGTTGATGTGCTGCAAGAATGAATTTATGTGTATCTGAGATAATATAATTTATTATTCAGTAATTATTTTTAATTTGAATTTATTATTATTATATTATTTATTTTTATTTAACTTTCAGTTATATTATATTTTTTTTTTGTTTATTTGGGACTCGTGTTGTTCTATTGTCATTAAAAACTTAATTAATTTATCAAAGAACGTTCTGAAAACTAGAATCAGTCCATATAAACGCCCCAATAAACAATTAATTGTAAAAGTTTGCCGCCATGAAAGTTAGACTACGAGCGACACAATCACGAGTCTCTTGGTTTTTTTTTATAACTTTTGACTTAATCAAGCTATTTTCATTTTGTTTTTTTGCTAACTTGCTTATTTATTAGTTCTACATTCTTGCTAAATTTGACTAAAATCGCTCTAGTAGTTTTCATGTAATGAAGCGACTCAGCTCATTTTGAGGAAGACGATCGGCAAGCGCGCGCGAGAACAGTTAAGCTTAAGTCTATGGGGATTCAGTTTTTCGACCATAACTTTTGATCAAATCAAGATTTTATTTATCATTTTTTTCTGTATAAGCTCGCCAACAAGAGCTACATCAATGCCAAATTGATGAAGATTGACTCAGTAGTTTTTATGTGATGTGGGGACATAAAATTGATTCCCAAACGGTTAAGATAATTTCCTTTGTTTTTTTTTGCAATATATTAAACGGCTGTTTGTTTATTTGTACATATAGTATATCAATACATTACACTACTAACAACCAGTTTATATTATTGATCTATGGTCTCGAATGTCGTTAATCACTCCATAGAGACATCGTACAATCAATATCAATTTGTTCTTATTATAAGGCATGTTATGTTTTTGCAATAGTCATTTTTATAAAAAAAGATATGAATAAAAAGTGGCCTTAAGAGAACTCTGGGGCCTGAAATATCGCTTATGCGTTTGACCTCCTTCTCTTTGATCTAACTTTATCACTCCATAAATTTTGAAAAGAGGTGATCATCCTATTCTGTGACTCTCATCACAGGTAATATCATATCTTTGGATTATTAAAAATGTTGGAACTCTTAGTAGAAGAGTGTATTTGATGTCCTATTGATATCTACCATATCTTAAATAGCTAACTATAGAAATGAATTAAGTCCAATTGTTTAAACTAACGTGGTGCGAATGTAAATAAAAAATATCGTAACATTTTTATGCTAAATAGCTTTTACTGGATAATTTAACGTTAAAACATCTAATAAAAGACAATGCTAACAAAGGAGCGGGGGAGCGGGAACCGAGAGATTTTCAACAAAACAAATTACAGCTGAAACTTGTGTCACTGTGACAGCATCCGTGACTTACATATGATTAATGTTTTATAATTGCAGATGAAATACGTAATCTTTTAAATTATTTTATTTTATTTTTGAATTGATGTTTAAGTGTGGCATTAATTAATATATGAAAATAATGTTGACTACTTGGATATTTAATTATAATTAAATAATTAATTCTTTATATTTAATTTTGAGCCACTTGAAGCTGGCTAATATATACATTTACTAATATTGAACGAAGCCAAAGCTGTGTCTAAAAAACTATAGTTACCTTTTTACGCAAAAAGTTATAGGTTATAAAATTTACTTATTGGTACTATATTGTTACAGCTACAGGTACAGGTTAATATTCGGTTCAATTTATAAATTGCCACTCATAGCATACAACTTCTTTTAAAGTATAATATTACAATAAAACAAAATTGTATTGAACTATGCACAATATTGTCGTTGGAATTAATTTTTGGACTTAACATATATATTGTTTTCACTATAGTAGTTTGTTCTTAAAATTTTAATTTTAATTAAAAGTAGAATTAGAAATAAGCAAAGAGCGTAAAAATTGTATGTGGAGAAGGATGACCTCTGGGAAAAGTTAGTAACAAGTACGAGACCTTGACAAGTGATATTGCATAGAAAGTAAAATATTTCTACACTAGGTTTCGAAAAAATATATGAAACGACTTAGAAAAGAAAGACTCCGTAAACTTTTGATCAATGCTTAATTCACACTAACAAATAATGGCAGATAGAATAAACAAAATATAATTAAATCATCTCTATACTTTAACCAAACTCCATGCCAAGTCATTTATTATATTACTTGAAACTGCTACGTCTTTAGATGAGGCATGCGTCTCAATAATTAAAACATCGTTATTACACAGTCCCACTGGATTCGGTTGCACTAATTGCACAAAGTTTTCTGATCATTTCATTTAAACTATTCAAATTCCGCCAACACGAGACTTCAGGCCTTTTCGTGGGTTGCTGCATTGCCTGCTGTGGTTGTAAATTGCAATGTCTCACTACTTAATTTATTTAATACTTTTTGTTGTAAAAGTTATTTAAATAAATGGCAATAAAATTTCTTATTAATATTATTATTATTATCTGTCGATGATAACAAAATTTATGCTTCGAAATAAATAATAAAACTCAAATGATCAACTTAAATACATCTTTTAAAATGATTGATATGGAATCGTAAGCATCAAATGAAGTCTATAAAGGATGTTTGACAAAAATGAAAGTTGCTCCTGGCAAATTGTTATCATCGAAAGCTTAACGATGCATATACTCATCTCCAAAGCCAGCATCACTCTTGCGATTCCCCCGATGTTACAAGACTTCCAAGATTCCAATAAAAAAACGTTCAGGTAACGTCAATATCTTTGGGGGAAGGTTCTTTAAAATACTATACATACTGATCATCGATCTATGATATAGTAACGTCTTATAAGGGAGTAAAACAAAATAATAAATTTGAAAATTTTCCAACTGATGTTAACATTTTTTTTTCAACATTCGTGATCCAATATTAATATAATAAATTTTACCGACTTTACTCACATTACCTTATATCGGAATTTCCCCACTAGATTCAAACCCATTCGGGGTCCTTAGTCATGAGTTGAGAGCGTGGCGAAAAGTAGAGTTCCGCCGGTAACATATAATATGATGATATGAAAATGTTCAAACATTTATTATAAATTATGCTGTGTTTTATAAAAAAATTCTAGTAATTCCAAATAAGTTTTTGATTATTTTATCAGTATAAAATAATCGGATTATATTATTTCTGTTCTCATTGTTACATAAATAACAAATAAAAATAATAACTCCGGGATACTGAAACTGATCTAGGTTGAACATTAACATCATCTGCGGACAATAGAGAGAAATTGATGGAAGTTCCGTGTAGGAATGCCAAATAGTTTGTGGATCATGGGATATCCAGTTATTAATTTTAAAAAAAATATATACCATTCATAGTTTTTCTGTAATGTAATTTAATAGTAATATAAAAGAAGATTAAAAATTGCTTTTTCCGCAATTTTGGTCATGTAGTGCTTTATATCATTCATACGTTTAACTTTATAAATCACTGAATATTCAACAGTATGTATGAATTATCTACAAAAGTTAGTCTATAGGTACCTACAGCCAGGTTGTAGCATAAATTGCTCACATACCAGACACCCAGTTCGGTTTTTATAAACACTCCACATTTATTGGACACACGTTAATAATAATGTAATAATAATGGGACTGAGAGGCACGCGCAGACTCTGATATGATTGTCCATGTTCACGCGCAGCCAGAGTATGGCAGACATGTCATGACCTTCAAAAAACTAAAGCCGACGGTAGCAGAAATCTTCGCTTACGAACACAGATCTGGTGTGTGATATAAAATGTTTTTTTAGTTTATACCCGGGGTATGATACGTACGTTGTGTCACTAGGATATATCTGAGTCGCTGTGGAATATCTGTGTCTCCATCGAAAACAACAAGACCAGCTGCGCTGTGTCAAGGTGGTAGTGAACGTGGTAGTGAAATCTTCGGATGTTGCAAGAGATTTAGAGTGGAGCGGGGTGCCGCCGTTTGCCATCTTTTGCCCTCACAAGATACGAGGGACAGCCCGAGCAAAATCCGAGAATCATTCCTTCGATTTAGATCGGGGAGGGCTTTCTATGCTTTTTTCTTCGACTTCGTCGAAACGGGTACCTGGGGTATACTTTTTGGAGTTATCGCGTTCATGTTTGGTGAGGAGGATTGGGCTTCCGGATTCTCTCACTCACCGACGGAAAATAACCAAATGAATTTGATTTGGAACTATACATCGATCTTCTGTGAGAGGCTGGTCCTTACCCAAGCGATCCAGCTTAATACGAGTTGCTGCTTAATGACTACAGCTAGGCTTTACTACCTTGTGTAAAGTGACCATATTATAAAGACTAATAGGTATTATAACGACTAGTGAATAATACGCAACTTTCCGTTTATATCGTCAGTGTCCAAAGGGATTAACTAAACTTGAAGGGACTATAAAGCGTGTTACTTAAGACACCCGTCTGCAGCTACACACCTCCTTTATCTGGTGAAGTAAAAAAGTAAACAATTGTTTCGCCCGTTCTGGTGTTATATTTTCAAGTGGTTGGGTTTTTTGTCTTGTATTTTTGCAACGTGTGTCAAAATTAAGAATAATTTCATGATACATATATTGTTTTTACTCCACAGTGCTAAAACATTTTTGTAATTGAATATAGTAAGAATTGATTTTATATTTAAGATGACTGTACCGTGATTAATTCGTTGAAAATGCGTGTTACCGGTATCGAGAACACGTTTTAAATTTAAGCTTTTGTAGTGGCTTTATCTACATTTTCAAATTAAAGTTGAAGTGTTTGTTTTTTTTCCGAAACATAATCCGCAATTGCGAAATTGTTTGAAATTAGCCTACGACTATAACCTCAATAACTACAATCAAACGAAAAGTTAATGTGCTATCTAAAAGATTTCTTTAAAAAAATATTTTTTTAATTTATTAATATAGATTTAAACAGTACATAGAGATGTTACTACAAAATTTATTTTGATTAATGGTTTTTTGACAGAAATAAGTGCACAATAATTGCGGTATTACCCCTAATAAAACAACTTGAAACTTGCATAAACTACAATAATTACAAATTTTACAATTTAGATAACAACTAAATGACAATCTCGAAAAAATGATTACACGCGTTCTATTTTTAAACTCTTTTAAACGTCTTTTATTCTGTTCAGTTCCACCTAGCCCTTATTTTTAAATACAACAAAACTATTCGCGTGAAAAGTTCAAAACTGCTGAAGCTGCCCAAAATGGAACATGTGGCTGGAACTAACAATTGCCGAGTACATTGACATATCAATACCAGTACCATATATAAATATTGATTTAGTTTAAATATGTAATAATGTTCCAGACTTTTAATTGTTAAATATTTAATTAGTTTTAAATTATATTATAGTTCTGGTTATTTTAGACAAGTGTTAAGAACAATGGAATTTTGCAATAAGATTACCTTGACTATTTTTTTCTATGGTTATGGCTCTTATTAATTGTTGCTCTGCTTGAATAGTAAATCATAGGATTGGTTATTGGTCGTGTATTACTATCATATATATATAGTAGGAGTGTTTGCATGTGAGAAAACATTTTAGTACAGAATTGTATTGCCTATTCTAGTTATAAGAAATAAAATATGCGGTAAGTGGTTATTACAAAAAATAAATTAGATATATCTATTGATAAACAGTGATTTTAATAATTTGTTTGGTAAACCTTATTATATTACGCTTTAGCTCGATGTGTATAATAAAAATGTTAACACCCTTCTTTTATATAGTACCTTCCTGTAGTATGTATATATAAAAAACTTAATTAAGAAGGAGTCATTTTTTTTTAAGTATATATAATTTTTTTGATTAGCATAAATGTATGCAAAAACAAATTTACATGGTATAATGAATTTATAGCAAACAGATGTTGAGTTATTTTCATAATATAATACAAGCAGGTTACAATTTAAAAAATATATATAAATACGCTCTCCTAATGTTATCCAGCAGTTATAACGGATATGGTATTATTTTAAAAACAATAATAATAATGCTTTCCTTTGATAAATAGTTTTATTTTGTTTAAAATTCAAAATATCTTGTAAAACAAGCAACATTTTTTTATTTATATCTTTGAAGTGACAGGAGGGCCTATTTTGATATCGAATGTATCAAAATAAGCCCTTCTGTAAAGACACTCTCCAATTTAAAATAAGGCTACGGAGATTCCAAACGCGCCCTTTTCTGAGAAGAACCACACAACAAACTCAGTCGGGTTTTTTTATAGTGATCACTGTTTCACAAACATCAATATTGGTGTGTTCTTGAGTAGTAAATCAAAGGGTCAGTTATTGTATATTGCTTGGCACGTATTATTATCAAAACTCGTAGATTCAGAGTCATGTTTACACATAACAAGAATAATTACAATCGTGTGAAATTATTGCCTTTTTAATTTCTTTTCGTGTTCCGTTCATTTCTTTATTCACCTTTTAGAAAAATATAGCTTCGCTAATATTGTTACTCGCTCAGGTTATACTCGACTTAGCATGAACTCGTGATGACAGTTTACATTTTTTTTAATAATTCGTGTTTTGGGTATATATAAACTTCGCCCTAATTTATTCAAAAGTTTTTGGAGATAATAAAAATCAGTAGAATTTCTAAAACTTACCTCTAATATATTAATAAACTTGGTGATGAGTTTCAATAATTACCAAATAAATACCTTGGAACAAAATGGTTTAGAAATAATAAACCAACAATATAATATATAAGCATCTAAACTTAATTCTGTTCAAAGTACTCGTAATGTATTAGTCAAGTTCTAAAAATACTCGCATATCGTTATGGTGGTAATTACTAAAATTACTCTCTTTTTTATTTATTTTTTTCTAAGATATATATATGGATACAGCTATTCATGTCTAAAACACACTGCAAAAGTTAGCTTGAAGTATGAAAAACGTACGTATTAAATTAAAAAACAAACATACAACAGTAACAAACAACACAGTGATTAGTAAATATATAAGTAATAAAAAAAACTTCGATTTCGTATTGTAATGAAGATCATGCTAATAGAATGAAGCTTTACCTCTTAAGTATCGATGTATTCCTCAAATTAAAGTCTTTTCAGTATTACTCTAAGAAGTAACAATTAACTGGCAATTTAGTACCTATCTATAAAATATTATCGTTGTCTTTCATAAAAACAGAAAGTATAAATAAAGTCAATAATGTTTAATGTCATATACGTATTATTTTTTCAACTGTTCAAATAACATTTGTCACACGCTTAATCGTCTGTAACCAAACATAATTTTACGGGCCGATAAATAAATAAAAAATAGACAAATGATACTACAGAGTAGATAAAATCAAAAACCTTTTAAATTTGGGTGCGAAGCTTAAAAATGTAATTAATGTCGCTTTATACGAGACTAAAAAACAGATAAAATAAGTACCTTTAACAAAACTCCCTTTAACAAAAGCCCATTATGGGCCTTTTAATGCTTAGATAGAAAGAAATAATACGAAAATTGAATGTTAAAAGTAGAATGACTCTTTGGCAACAAAAGTGATTGGATCATATTATCATTCATACTGAGTAAAACCTGTACATAAATTTTTATATGAATATATTTTTAGTACTTCGTGCTGATCTTCGTGTTCTATCATAACCATAAATACATTAACAATTATGGTCAGTCATAACAAAGTTTCCCCTCGTGTTCAGTCAGTTATGACACTTTTATTAAAAGGCGACAAGGGCAAAAATACTTACATTTCTTCCACTATTACATACATATACATAAAAAATATAATCTTCAAAAACACTAACGTTGAAATAAATTCTTTTATTAATTAAAATATCTATGAACTTCCACTTATAATTGTTTAAAGAAGTAAAATATGTACTCTAGATAAAAAGCGTAAAAAAAAATTAAAATTATTTGGGAAGAATTAGTAAGATATTACAAGCAAATTCTACAGAATTGAAAATTAATCCTAGACATAGGTCTAGGATTAGTTTTCAATACAAAAACAATAGTGTTTGTATATGATTGTGTTCAATATTTGTATTGTGTTTTGAATTTTTTCATACAACACCAAACAGCTTATCCTTTCGAAATGTCATTTTAAATCTTTTTCCAAGTTCAGTGTATTTCTAAAAGGCTGATGAGAATGAAGTGCAATAGTTACTGCGTTTTATCGTTTTATTTTTTTTGAATGAAAATGAAAATGAATGAAATGAATGAAAACAAAACATGAAATTAGTTTCATTATTAAATAGTCTCGAAGATTTTTATATAATTCAAATTAGCTTTATCGTGTGATTGCTTCACTTTTGGTTTCAAATCTCCCCCTACCATATAATAATAAATATTCTTTGTTAAATTTTAAAAATATTACGACTTTATTAAAATTCTTTTGTACTTTTACACCAAAAGTTCAGTTCATTAATAAGTATAAAAAAGTATTAAAACATTAATAGATTTATTAACTGAAAAATAACACCAGCGTTGAATAAACAAATATATTCCAATTAGACATGTCAATTCAAATTTAAAAGTAAAAACAGATGATAAAACAAAATCTAAATGAAGTTAATACAGGAAGGCGTCACCAACGGACATTATTTGTTACGTTAAATAATTAGATATAAAATTAAGACAGTAAAAATAGAGTCATTAATTTTTTTACAAAGTAGTGCAAATACAGAAATAAGCCAGTTATAGTCGACATTAAAATATGTAACGGTAAACATGATTAACTACTTTTGAAATTATGTACACTTTGATACGGCTTTTGAAAAGCTATTTAGTATAGCAATTTCTGTTATTTCATTTTAGGTGTAATATTATTTTCGTTTCGTATTACGTTATGAGAAAAATATTTGTGGGATAAAATATGTATCATTTAAAATATTGCTATATTTCGTGACTATCATGAAGAATTCTCGTGTTCTTTAGATTTGTATAAAAGTGTAAAATGTAATAAGTAGGAGTCTAGAAGCATTAAACATTTGACATGATAAGATAGCCAACATTCATAGATTTTATACAGTATTGTAGTATCTATAGGAAATGAAATAAGAACTTTAATAACATACAGTTATTTTATTCAGTAGTACATCACACCCCCGGGGAAATTACGAATGGACATTAAATTCTGATGATGAGTGTGCGTCGAGTTTTTTGGTTTTATAAATACAACTCTGAGCGAGATGGTTGAAATTATTACCAATCATTTTAACTGGTAATTTTGTTACCAAATCATTTTGTCATGCATATCTGAAATGAAAATACATTAAATTTGAATATACACTAATAAAACTTCGTCTATATAATTATTGCGAGTTTTTACATTATGTCGATTTGAAAGTACAACAGGCTTCATCACAAGAGTATTTTTTACTTTTTGTAAATATATTTAGTACATTGTTTGACTTTGTTTAACATTTGGTTTATTAAAAAACTGTATTAATCTCCTACGATTCTTACTAACGATACTTGCAGTAACAGAAAATTTATAAAATTCAGTCCTCATGTAAGAACTTCAACCGTATCTCTGGTAATCCACAACAACAACATAAATGCGGTAAATAGACTGAGAGCTAAGAGGGAGACATTTACATACCTGGCCAGATATTCGCGCTCTATACAGCACGTCATCGCCTGCTATACCATCCGTTACACCTGGATGCGTTGGCAATCCACTGTTGTGCGGTGTGCGGACCATTCTTTCACATACTACTTAGATGTGAAATGATTTTTTTTCTGTAGTATTTCCGGAAAGTCAAAAAAAGAGGTGTATACTTCAAATCCAGCAACGTTTTTGCGATGTTGCAAGAGTTCCTGGGCGTACACGCTCGTTTGACTTCCTCCAACATAAAAAAAAAGTTTTATTAAAATTTTGGTACGAACAATAGTCGAGATCAGAAAACAATTTAATAAGTTATGTCAAAGATGTAATCGAAAAAAATATATCGAATATATTACAATTAAAAGCAATAACCATAAAAGCATATAAGTTCAATTATTAATAATATGGGAACTCAGAAATACATCACCGCATTATTATTAGAATATTTCCTCATCACATTATAATAAACAGACCACAGGACATAAAGAAAACAGTTAAACGTAATGGACAAGACACGGACGAGTTCCGTAGTTTTTAACTTAATTAAAACCATTGTTATGGCTTCGGACTGTATTCTGCTTGCTTGTTAAAAAGGCATGTTTACATTACGACTTCACGATGTCGTGTCATTTTCAGTACCACCAGATTCGTTGACTAGTTGAACTGTGTGAATAAAAAACGTTAGCATTTCGATTTATAGATCGATTGTACAATATTTTCCTAAATTATAAAAATCAGCCAATTGCTCATCGATTTGCAAATGTATAACCGCCTCGATGGATAAATAGTTGATTTCATATTTTTTGTATTTTCATATACTTTTTAGGTAATAATTTTTTTTATTTATATACTTATTTCTTTAATAACTTTAACTATATCTTAAACTTGATTTTTATTTTTAAAAAATTATGGCATTGTAATTTCTATTGATTAAAGTCAATATATGACCTTAATAAAATATAAAATAATACATATAAAAATGTAATAGTAACTGCAAATGTTAATAAGTGTTCTGATTAATACGTTAAAGAGATGGCTGCACTTAAATAATACTTTAAGTAAAAGTGTAACTTTTCAAAAAATGCACCAGATTTACCAAATTCTGAGGTTAACTTCGAAAAATTATGTTATTCTTTACATTATTTATATTTAAAAAATATAGTATTACTATGTGACTACTACTAGTGAAGAAAAAGTACTTTATATCAATAAAATAGTATTAATCCCGTGTTTGCTCGTTGAAAAGAGCATATAAGATGTACTTTTGGCTCCAACCAACCGTGTGCATTTAAATTATAGCTTCGTGTCTACGAACATGAATGTTCGAAGATAACAGACAAGGGATGAGGTATCTTTGTTGTAGAGATATGTCTAACAGAAGAGCATGCCCGTATTAATATGCTTTACATTTACATTGGAAATGTAATTTTTTTTATTTCATTTTGTAATACTCAATATTAAAATGATACTAACATAGATCTGAAATGTAAACTGGCCGGGCCTAAAATGTAACCTGGTATGAGTTCGATCCCTAAAAGAAAAATTCTTCTTGAGAGTGTATGATTAGTCTGACTACTTAGTGTCCCTTATTTGTAGATTAGTGTAAGTTTGAAAAAAATGATCTAGAGATGTTTAAGAAAGAAATTATATTTTAATATTGTATAGATTTTATAGTTTATTATAATTTTCAATAACACAAGTAGCTAAGTTTGCATCCTGTTCTAATAGAGATGTCCGCATTTCTGTAGTAATGAGGCGTAAAGATGTTGAAATACTCGCAGTATTTCAACATCTTTACGCCTCATTACCTCAGTGTCGTGTTGATATTTCATATGAAATCACTACTAGAAAAAACAGTTTACAGTCGTAAATATTAAAAAGGTCCGTCCAATAGTGCAGATTTTTGGCATTTTATATAAAATTTAAAACATTAAATACTTTGTTATTTTGAAAATATGTATGTTTAGATCCTTTTTTTGAGTTTTGATAGATAGTCAAGGCTAGTGTTAGTATAATGTTTAACCATCGCTCGTTATAAGAGGAGATTTTAGGGCTTCATTTAATTATTAGTCTTTAAAGTATATAGTTCTTAGCAATCGCACGCGAGTGAAACCTAAGGAAAAATATAGTATACAGTAAACATTATTTTCTTTCTTTTATTTGTAGTTTGCTTTATGATTTCTTGTTCCAAAAATATAAGATTAATAATTGTATTTCGAGTGTCACTTTTAAATCTTATAACGTACCTTTAAATAATACGCCGTTGAAATATTATAAGTTCCAAGTTAAATAAGAAATATTGCCCTCTTTTTTTTTATAAAGTATTTTTATATTTTACTTAGATGATCACGATACACTCATACTTGATACTCTTATTAACAAAATTTCAACTAATGATTAAAATTTGAAAAATCCAGCAATACTCTTTTCCTATAAGGACATATTTTTATAATCTAAGTTTTTAGTTTATTTAAACTTTTTTCGTTCACAAAGCAAAAACTTTGTTATGTTTAAAGATATTCTTACAAAAAGAATGTCAAAAGATCAAATTTAATCCCTGGTTGTAATCCCTGTAACTTTTAGTTTGAGTTAAATGAATAATTAAAAACAAACGTAAAATTGAGAGGGACGACATCAAAAGGGTTAGGGGTTTGGTTCCGAAATTAATATTAAATCTATTTCCTTCTTCCCGTGCTCGCCCTAGGCCACTTTTAAGTAAACGCAAACTAAACCGCCCTTTTGACATTTTTTACTAATATTGGGTCTATATTCATTATCACTTTGACATTCTAAGACCTTCTTTCTAAATGTTGTCAATCGGTATATAACAAATATTCTTCATCATATTGATGACAGAAGGAATCTAATTATTAAAGAGGCTATTCCCATATATATATTAAAGACATAATGATATTTAATGTACTTATAATACATAAACCACTAATAGACGAATATAGTTCAACCTAAACTAAATCAACCAACAGTAACTTTAATAAAAATGAACGTCATTATTTTTGTAAATAAACCGATATTGCTTAAATAAACAATTTTTATTCTGCAGTCAGCAATAACACTCGGTATAATGAAAGTTCTGAAATTGAATTTTATAACCTAATAAATCGGAAGTTTCCCTCAACTTGATATATTTTTCTTCTACAAAAGATAATAAAAAAAATCGAACTTCTTTCAAAATCCATCCATTTATATGATTTTATAATAATATAAATTATTTTATGCACTAACTGCTATGTAAACTTACTATACTTCTTGTATGTACAGAAAACATTTTATAAAAAGTTATAAATACAGATTTTATTTAGATAAAATAAGTAAGTTATGAAACTGAAAATATCCCGAAAAAAGAATATTTTATAACAAAGACGTCATAACATGTTCTTTCTATTTTAAAAGTTGAATACTAACTTAACATTGTAAGTAGAATTAAGTAAGTCGGCGAGATTTATAGGAATTAATGGGACTTCTAGAATGACAACGGGTTTCGGATTATAATCATTATATTGTGTGTAAAGTCAAATTCAATATTTTTCTTTAGTGTTAGTTCTTGATTCTCTTATTCAAGATAAAAATGCCGGCTCTATAGTAATATAACTAATAAAAACTGTATAACAGAAATAGATTAATACATTTATTATACATCAGACCACTAAATTACAACATAGGTCTATGTCAAGGTAGGCAGAACACCAGATATACCTCTTACGATCCGGGTCTTATTACCGATGCAGCTCCGTTCGAATTCTTAGGTAACAAAATAGATTACCAAGGGCGCACTCCATCGTTAGATATAATAGTCGATAACTTTTTGAATGATCTTAAAAAGGTAGTCAATCAGCATATAAGTAACTGATAATGAATGATCAAAAAGACTTGGATATATGATAATTATTTAACCTCACGTCTAAATCGGCCTTTTCTCGTTTATGATATTAATAAGACCCTTTTGTTAAAGTTAGATGCAAGCGTCATAAGGACATTGAAGTCATAGCTCTCTTCTTCTCTTCTACCTTATTTAGAGAAGTACACAATTTTTGGTTAAAATTAAAGAAACCATCGGAACTCTATAAACACCTAAGAGTGACCAAAATATATACATCTCAGAATCGTATGAAGATACTATAACATATCTCCAAAAGATAAAATTGCCACGAAGCTGGAGTCATGACTTCAATTCCATAAACAATATATGATAGGTGCTCAAACAAATAAAGCAGGGCTATGATCAGGTAGGAAAGAACAAGACATAGAAATAATAAAATCCATTATTCGGCAAGATAAAAATTATAATTACCGGTTGCATGCGATGAGCCCAGAATTGCAAAATGAATGGGTGACCAGGAGATTTTTGTATACCACTACCTTTAAGATGACGCACCCTGCTTCATGATTGGTCCCCAGCATTATTAAAATTTTATCTTAATGCATTCCAAATGACTCTCCCAGATCAAAGTAACTTAGTAAGATGGGGCAAAGCCACCGAAAAATCTTGAAACATCTGTGGGAAAGCAGTAGGAAACTCGAAACACTTGCTAGTTGGATGTAGGGTATTTCTAAATAGAGGTAAATACTGGCGTCGCCACGATAAAGTATTAGAAATCATACGAGGAGCGGTTAGTCTTTCTGTAGCAAGAGCGCAGAAGGGTATAACAACCACCAAAATATCAATAGAGTTCGTAAAGGCGGGTTCGTCCAAAAAAGCAAAACTAAAACCTTATTCCATCTTGGACGAGTCTCCTGATTGGACTCTCATTATGGACACGTATGAAAGGCAATACAAAATCCACGGGGATGTTTGTGTTTCGTCATCTAGGTCGGACTTATTCCTGTACTCAAATCAATTAAGGCGCGTTATACTTGTGGAGCTTGCTGTACCTGGGAAACAAACATACCCAAAGATCATACATTTATAAGCTTTACAAGTATTAAGAACTATGTAACGAACTGATCAGGAATAAATTTATAGTTAATTTGTACGCTGTAGAAGTAGGAGCGAGAGATATAACAGCAAAATCTCTCTACAATTTATTAGGGATCTCGGCCTTTATAGAACGATCATCAGTTTATTTCTCGAACGTATTTTAAAGGCGGCTTTAGTAGGTTCTTACGATATTTGGCTAGGTAGGGGGAGGAGCGTGAACAGTGAAGGTGAGCGTGTATGCGCATAGTAAAGGGGCCCCTTAAACCTACAACTGGGTCGCAAGTCCCAAGCATTATTTGCACCCCTCTTCTTGCAACGTTATGGGTTCGGCACCTGCACGGTGAATCCATGGAATGCTAAGAAGCTTGTCTCTCTTATTATTATACGACGGTATGCCCAAAATAAACATATTTTTGCAGCACGCCATTTTCATAACGAAAATATATAAATAAAAAGTGACGTTAAATGAACCGACTGGGGCAAAAAATATCGATTATGCGTTTGACCTCCATCTCTTTGATCTTTTATCACTGCAACAATTCTTCTTATAAGACTCTAAATCTTCCTATACTACCATAATAATATGTGATATCATTATATCTGTAAATCATTCTATTTTTGAATTAATTAATTTATAATAAAGGTTTTTTGTTTTTAAATTCATATTTATATGTGTGTGTGTGTTTTAGATGAATTAAATATAGAATAATCAATGTAAAAAATGCCTTTACATCAGAATTTTGTCATAGTAATTCACAAAGTAACAGATTCTACAGATTTGAGAGTGCCGTGTCATTATAATGAAATAAAACAATAATAATTGGTTTTACTTCCTTTCAGAAACAACTAATTAAAACGTTAAACGTAATGTATGGTCTCATTAATACTGATGCGGTTACAAAAATAAGTGAACAAGTGCCCATACATGGGTCATTAAAATTCTGATTTGCGATAATTTTACTTGTATAATGTTGAAACTCCCGGTAATGACATTGCATTTGATGCGCTAAATATGAGTTTTGTTTTTATATTAGTAAATATTTTTTATAAATAATAACATTAACAACACTCTTATAGTAATATTATAATAATGTTTGCTATGTGATATTATAATTAAAAATAATTATATAAACTAACCTAATATTTATTATTCAAAACGGAACGAATGTGAGAATACCTACAAAGAAACAACTTTTTCAATGTTAACAAAGGAAGCGGTGTTTTTCTTTACTAGAATAACCCTTTTTCCCTATACAGTAATTATATACACGATTCGTGTAATAGTAAAATTTTAAACTGCAATTTTAAACAAAATATTCTGAACTGTTACTTATTATTTAGATACAGCAACAAATATCTCATCAGTGGACATATCTTTCCTAACTGTCATCATCATTGTATCTCAAAATATAAGCCGGTTGTTCTTTAATATATTATTTGCCTAAGATTTTCTTTCCACTTGGCATGGAATATAAACTTCTTCTATGTCACTCTGCTTGTGATATTCACTTTCGTGGTTTTCTTATTTACTATCAATATTTTTGCAGTCGGGCATCATTCTCTGAATAGACGACCAGGATACTGTTTTCATTTAAATATCTACTGGTCATTAGCTTTTTTTACTCACTATATGTATATAACACTAAAAATAATAATACTCCACCCTGCCTCATGTTAAGCAGTCAGTGAGGTCCGAAAATAGATGCCACCAATCTCATTGAAACAAAACAGAATGACGAATGGTGGCCTCCACTATGGCGGCCTTATGAGATGCTTTTTCACATCCCGCTTATAAGACCCAGGATCGTAGTGGGAAGGAAATACGTGCCGTGGTAGTGAATTCCACATTTTGATGGACCGACATAAATATGATCTGCTAAACCTTTTGGTTCGTGATGATACCGAATCCACCGTGAAGGGATGGCACTTCCCCCCTTCACGTGTTGTTCTGGATCGGAAAGGAGAGGATGGGTAAGTTGAAAAAGTTCGTCGAAGCACTCGCAGTGGTGTAGGCGATAAAAGACTGCCATAGTGGCAACGTCTCTACGTAATTGGAGAGGCTCCAGGATCTCCACTGCCTTTGGGATTCCAATAATACGAACTGCTTGCCGCTGCAACTGGTCGAGAGTGTCAAGCAAGTACTGAGCTGAGCCATCCCAAAGATGAGAACAGTACCCCACGCAGGAGCGAACGTGCGTCCTATATAAAAGACAAAGCTGCTCCGACGTGAAGAACCGTCGCACCTTGTTCAACACTCCAAGCTTGCGTGAGGCTGTTTTAATGACACTCTCAATTTGTTGGTTAAGGTCCCGGCTGAGGTCTACGAAGTTGAGGCTATCCTGGAGCACTAACTGCGTGCCCAGAAATGAACGAAGACTTTTTGGCGGAAAATGCGCATACCTGTGTTTTCTTATCATTGAACTCAACCAGATTCTCATGACCCCAACGTGAGACAAGGTTGAGGACCCGGTTCATTTTAACAACAAGATCCTTTCGTTTCCCCTCAATGTCATTATTACTGCACTGATACAAATGCCTAATGGACGGGCTCAACAACGAAAGAGATATCTTAAAGGCGATTCAACAAGTTCGCACTTGTAAGATTATTTAAAACTCTACAAATAACGTTGGCCAAATAGAGAATCTGTTAATCAAGCTATATAATATAATCAATTAAAAATATCCGAAAGGGCATTAATTGAGACATACTTAAAAGAAAAGAAATCAATACCAAAAAAACATTTAATAAGTATAAAATGTACTCATAATAAAAGAATATAAAAGTTCACAATTGTTTACACAATTACTAATTACATAAAAGATTTAAATACATCAAATTAAAACTGTTAAAAGCAATAGAAGTAAATCAATTAGCTTATCAGATGTCTAATAGGAATGCTCTTAAAAATCACATAGAGGCCCCGTATTCGTATTTATACTAATTTAACATTTACAAAGGCTATTTATACCATTAGACTATAATTATAGCTTTAAACATTCAACTAACTTAAAAACTAACAAAATAGTCATTCTGAACAATACTAACCTTAATTCACATATTTAAGTATAGAAACATAATAATTTAATATCATAATCATAACTTCTAAAGTCAAGTCAAAATAATAACTTTTACCATGTTTGGTAATAATAATTGTTCTAAGTGATTGTAAATTCTTAAATCTAATTAATACAATTACAATAAACTGTAACACATTTGTATTATAAAGTTTTATTAAAATTAAATAGTCATTATCCACATTACAAAATACTATATATTAAGTTTTTTTTTTTATTATGAAGACATTGACTCAATAGAGGATTTTCTCTCTTTAAAACTTCCATACGTGTTAATAATTTCCGAGAGAGTAAGCACGTGGTGAAGTATTTTTTAACTTTTTTTTGTTTATGAAGGTGTTTAATTGATTCATTCTTAATTATATTCTTAATTCTAAATTATAAAAGGAATTTACTGTTTCAAACCGCCAGTTTTATGTCAAAGAGATGACGTCAAATATTTAAAAACCTAATAAATTGCTAGATTTAAACATTACTGCGAATTTTAAACATATTTACTATTACTTACAATTTTTTTTATTATCAGCACATCTTTTATTGTTATGTAGTAAAATTTGTAACAAAATGTAAGTACATCGCTGATAAAAAGAGCCTCAACTATCAAATTATCCCAGCTGATAATTGTTTTTATTTGTTTTGGGGTTGAATAGTAAATTAGAACTCATTCAGCAACAAAAACCACCGATAGTTTATTGCTGACTGAGCATTTCTATCAATATGTTTATATGTAATAAGGATGTCTGTATGTTGTTAATATATTTTCGGGACGCTGTTATTTCGTTCGTTATTAGTAATAATGTTTGTATTTATTTTTTGGAACGAAGAAATAAAATATAAACTGTGTTGTTTTATTATAAGTGTAATAATAATATTTTACATACTGATTGGTTTGGATTGGGATTAAATAAACATATTTATTATTAATATATAAATTAATATATTAATAGGTATATAGAGTCACAATATTTTTAATAATACAAATGGTAAATTCAAGCTTAATTGTTTTTAGCTATAATGTCTGACTAAAAGTTTTCCTGGAACCGGAAACTTTTATAATTTAATCAGAAAAACCTATTTATTTATATTGTTCTTTATAATTTGTATATAAACAATAAACAAAATAAAAAATAACTTTATCAATAATACAATTTGTATTGTTTTCATAACCAGTACATAAAGACTCGTTCTCAAAAATCAAAAATTATTAATGTTAAAGTTTCGACGACGACGTCGACATCAATAGGGAATTGCAATTTCCGTGCTGTAATTGTGTTAGATGCGAATCGTTTGAGTTTCAATCCTTAAAGAGTAATTCTCATTAAACAACTTCTCGAAAGGGTACTTAACAACAGTACACAAGCTACCGAACTTGTTTGTTGAAATTAATTTACCAGTAAAGATACAATAATTATACTTTAAAAACTTATATAGCGAATGTTAAAGAACAAGTTAAATTGTAGTCAATCATAACATTCTTATTTTAATTACTTTTTGAAATATTTGATAAATTATTAACAAATAATTATATTGTACATACTAATATATTTTAAGAACGTTTTCAGAACATCTTAAAATAAATAATTATATTCATTCTGTCTTATGTGTTATGTTTGAATCATCAAGCGACACGATGGCTCAGTTGGCAGAGAGGCGAGACCGTTTCCCAGAGGTCACAGATTCTCTTCCTGACTTTGTTGATTCATGTTTCAATGTATATTTGTTATTCAGGTAAATATTTTATTTAGTTTCAGTATACATTTTTAATGTCCATAATAATATGTATATGTATTAAACCTTTGCAAATCTAAAAGGCATTTATTTGATATTGACTTTTGCGTTTAATATAAGATAAAAATTATAAATGTGTTAAAAAACCGTAACTGATATTACGTGTACATTTTGACATAAATATGAAGAAGCATTTCAAAACCATTTATTATAATCCAAAAAATTTATGTTATTTACAAATATAATTCGATCGCCTACAATTGGAATTATCACGGTCTTTCGATGGAAGGTGTACATATCAATCTTATACTGTCGAAGAAGAAAATTTAGGTTTAAGTTTAAAAATATTACAACACCAAATTTTTAAATATCAGCATTTGTTAGTCAGAAAACTAAGTAACAAATAAAGTAATATAACACAAAAATAAATCTTTTTTTAATGGATTTTATACTAAATATTTTTATTTAATTTCCAAACAACGTGTTCCTTGCTCAAAGTTAGAGACAAGAATAAATATAATAAAATGTAATTTTAATTAAATACATAAAAATAAAGGTTTCGGATATTCTGGGATTTAATATGAGACAATGCATCCGTGCCGAATCAACGGATCTATCATTTACGAGAATATAATAAATGGTAATTTAACAATTTTATAATAAATAAGAATATAAGAAATATTTCTTCAATACAGCATATGTTTATAAATGTATAAGTATGCATTATTATTTGTCTTAAGCCAAAAAAACCGTCAAACAAGAAGGTTCTAAATGAATTTAACTTATTTGATGTACTCGTAACTGCTTTCTTAGAATATTCACTGTTGTTTGACTTCACGTGTTGTTAAAATACGAGTTAGTTAATCCCGCGGTTAGACAGTCGTAGACTAGTCTAGACCTATAAATAAGGTGTCTTGATATCTCTAGAGTGCAATGTTCAAAGTAGTAAGTAATAACATCTCTCATTCATGGTTTAGTACTAAATGTAATTCTAACATATCGGAAAGTATTAGTGATTTTCAAAACTTCTAAAGACCTATATTGAATATACATATACATATCCCAAATGTGTATACGCTAATATTCAATATAGGACATCCAATAATATAATTAATTTAATATATCCTGTTATTCTTTTAATTTAATAGATTAATTTTTAGTTTTACTCTAATTTGCAAGAAATCCTCGGGTACATGTCAGACTCCACTGTGTCACTAAATTCAGATTTCAAATTCAATTATGTAATAAGTGGACTGAGTTAGAGTTATACTGAAATATAACCTATTAATTATTATTATATAATTATGATACATAATTATGATCTTATAATCATATTATAACTAATGTTACTACCAGAAATAAATTATTGAACTTTATTTGATAATGTGATGAATAACATTTTGATGTTATTTAAAAATTTAAATAATTTTTAGGTCTATTGTTATACATATATTGTATTCCTATAAATGTTATCACTTTTCTACACACCTTATTAAAAAAAATGTATCATATAAAACAATGAAGTGGTAATTGTCAGTAAAACAAATTAATAAAGACTATGATAGGAATGTAAATGATTGAGCAATAAAAATGGCCTTTGTGACTTCACATCTACGAGTTTGATTATTTACAACCAATATTTAGAATTATATAACATAACAATAATATTAATTGTAAGTTTAGAAAATACGTCCATATTCTTGTATGAAATCAATATGTGAGTTATCAAAATATATATATAAAAAATAAACGCAGTATCTACAATAACGTTAATAACTAAATAAAATAATTTCATTTTGATGAGGTGTTATGTGAGTCAATCATATAAAAATGTTAGTTAATAATAAGTCAAGTGAGTATCGGTGTAGTCTTTTGCCGGTCCTTCCCCATGGTACTATTTGAAATCAATTGGAGTTTTACTTATTAGTGCATTATATGCCTAATTGAAATAAAAACATTAACTTTAACTGTTTTTGTGACTTATTTATTGTATTTAAATTCAATTAAAGTAAATATTTATAAGGTGAATAAAAATATTGAAAAGACGAGTTTCTATGAATATTTTCAATATTGTAATTTTTCAATCGCCCATAATACAAATAATAAACCATAGAAACACTTATATACTATATATTAATCCTTCAGTGTTTAAGTCATTAGACAGACAACACTAAAAACTGTAATTGTTTCAATATGTTATTGATTTGTATTGTTGTCTAAATATATGTCTATGTCTAAATATATACGTTTTGATCATTTACTCAACTCATCGAAATAACTGAAAAAATACAAATTAAAATATTATATTTAACCTAAACGGTTATTATGTATACATTAATAATGATATATTAAAATTATGACATAATTAATGAGATAAACAAATTAGTTTGGTGTAATTAGCATTCATATTATCATATACAGGCAAAATTATAATCCAAAGGAATTTCTGGACGCATATCCAAAGTTTAACCACAAACAAAGACACCCGGCAGCCATTATACCTGTCTAATGGAAGGTGGATTTGAAATTTCATGTGATGTTAATTTTAGATGAAAATTAAATAAATTATATACGTAATAATGCTCTCATGCATAATTATATTGTTTCAAGTTTATGTGTAATATTTCTTATAATATGTTTTTATACAAACATCGTAAACTATCAATGCCTCTAAGCGTAGAAAAAGACATAATTTCAAAACAGAGATAAACAAGTAATAATCTTGATGCCACATATTGAAATGTATAAATATTTGATATTGAACATTGTATACACATACAACTTTACTGTTTAGCATTTTCCGAACAAGACGATCGAGAAAAGGGCGATGAACTGTTAAAATTGAAACATTGTAAGTTTGTAAATTTTTTTGGAGCTCGTATTATTGCCGGGTGACTCATTTATTATCCTTCTCGATTAATTATGAAACAATATTTACATGAAAAGCAATAATACTATATATAAAATATAGCATGAAGCATAAAATATAGCATATATATATATATATATATATATAGGTATAGATTATAGGTAGATTTCCTCGAATCAATACCACCAAGAAAACTATATCCTCAATACGAATCCTTGAACTTAATAAATATCATGCGAGTGAAGCTAAGGCGGGTTTCTAGTTACTATTTAATAAGTTTATTCAAAGAACCAACGTATCCTGTCCATTGTTCCTTGTATTGCAATTAAGGCGGTCTTGGTTAAGTATTGGCGACAAATAAATTAACTAGCTAACTTAAATTAACTCCATATAAATCACCTTATACATGAACGATTTACTGCATTCGTATTTCACTTATAAAGAATGTAGGTTTGAAATTAGTGGTTAAGTAATTGAAAGATAAATTTTTAATCCCTAATGTTTATTATAAGTTTGTATGTGTGTAGTAAAAATAATTTCAGTCGTAGTAATATTTTATAAATGTAATGTAATATTTCATGTTTTAATAAGCTCTTATGCTTATAACAAAATCTTATATTAAAAATGTAATAACTTACAGAAATATATTATTAAAGTAAATAACATTTTAATAACCTGATTGGTGTTTGTAGAAAGCCTTCAAGTATTGGATAATTCTAAAATACCACCTGTCTATGCAGTGAAGAAGAGAGAACTGAAGACAGTTAGTTTGAATATTATTTATTGGGTTGGTTTGGAACTTGGTTCACATTGATGTTAAAGAATCAAATGAAATGCCAATATTGTAGCAAGTACCGGGGCCACGCCCGGTTAAACTTAAAGCCATAACTCAAATTAATTACATCTAAATGGCAGTCATGCCGGTCAGTCTACTGGAGAAATTTTCAAGATCTGAAACACCACAGAAAGACCATTAGGGTGTGACAGATCACTATCTCTTCAACACATGCCAAATATTCTT
This sequence comes from Melinaea marsaeus rileyi, assembly GCA_918358865.1. Taxonomy (NCBI): domain Eukaryota; kingdom Metazoa; phylum Arthropoda; class Insecta; order Lepidoptera; family Nymphalidae; genus Melinaea; species Melinaea marsaeus. Next base: position 23,173,330 of record OU911089.1, read on the forward strand.
ATGAGTTTTTAACATAATTTTCTCCTTACATGTGGTTGTGTTAGCGACAGTCGAGATCTGTTATTTAACAAGTGTAAAAATAAAATGCTGCCATCGAATCGTTTTTTTTTTTCAATAACAATGTTTAAAATACATACATTAAATATATTTTATTTTTGCAAATATTTCATCGAATACATAGATAGCAGTTGTATATAAATTATTATATGAGAATTTTATTTTCATTATATTTTTCCAAGAGAAAACATTTTAAACGTAAAGTATTTTCTATCTACGCTAAAGTATTTTCAATCTCGCATTGCGTAGTTGGGTTGTATTAAGTTTGTGACGCGTTGAACGTTTGTTAATTACAGATAAGGAACTTCTCCACGTTGATTGTTTCTTGATTTAAACTCCGGTATTTATTGCTGTTTAGGAGGTGTTTAAGAACGATTTTTAGATCTCTGATTAAGTTTTATTGTTCGAGGAATTCTTAAGAATGTTCAAAGGATTTTGGTGTCCTTAATTTCGTTTAAATTGAAATTGGGTTGAAATTAATTAAAAATATCCGAAATTGAAGTGATGTCTTATTGGTTTATGATATTATTATAGCTAAAACGAAAAATCAAATACATTAAAAGAAATTAAAAAATTGTCACCTCCATTCAAACAACATACATTTTTAAAATGATAAATAAAAAAAGCCGAAAAACAAATAAATTAAACAAGTCATAAAAGGGCTAAATTAATAAAACATTAAAATTAAAATAAATATTTCAAAAATAGATTCTGGGTCCATCAAAATTATAATAATAACAGTCATTATGCAAACAAAAACATTAAAAGCAAAATTTAATAAGTTCGATAACAACAAATTTAATAACATTTTGGAAACTAAACGTCCTTTTGACAATTTACATCATCTTAGGTGACTCCTCGAATCGGTCTATCTTTTTACCAACTTTTGTTGAACTAAATTCTACTAAATATATAACTAAAATACACTTTCATATTTATGATAGAAATAATCTAATTATTGAAGTGGTTATTCCCATAAATATTAGGGACATTATGATATTACATGTATTCCACCGAGGATACGTATTTACTTATAATACATTCTAATAGACGGATCTTATAGTTCTACATACAAAATAAATAAATGAACGTTATTCTTCTGGTAAATAAACCGATATTGCTTCAATAAACAATATTTCATAGCTTAATAAATCGGTAGTTTCTGTTAACTTCCTATTTTCTTTATTTTTTCCTGCGAAATATTATAATACAGTATCGGACCTTCTTTCAATATTTATTTATTTATAATATTTGTTTGCTGTCATGCGTTGACATGTTTCAGAATTATTGCTATTCAATAAAAATGTGTCAGAGTACTGACGCACATAGTTTTTTTTTTCAAATTACACAAATTGACAAGATTATGTTATTTTCTTGCCATAAAACAAATTATCTAGTGTCTATTATCCAGTATATCTTTTACTTCTATAATAACAATGTGACCGTTGTACCTATGAAGTAATAACTTTGATACATAAATCTGTTAGTATCAACTCTTTCAGTAATTGAAAATAAAAATCAGTATTTTTTTTTAAATTTCCAAATAATATAAAGTATATAAATAAAACTTACTAATAAAATAAAGTGTAATCCTTAGATGCAATTAGATAACGCACTGCAAATGAACAGTTCGTGTAAGTGTGTGTGTGTGTGTTTAAGTGTGTAAGTGTGTAAGTGAAGTAAGATGTAGTAATAAGCACCTACTGATTAGTGAAATTATTTGGTTTTCATTATGTGGTTGTAATGATTTAACATTATTTTTTTTTGTTAGTGATGTTACACTAAGAGTATCATTTTCCTTGCCAAGCTTTGTTAAGAGAGGCTCCTTGTTAGATGAATCTCTGTAATGAAAATGTATAAATGTATAAATTATCTGTCACAATACACAAAGACATACACTAAAATATCAAAAAACAACAATTAAACAACTACTAACATGATAGTATTTTCAGTAGACTATTACCATTGTTAGTCCGAACTTCACAGTCAGTTTTTATCATATTCCGCAGGTTTAACGTTAAAAACGAATAGTTTTCAAATTTTTTATGGAATAAAAAGGTTTGGAACGCGTTTATTTGATATATTTCGCTACAAAATTTAACCCTCACTTTATATAACAGTGTAGTATAGTGCGTGACTCGAGATGCGAGAGCACACGCTGCGACCAAACAAGACTGTAGCTCTGTTAAAATACAAAATCAATAACGTTTACAATTTAATAAATGTATATTTATTTAAATGCAAATTGCAGTAATATCCTCAATATTTTTTTTATATTACGATGTTATATTTCTCTTCACAAGAGAACTCTCAAAATAATTAATATATTTATTACAAGTAACAGTTGATTCCTTTGTAAAGTTCGGGATTTTTTAATATTACAAATAGCACTTGTGCTTGCGGATTAAAGGAATTAAAGATTTATTCTTTTATAGTACAAATTACATATTAACAGTAGGAACTTAGTACCAGTTATTTCTTACTGTAGTAATGTTGTTTGTTTCCTATTGTAGTAGTGTTTTATTATAATGATAGGTTCATTACATCGTGCAAAAATTGTCGAAAATATATATTTTACCCCAATTTTCACTATTAGGGATGATTCGTTTGGGGTAGTCTGTTTTTGCGTTAGAAATATCATTTACACTTCGTTCGGATACTTCGCCTAAATGTACGAGAATACCCAGCAATACATGATGTTGTCATTTTTAAGGATCACTAAAAAACCAACATTTATCCCCTTCTTCTAAGAATATCTCGGGATCGACTCGGGATTGCTTTCAAACTACTACACTACTCGCTTCTCCCGGTAGATTACTAGCGTGATAAAGCTGGTTATATCAACAATGTATGTAGGTAAATTAATTAAAATTAAAAGTCTCTGTTATTATCACTATTATATTCTAAATATTAATTTTTTACCAATAACAAACATGCACGGCTCACCAACCATCAAAACATATATATATATATAAAACATTTATAGATATATATCTACATAGATGGTTTGAGTATAAAGTAACGTTTTCATCGGGTTTATATTTATTATGTATTAAAGTATTCGTTTTGGTTTTTCTTTAATATAAATATGTAATACATAAAACAAGGTCCTTGTTTCAAGCGAATTTTGTTTTCATGTGGGTGGAACAAACTTTACCATGTATTTATCTTAAGATTTTATCTGGAACCAAATACACGATTATAACTTTTGTGTGTTTTTATAATAAATAATTCTTTGAACATAATATTCTAAAATATAAGATGAGATTTACAAATAACAACTGTTAGTTACATGTAAGATATCGACTATAACACAAAAAAAATCGTAATCATCATCATCATCATCAGTCATCTTCCACACATATAGGTACGAACGATACTTTCATATAATTTAGGAATATTACATATTATACTCAATGTTAGGATATGAATCAAACATATAAAGGGAAAGTCTAGTATATAACCTATCAAATAATAAAAAAAAGTCTATAAGTTCCTGAGATTATTGTGTTCAAACAAATTTTATTCTAACTTAATTATATTATTATAAATATTATTTCGTGTCATTTCACGTGCATGCAGATTTTACATTAATAGTTACTAATATCTTTTATATTCCCCTAAAAGTGTATATATTAATGAGGATAAAATAAATAAATGGTTACTTGAATCTTACAATTCGTTGATACATTCAAAACCCTTAATATGTAATTATAATAGTTCAAACTGAATCAATGGATAACATCAAGTTTATTGAACATTGAGTTATGTAGTCATTTGTGTTAGTTAATAACACTGTTACGGTTAATAATGAGTACCTACAGGAGTATTATCAAAGGGCGCTGAGGTCTGATAAGGGTCTATTACTTTGACAGGTAATTCAGTCTAAGATCTGTGTTTGATTACTTATAAATGTTTAAGCAGCTGACTTTCAGTTGTAAGTTTTTAACTAAGTAAATAAATGAAAAAAACAGTTAAATAAATAAACTTATCTGTATATCTTGTATCAAAGAAGCTGTTTCGCTTATGAACTTCATTTATATTGAATTCAATTACTAAAATGTACTTCTTAATATAATTTATAACTAACACTATAATGATTATCATTGCAAAGATATGAAGAACAACGACTTCATTTTTAGATATACATATCAGATTCAAATTAAATTAAATATCAACATAAACTTCAACAGCGTAAATTTTTTCAAGACTAAGGGATATCGTGAAAGTTCGGTTAGATTTCGTTATTTTGCTCCAGATATCAGGAGTGGATATAGAATCAACAGATGTATAGAATCTACGAGAACAGTTATAGTTTATAAAAAGGGTCCTCTTGAGTCCTTAAAACTGTTTATAAAGATGCTTAAAGACTTACACTTCACTATGATAATTTTTTTTATTTTATATTTGCAATATTTTGCAAAGAACTTAAATGACAGCTATTAATGGATTAAACTCACTGTATGTAACAAGGTGTTTATTAAAACTTAATACTTAAAACCCTATTGGCTTCTTGAATGATTTTTACACAATACTCTTTATATAGTTTATAAAATGTTACTTTCAAGCAAATATAAATTTAAATAGGTTATTTATACTTGTTTTTGTTAATTTTTTCATTATATAGATTTTAACTAAAATGTAGTTGAAAATACATTTACAAAAATTTTCTCCAGAGAGAAATATTATTTTACGGGAAAAAGAAAACCTCTAAATAATCATTTAATAAAACCTAATATTTATAGATGCTTTGCATATAATTATTTTTTTTGATTCATCGTCAAAAAAACGCATCTGATATGTAAATATACTTTTTGTATAATATTTTAATACTTTGAAAATAAGTTTAGTAATATTTTATATAAAATTTAATTTTATTGGTAATCTTTTCATTTAAATAAGAATTAGATGATGACTTTAAATCAATAATAAGTAAAACATGGAAGAAGAGTTTCGCTCAGTCAGCAAAAGATCCGAATTAGGAGGAACTCCAAATATAGTTCCTGGAATCATAGGAACGTGATAAAACCTAATATCATTTCACAACACAACATTTCACGTACCTGTGTGTCCCGTGACCTCTGGATTACAAATCAATTATACCTTTCACACACTTTGTCTCCTATCGTATTGACCGTTCGAAACTTAAATAGATTGTTGTGTTTACTTATTACCAGAGCTATGTTAACAATCGGTATCGGTTCGTAATTGTTTGTTTAAAATGTCACCGCGTAACAAAGTTAGTTCTTCCTTTGTTCGATGACTCAAATACACTTTCACTTAAATAAATTAATAGAATTAAGTTATTTAAGTGAAAAAAATACCTATTATTGTACTTACATAATAAAGCCGAATCTGACTAAATAATTAATACTTTCGACCCCTACAAAAGCATGCTTCATGAAAATGGTAATCTATAAATATCAAAAGATTTAACTAAAAACAGGAAAATAAGAATTAACCAGTATTGCAAGAAAGGAAATTATGAGCAAAATATAATTTTGTAACAAAAATGAACTCATTAAGAAGATCCTAGCATTTTTCTTTACTTGGTAATTGACTTAAAAAGTTTTGTTTCAAATCCTATTGCTCGTGATTTAAAATAAAATGTGATTACAGCCATTAGGACGATGTCAAATTAATGAAAAATATTTTTAATTATCTGAGATTTAGGGTTGGAAAAGTTACGATTTCTACAAAAAATGAATGAGTCGGATTTAATTCAAGAAAGAAAGGAAACGTAATTTACAAAAGATTGTATCAAATAAAATATCGTATCGGTTGGCACTTGAAAATTACGTTATTTTTCGAATAAGGAGTCACGGATGTAAAAGTTTTTTCTATCAACATCCAAAACAATATATTCCAAAATAATCATTTTCCGGAAGAAGTGCATAATTTTGACAAACAAAGTTTTTAAATAATATCGATAATTTATTATTTCATCAAAACGTTTATTATATTGTAACAATTAACAGTAAAATATTATACAAATTTAAAAACTATTCATGTTCTGATTGTTTAATTAATAATAAAAATGGTATGAACATTCTGTATTTTAGTTATATTTTATAAATAATTGTTCTTAAGTGTAGTTTTATTATTCGTTAAAATTATTTACTAACAAAATATGTTTTTTTAATAATTCATTTATCTTTACGAACGGATACGAATATGATAAGATAATAAAATATATAAATATGGTATTAAAACTAAACTGATCTTAGAAAATCAAGATAGGAAAAACTAAGTTTCGAGTTCAATTTACCTTTGGCGTTCTCATTTGGTTATAAAAACATATATTCCGTTATCACCAGTTTGATTAGAATGTCAATAATTTTTTTAAAGTTTTTAATATGAAAAGTGAAGATAAACGGAAATACATTTAAAGATAAAATATTGATAGCATCTATTAAAAATGTATGGTTGTTTTGTATGTTGTTAAAATGTTAATAAGGGTATAATTTATAAGAGTTCATTTTACATGTAATGAGAGAGATGAATATGTAAAGTTGATTACGATGTAAAAACAAAACGGTACTTAATATAATTAGTCCTGTGTATCGATGGTTTGAATATCTTCAAGGATATTTTCTCTTATATTTGACTTATTGTTTGATTTAGACTTAATAATAATATATATAATATTAGCTATCTTTTATCTTATTTAAGTTTGTTTGTTTAAATTAACTTGATTTGTTTGTTTGTTATTCGTATTTCTTAGTTATCTATGTTTATTCCGGTTTTTATTTAAAAAAACATTTAACTTAAATATGTATAAGAATGAGAAATTTTAAATACTAACATTACGCCGCCATTTTGTGTAATAAAAGTAACGATAATTTTAGTTTATTATCTGATTTTCTATTTATTAAACACGTATAAAGTAAATGAAATGATTCCGTAAATTATAAAATACTTCGAATATCGAAAATCTTGATATAATAAAATCGCGGCCAAAACAAAATCTCCATAGGGATTGCTTCAACAAATTGTTGGTGAGGAATTTAATATAAATTCTAGGGGTGAGAAGGGGTTGCTTCTTACACGTAATTATATGAGGGATAAAGGCCTTCGTCCTTTTTTTACGAACAGTAGTTTCTAAATTGTTGTCATTAAAATTATATAATACTTCCTAAAATGATTTTGACAATAAATTACGAAGCTAAAAATTTTTGTAACAAAACTGTGTTTATTTACGGTTAAGAACTTAAGATTATTTTATTTATATAAGTGATAGACTCTAGATAAAGTTAGATTTTAATACAATATCCTTGAAGGCGCCGGAGGGTGAATTTATTGAAAAATTAATAAAGAACAAAATATTTTATTTCAATACTTTGCAGATCCCCCGAGAGAAGGACTTTCTCGTACGTCCACTTGGATAATTAAAACAATAGTTTTTTTTTTGTTTTGTGTTAATTATACATTTAAAGTTTTATACATTTTTAGGACGGTTAAGAAAATAAAATTTATGGTCAACAGATTGTAATATTAATGTTTTATTATATGGAACATGTAAGAAATATCGAATGATTAATAAATAATTCGATAGAATAATTAGATACATATACAATACAAATATATAAAAAATATTAAAGCGTTATATGATATACTATTAACATAAAATTATAAATAAATTTATAGATAAGTATAGACAAACTAACAGATTGTATATAGTGTAACAGAAGTTTGATGAAACCGCCTCTCACGTAAGCGTTAAGGTAAGGTAAGGTAAGGTTTAGTGCCGATTATATCACATTTAACGTAGATTTTTTTTTACTAGAGTTAGTGGTACTTTGTTTTATTTCAGATCAGGCTTAAAAAAGTTCTTCCGATTAGTAAGTGAAGAAGTTTCGAGATAAATCTGCAGATTAGCGGAGTGTTTTCTATAATGTAAGAATGCTTTTTATACCGGGTAAATTTTCTTTAACGATTTTCGTGTTTTTCTTTTAAATATTTATTTATTTTATTTGAATTCTAAAATTTGAAACAAAATATTAAGTGACAAAATAAAACTCTTACATAAAAAATCAATATTATTAAGTATTTTAATTGGACGTAGGTGCACTAAATCTTATAAAATTTTCAAGTCGAAAAACTAAATTAACTACAACCATTTGTAGTTAATTTAATTTTTTCTTATGAAGAACAGGTTCAAATGTGTGTATTGTGAGAATGTTACTTTTTGTGAAACAAATAGACTTTACTTCTTTGTGATATTTGTATAAATTTTACACACACATACACACAACTCTGGTAATGTAAAACAACTACAAGCATTCTGTGCATTTTTAAGATGTCACATTATAACGCCAAATATTTTAAGTGTAAAGTAAAAACCCGAAAAATAATGTAAGCAAATTATATATACAGTCGTTTCTCTTAATAAGTAATATGATATAATACGTGTTTTTATAAATATTTTATTATAACAAAATGGCGACGCGGCAAAATGGCGCATATAAACTCAGACAAAAATATAAAGGATATCTCATTTCGATGCAAATTCGAGGGATTGTGATGTTTAGTTCTGTGTAAATATGACACAAGGTTCTTTATATTAAAATTTATTTAGTGCCTGAGTTTCAACCACATTTTTATAATTGTAATAATACTTGGTATATGTAAGTCATTGGTGAATGTTTGAAATGTTCTTCAGTTGTCGTCTTCATCATTATTGTCTCAGTTCACTCAACATAATTCACTGTTTGTATAGTATTCAGATAAATGTTATAGAAACGAATAAGGGTCGAAGGCACAGATGTGCTCTTTATATAACATAACGATATAAATAAACCTATTTCACGGATTTACCTCACAACATCGTGTACACGGAAAGACGAGATGTAAACGTCTAAGAAGAAGTTTTAATTAAATGTATTAAATTAATAGAATTATATAAATAATAAATTGACTGATGGCTTTGGTGTTAATAAAATATTTATAAATACTATTCGTCATTTTGGGATATAAAGCGATGTGTAATAGTAATTAAATAAAAGAAGAAATCACAAATAATGAAAAATATAAACTTATGTATATACTAATTAATGTATAATAATTACATTTTAATATTTAACATTACATAGAAATGCCAAGCGATGTCCTTCTTTGTATCGTACGGGATATTTTATAAGCGGTAAGTCCTTATATTTGGATAATATTTAGTAGGAAGAGTTGAGCTATCTACTTACAGTCGATTTAATATATAAACTAATTTTGCCAATATGAATGGTTTAGAAGGTATTACGTGTATTTGTGGCTTTTCCAAATTTTTGTACGAATATACCAATTTTGTGTAAAAATAAATATCATTATTTTTATTACGATTAGACTTTAAAGATTTATTTACGTATTTTGTGTTACTTTAATACAAATATTTATTTACAATCTAGGAGACTATAGTACGAGCATAGTAATTAATAAAATAATATATTTGATTTTGTAAGTTAAACACTAACTTAACATTATAAGTAGAATCAAATAAGTTTGTAAACTTTCATATAATAGGACATCTAAAATCACAATTGGCGTGGGATTGTACTATACATAAGTACTCGTATAATATTATTATTTTGGTTATAAATTAAATAAATTATGGAATTAAAGTTGAAAATCAATATAATAAAATCTAAGTTTATTTTCTGTGTCGCAATAGAATTTTATGCTGGAAATGAAAATCATTTTACTTAACAGATATAATTATAAATATTTATTGATGTTTTTGTATGTTTTCTGTAAATTTAGAGACACAATTTAGAGCCAGTGGCAAAAAAATTATATAAACCTTTTCCATTTTCTATCTTTAATCTAATAAAAGTCTGTTATTGTTAATTATCTAATAATACGTATACATGAATTAAATGCAGTCATCATTGCATTGGTCGTATATCAATGCATTGCACTACTAACGACCAGTTTATATTATTGATATATGGTCTCCAATGTCGTTAACCACTCCATAGAGACATCGTACAATCAATTTCAATTTGTCCTTTAAGGAATGTTGTGTTTACTTAAGAAATTTAACTTACCGCTAAACATTAAAAGATAAAATTGTATTATAGATTTTATGTTTTTCTTATTGTTAGTTAAATAATATTATTAGGGTTTTTAGTCCAATATGAACACACCAACTCCATTATGATCAAACTTATAAAAAAAAATTCTAACACAGGCAGGAAAATATATATAATACAATTATTTTGTCGATATGTCCAAAATAAATAAGTGTTACCCTGCAAAATAGTTTCCAACGAGCCATTTTTATAACGAAAAGTCATGAATAAAAAGTGACGTTAAGTGAACCGACCGGGGTATAAAATATCGATTATGCGTTTGACCTCCGTCTCTTTGATCTATCTTTATCACTCCATCAATTCGTTTTAAAAGACTAATACTCTTATTCTGTGAAAATGTGGTATCATGTTTTAGTTTAAAGTAATAAAATATTTTTTTTTCTTTTTTTTTTATATATTTTATGAAGTTACCATAGAGTTGTTGTCCATGCCATTTTTAGTTTTGTTTATAATTATTAATTTGATTTCTATTGTTTTGAGATTTTTGCCTTATATTTAGGCACAAGTAATAAAATATTATAATGTTAAAGATGTTGGTTTCATTAGAGCTGTGGGTGTGTACAAAAATAATTGAGCAAAAACACAAACATTTGTTCATTTGCGAGCTTAAAAACTTTACTGTACAATTTAATCTTGGGACTCTCGCTAATGAGTATATTTGATTAAATATAATTAATGATATTATATAATTGACCATTTTTAAAACAATTACTTTAAAAGATATACACAAAACCGACTTTTGAAGTATTCTTTTTTCATTGTTTTTTTGGGTAGACCTCGAAGAATTCGGTCTGCCCATTCATTTGTACCCCACTTTGAATTTTGGATAAATTTCTTCACAGGAGGTCTTCTTATGACCCCCTAAGTCCGGAATGACCATTGATCAAAAAGTTTATATATATATATATATATATATATATATATATATATATGCGTGCGTGCGTCCAGATTCGACTTTTGTAAAAAAATAAACTAAAAGGTACCGTTTCCGAGAAAAAAAATAAAAACCGCTTTTAGCTTGAAAATGTAAGGTAGGTAAAACCACGGCAACTTTTTTCTAGTAAACATTGCCTCCTCGCAAATATTTTTAATAGAAAGGTTATTTTTTACTCTAAATTTAAGGCAACGCACTAGGTACTCCTTTGACTATGCCAAATAAAATTATCACAGTTTATTTTCGCAAAGGGTGTTATTCTTAGGTAATGAGTTACATTTTAAACGAGTTACACACGAGGTCTACCCACGGGTACCTGCGGGCACGGATTTTTTTTTATTTTCGGGACGCTGTTATTGTGTTTGTAATTAATTACACAATTTAAAAGCTACAGCGGCAACAACGGCCATTTATAGCCTTTTGTCATAATCATAACTTTAAACGTTTCAATTACTTTAATACTAACAAAAAAACTATTCTGAATGATACTGAACTCCGAAATGTGTTTGTGGTTGCAACGATAACTCACAGATTTATGTTTAACATATTAAAGAATAAAATATAATAAATTAATATCATAAAGATGGCTTCTGCCAATAAGTCAAATCAACAACTTTTACCACCTTAATATAATACGCTTAGTAATAATAATAGTTCTAAGTAAGTGTAAATTCTCTAAGCAATTTTCTAATACTCTTCAACATATTACGTAGTTTTAGTAGAATTAAATATTTATATAAACAATGACATTATCGCATTACCCACATTACCAAATATTATATCATGAAAATTAAATATATAGGCGATAACATTCGTGTTTTTTTATTATTTAAATGAAAGAGCTTTTGCTAAAAAATTATAAATTAACTATATCTCTTAATAAAAAGTCATTTTAATAATGTATATGGTAAACTTAATCTTATTAATTTTTATGGGTGTAAAATATAAAATAATTTTGAATGAATGCAGTTTTTATTATTTTCATAACAAGTGCATAAAATATACTTACTAAGTACATAAAGAATCTACTATAACTTTATAAAATATTGTTAATATTGTCACAAAATTCAATATCATGTTTTATATTTTAATATTATCGATAAATATTTCCTAATCCTATCTCCTCAACGTCGACACAAACCCGAGACTTACAACTTCCGTGTTTTAAATTGTATTATATAAGAATCGTTTGAGTTTCAAACCCTAATGAGTAACTCTCATTAAACAACTTCACTGAAGGGTAATTAACAAACAGTACACAAGCCGCTAAACTTGAAAGTAATTTACGCCTTAAGGTGAAATAATTATACTTTAAAACTTATATATTAAATGTAAAGTGTACAAATAACATTTTAGTTAATCACCACTTTTTAAAATAGTATTCTTCACTTAAAGTATTTGATCAATTAAAAATAAACTATAGCATAATTCGGTACAACGGTAGTGAATTGAGAGAACTTAGGTACATTATACTAAAGGTCGGAGAATCGAATCCTAGCCGTGGTCATTAATTTTGAATTAATTTTGAGTACAAATGTAATATATAGGTAATAAATATTCAATTAGTAACATAATGTAAGGTTTTACATAACCTGTTTTTAATATTTACAAATATAAGAAACATTTATGTATAACTGATGGACTTTTTTAATTCCTAAGATGATTAATTCACTATAAAACCTAATCCTAATTATTGTAAAATACATTTCTAAATGTTTGGGAATATTTTTAATTCTCAATATGGAGTAAGTAAATTTGGTGTGGACTGTCAAAAAAACTATTTGCATAACTGAAAAACCCAAATGAGACGCCTATTAAAAAAAAAACAGATAAAGTATCAGTTTTAAGACCTCTTAATATAATCCATACATTTAATCATACTTTATAATCACCCACGTCACCGTCTGTAATTGGAATCTATCAATGACTTTAGATGGAAGGTGGATGGAAAGATTCTTATGTTGGAGGATCTCACCTTTATTAAAGCGGGAATTTACGAGTAGGTGTTTGTCATCTGTGAGAGATTTAAGTTATAACGTAATATAATTTCTTAAGATCTTGTAATAACTATTATTAATAAGAGATTAAGATTATGTTTGCTTCTGATAAATCAACTCAGGTAGCATTCAGTATCAACACAAAACAAGAATTAACTATTGATTTTATTATTCACAATTTATTCACTTTCATTTTATTCACATTTCAACGAATTAACTTGATAATACAATGGCCAAATTTTGTAAACACAAGTATTTTTACTTTTTTACAATTTACCACTCGTGATTTTACGTATTACAGTAATAACATATATAAATAATGTACTACAACATTAAATACTATAAATCATATAATAATATTACACTTCAAACCATATTAAACAAAAACTAAACAAAAACTAGTTTAATTTTCTATTTTATGATAACTCGATGCTATTGCAATTTAAGGAGATCTGATAATTGGTTAACAGTTCATAAATCCCTCATATAATGTGCATGATCGAGGCAAAGAAGAACTTTGACCGCTACAGAATACAGAAATAAATTATAATAATATATACATATATATATAATAAATAATATATGGACAATTATATAAATAGAAATGATTTGGCGACCACAATTAACTAGTACAAAATAAAAATAAAAAAAGGTAAAGATTTTTATGATTTTTAACTTTGTCCCTTTTTGATTAAATAGGGACAAAGTTACAGAAATCTAACACCAAACTTATACTAACATTTCTCCCCAGACCAGTGTTATGTATGACCTAACTATATCAGAACTTCACAAAAACAAACATTGAACTCCAATTCCTTCAGTAATTAGAGTATGTACTTCAAATTCTAATTAGTAAGGAAGCAAAATATAAAAATGTATGTTGTTTCTGTTTAAATACGTTGATTTGATTTGAGAAGAAATATTAAACAGCTACTTAAGAATATTCTTCAATTAAATATATTAATTTATTTATAAAATAAGTTATTTATACTATAAATGAAAAATATTATAGAGCTAGATAACTTTAGTAGATGATCTTTAAAGTTCTTTCAACACGGAACGTCACTTTGCAGCGCCGTCTAATTGCTTCATAAGCTCGGA